>CP136872.1:20514494-21161994 GCA_033000465.1 Sciaenops ocellatus | reverse complement strand
TCGCTCTCCTGCCTCTTTGATCGCTTCTCAACCAACACACCTGCCTTCGATTAGCTCATCACCTCTCCACTATATCGACTCGGCCCTTCTCCGACTCTTCGCCAGATCGTTGTTTCAGCTACCGCGGTAGTCACACGCTTCAGGCGTCTGGTTTACGTACACTCAGACATCTATTCCTTGTGTTGACTCCTAGCCTGTCAGTAATGGCCTTTCCCCTCGTGCACAGGATTGCTAACCCCTTGCTTCTCCAGCCTGCCCACAGCATCTCCCTTTGCTACTCTGCCTTCGCCAACCATCTACCTCCACCACTCCACCTTACCCCTCTGTGTCTGTGTCCTGTCCACTGTGTAACATCACAACAAATAAGTTGTTTGTAACTAGAACAACACAAAGCATTTTATGATCTGATGCCTCTATTGACAGTAAGACATCATGTGTCTGTGCCGTCCAAAAGCATTAAAAAAAAAAATCACTGTTGAAAAATAAGTCCATTGTATGATGTGACAACGCCGTGGTTACGGTTTGGTTACAAACACAACTTGGTAAGGGTTAGAGAAACAGCATGGTTTGGGTTAAAATAAGTGCTTGTTTAAGGTTAGAAAACCATCATGTTTGGGTTACAATTGCGACTCGTTAAGCTCGTTAAGGTCAAGGGAACTTGTTGTCACGGATACAGTAATAACCACTTGAATTAGCTAAAGGAGTGACTGTGGTCACACGTTAAAAAAAAGGAAACGTTGACTGTGACATGACAGGAAATGGGCTGACAAGCAGCTGGAATACTCCCACTCTTTCCATCCACCGTTTGAAATATCACATTTGTTTCGTGTGTGACAAAACCACAAAAAAATCACCCCTCACTGGTTGTGAGTAACCGACCTGAAGAAAGACTTTTCATTAAGCATATTGTATAAACTCAAGACTACATACAAGGTCAGGGTAGACACAAGATTGATTTATATTTTCTGATCACATTCAGTGGTTTTGCTTATATGCCTGCAGTGAGGCCATAATTGCTAAAAGTCTGAGGGAGACAAACGTGAAATTAAAATGTACTGATAATCCGCTCACATTTGACATGTTCTTGCAAATGTTCCAACAAACTGTCATAAAAACAAGAGCTGCTGTAGATAGACTGCATCAAAGGTGTAACATGTTGCGACTGGTCTTCATTAAATACAGCCATATCAGAGTACCCTTATATTAAAGACAATGAATATGTAACCTTGATAAAAGTACCAGTTTTACTTGCTTAATAAAGTATCACTCCACCCTCATCTGTAGTTTTTCTAAATGCTTCGTCAGCTGCTGTTATTAGTGGCTTTACACTTCTTGGCTCACGGTGCCGCCTCTGTTGCCAGGCAGTCTCTCTCTCTCTCTCTCTCCCTCTCTCTCTCTCTCTCTCTCTGATGTACAAAGCATCAAACACACATTCACACACTAACACACGCTAACACACAAGCTTCTGGTGTTGACACTGGCATTTTTGCTCCGTCCGATGCCATGACACTTATCGTACTGATCATTAGGACTCTGTGATGAATGGATGGACTCCACTTTAGCTAATTAATCTGAGCCTCTGCTGCAGCACTCACTGTCAGTCAACCGGCATTAGAGAGTCGAAGAAACGGCTAAAACGGTACACGAGGGAGGATAGTTGAAGGAAGGGAAGGAGGAGAAAAGAGGAGAGAGGATGCTGCTTAAGATTTGAGTTATAGGTGTTAATGAGAAGCTCGCAGTTTAGATCATTTGTTTCCTTGTTAGAAGACGGATGCGGTGAAAAACCTGTGATCCACCTCCAGTTTTAGTGCATCTTTTGCAGAATGTGTGCCTACAAAATGGTGATTCTTGAATATATATCACTACACATGTGACTTCATATTGGCAGCATAGCTTCCTCTTGGTATTTTGCCTCCACAATAACAGTCAAAACAAACCATTATGTGTTTCATTTATATTCATTTAGGCTACAGTTACAGTCAAGAGGGAAACAATGCCCGAAAAGGACAGCATTATTCTGATATTAATAAGTGACATTAATTATTTTAAAATGTCTGGCTCACACACTATAAATCTGATCCCAGCCATTACACAATAAAGTCCAAAGCTGGGCAAACTCTGCACAGATTGAGCTCAGTTTTTAACTTAAATTGGTCTGAGTAATTTAAGAATTGGGCTGACGTTGTGCCAGATCGGTTGTGGTTTAAGAGCAGTAAAATGAGCGAGGTTTCAACGCTGGCCTAAATGATTAACGATCTGGCTGTCGGAAGATGAGAAATTAGGGTGGGTTGTTTTGCAGTTTGAGCACATCCACGTTACCACGTGGCTGCTATCAAAAGATCAGTTATAAACTGGAGTGAGCTTGTTTTATTTTTACTGTTCTGTGAAAAACACACCGGAGCTCACAGAAGAATTATACAGAATAACTCTGATTTTCTCTCTTTTCGTCAGCAGTGTTGAGGATGCACTCGTCTTGTTTGAATACATTTTATTAAAAAAGACAGATCCGTCCATGTTTAGGCTCAGTATAAGCATGCACATGGTGGACAGTCAATTGAACTGTACATTTCGAGCATAGACGTTGCAGGTTCTGACTGTGTTGCGTAAAGTTCAAGTGCTTCATAGTTTTCATTGCATTTCAGCTTTAATATTACACACAGTGCTGTAAGGACTTGCTTGGTGGAAAGACCGGAAGATAATCCATTCAGATCTCAGATCAGTTGACACAAAACTGAGGAGGATCAATGGCTCACGCTGTGATTCTATTAAGATGGTCTTGAGCAAAAAACACAGGCCTTACTGTTGTTCCACTGCAGCACTGTGGTTTTGCTGCTTTATACGCAGAGTTTTGTCAAAAAAGAATGTTCACCGACTCAAGAAATGAGAGTTTAGTTAAGGTTTTAGGGTTTGGTGTCTTGCTCAAAGGCACGCAGACAAGTAAACACATACTGCATTTCCTTCAGTCACAGCACCACCCTGCTGTAACCTTCATACAGAAACTGAGAGATTGTGTGGGAGGATTTTTTTGTACCCTAATTGATTCTCTCTCTTTTTTTTTTCTTTTTTTTTTTACAATGCAGGTTTTGCAGATTTAGGCCGTGATCTAGAGTCACACACTTGAAAGGGCACTTAGTTATCCTGACCTTCAATATTTAGTCAAACAAAGCCACCACAGCAAGAGAAACCTGAGTAAAGCTTTTTCTTCTGGAGAAATTACATCAGTGTGGGTTGGACACCTCTCACTGAGAGCTAGAAATGAGCAGGCATCAGCAGCAGCAGCAGCGGAAGCAGGGGTATGCCAGGTAGGCTTGTCAGTCACAATTAGTTGATGATACAGCTGATACACAACTGAAATAGTCTGGGATTTTGTCAGATAAACATGTCTGATATTGTCAACAAGGCATGAATTTGTAAACTCCTACCGGATGAGCTTCGCTGAGGTGGTTTCCCACCGACTGTCAGGATGAGTGAATGTGGTGGAAACCAGCTCGATAGTCCTGTGGTGAAACAGTTTCTCAATCCTGTGCCTCAGCCCTGCAAAAGAAAGAAAAATCCCCATTTTAACAAATCACTTAGCCTATAATTGAGCACCAAAATACATTCATTCATTTCTACAGAGTTCTTTAACTTATTATCTGGAAGTATTTCTCAGTCTCAAAGGCTGAATATGAGATCAAATGTCTTGTACAAGATGAATATTTTTGGAGTAAGGACTGCTGGTGTTTCAATCAAGGTTAAAATCGGCGTCTGATGTGCTGAGAAAATCAGCCTCTGCATTTGTATTGTTTACTGTTACAGCTTCAGTTATGCATTAATTAATGATGACAAACCAGTTTTGTCCTGTTTTGACATAAAGCAGACATGTCCTGTCCTTCATCTGGCATTGGTAATGTTCTGTAACTGACGCATCCGGTGTGCTGTTATATACGAGCATATACTGTCAATCATATGAGTTTGATCTAGCGTTTGTTATTTTGGTTCCAGACCTACTGCATGATTTGAGTTGCATGATTTCAGACTTTAAAAATATCATCACGTGGATCGCTGTCTCAGACTCTGTGGAGACCTATCTGCTATCTGAATTTAAGGCGTCAAATAAAACGTTGCCCAAATTTTTTCTTTGATGGTGCGATATGATATCACACTCCTTTCAGCTGACTCATTGGCATGTCTGTATAATTGGTGCAAGGTTTGCGTGGAGGTACAGAAATACCTGTTTCTGTGCACAAATTTGAATCAAGTGCATAGGTCACACAAACTTTGTCTACAGTCAAAATTATGTTTCCACTGCTGCACAGAATTTTCTTTCTGTGATACCAACATGCCTTCAATGCTGGAATCAATCGTCTCTCATGTGTTAACCACTGAAAGATGCTGGATGACTATATCTTGTTTCATAATTAAATGAAACATATGTGCCAAATACGCACGATACACAATAATACGTTTTCTGCAGCATCAGCATATGCAATGCCAAGTGAAAATTTCTTCAACCAAAGTCACACAATCTTTAAAAAAAAAAAAAAAATATTTTATGAACAAAAGAACAATGTTTTAAAAATGTAATCTGGGTCAGTAAACACATCAGGAAAACACATCTGGATTTGCACTGCTTCACACACGGCAAAACTTTATTTGAAAACTGCAAACAGGTAAACTAACTAACTGCCCTGAAAACAAATATATCCAATGACCCTTGACTTGACTTTATGCTGTGACATTTTTAAACAATTCCCACTTGTAATTCAGGAAAAAAAAAAACACAGTTTAACCCTCTAATGTCACTCTTTTCTACATGTTTCAAGGCCATGGGAACTCTGTATGGTTTTATTTTCTCACAGGTAAAGCTCTGTACATTCTGTATGTGTTAGTGTATTGTTTGACACGAGGCAATGTCTGAAAAGTCATCCCACACACAGGAGACAGATGCAAAGAGGCCTTTGTGTGGGCAGAGTTTTGACTAAACCTGAGGCTTGTTGTTAATGTGTATATGTGTGTCTGTGTGTGAGACAGACAGAAAGAAGCTGAAAGAAGATCTGATGTGGGTGGTCAACTTTTAATGTCTCATCTCTTATCTTTCATTTATTAAATTCATTTCAGGGATATTTATATCCTTTCACACATTCTCCTCTCGTGTCTCCAGCATGCACCTTGAATTTTGTGCTGCTGCAGTGACATTTTCCCTCGAGGATTCATGATAAAAATATCTCAGTAAAGTGCCTAAAAAATAAAACATGTGAATTTTTCTTTTTTGCCACACAAATCCTTAGTATTAGATAATCTATAGATAAACAGAGCAGATTGTTTTCACCTCCCACGTCTCTTCCTTTTGGCTTGAATTTCAAGTTTTCTGCTTCTTTTCATTCTTCCCCCCTCCCTCTCTCTCTGTCTCTGTTTCGTCTTCCCACGCTGCTGTGAACAGACAGTCACGTGGTGAATCAACAATTCTGCCTGGGGTCTTCCGTATCCTCAGAGTTCTTATACTAAATTTGCCCCATGTTGACAGAATTACAATAGACCAAATCACAAAATCATAGCTCAAATATGAAGGTGTGAACCATCAGTGTGTTTTTCGCTGCAGGGTTACTCAGGGTGATTCATGATGATGGGGCAACAGAAAAAAATGAGTGGACTATTGTTCACTTTACACTTGACAAACTGACAAATCATCATGTCTTTCATTTCAAAGTCAAATAATGTTCACACCTGTATTTACATGTATACAGGTATACTATGAATCTGTCTCATTATAGTTGTTTTAAGTTCTTCTCAGCTGTATTTCCTCTTATTATTACGCAGTTAAAGTACGTTGCTGCTGCTACTACTGCTCCTGCTGCTATTACTACTGTTAATAATAGCTGCAATAATAACATCATCATCGCTATTGAACTGGTGACTACTATGAGTACTATTACTAGTACTGCCGGCCCCAGCCAGCTGCCAGAAAGTTATAGCCATTCATTCCATTCAGATAAGCTCGGACCTGTCATGGATCAGCCGGTGAGTCTAGGCAGCTGCGTTAGTATTACCACTTAGCATGACTAATTCTACTACTATTCCTCCATGTAGGACAGTTAGTACACACTGCATTAACTTGATGTTTAGATAGGCATGAGTCTCAACTTAAAAGGGGCAAATGCAATATGTGAAAAAGGTGTATTTCTATATAACTCACCCATTCAAATTATATTAAGGCTTAAAGTTATGAATAATTAAAAGCGTGGCCGCTTTGATTGACAGGTGGGTGCCATTACAGGTGGCTTGCTCGAGCCCACAGGCTTCATTCAGCCCGCCTCAGGTCGACCGACGATCCACGTATTTGCTGATTTTTAGATTAGCTGGGAGGCGGAAGAGGCAGGACTACCAACATGGTCAGCAGCCAGAGACACCATAGTCTGAACTTCACAACAACTCAACCTGTGGGTGACAGGATGGATACGATTAATCCATTCTGAATATTGTCTATGATTTATCCCAGTTAAGTTTGAGACATATGCCTATGTAAACTCTAAATTAATGTTCCAGTATTTTATTTATTACCTATTACTCAACAGAAAAAGTAGAGAAAGTAATTTGCTACTTGTTACATCTTTTGCATTTGGTGTGTCGAAATCGACAGCTAGCTCAACGTTAGCAACTGCACATGACAGCAAACTACTGCATGAAGGTTCACACCCCCTCGTACTCACAAACAAAACCAACTGATTCCTAAATGTACGCTCTCCAAAGGCTAAACTGACAAAGAACATATAAATAGTTTCAGCTACCAGGAATCTCTCTTGGTAAAAGCTAGCTGCTCCACACTTATGGTGGTTACCAGTTATTCCAGTTCCAGCACCAATTATTCTCTGGTTACAGGTATGTGCACATCTGCTGCTTTTTCTCCGATAATATAATTTAAATTGAATATCTTTACGTTTGAACTCTTGATCACAAAAAACAAGACATTTCAATGCGTGACCTTGAGGTCAAGAAAAGATTTTCAGGTGTTTTTCACCATTTTCTGACATTTTATAGACAAAATCTGAATTGATAAAGAAAATAGTCAATCATTAGTTACCTTACTCTACATGTTACTGAAAAAAGTCATTACTGTAATGTCAACATTCACTGAGTGGGCATCTCCTGTAGAGGTGGTTTGGTTTGGAAAAGTGTCTGTTAGGCTCTGTTGGGATCTCAATCTGCAAAGCAGCAAGTTCATCAAAGTCTTTTCACAGACTGTTCACACACATACATTTTGGAACGTGACAATAATTTCCATCTTGTAAAACCTGTTTTGGCACATGAACACTCACTTTGTTACAATTGGGCCTGACATGACTCACGGCACATGGAACCGAAGAGCTCCATCACGGCGTGTTATTTTAGCCCCTGCAGTCCAATAAAACAACACACCCTCACAAGTGACCATACAGCTGAGTCAACCTCTCTCTGACACAGTTCAAACTGAGCATAAAAGCTTCACAAGGGAAGAATATATCACAGACACATATCATATGACTAAACTACGTTGTGTCAGTATGAGCTCCTGCTAGTTATATGTGTCAAAATAGATATGCATTACCCCAAAGTAGACACCCACGGGTTGAAAGTGACACATAAATCACACATTGTTTAACTGTGTACCCTCTTCCATTGTCATTTTCAGAAGGCAGCATGATTCAGCTACAGTATGTTAAGTTAGAGGGAGGAGGTGATTAGCTTAGCTTACCATACAAACTGAAAGAAAGGAGAAAAGTGCTGGTATGGCTCTATCCAAAAGCTAAATAACAATAAATTAAAACATTACTTGGGATGAGGTCAAATCAAGAGGTTATAATTCACCATCTGTTGAATTAGAAAAGCATAACCTGACAACAAGTTATTTATAGAAGAAAAAGAAAGTACTACAAGTTGTACATGTCATATTTTACTTATTGTATCCTACATAAAGTGGGGTCAATTGTTGTCCTGAAAAACAACACAAGTGTGTGTTGTTCCATACGAGACACTTCTCAACAGTAAACTGAGGCTGTGAGCGAGCACAGAGGCCTCCTGTAAAAATAGCATGTTGGCTGGTAAACAAAGCGGCTTCAAAAAGGAAGTGAGAGGTTTAATATCAGTCAGTTGCTGAGGCGGCGGAGCACAGGGAAAATCCAGTCACTATCTTTCAATTCTCAGTACCTGCCATACTGTAGCATGTTTACATTAAGCTGAGGTTCCCATGCAGGTCACTGGCAATGTCTACAATAACAGAGTGATTCATACAGCGAAAACCAAGCAATGACAAACCACTGTGAACAAGCCAACGGTGTTCCTCATATTCCTGGGAACATGTGGCATTCAATATCTTTGCAAACAAAATCACATTCAACTCAGAACAACCATTCTTTACTGTACTGTTAATGTCTCTGTCTCCACATCCTGTGCTATCCACATTATTATCATCACTAAACTTTGTTCTGCTCCCACACACATGAACATCAACAAAACTTAAAGGACCAGTGTGTAGGATTTTGTGGCATTAGCATAAATAGAATGCAGAGCTATTAGTTAGTTTGTCCGTTCTGGGCTACTGTAGAAACATGGTGATCCAACATGGCAAGAGCCAACAGAGCCCCTAAATTTTACACACTGGCCCTTTAAAAGGTGCTCCAGAGATTTACCGGAGTAAATGAATACTCGGAAAGTTGTGAGAAACAGATTTAAAGTAGAATAATGAACATTTAATCAACAGAGATTGAAATATCTCAACTCTTGGTCCTATATGGGTCAAGCTAAAAAAAACAAACACTGGATCCTACATTTCCCATAATGCAACTGAACAGCATCTTCCAAAGCGTCTTTCATGTTAAAAATTGTGAAATGTATATTTACTGTAAAATTAGATTATATGAGGGACACACTGGCTTCAGATTTCTGTTCACTTCCTACCCATAATTAACAGATATTAAAACACACTACACTTAATAATCATGCCACCTTGTCCAGACGATATGTGAAGTACACATCAGTTTCTTGTCACCAGATAATTCCCTCAGTATCAGCCCTGCACTGTTCTGTGATGTCAGGTTCAGGCTACACAACATGTTCCTCTGTTGAGACGTTCACCGTGTCAAATTAGGCGATTATAGAGTCACATATTCTTGCCGTAACTTGGTGAGAGGAATATATCACAATCTATTTGATGTCATTGTGAAGGAGGAGGTGCTAGGGACCAACTTCCAGGAACAAGAGTGTAAACAAACAATGCGGTCTGAAGTGGTGTGTACTGTCTGCCTTGAGTCTGAAAAAATAAATAAATAAATAAATAAAACCAGTCTGACCTTTCCTCCGTAAGATGGTTCCACCTCACCGCAGCAAGAGCACTCTGTGCTTCATTATCGGGCTGATATCGTGCAGTCTGCACCCGGCATTAAGTGTGTTTCCAGTCCTGAAACAAGGAACAAGAAACAGATTTTTATTATATATTTATACTACAAGGATTACAGGATCAAAAGATTGCGCATTATGAGTCTTAAATGAATGCATACGTGTTTGAATAAGTGTCTTAATCTACACATGCATGACAACAGTGAACAATGCTACAACGCTTTTGCTGGTTGTCGACTTCAGTCGTGTCATCAGCACCACTTTACAGCCTCGTATGTCAACAATCCAAAACTGACTGACGCGATGTACCATATCAACCATGACCACACACACCCTGAGTGTGTGTGTGTGTGTGTATAACTTTGAATTTATGTGAAGTGCTCTGTAAATACTGACAGAGTGGATTTGTTAATAATTAATAATGGGTACAAGTTAGTATTTGATAAGACTTGACTTTCAGGCTACGGTATCTTAACTGTTATGTCATTTCTGTCACTGCTTGTTTAAAAAGAGATCAGGTTAGGCTGCAGGGTCAAACTGAATATTAACTAGATATAATGATTAAACAAACTAGTTTCTGATACTTATGGATTTTTGATAGATTGATATTTGATAGAGATCTATTCACTGCCACAGGACCAAAGCAGATATTTCCACTGTTGAAAGTGACACTGAACGAAAGTAAAAATTAAAATATAAGAAAAAAAAAATCATTGAAAATGCCACAAGTGCCACGGAAAAAATAAACCCCTGAAGTCTGTAAAATAAAAATATGAAAGTTATATTTACATAATTCAAAGTTTTTTTTGACAGAGTGAGTCTGTCAAGACTATTTCCTCTAAAAAATAAAATATTCAGGAGAAAAATGCTTCATAATATGAACCGAACTGCTGCAGGCGTAAAAATAATAATCGGTTGATGTTGCAATTATTCATGTTTTTCATCCACTGTTCCATTTTCTGTAACCGCTTATCCTCATCAGGGTCACTGTGGGGCTGGAGCCTATCCCAGCTGACTTTGGGCGAGAGGCGAGTTACACCCTGGACAAGCTTATTAAAACTCAACATGCACAAAAGTATTAAAGTAGTGATTTCACAAACTGCACGATTTATGAACATGACAACGACCATGGTGTATTATTTACACCAAATGAGGAAATATTTAATGTTATAACTGATATATTGATGTGTAAATGTGAACAAATGTATATTAATTTAATAAATCACAGACATGACATGTAGACATGTCCAAATCGAGACCCCAATCAGACGTCTTCTGAAGAGTCAGTTTCTGTAGTGGACGTTTGAAACATATTAGAAGTTTAAAATAATGTCTACAAGTAATTTTTTATAAAATCAGTAAAAGTAATGAAGTATCGCAGAGTTTCTGAGGCGTTAAAGAGGACCCAGGATGCCAAACAGAACAACAAAGATCAACAAACATTAATATGAACTAAGCATAAATGAAATTTTAATCATAAAGTCAACAACATGGTGGTAAAGCTAGAACAAGACTGTCTCTTAGTTCCTGAAAAGTTAACTTGTGGGAGATGTGAGGCTTTTTATTTTGACGTCAGAGCATCACATTTGTGTAGAGTGAGTGCTGCACTGTGAAACAGTGTCTCTACTGGCCACAGTAATGTAAGTGACTCTCTTAAGCAAAACACAAAATCTTGTCATGTGCCTCAAACAACGATAAACAGTCTCTGATTTGAATGTGTAAATGTCAGCCGGGACATACAGATGATGAGAAGAAGGAACAAGCTCTTTCACACATCGACGTTCATGCAAATAAATACATACACAGTGCTGTACACACACACACGCACGCACACACACGCACACACAAACTACATAATGGCATGTTACATATACTGTAGATATATATGCACACACACATGCAGATGGGTGACAAATTAAAGAAGAAAATCTCATAGTCAGTGAGGTGTTGATCCACCCCAAGCCTCCAGAACAGCTTCAGTCTTGCATATTCTATAACAGATCAATGAGAAATCAACACTATTCTTCTAAAACACATTCCCTACACTCATTTACTATCTTAACTTAGCTTAATGATGATCGGTGTGACACGGAGTGGTTGGCTATCTAAATTTAAAACTAAAAATAAATAAGTTAAGTTAAGTTAAAATGTTGCCGACAATGCCACCTAGGTTAAAAAGAGCCTATAGGACTCTAAGATAAAACACAGGTTCTTTGAAAAATCAGGGGTAAGCAGAATACCCTAAACTGGTTGTTGATAATATGTCATATGCACAACGTTTTGTTCAACTGACAATTAATCTGTGACGGTTTTGAGGTAAAACTTAAGCTTGCTCTTCAATATTAAGTCAAAAGGGTTAACTGGAACATAAAAAATGAACAATAACGGTGGTATGGCATACATTTTTAAACCCAGTGATTTTAGTGTGTATGTTACTCCATTTATTAATGCAGGTTGTAATTTTTCCTTTCATTTCACCCGATAGTATCTGCAGATAAACAAGAACACACTCATAGAACCACATGAGCAGCTAGAAACGACCATACACAGACATACGTGCAGGCACATTATAATATCAGCAACAACAACACTCAAAACACACACACACACACACACACGTACTGCTATTGTACAAATAAATCCACAAAAAATACTGCATGTTCACACACCCTTATAGAATCATATATACAGTCAGAAAGAAATATAGACGTACTCCATGTTCCCACATAGTATTAGTAGTAGTAATAATAATTACATACACATGTAACCACGTAGATACAGACTCATAAAACATAAAAAAGATACACACACTGGACAGGAACATGTACACGTACACAAACTAGAATGCAAATAATGTACTGTACTGTATGCACACACACAGACACGTACACACACACTATTCCAATTCCACACACATCAGAAATAAATGCACACACAGGATACACAATATGCATAAAAACACATGTAAAACACATACAAAAATACGTATCACGTACTTATGTATGTACTTACATATTTATGGCTATGTATGCACGTCACATATAGTAGTATTAGTAGTAATAACTGTATATGCACACACACACACCATGCACAAATGCAACAGTGCTTCTCAAAGCGGGGTCTGTGGCACTCTGACAGGGAAGGTATCACAATCTAAAAAATATACTGTACATAATTATTTTATATATTTTTATTTTTATATTTTTAAATCTAAAATAATAAATAATGTTCTACTCTAATGAATCTATAACTCAGTCAAGCACACGTAATGGGTATTCTGTGTTGAGTTGGTGCAAATATTTTTAGTACATGTCTAATATCTTTCTAAAGCATTGCTCTTGTGTTGCTCTGTCACACGACTATATTGTAAAAAAATAGGCTACGTGAAATTATTATAAGGGGCAAACATGAGGGGGTCATGACACAGACATATGACACACACAGTCTGACAAAATTATGTCCAAATAAATGCACAAAAATACTGTAGGCACACACACAACTTCCCTCCCACCCCCACTGACACTAACTACTATACCCACCACACACCATCGACACACACCTAAACCAGTACAGTATAGCTCTTCATTTAAGTCATATTTTATACATATTGTCTTTTTATATTGTCCATATTACATGCACACATTTATTGTTATGCACAAATATACCAAGAAAAATGTGTGTGAAAAGCTACATGACAATAAACCCGATTCTGAAGGTCACACACACACACACACACACATACACACACACACACACACACACACACACACACACACTCGCACAGCAGAACCATTGACGCAAGAAATAAATGTGCACATGCACGAATAGACATATATTCACACATGTAGTAGTAGAAAATAAAAATATATAGTAATAACTTACAGTACACACACACACACACACACACACACACACACACTCCACTTACAAGTGGAGGTACCCTCATAGAGCCACACAAATGACAAACAGACACAAGCACACGTACAGTATGTTCTTAACAACAGTCATAGAGGTAATTATATCACAGTCAATTTACGTAATTAGCACATAAATATATGCACACATACTATATTGCACACAGTCTGACACATACATGAGCTCAACACACACACAGAACCACATACCCAGTCAGAAATAAACACATACACTTTCAAATGCACACACACACTGACACACACACACATCCTATGTTCCTACACATAGTAGCAGTTGTAATGATATGTGTAATAAGTACATACACATTTGCACATACACTAAAATGCCGTACAAACACACACACACACACATAACTGCAGAAGCACACACGTTAAAAAACACAATACACACAGATATACAGTACAGTGCATATACACACACACATGTACGAAATGTACAGTCTACATGCAGATTAATACATGAAAGTAGCTGTTTAAACACACACACACACACACATGCACACACACACACGGAACAAGTTAGTGAGGTGATTAGTCAAACACTCACTGATGGCAACAAAGTGATGCCACCCACAGACTATGAGCACGCAATACTGCCTGACTGAAACCATAAACATGTTTTTATTTACTCATTGTCTCATTTTAGATCAGGGAGACTCAACAGACAGTGATATTTAATATCTTAAACTAACCATCGCATGCAAGCATATTCAGAACACTCTGAGGAAAATTACTGGGGTAATAATTGGTATTAAGGACTAAAGTCAAATATAAAATATAGTATCTACTGTATGGGGTTTTATAATTAAAACAAAATCACAATACTGAAGCAAACAATCAAGTATTCTCTAAGAAAATGAAGACAAAGCAACCGTAAGTCAACATTAAGTTCTTCCTAAATAGTATTTTATCATGATAATTTAAAAGGTCAGCTGGAGACATCAGCAGAAGTGAATGTAGTCAGCACACCTACAGTCAAATCTTAAACAAAACATCTAGCGTCACAAATTTAAGTGTAACTGCAGTAATCACATCACGGTCACAACAGCAAAAATAAATATTGTCAATGTCATACACGCGCTGTGAAATATTGTCTGCACTGTCTCATTTTGAAACTGCTCGTCTCAGTCATAAACAAGAAATTATCAAACAGGCACGTATGACAGGAGATGTGAAATAGGCAATTTAAAAATATGCAAATGCTCAAAAAAAACCCAACAACAACAAAAAAAGAAATTATTCAAATTGTGTATTTAGATGACTGTATGATCCTGCCAAATGATCACTCTTTGTGCCCAACAGTGGGATTTTTACTTTGAACTGACAACAGAAACACAGCACCCTGATAATATTCAGCCACACTCGTTTCACTGTTTTTTTTTTCTTTTTTCTTTTCTGCTTTTGTTTTAAACATGCATTTGTTGTTGCTGAAAAGGTTAAAAGTTTTTTTTTTTTTCCAGCCGAAACTGAGTGGGTTGCCAGATACCGAACATTTCAAGGCAAATTTCCCCTCATGCTCTGGTAATATTATCACTCCAAAGCATCATAGTTTCAGTATGACTTGGATGGATTTATTTATAAGAAGAAAACAAGCCTGACACCAATTAACACAAAATACACTCACCAGTTAGAGCCTATATATGTCAGTTTGAACAATATATTTTGAAACTGACATACATCTTGAAAAACAAATTTGACACGAATAAATGTCACGTTAGAGTTTCAGTATCTGCCTCACTTTCAATATGACCCATCAGTTTAGAGATAAAATTCAATCGTGTGCTAATGCTCATATTGAAAATTTTATATTGTTTCATTTAATTAGATTAATTTTAAAACAGGTTATAAATAAGTCACATACAGAAACCATAATTTAAATGTCAGTGTGGAATTAGATAATTCCATAAATATTGTAAAATGTTGCCTAAACATTTTTCTGCACATTAACCCTTTATTGATAAGTAATAGATGAAATATCAGTCTAAAGTATAACATTTTCAGAAATATAGATTGCACTTAAAAAAAAAAATAACCGTTTGTGAACCAACATTTAACACCACTCCACCCACACTACTCAACAGCTTATATGTCACCTTTAAAGGATCATCGATCAAAGTATTTCTCATTCTGATTCAGAGTTTCACTATTACTCGTCCTTTTATTTATTAAAAAACACAAACCTGAAGCAAACAAACCGCACTTAGTGTACAAGTCCAGGTTTAAATAATTACTTGGCATTCTTTTATACACCAACATCAACAGTTTGACTTTGTTGTTCACACTTAAACACCCTCGGGAACATTCAGGGGCCTGTGACTGAACACCAACCAGCCTCCGACTACAATTTTCTAGCGTCCGACATGAACTTTAAACACAAAGTCAAATCAGAACTAAGGTGGACAATTTTTCCCCAGACAGCAGAGCTTGGGTTTGTCTCTGTGGGATGTAAACAGCCGTCGCTGGAGACGATCGTCCCACCGACCTAATTCAAAAAGTACACCTGAAAAACATGACATAATCCAGCATGACTGTGTCGCCTAAAAATATAAAAGGGGAGACCGATCGGCTTTACTCTGCGTCTGTTACTATCAAAATTAGTCAGAGAGCAAAGGAGAAGACGTCGAGGCTGGGCTTTGATGCGATCAGTGTGTTTCAAA
This sequence comes from Sciaenops ocellatus, assembly GCA_033000465.1. Taxonomy (NCBI): domain Eukaryota; kingdom Metazoa; phylum Chordata; class Actinopteri; family Sciaenidae; genus Sciaenops; species Sciaenops ocellatus. The sequence continues at coordinate 21,146,051 of CP136872.1, read as the reverse complement.
AAGTGAAAAGGAAGCTGAGAGGATGAGAGAACAAAGTGGGTAGAGGAGCTGAAACACTTTTCCTCTTTCTCTGCTGCCGATATTTTTAAGCTGAAAGGTGGGTTAAAATGAAAAACAAAGGGGGCAAGAAAGAAGCAGAAAAGACAGAAAGAGGGCATCATGATAAAAATAAAGATTTTTCACATATAAGAGCATTTGGAAATCTATTAATTCATAAATTTAGATAAATAAAAAAAGACCTAAAAGATACTCCTTATTATTATTTTTATTAATATTATTTGGATTCAATTTGAGAAGATCAGCTCAAATTTTACTGTCCTCCATTTTGTGTTGGCAATAATTTAGGCAGAAAAACAGACTGGTGATAAAAGATGAAAGGAAAGTAAAAAAAGAAACTGCAGTTAAATTATGAAACAGATAAAACTACACAGAAGAAGAAATGTGGGAGGCTTTGATGATGATAAAAAAGCATTTGTCATAAATTCTGTATCATCACTAGTCATAGTTTAAGCTTTAGTTTCTAAAACGTGGGCTCAGTGTGAATGCCTCGTCGATCAAAGTAGTTCTCTTTTTGATTCAGTTTCACAGCAAGCAGAGGAGCAGAACAGTCTACTTTTCTCTCTTCTGTGTGCCTTTGAATGTTTTGAAGCTGAAACAACAGGACAAAAGTGAAAAAGAAAAAGAAAAAAAAAACGAGTAAAGAAAGTTTGAGGTGCATGTAGACCTGAGAGAAATGTAGGAGGCTGTACAGAGACAGAACAATACGTCCGTAGGAGAGCTGTGGTCTTTTTGAACTGAAAACGACAGCACCATCTGTGTGTGAAGTGTTGAAGTGGTGAGGAGACAACCAGTTATAACCAGGCCTCACACACCTCCACACTAACTGAATTAGTCTCAAGATAACTACATGAATATATACATTATTTCCTCTGCATGTTAGAATCTGATACTTTCTGTTGCATTCGTCTGTTCCATTGCTACACAAACCAATCAATGAAGGTGGCCACAGTGATTCAGTGTAAAGGATTATATCAAGCGGTTTGAACTTGACTCATTGTGACTAATAACACCTGAGTGCTGCTTGTGTAAAATAGGACGACAAGAAACTGGAGCTCAGAAAAACTATGCGGAGAAAGTGAATGAGCAATCCCTCAGCACCTCCTCTTCCTCCTCCTCCTGATCATCATAATACCCGTGAGCAAGGCCCTTAACCCCAAATCGTGTGCTCCGTATGTTTTGACACTGGTGGTCTGTGGTGACTCTGGCAACTGACACAAGGCAATGTGTGTAAATGACTGCCAGATTTTCAGATTTTCACCACGTTTGTCAACTTTACCAAGAATGAATCTCTTGAAAGTCCAAAATTACTCATCTGTTTGCTACCTAGTGCCTGAATAGTGAGTGTAGTGCCCTCAAAATTTCCCACAATCGAACAAACTATGTAGCGTAAATAGCTGCGCTACTTAGTAATTCAAGTGAGCTTATGTCACATGAAGAACGCTTTGTGAAGGCAATGAAAATTAAACGCCCTACAGAAGTCCTGAAAACTGAGGACTATAAATCATGTTTAAATCTCTACAGAAAAGGTGGGATGCAAGAATATTACAGATGGGTTAGAAAGTCCATTAATGTTTCTTATTGATCACTTGGATCACAATGGGTTCTGGGTGAGATGTGTCTTTAAATGTGCAGTGTGGAGCTTTTGTCTCCCCCTTCTGGCAGTGAGAGTCATCCCACAAACACTGTCGACGTGCGCTCGTGACGTATAACTACTGTTTTCCGCCATGCTGTAACCGTCGCCACAGACACAAGATTAAAAAAGCTCCGGCATAGTGCAACATTTACCTGACATCTCAGCTTAATTAGCATTGTGTGAGCCTGTTTGGCCGACAGGTAACCGACATTCATTTTTATGTACAAGTCTCACACTGCAGGTTTAACACCTTTGTGTTCACTACCCTTAAGACGGTAACATGGATCTTCCAAGGGAAATCAACAAGAGGAAGTCACAAAGAGTTTGTTAACCACTACTGAGTGTGTAAAGATACACACAAGCATTTCACAGTGCATTCTGTGAGTTCACAAGGACTCTGAACTTCCACGACACTATGATAGGATACAGAAAATGGCTGACGACCTGCGCGGTTCTCTACACACTGAAGTCACCAGGAGTTTCACACACCACTGGTGATTTCACTGGACAGCTTTCCAACAGACAACAATGGAAGAAAACAAGCAAACTCCATTCAAATGTGTCGTGTCCATGTGAAAAACATTCAAATCAACATTCAAATATCTGTTTTATGGTTTTCTTTTGAAAAAATATAAAAGGAATCCTGGATAAATACACAGATACAGCAGATAAATAATGTACTACATGCACATAAGATCAACATTCAATATTTGGACATGATATATAAATATCAGACCAAACATCAGGGTAGTGTTGCATTTAGTTCACATGAGGAGGGACAGAAATAGCTGTGTCAGAGAGAGAAGTTGGTCGTTTTCTCACCTCAGCATAGCTGGCCAATCACTGCATTAATGATGCTGATGTGAATGTCAGATTGTCAGCTCCAGAACGTTACAGAAATAGACAGACACAGACCCCTCTCCCCCTCTAATCAGACATTAGAAAAACTGTGGAGTTAGGGGGGTTTCCGACGCTATTTGACCACCGGTCAGGCACTTCTAAAGAAGCATACTGGCAGTTTAAGTCCTCTAAAGTTTAATTTTACCACACATACCTTTTAAATGTTTAATCAACATCAAAGAGTTCAGCAATCAGAAGATTGCGTGACAAAAGTTGGATCAGTTTATGCCACTATTACTAGCCGGAAGCAGATGTTCATGAAAGAAATCTGACCACTGAAGGAACAAAAGTCTCTCGCTGTGGCAGTTAAACATCAGGATTCACTGTACGATGGGTGGCCTGCAGTTCAGCCTTCATACATGACAGAGAAACCTCCAGTAAGTCATAAGTAAGTGTTCATTCCACTCAAGCAAGAACAATCTAGAAACTTCAGAAACTTGTATTACTCAATGATGAAGGGAAAAGTCAAGCTACAGACTATCACTGCATTAAAATATGCACAACTCCAGATTATAGCCAAGATATTGTCAGACTATACAGGCTATATTTGCTGAAAACTGTGGTTACTTTAAATGGAGGTCCAATTAGCCGTCTTGTCTTTAATTTAGAGGTCAGAAAATTAATTTGAAAGGCTTGGTCTTCCCAACATTCAAGTTTCAATCACTTAAATCGCACAGACTAACAGAGGCCAAGTCAACACTTTGGTTAAATTTGGCTGGGAAGGAATCAAAGGAGGTGACAAGCCTATAGTCTGTGAGAATATTAAAGGTCATAGCACTGTTTTCTTTGTGGCAAACCCCACTTTGTAATTTTGTTGTATGGAAGTAATTTTAAAGTTTAACAAGCTGAGGTCTAGAAAAGTACATCCCGTGACTCTAGCAATAACGTAAGCCATTAATTTTTTATGCAAAAATCTATGGTTGCATTGCATTAAAATGCCATTAAGTAAAATAATCCCAGAGAAAACAGAACTATCTGCTGTTTCCAGGTGCAACGAAGCTTATAGAGCAGCACACCACTGACTCCCACTCTCTTCCTATATGCAAAGTGTGAAGGATCTAGAAACAATGAGCCCTGTCTGCTCAAATGTCCTTAGGTTACACTGAGTTACAAAGCATTTTATTATATGAGAGGTGAGGTGATGCAGATGTAAGTGTTTCTATGGCTATGTTTAGAGACCGGCTCCACTTTGTTAAAGTTAGGACTGTAGTCTTGTTTAATTCAGAAAATGTCTGAGACACAATGTGATTATCAACATTTAAATAAAGCCACAATCTTTCACAAACCTTTACCCAACCTCATTCATAAATGTATCACTTCATTCGCTCAAAAAAACATATCATAACCCAATCAGCGATTTCGTCTGTCACTGCAGCATATAAGGGGAAAAAGTACTATGGAGACTTAATTTCTAGGTGGTTGGTCACTGCAATGGTGGACCAAAGTTAGTTGTTTGAAATGACCAGTTTGGCTGTAAAAGCTGCATTTCCCATCTACCTGCCTCTGAATACATCATGCCAACTCCATGAAAATTGTGAAAACATCTTCAGGATGAATCCCAAAACTATGTCCATCAACACCCTTTGACCTCTCTAACATGTCTATGGCCCTAAGCTCATTAGTTGAACACCTCAACGCCTCAACGTGGGTTTGCCAGTCCACCACTTTGGTCTAGATTGAAATATCTTAATTACCACATGAATTGCCATAAACATTCATGGTCCCCAGAGGATGAATGTCTTTGGGGCTCCTGTGACTTTTCCTGTTCGCCACCAGCAGCTAAAATTTGTCAACATCCATGAGATGGATTGGTACAATATTTTCACTGTCCACAGGCGACATATTCTAATGAATTTGGTAATCCCCCACCTTTCCTTCATGGACAAGGTTGACTTCTTTTGGTTTCGAGTGAAATGTCTAAACCACTATTCAATAACTTGCCATGAAATTTGGTACACACGTTGATGTCTCCACTCAGGATAAACATGTAGCACCAAAAACTAATGACATTCCCATCCACCCTTAGCTGTGCTTTGTTTTAGTGCAAATTATGTTAGCATGCTAATACACTAAGATGGTAAACACACCCATAAACATTAGCATGTTAGCATTGTCATTGTGAGCATGGTAGCATGCTGATGTTAGCATTTAGCCGAAAGCTCTGCTCAAAGTACAGCCTCACCACCGAGCTGTTAGCATGGCTGCAGACGCTTAGTCTTGTTTGAGAGGTTAAGGAGATAATTTCTTAAAACAACTGTAGTAATTATCAAACGTTACTTAAACAGGAGTAAGGAGTGCATTAGTCTCCCCACCAGTCAGCCAGAACTGAAGAAGCCTCTTGGATGTGAGGTGAAACGTCTTCACGGATCTACAACCAAGTCTAGTTGCCCTGGATTTAACCCCCCTTAAAGGATGACCTGGGTGACTGAGAACCTTCGCAGACTTCTTGCTCAACAATTGGTTGGGAAGCATTTTCTGTTTTTGTCTCTTCATGTAATTTGTTGACAGTAGAGTACAGACTTTAGTACTACTTTAGTATCCAGTTTACATTTTAAAAACTTAGCCTAGTGGGTGTTTCATCCAGTGCAGCATACAATGTGAGTTGACAGGCTACCTGTATCAAACCTGTGACAAATGATGTGGTTTTATGAGTTTTTATCAAACAATATATCACTCTGAAAAAGAAATGTGCTGCAGAAACATCAAACCTCTGCACAAGATCCTCAAAGACCCTTATTGTATTTACACTTTGATGCATCTTCTAATAGTTAAAAGTTCATTTTATCTGCTCAGGTGGGAGGTAAACTGACTGTTTGGTTCAAGTGCTCTTAAACCTTACCACTTTTTTTCTCCTCCTGCCAACAAACTTGTTTGTTTATCAGTCTCTACATCACAGAACGGTGTGTGTGTGTGTGTGTGTGTATGCTGGTGGCATGCAGACGTCTAGCTGTCCTGATGTGAGAGACTGCAGGCCTCCTACAGTCTGGGAGACAAGACAACCACAAGTGGGAGAGGTCTCATGCACACACACATACAGTCACACAGAAACACAAAGGCACAGACTCACTGTTGATAAAACAGTGAATGCTCATTTTTAAAAAAGCTTACCGAGTAATGTCTGTTTACATTTGTGTCATAAAAACTATGTGTGAGGATATTTCAATCTGTTTTTAACAGATCACGAATAGAAAGTAGGTTGTTACAGCACAGTCAAAAACAAAACTTTCATTTTAGGAAATTATATAAAAGATAGTTTGCATTGGACGCCGGCTTGGAGGAAAAGCAGATTTCAAGGACACACCTACAGACAAAAAAAAAAAGGTTTTCTTATAATGCTGATGAATCACTTTCATTTCACTTTAAATGTACAAATATAGAACATCAGGTGCTGTGTTAACACACACGTATCAGTAAGATTACTCACTATATTTCATCTGATCCGCTGCTTTCCAAAGTACAGCAAATAATTACAGTAATTTCACACACAGCAATGACAAATAACGTTCTTTACTGTGGTTATAGTACAACAGTGATGAGGTAAGAGATGCAGCTGCATTGTCAGCATTCAAAATAATCTTGCATTATTGTATTTTCCTATGTGGTGAACCTTAAATGCAACTCCAACTGAGAAAAAACAAAAAACTGACAACAAACTGATTTAGTATAGTCTGTTCCAGAAGAACTTGTGTAATAATCCAAGTTTTAAAAAAAAGTTTTAAAAAGATCGTCACTGTGACGATCGTGGCAACACTATTGGGTAACGCTGCACACCAATGGACCTTAAAGTGAGACGAAACAGCTAAACCTGGACTTGTGTGATAGAAAACATCTTTTTTTTTTCATAAGGAGATGGAAGAAAACACTAGGCAGCAAAATAAACTACATGGTTATAGATATTAACAGTATATGCCTGGGAACTGTTACCCAAAAGGGTGATTGCTGTTTCTAGTACAAATCTAGAGACAAGCAACAAAGAGATTAAACATGTAAAAAATGTTCACACGTTTTTATGGAAATGGAAACTTTCACATCAGTTGCATCACTTTGTGATATTTTAAGAAGTACAATGTGCTTTCACACGTGTTAAAACAGGGTACACCCAAGTGATTTTGTAACTCCAGGCCTAAATTATTGTTAGGAAACATTTGTCAATTCACCACTTAACCCAGTTCATCTGTCACAAGAGGAACGGTGAATGATGGAAATGTTTGACCTTCTACTATTATGATAATTTCCAATTAAAATCATGTCTAACATTTACAGCTACTAGAGAAAAGAAACAAGAAGCTAAAGAAAATATGAATCATTCATTTTTTAGGTGATTCACATGCATAAGATGAGGCTTGATGGCTCCCAGTCAAAGGTGTTGATACAATGCAGGATTTTTGAATCATGGCGAGTCATTTTTCTTGGCAGGAGTTAAGTCGTCACCCACGTTGAACCATAGTTCAGATCAGATCATCTTTTCACAAAGGCTTTTCTGAGGAAATAGAATTTTCTGACCGGCAATTGTAGATAACAGGCTAACTTGTGGAAATGACTGTGAAACAGTAACACATCAGCTTCCAGAGGTTCACATAATGCTGCATTGTGCAAACATAATCAGAGCGATGAGTCCTCTGAGAATGTGAAAGTGCAGAAAAATTAAATAGTAAGGAGAAAGTAAGGAGAAGAATTTTCTTCTTTGCATGGCCATTTCACAATAAAAGCTTTCACCTTCTTCATCACTTCACTGCGTCTTAGACAACTTTGCAAAGTGTTCTTCACTAAAGCTTTGAGATCAATGAGTTAATTCAGACAGATGTCTGTTTATATGATGTTAGACTCCTTAAATTTAAAGCATAATTACGCTGAACCAGCATTTTCCACCATAATGATCGAATCTGACCACCGTTGACCACCAAGCAGGTTCAGGTTTAAGCAGCGGGTTCCCGAAAAGAGTTTTATTGAGCCTTGAAGGCCGCAGACTTTTCTCAATCCAGCCTTCACTTGAAATGAAAACATGAAAACCAAAACAGTGGTGGCTTTGTGGTGAGTTTTCAGACATCGACAATAGGCCAATTATCTGAGCGCACATTTTTAAACAAGTGAGCTTACAAAGATAAAACACTGCTTTACTGTGGCGCATACATTTCTTCTGCCAGGTTGCAGCCCTCCGGTACAGTGGACAAAGCATGGCTTTTCCAATTCACTGGTGACTCATGGCAGTAAAAATAATAAAAATGATCTAAAGTCAAACGTTTCTTTAAGTGTAGATGCCATCTTAGTCACTGCTTCAGCTGTTTTTTGTTTAGTATTTGCCAGCTGGCAGCTTTCTCTGCAATTTAAAGCAGTTTAACAATAAATCAAAATGGCAGGTCCGACTGAATTGAACCGCGTGATTTTTCTTGCTCTGCTACAGCAAACAGATCTGTTTTGTGAGTCTCCTGTTCGGTCTCTTGAAAACAAATACCGGTGCATAAAAATCATTAGCAGACTATGACACCGACAAGACAGCAGCCTAGGACACCACACAAGAAGTGATTCAGACTTTGAACTTTGTCTCCTTCATTTACAAACATGGGGCCTTGACTTACTGAACGAGAAACCAGACAATTGGCCGAGATCATGTTGCGGGCTAGATTAGATGGCTAATTATAGCTAGGCAGCTGTAGCACATTACTTAAAACTAACCATCTATTTTCCATAAACACTTATCTTTATCAGGGTCGCTGCGGCGTTGGAGCCAACCCCAGCTGGCATTGGTCGAGAAGCGGGGTAAGCCTGGACAAGCCGGCACTTCATCACAGGGCTGACACATACAGACAAACGCTTTGAACTCCGGGAGGAAGCTGGAGTACTCGGAGAGACACACAGACAACTCCACAAAGAAAATCCCCAGCTCTTTTTGAACCAGGAACCATCTTGCTGTGCAGTGACAGTGCAAACCACTGCGCCACCGTACGTTAAAACTAATGGAGCTTAATACAAAAGTCCTGGAATAAACCCTACCTTCATGAAGGTTATAATGTTCAGTCTTTGTTGGAACCGTTTCAGCAGGTGCAGATTCAACTCTATGGCCATTTTGGAGGCTGTAGTTTTTGCTGCTGTTGATTTTTTTACTTCGTCTACCCAATTTAGACCAGCGAGGTTAGACTAAATTACAAAAAACACGTCTCTGTATTCATGAAGGTCACATTGATTGCACAACTGCGCCATCAATTTAAATGTTAAATGCTGTGGTCACTTTTCTTCAATACCACTGCTGTCCTCTGTCCTCTGTACTCTGTACTCTGTAACCAGCTTGGGTCTGTTTACACTGTGTCTCTGTGGTCCTGCTGATCAGATGTCAATCGAAGCCATACACTGGCCCATGCACCCACTCAGAGGCTCAGAAGCTAAAGGTGCAGTGGACCCAAATTTTGATATCAGATGTTGAGCGGGGTGAGATATATTCAGTCGTGAATTAACCCCACCTGATCATGAGGCTCTTCCATATCCAGCCAGTTTGAAAAATGACATGGAATTGTTCTTATTATGGCACAATAATACGAGCAGCAGCGGCGGATATTTTCCCGCATATTTTCGGCTTCAAAACAGCGCTTCGGAAACCTATGGGTGACGTCACTCATGCTCTGTCCATTCTTTATACTGTCATTGGACTGCACCTTAAACATTTCCGTTATCGATATTTGTGCGTTTAAAAATCTGATAATGATCCGTTCAATGTGTCTTTCAACAGTTCTCTGGTGGACAAACAATGTCTTCTGTGATTTCAGTTCAACTCAACATGCTATAAAAGAAAGAAATATATATTTTTAAGGCCTTACTGTCGAGGTATACTCTGGCAGGTGAGACATGAGTATACAACTACAACAATTTTGATCATAAATGATGAATGAGAGAAAAAAAATGATGGGAAAGTCCAGTTCATGTCAGAGTTCTGCTTTAATAATGACTCAGATCAGTGAGAGGAAGATCAGATAAGAGGCAGGCGGTAAGCAGGTCGCCTGTGATCGCTCGGCACATGATCTCTACCTCATAATAGCAGATTGTTTCCTCACACCGCATGGTGTGACTGTTAGACAGGAACAGACAGGCCTGTGGTAGGGGAATCCATCAGAAAGCAACTGTTTCTGATAAATAAACAGGTGATGAGTGGCGGGAGATACTGTATGTGTTCCAGGAATATGAATATATGTCTCCACTCAAAACATACCATATTTAGTCAGCTTCATGGTGAAACAACAGGTTTTTTTTTTTCTTGTAAACTTCTGAAAACCAAAACTGAGAAAAGGTTTGTGGCTTTACTATTCAGGGAGATGTGTTTGACAGGAGGCAACAGTATTGTTGCATGCTGACATTTAACACTGTGTGTGTGTGTGTGTGTGTGTGTGTGTGTGTGTGTGTGCCATCTGTGGAGCCAAATAAAGCCCACACACTCCTCTCACCTGAACTCCCAACACTTAATGTGACTTTTTTTTTTTCTCCTTTCATTTTCAGTAGTGTAGTAGCCATGTGGAAGTTTCTCATTGCTTGACAACAATATTTTTGAACAGCTGATTGTAGAGCTGAAAAAGTCAAATAATTAATTAGTCTGTATTTATTTATTAACTATTTAAGCAAAATTGACTAGTTTAAGTTTCTTTTCTGGTTCCACATGTGAATATATAATAAATATTTGGTGGATTTCTTGGTCCTTCAATGATAAATTCAACAAAAAGTCAAAATTTAAACAAAAATAATGATTGTATCTCAACTTAAACACACACAGAACTACTCATACATGGTTTATTTATGAGCAGTCTGGATTGAGAACTGATAATTCATTGTTGGTCGTGATATGTTTAGATAACGTCATCTACTAGCTAACTATTGTCTGTCTTGTAAACATATCTGAGCAGCTCACAAGCACACGATGCAGTAGATAACGGTGGCAGCTGGCTTGTTTCCTTGTCAACAAAGCCAAAATTGAACAAAATCTTTAAAAAACATGGAAATAAATCTACATATCATGTACATTCTTCACTTTTTTTTTTTACATCAAATATATCAAGAATGGAGGCCACATCAAAAGATTTCAGGCATCCTTCTGTTATGTGCTCAGCTAAAAGCTCAAAGGTTGCTAGCACACGACAAAGTCAACAAAGCACACCTTCTGTGGAGTTCAACTCATACATCCACTGTCTCTCTCTCACTCTCTCTCTCTGTTTTTCTATAATGTGAGAGTCACACTCTCCTATGTGTTTCTTTTGTTATTGTTTTGCAAAACTGCGTATTTTTAGACTGTAACCAGGTGATGCGGCTGCTATTTACAGCTGTGTGCAAGATTCAAATTAGTTTTTCTCTTAATGTTAACGTTCAAAGGTCATGCTCATCTCTGCTCTAAATGCCATGCTTACAGTGCGTGGAACATCAGGAAATGCATCAAACTGCAGAGAGGAAAGTGACATTTCTGACACAAGAGTTGAGCCAGGTAGTTAATATTTGAGTGAATTTACTGTAGTGACTGGCCAAAAATCTGCTGCTCCTGCTGATGTAGAAATCCTCCTTCGTGCATGTAGAGTAAAATAATTTGCTTTGTTTCAAAGTCTTCTCCATGCTTCCAGAAAAATGGAAAAATACTTAATACTTTCTTTCTTTCTTTATTATGTCTTATGTGGCATGAAAGTGGTCAAAAAGCACGGATCAGCCTGTTAAAAACACACAGAGGACGTGACCTCAGTCCTGAAAAGAGAACAGATCCGCTGTTGGGAATAGCTGGGCGTCTGTTGGTCAGGAAGCGAATGATGCTAGTTACATGGTAAATGAGGTAAATGCTGGTTGACCGCACACGGCGAACATGTGCTCAGAATACTGTACTATCCGGAACTAGTGACCAACTAAACCAGTAATTGTGGTCAGCGCGTGAGCATCATACACTGGGGTCAAGCTGGTGCAGCTTTTCTTCAGCCAGGAACTGCTGCTAGTAAAACAATTGGCTAACTAATCCAGTCTTTCTCAATAACCAGTTTTATCAGCAAGACGCCGCACGGATGTGTGGGTCAGCAAAAGGTCCATATGATTTGAAGTTCATCATCCACATGTGAGATGTGTGCACATACACGCCAACGAACGCACAGTGCAGTATAAACAGAACTGTGTGCATCTCTGCATCTTCTCTGCTGGACTATTTTCAGCCATTCACTATGAGCTTTCAGCAGATCAGTGCATGTTACTGCAGCCACTTATTTATAGAAGTATATTGCACAACAACCACATGGCACTACGTACTGTGTCAATATGTATTAAAAAATAATAGTAATAGCTGCTGTAATAGTAGTAATTGTGCTAATGCTTATTGTAACTGTGTAACATCCATTTTCTGTAACCACTCATCATTATCAGGGTTACGGGGGGGCTGGAGTCAATCCCAGCTGATGTTGGATGAGAGGCCGGGTATTACAAGTCACCAGTTCATCACAGGGTTGAGACATTTCACCTCACGCAATAACTGCGTGACTTTCAACTGTGGGAGAAAGCCGGAGTACCCGTGGAGAACCCGCACAGACGTGGGGAGAACCTGCACACGCCCGCAGTCGCTGGGGCCTTTCTGCGTTAATAATCAGTGTTAGCAATCAATGCTAAGTGAAAGTCACCGTATGTTTCACCACAAATATTTGTTTAGAGCGAGCACAGGCTTGACTCTTGTAGTAACAGCCTAGGTTGGATGGGATAAGAAGTGTAATTTCAGCACAACAATGGTAATAGTACAAAAATAGTAGTAAGTAGTCGTTGTAATTTTACTAGAAATTGTAACAAAAGTAGAAATAATGGCAGTAATGAAAATGCAGTGGTGGTAGTTCTTGTAGGAGTGATTCAATTTGCCTAGTACATGTAGTTACTACCATAGTAGTTGTAGTTGTGATTGTACATCGAAAGTGAAATATTATTAGTAATGGCAGCATGAATTCTACACCAGTCATAGTAGTAGTAATATTAGAAACAGTAATACTAAAAATGGGAGTAATAATACATGAAATCTAAGTTACTGCCTTCAAAGTGTTCCTTTTGCGTCAGTCCTTAGTTTTAATTTGCATTTTAATGTTTGAATGTGCTCTACAAATAAATAAACCTTTCATCTCATGCACTGGAGTGTACATGACAGTGAAAATAGGCTTGATAATGCAACAGAAGACCATAACAAAACAAAACAAAAAGAAACATAGCACACGCAGCAGATTTATAATATCCATCAAGGTGACCCGGGACGATCCTATTGTGCCAAATGCCTTAAGAGAACAGAAGTGACATACTCTTGGCAAATATGATTACAAGATGTACATGTAAAGTGAGTATGAGGGTGTCTGAGTGTTTACCTGCGTGAGACAATATGAGGGTGTTAGCAGGTATGGGTGTGTAGGTGTGTAGGCGTGTGTGCGTGGGCTAGTGCTGCGAGTGGGATAGGATGACTTAATGATAATAATCTCTCATTTCCATAACTGGCATGTTTCACTGCTGAATCCTTGCCTGATTTCCTTATGAAGCTTCACAAACAGCAACGAGGCTGACACAAACATCGGCCTTCATTTCACTCCTCTCACGATGTGATCCGCGCTCAAATTTAATTACAAAAAATCAGGCAGAGTCTTACAAAACAAGTCCTCTGTGACTGACCCATACTCAGTGACCCATTTATTTAGGATGCCACCTCTGTCAGATGTAAATACAGGGACGGTGATGTGTGTTTTTAATGCTGTTATTGATTCAACATCCTCTCGCATAGAGGCCTTGCATAACCTGCTGCATGCCAATATGTCAGCATGCACACCAGACAGAGGGAGATGATTTTAGTGCCAGTCCTCTAGAAAAAAAATGCAGATTTCAAAATGAACACCGAATCAAGCGTTCACACTCTACAGTCTGCTTGTTCTAACACATCTTTTAAATAAAAAAAAAACATTTTTTTAATACTATAGTTCAAAGTCAATGTTTTTATGCTTCTTCAGGCATGTGAAATGTTACAGATGTTTTGCATCATTTCACACACGTTTCCTCGTGAGCCTTGCAGGATTAATGGCATTGTGTTTTTTTGACATTTGGTTACACACGTCTCTCAATATTGAGAAACTTTTCGCAAAGTTCTCTTTACCGACATGCGGCCGTGTGAACAACAGTTCATCTCACATCCAAATTGCAGTGACGCAACATGTCATACATACCACGGGTTCAACTCTTGTGCCACAACACTGGCAACACGCGTCTCCCAAGAGTAACGCTTTGTCACCCGTTACACAACAACCTAAAAAAGAAACACTACAGAGAGGTAGCAAAAGAGATTAATTTAAATGAATTAGTTTCAATGGAGCTAGAGTAATTCCAATAATGCTATACAAATTTTTCCTACATACATACTTGTATGTTAGAGCTACAGATATAGAAATACAACAGTGCGAGTCAACTCGGCCACAAGTTCTCATGCACATCACAGCTTAAAGTTTCCACCTCCGTGACTAAAAGAATTCCTCTAAGACGGACGAGTGACACCATCCTGGGATGGGTTTGAAACCACTATGTGACTGGAAGAGATGGTTAAACGCCACATTGTCCCATACAATTACAAAACGCCTCGCTTGCCTTCTTTTTTTCACGCTCTCTCTTTCAAAGAGGTCATTAAGGAACGAGTACGAAGCTCAGTGTAGCAGAATGTAGAATGTGTCTACAAAAGTTTTGTGTTTGTTTTTTAATGACAGTTTTTTATGACAGTGCGTAACCATGTGCAAAGTGCAGTGTGAACACACAGAGGTTTGGTGGGCGGTGGAGTTTCAGTGAGAAAACAGTTCATTAATTTTGAAAGATGTGATCATTGAATGCATTTTGTGTCAAAGCAATGAAAAGTCGTTTATCAGTTACTTTTTGTGCTGACTGTGTGAAGACTGTACGTTGCTGTCATGACTCAGCTGTAAAGAGTTTCAGTATATGCATGAGAAAATAAAAATCATCACTAAGCTTCAATCGGGTACGATCAAGTTTTGATCTGTAGTTTTGTGATTCTCTGCATCAGCGGCGTGAAAAGATACTTTTGATTTCAGAGCCAGAGGCACATTAAGAAGTTTGTAGAAATTTGTTCTGAGTGTCTGAACATGTTGTTCTGTCAGATCCTCGCCAGCACAAGTTTCTTAGAGCTGTTCTCTCACCTGTTCTCTTTACCTTCTTTCTTGTTGTAGTAAAATATAAATAGATTATCGATCACTCATTTTCCTAAATTGGAACTGTGACTGTTTCTGTCCTGTTTAAATATCTACTTTAAAGAAAACCTTAATCAAACAACAGAGTAAGTTTAATTTCTAAACTAAAAAATTACAAAAGGAACAACAGTGAAAATTATCAAAGCATGCAGGTGATTCCTCTGTCTTTGCATGAATAGTTCAGTCTGTGAGTGTTTGGACGGTTTTGTTTTGTCTCTGTGGTGCCGTACGGTCGATCAGAAATGAACCAGCGACAACAAAGTTAGAGTGCTGACATTCAGCTTTTAATATGTGGGTGTTTATATTCACATGCAGTGAAGCGTGTATGAACTGCACTGACTTTTTTAATACATACTCCTTCACCTTAGGGCTTTGAGTGCCACATTGTTTTATTTAAAATGGATTCAAACACCTACAAAACTAAAATTCAACCTCCAAACAACCTTGAAATATCTGGATTAGAGCTAAAACTTGCTTGCATGCTTGTGGACTGTATCAATACTGTAAGCCCTACATGAAGAAACACACAGGAGGTGAAGGGGGAGATATTATTTCCCCTTTTACAACATAAATGAACTAAACCAAGCAGGTTTTATTGTGAGATTTTCATATGCACTTAAAGATGAGTACAATTTGAATGAAAGTACTGTATTTATTGTGCAGTTTCACTTTATGTTTATCTGAAATCAGATGTGTGAAATGAAAATGTTATGAAGTTGTTTTTCATAAATCTATCAAGGGAGCAGCACAGGACACAAGGCATGAAATCATTCCACCCAACCAACAGATATTTTCTCAATGGAAAGAAAGATTAGTTCACGCTGATGTTTGTTTGAGCTTCAAGTGCGGGATGATAGTGGAAAGTTTCTCTGTGCTCACCTCAGAGCTGAGTTCAAGACGTGCACATACGAGCACTGTCACAATTAGTCTGCAGCTAACACGTGAAGCTTGAAACCTCAGAGGCAAAATTAAAACATGTCTGTGAGGATGGATCATAAGACAAGAGGATTTATCCAGAGCTACTTACACTAAGCTTCATTTTCTATGATCTGAACATTACACACAGCTAATAAATTCATCTACAATCACCTCAAATGCTTCTGCTTCAGAAAATGAAATGGAGTCACAAACCACACCCTAAACACACGATCTAATGTTTGTGTCCCCTGTGGCTACGGTAGCCTTACACTCAAGTTGACAATGACTAATGTAGCCTTAATCAACAGTCCTTCAGTAAATGCTCCCGTCACGAAAGGTTAGAACGTTGAGTTTTTGTTGATACTGTTTGAAAGACGTGTTGATTCAACTGTATGATCATTTTGCAGGTTGTGGTGATGTTGAATTGTGTGGTGTTATTGTGTCACCAAAGCAACAGAAGCACCTCTCTGTATGAGGCAATTCAACAGTACCACAAACTGTCTTATAACCTACATGAAGGTATGACTGATTGCAGGACTGCTTTAAGTACGTGTACCTAATAAGCTGGCAACTGTGTCTATATGTAGCTTCATGGAGTATTCATGTAATTAAGACATAGACTGTTTCAACTGGATTATGACATAAAATATACTGATTTTATTGAGGGATTTTGTGGAGGTGGAACTAATAATAATAATAATCCTACCATGACACTGTGATCATCTTACCATAAAGATTTATGATTTTTTTAAAGATGTTTTACAAGAGAAAAGTATAAATAAATCATACTACATTTTCATTTTCCGGTTTGAAGTTCACCCTACTTTATTTACCACGACACACTTTATGTATTTGCACTGTCTGCTTCACAACCTCCTACATGGACATCTAAACAGTGCATCCTGCGGTAAGCTACAATTCAACCTTTAAGCATTTCTAATATCCATTTTATGCTGACTTAAAGTGAGAGACACCAGTGGGGTGAATATTATCTTCAACCGCAGGTGACTCAGAAACACACAAACACACTCACATGAGAATAAAGATGTGAAACTTTATATATTCAAAGTTCAAAGAAAATGAAATTCAAACACTGAAGTTGATTTCACAGCCGTGCTTGTTTAAGCTTGTTTAAAACCATTTTGGGATTTTTTTTTTTCTGCCATATTTGTAGAGAGACATGACTCAGGTTATCGAATAAGAGATATTTAGTTATTCTCTTATATTCTCTCGCACAAATAATTTCAGTCCTGTACTACAAAGTTCTTGGAAAAACAGAGAGATCTGCAGTAGATGTGACTGTAGATTTGTATCCTGGAAAATAAAAAAGATTATCGATCACTAATTTACTTAAATAGGTGCTACAAGTGTAAAAGAAAATAATGCACAAGTCAGACATATCCTAAAAGTATTTGTATTATTAAACACAGCAGTAGATACCTTATCATTATTCAATATCTGTATTAATTCCTGCGGTGTGTGACTTGGCTTCTCAGTGTGAGAGAGTGTGAGAAGGAAAAACAAACCCAAAATGTCAAATGTCTGCCTTCTCATCACACAGGAAGCTTATCAAGCTGTGACATTTACATTATCTGTTCTTGTTGTTGGGTTTTTTCTTTCTGTTTACAGAGTAATAAACATACCTGTCAACAATATCGAGAGAGGGAGAGATGTCACAGGCAAAGGAAGTTGTGACATTTTATTTGATATTTTATTCCAATCACGTGTTTTTTTAAAGAACGACACCGTTTTTAATTATGAAAAATGTCTAAATTGCTGCTTTAATTTGGGCTTATTTGATCTAATACGTACGCAGCGATGAATCAGCGGAGTTTTTCGGGTTTTATAGATGATTAAAAACGATCTTCTGTCCACCTTTAATCACAATATCCTCGTTTCATAACGTGCCACAGTTTAAAAATAACATTAAATAATAAAGATGGCTGTAGAGTGATTAAAACACGAATAAAACTCGCCGCAAAATCCTCCATTTTAAGCGTGAAAGAGGAGAGCCCGCAGTGCAGGAATAAAAACTGGATTTCAGACGTGAAAAAGGCAAAAGCTTTTATAAAGCATGTCACATTTGGATTTTCATTATTTTTGTATTTCAAAGCTGCAGCGACGTTTTTGTGCGTGAAAACTTCAGAGGCTCGGCTGACACGTTTGCAGGCCGTCGTGTCTCCGCATTAACCGGCTCCAAATGTGCCCTGTGGCTGCAGATTAAAAATAAAAATAAAAAAGTAAAAAAGATGAATAAATGAAGCGAAAACATAAAAAAATCACGTGCATCCTTTTTTATTCACGACGTTGACCAATACATACTTTTATTTCTCATCTAATTTTGAGTCGTTTCCTGCAGCTGCAGCCGAATTTATATTTAATTTCCAACAGAAGCAGAAAGCTTAATGTAAAAACTGAAATCAAATGTGTAGAAAAAAATGATTGCACGCTTCTGATTATTATAAAATATTATAAAGAGCGCTTGAACACATAAGTAGGTTACATTTCTTGGGCTTATCGGCTCTTACATGTTTGTTGCATGTTATAAACAATGTGATAAAGCATTTCTCTCTCTCCATCCGGTCAACACCACCATGCATGTTCAGAAAATCATGTACAAAATACATTTAATTTGAATACAGTCACTGATGGGGATACATTTCTTCGACTTGGATGTGTGTAACGTGTAAATACATTAAAGCTCATGTGAGAAAAAACTTATTGTGTTTTTTCGTTTTGGTAAAAATCACATCTGACCTGCGGTTGTGTTGAAATACTGTTTAAGAAAACTGACAAATGACAAAATGAGCGTTTTTTTTTTTTTAATGGATCTACAAACAGGACACAAGAGGAGCTCTGCTGTGAACGATTTCACAGTAAACTGGTGTTTTAAAAATGCCAAATAGTGTCTATAATGTTGCTTTTAATAAATAAAGTTAAGAGTAATGGAAGAAGGCATATTTATTTAGTCAAACACAAAATGGCAGCGTGATTCAGTTTATAGAAATATTAGTAATGCATACGAGTTCATAAGTATATATAGATCAGTATAAAACATCTTTAAATGCAGTACTAAGTGTCACAGCTACACCACCGTCACCTAAAGTAATATTATTGGTACATTATACAGATTATCTTGATGAAAACGTGCTATTTATGCCCGACAACCACCGTGTGAACGATTAGAGTGAAAAGATAATAAACCTCCGGACACATAACTCTATGTTTAGTGTAAAACAGTGGCTGTTTGTGTGTTTATGTTGGCGTTTGATCGAAATTTAACAAGAAACGCGTCGAAAATGTCGTTTGAAGTGAAGTGAAAAGTATTTTAGAGGCAGGTAAGTTGGAGGACTGTAGCAGAGAAAAACATTGCTGGCGTCAACAAGGTGTTTTCTGTGTGAAAGAGTCGCCATCTAGTGGGAAGAAAGTGAATTACACCAGTCTCTTAGTAACACACACACTGACGTTTACTGCCTATCATGACTTCATGTTGTTGTCAGTCACCTTGCCTGGTTTCAGTTTCTTACAGCATGAGATCTGCTCCCACCCAACCAGGTAAACCCTCCAAACACTGGGACTAACTCTGCCAGTGTTTCCTGGAAAGCAGACGTAAATGGCCGCTGACCACTCATGGCTTCATATCTCATTCACCTATTCACACATACATTTAATAACACTGGCTGCCATGCAAGGTGCTCATCAGTTTTTGGGAGCTAACCATTCATACCCATTCACACACACCGACGGCGCAATTCGGGGTTCAGTATCTTGCTCAAGGAAACTTCGACATGCAGAGACTGGAGGAGCCGGGGATCGAACCACCGATCATCTGATGATCATCTACCTCCTGAGCCACAGCCGCCCACGTCCCCTGTGTGATGAAAACCAAGAAAACCTTTGAGCAACAACACAACATTAACCCACTACTACGCTGTACGCCACGCTGAGTCGCTCTTCTGAGTCACTCAACTGGTCCAAACTGCAGCTACTAGACCAACACAGGTCGTAGGTCACACACACTAGACCTGTGCTGGCCTATCCACACTGGTTACCTGCTGAATTCTTTTAATCACATATAAAGCACCTGACTTTATATTTTTAGATTTCAGAATTAGTTTGCCCTTTGACCTCTGGTTCTGAGGGCTACCGGGTTGGTAGTCCTCAGTGGTTTCACAAAGATCAGCCAGTCAACCAGCCCTTAAAACTAAAGGTGGCCGAGCGTCAGTCAGTGGTTAGCTAAGAGACTCACCTGTTTCATGAGCACTTTGCCCTGTAATGTCTTTTTATTGCTTGCTGTTTTAGTCTTTTACTGTATTGCTGTTTTTTATATCAGTTGTTTCAGTGTTGTGGTTGCATTGTAAAGCACCTTGTAAATTATTTACCTTGTAAATATAGTTTACTTACACGGTAACATGGATTCAAGTAGAAGTACCTCACTTATACTGTCTTTTATATGCAATTTGTACTTTTACTCCACAATTTCAGGTTCGACACACATCCATCCATCCATCCATCCATCCATCCATCCATTATAAAGCATCTTTGCATCGTACCTACATGCAGGTTTTCTCTGTCCACACTGTTACGTGTCCAGTGTGTATGATTAAGGGGCATCTACCAGTGTAGCTGTCAACCGCAACCTCCTCACCACACACCCTCCTTAATGACGACATGAATACATAGTTATGCATATTATGTTTAATTCCTGCCAGGTTCTGTAAATAGAGCCCCCTAAATCTGACACACTGGACCTAAAGTTTGTTGTGCTGACACTGTGTACTGAGTGTTTTTTATTGTGCTGTACCAAAATCAAATTCCACCAACTCTGGAGTGAAGTAATTATAGTATAATGAAGCAAAGAGCCACCATTATATATTAAAAAAACACAATTATTTATATATTTTTCCCCTTTAGAAGCTCTATCTTCAGTTGAGATGTACATTGTGAATCCTCTATATTAACAGATTTATAATAGATTAATGCAAAGTGAAGTGCAAAGTGGTCAAACCTACTCAGGTATCTTTAAGGAATACACTGACTGACTCCCCTCCAGCTCATGTAAGCAAAGCCGTATAACACAATGTATCCACTCTCAGTACTGCCCTTTGTTGGAGATTAGAAGTTCGTGTCAAAGACTCTTTTCCAACACGTAACTACAGTGAAAGAGAAAGAGAAGTCTCAAAAGATCCAAAATGGCGGCCCGTAGCTACAGTGTTGGTGAAGAGTTACAGAAGTTTCTAAAAGGTTAAAAAAAAGCACACAAGAAATAAACCCGAGCTGGCTCACAGCTCACCCCTACACCCGCTCTACGCCCACTCCTAGAAATAATGGTGTCAGCACTTTTAACTTCGGTTCCTCCATATTTGGAGTTTCTAATCGTCATTTTTTCGCACATCTGGATGCCATATTTGTCCAATCCGGCACCATAATTCACAATCTCAGTCCCCACCCTCGGAGGGGGATTTCCATCCACCTCTATACCGCTATCAACGACACGGGACCTGATTCAGGACTTCTTATAAGCCTGCAACAGCTCTTCACACAAATACTCAGCGCTGTGAGCCTCTGATTTAAAGCTTGATGGCACTATTTTGGTTCAGAGGATCTTTTTTTGAGGGTTTCCATACCACAGACATCATTATTTCTGGGCAGGGTTTTAGACTTCCTTTTGTTCCCAAGACACATGCTATAGTGAATGTTTTTTTCTGATTAAATATAATTTTACAAACTAAGACTAAACAACAAGTTTGAATATGAAATATAATGGAGCATGTCAAATTATCTTTGATATATTCCAATACATTTTAAAGCACATGATATATTATGTAACACACTAGATGTATACATGTTCTAGTCTATTTTCTTTGCACACTGTACAGTCTACATATATTTATGTACTCTCACACTACGTGTACTTTTTTCAGGTATTTGTACTACCTACTAGTACTACTAGCTAGCTACTACCTATACATTTACTCAGCTAAGTTTCCATATCAGAAAGTTAAATATTCATCCACTACATTTTTTTCTAATAATGGTAGTTAGTAGTTACTTTTCAGATTAAGATTTTTTTAAAGGAATAAACAAGCTTATAAAATACAATATATTGAATATCACATTTCAGATGTCTGTGAATAGTTAGAAGTACCAACACATCCGAGATATTTCCCCCCGAAACATCTCAGATGGTGTAATTCAAATAACTGTTTGAAGAAAAAGAGGTCAAATTATCTAAAATTTCACAAAACACATTAAAAATGAATACGAATATGTTTAACAGAACTCTGTTCTTGCCTCTCCCATCGTTTCATGACCTTTCAGATTCAGCTTGTGACCCTTTGGACCCCCCAGGTTGGGACCGAACTACCTGAAATGTCTATATAATAGTTACTTACACATTCACAAATCAGTAATCAGGCCATATATAATAATATATCAGGTACAGAGCACATTTTTTTCTGCAGAACAAGTACTTTTACTTTTGATACTTTAAGTACATTTTGTTCTAGGTGAGTAAAAATGTTGGTTTTATGTGAACGGACGGCAGAAAAGCAAGAAAAAGATACATTTTTAAATTTAGCCAGCTTAACGTGGATGTTCTCTTAACATCCAAGTGTCCTTGGGCAAAGGGCCAAACATCCTCTACCTACAGGGTGCCCTTGAGCTTAACTGAAGCTCGGCATGTCGCACTTTTGTACACACATATTTTCTATCAGTGCTGATTACATCAATATTTAGTAACACAATAACAAATGACTGATTCCCAGAATATGACGGTCTGTACTTTCTCATAAGCCCTGTTATTTTCTCTACACACCCTCCCTCCCTCCGTCTCATCTCTCTGTTTGTTTTGAAGATTAAGAAAAAGAATGGAAAAAGCCGAGAAGAGTCACCTCACGTTTTACACCTGGTAACCTGACATGAAGCTGAAACTGTGTGGTTAGAATTGAGAGGCAGAGGATGGCAGAGTTATTCTTTCTGATGTTTGGTACCAAGAATCTCTGCGGAAAATTAGATTTACAGGAAATCAAAATCAAAATGAAAGTCTAACATATTAGCTACCACCACCAAAAAAATACCTAATATGCTAATATTTAGCGACAGTAATACACAGCAATGAAGTAGATTGCAGCAGATTACAGGTTGTATTTTGTAATCTGTGTGTACTCCTAGAGTAGAAACCAATTACTGTTACTGTATTACTGTATCGCATTATAAGACGCACACTTTAAACCCTTTGTTTTTGGTTGTGTTGCTTTAAGTTTATAAGCTGTTAACACTGCTATCTTTTCTTGGTTAAAGGCCAAATAGATGTATTCAAATAGTTTGTTTATTTTTTTGACAGTCCAAAACCCAACAATATTTAGTTTTTTATCATATATGTCAAAGAAAAGCATCAAATCCACACACAAGTAAGTTTGAACCAACTTTCAAATTATTTGTCGACAAATCCTTGCAGTTCTAGTGTTTGGTACCCTTTATTTTAGCTTTTTCATGCTCCATTTGTAAAGAGCAGATGCTCATAATATTATCATCTCCTCTTCTGTGACTGCTAAATGAATGAAAATGTGACAAAGCAGAAGTCTGCAGCTTGTAACATCTTCAAAACAGTGAATAAAACAAACATTAACTGCAATGCTATGAAAATGTTAAATGCATCACAGAGGCCACTAGAGGCTGACAGTCCTCTCAATGACGCTACCTTGTTTAAAGTAAGTGAATGGAGTCATCACACATATCTCAAAAGCTGCACAGCAGGGAGTTGAACTCGGTAACCTCCGTATTTCACAGAGCACAATCAGAAGAAGAATTACGTCTAACAGGAGGACATTAGTCATTTTTTCTATGTGAGTTTAAAGAGTTAGAGTTAGATTAGGAGAGAAGTTTCAGCCGACAATGAGAAAACTAACCGTAGAATATGAGCTTCTGAAAACATCTTTGTCATTTCTCACATCTTTCACAACCCCCTGACTAATGAGCAGAGTGATGTTTGTGGCGTTCTTAGTCATTTACTGTATCTCGGACCGTAATTCGTGATGAGTAAAGGTGTAACAGAACACACACACCCACACACGCCCACAAACTAGTGACCTACTACTGTTTTCACCTTGACAGGATATTCAGCTTTGACATTTATTGATCTCGAACCTGACATCTGACTCATATACACACTTATCCAGTGTGTTGTGAACAGTTTTATCGTCATTTAGGGGCATAAATCACATGAGACATGAGCAATAATGCACACACAGAGGTACAAATTAAGTCAGCGTTGATCATCTTTTTCTGGCACGTGACAGTTTTTAGACACCTGTAGTTACAGTATATATCAATGTGAATCTTTTTCTTTTGAATTCTATATTTGACGGTTTCCAATGACTCCATCTGCACATCACTTATGCCCACATGTGGTACCTGGACCCCCACGGTTGAGAAACTCTACATTACTGACTCGCGAATTTCTACGGTGAAAAGGCATTTTAAGGACAATGTCATGGTTTCACGTTCAGACAAACGAAAACCAGTTTGATTCAAACCAATACCGAGGTTACACGCATGCATCCATACAAAAAGCAATTCTGGACCCATTTTGCTTATCCGGTCTTTTATTGTTTTCTTCTTTGTTGTATTGCGGCTTGTTTTTGTTCGTTTTCGACATTTACTGTAAAGCCCTCACGGGGTAAAAAAAAAAAAAATAATAAGCGTGACTCGGCTCTTTGCAGTTGAAGCCGCGTCACTGATTTTACATGGTTTGTGTTGTAGCTTTGGGCCTTTTCAGAGGCGATCACACCCTCCAGATACAGCCTTGGATAAAACAATTGGACTACAGCAGGGGGTGTAAGTCGATGTAGGAAAGTGGACCTAAAAGATTGAACATTTGAAGTTTTATTAACAAGATGCATTCATTCAATCATTCATTCATTCATTCATTCAAATAGATTCTAGAAATGTAGAGATTGAAAGTTGATTCTTGACCTTGGATGCAGTTGTTGACAAAACTATCTCAACAGGTCTATTTAGTAGCTGTTAGAGGATTAAAGAATATCTTTACTGCATTCTTGCATTCCAGAACAGCTACTAAATGGACTTTGTGGTGAGTTATTTGTCTAAAAATGTACAAAAACCGAATTACCAGTCTGTTATATCTTACTGTCAAATATTCCCTCAAGACTGACACATTTTTGTTTGCATTGCTACATTTGTATGTTGCATTTCGGCTTTAATATTATCATAAAAATGGAAGATACAATGTCAAATTCTTATACTGAAAGAACAGGGGCAGATTATTAGTTGTATACCTCAAGGGAGCTGTGGTGCAAAGTCATCTTTTAATCTCTCATTTCTGCTTTAATCCTTTGCATGACACATAGCAAGTTCTCACTTCTTCTGTAGCCGCTCTTATCAGCCGAACGCAAACCTTTAAATATATAAATATAATCCTGTCAACTCAGTCAAAATTAAAAAAAAAAAAAAAAAAGTGTTGTTGTATCCATCTGGAGGTGTAAAAATAGGCCCAGCGAACTGAGAATTTATTAAAGACTTTCATTTGATTCATCTGATCAGTCTGACAATCAAGACAAGACATTTTTTATTAGTG
The DNA here is from genome assembly GCA_033000465.1 of Sciaenops ocellatus. Lineage (NCBI taxonomy): Eukaryota > Metazoa > Chordata > Actinopteri > Sciaenidae > Sciaenops > Sciaenops ocellatus. The sequence goes on along the minus strand of CP136872.1, from coordinate 21,120,736 downwards.
TCATTCAAGCTACAGTAAATATAATTTCCTGCTTGGAGGATAGCAGCCAACTCAGCACACACTTTAGCTTAGCTTTAACACACAGATTATTTTGCTGTTTTCTTTTTTTGGTATTCAAAGTCATGTCAGGGGACTCCCAGGAGGTCTCATGTAGTTCATCAGCCATGTGGCCCACAGCCAAAGAGAATAGTTACAGTGCAATAAACTGCTTTGCATTCAGGTTATTAAGAACACTGAAACTCAGTAACTGATAACAAACTTTATGTTCTTCAACATTTAAAAAAGAAAACGTGGAGGTGTCTGAATATTTCCACTTACTTACACCTACTGTATCTACATGTACAAACACTAAATAGTGAATAATAGTTGAAATGAAGAACAGATGTTGATCATTAAACTTACTTAAACCACTACTGGTGCTGTACAGCTCAAGTGAGCTCAACTGACATTTCCACCAACTTCAGCAGTGAAAAAAATACAGCAACTTGAACATTTAAGTAGAAGGCTTTGCAAACCTTATAGGAAATGAATTAAATAAATGTGTTAGGGGGTTTGGGGTCAACAAAATTCTACAAATCTGGAGGCAAGAACTATTGAATATAAACAAAACCTGGTTTAGTGCATGAAATAATAAACATAATTAATGTACCACACTGGAGTTGCCGTAAAAAGCGCAGGACTCTTGACACCAGAGTGTGGGATTGTTGGGTTATGTTTTTAGGTTTAGGCAACAAAAGCACTTTGGTTAAGGTTCAGGAAAGATTGGTTAAATCTTAATAAATACACTGTGTCTTAAGTTACTGGTGACTTTGTCTGTATTAAACCAGACCAGGATCTTTCCCTTAACCTTAATCAATTGCTGCCAGTGCCAAAAAAGTTAAATAACACTGTTGTCACTACAAGCAGAGCACATGTTTTGGTGAAAACCAATATTTTCAATGAACATTTTACAGATTTGTTCAGCATCAATAAAAACAACTTGCCATGATACAATGATACATTCATTCATTCATTCATTCAGTCATATTTGCTCATTATGATAACATGTAATCCAGTCTGCATTATGTTAGGTTATGTAGGAATTTAATTGTTGACACATCTTGGCTGATTCTGTTTAGGTAACGTCATCAAACCAAAGTATCTGGTCTGTGTTGTTTTGATGCCAGCGCATTTTCAGTTTGATTATTAGTGGATGCCTAAATGTAGCTGAGGCTAGCTTCACAAGTGGCTAGTTCAATGGCTAATGTAGCTACCATATATTATATTTTGTCATCACATGAGCCAATAGAGACTTGACACTGGACGATCTGAATCACTCACAAGGGCCTGTTTTCCGCCCAACACATTGTTGGAGGCCTTGCTCTCTCTACGAGGTGTTGCTTCAGGCTGGGGCATGAATGACATCTACTTCAGATACTCTATTTTTTTTTAAATGAGAATGTGAGAGAGTCTGGTGCTTCTCTACCCGGCAACAGAGCGCTGAGTCATCTCTGTCACAGCCCTCCCACGCCTACCCACGCTGCACTGCTCTCGGTCTCTCTCAGTGGTAGAGATGCATGGCCGCGGACTTGATACCAAAACTAACTGCATCACTTGATCCAGGCCCACAGATGACAAAAACACACATTTACCGTAAACGGGGGGAGCCTTGACGGAACAGGGTTGGCATAGGTGGGTGTGAGTGTGTATGCGTGTGTGTTTTTTCTGACAATATATGGAAACTGATACCATTTATAAATCATTATGAAGAGTATTTGGAATGAAAGGAGTGAGAAAAAGAGCAGAGACTGAAAAAGAGAGTGAAAGAGATATTACAGATACAAAAAAGAAAATTCGGATGACCAACTCTCAAGGCTGACGTTTGATGATACATTGGCATTTATTAGATTTTTTTTTTTTTTTTTGGGGGTGGCCTTTTTCAAGCTTTATTTTTGACAGAGACAGCTGAAGAGTGACAGGAATGTGGGGAGAGAGAGAGACGGGGAACGACATGCAGCAAAGGGCCGCAGGTCGGATTCGAACCCTGGGCCGCTGCTGAGCCTTCGTACATGGGGGCGGCTGTTCCACCAACCGAGCCAATCGACACCCCGATACATTGACATTTATGAAGGTCAACCCTAACGCTAAGTCCAGTGGAGAAAAGAATAGACAAGCCATCTGACAACAAATAAGTCCAATGACATGCACAAGTGAAATTAAAATGGAATTTCAAAAACAAACAAACACTGCCTCTTCTGAGACTCTTGACCTGGATTGAATGAACAATTCTGTCTCAGAGTTCAGGAAATGACACGTTTGTTACTTTTTCAGCTGTGCAGCTGGACGCCTAAATTATACTTTCCACATCAGCATGGCCACGATGATCTGAGTGACATAAAACTCATCATCTGCATGTCTCAGAGGTTCTGGACATGAGAAGAACACGGGCTGCGTCCACAAACAAGTCTGGAACACATCTATGTACAAAGAGTGCAGTCTGTAGAGGTCTGCATACAAATCCACTGTCTGCACTGCTGTTCATGTCTTTTCTGAGGCCTATTCAAGGGCCTTAACTGCTTTCTCTCTGATCTGAGACATGTTTTAGATTGATGTCTGACATTATGTGGCAACTTGTACCACTTTGGGCAGCTGGCAAACTAGTACATGATTTAACTTGAGGCAGTATGAAGTTTGGCGGGGATTCGTTTAAATTTAGGCAGAGACTGGAAGAAAAAAATAAGAAGAACTGGAGTTCATTATGATTTCTGTGAAGAGTCGAACGCTGAGACAAACATAAACACACACAGGCGTACGACTACATATACAGTCAGTGCGAAAGTTGCTAGCCAGCTTGTTGGGGCCAGCTGTTTAGGCAAATAAACACTGCGTAATGGTTACATTTGCGCGAATAACGCAAGGCAAAAAATTTGCCAAACTTTGACACTGATGTTTAGCTAGCTAACTAGTCAGTGGGCTAAATTAGCAAAGTAGATATCGTTGTAAGTTGCGACTGTAAACCAGTGAACACAGTAACATGACCTCTACTGGCCCAAAAACTTTTGTCCCCATACACAATCATTAAAATAACGATGCATCCATTTCTCCGGGTGTATTGTCACAATTTTAGCCATCATGTTTAATGTGCCTGGTGCTCAACTTTCATCGAAATGAATGGGAAACCATCTCAGAACATGGCAACTAGTAACACATCTATAAAAGTGAAGTTCCACGACAGTACTAACTAACTGAGAATCAGTCAAACAGACAGTCGGTAAAATTATTAGTACTCAGTCATTAATATAGATCTCAATCTTGCCTGTTTCTTACTAAGACCGGAAATTTGTTCATTTCCACAATTAGATGTTCACAGCTACTGCGTATCTAAGAGCTGACATCCGATATAGTTGCCAGAGGGTTCAAAAGATTGTCATGATGCCAAGTAGAGCTGATATAGTCAAATGTTCTGAGTGTGACAAGATGAACGGATATGCGGCAGTGTGTGTATCGAAGGTTTCTGCCACTGCGAGTATTACTAATGTTACTACAAAGCAATCTGAGGTAACAACAACCCACGCTCATGTTACCATTTACAAAATGAATTTATGTTATTTATATGCATCATTGCATGTCCAATACATTGGAAAACTACACAGAGGTCGCAAATCTGTGCAGAAATACAGTTGTAACTTGTAGCTAGCTCACTCATCAAATCGGAAATGTAAATTTGGAGTACAGTGTATGTTTTTTGATAATCTCTTCATACATACACTCAAATAACATGCTGCTCACATATCTTGTATAATGTGCGTCAGTACTTATTGTGAAACTCTCACTAACGTCACTAAAAGAGTCATTCCTGTACAAAGCCTGATCAAAGTGATTAAAGCGCTCCTGGGCTGGAGCTCTTTGATCAACTTGCTCCATCTGAAGACACTTGCCGTAATATCACCAGGGATATAGAACGCCACTACTTTCACTTTAGCCCTTCACAGGTGCGATCAATGCGTCACACCATGACTAAGTTTGAAGAAGCGGGCATGTAGCCAAGTGCCAAATATAGCTGATATTTCTCAAAATCGGACCAGCTGACTTAATTCCTCTGAGTGCTATTCATCATCTCCTGTGATAACCCGCTGTCTTATATTATATTACATTTTTCTTTTTTTAAACCGTTCACTCCGGGACGAGAAGCCGCTTTTGCATGCTGTGCTATTTATGATTAAGGAAACTCACTATTTAGAAAAAAAGAGGATTCATCAACTGAAGACTTAAGACAGATAAAATTGCCTTAAAGTAACATCAAATACAGTCCAATAAGTCCAATCCAACAAAGTTCGGAAAGTGTTTGTAATATTTTCCGTCAAGCTCTTGAATCCTTCCTGTTCTTTAGCCCTCTCTTTTCAACACAACACCCTCAAATCTGTATTTTTCTTTTAAACTTTGGTTTGTTAAACTGTTAATAACTGTTAAAACAGAAATGACAGAGCAACTTCCCTCGTCCTGCCCATACATTAAGATCTGAGAGAAGAGCGTTCCTAAGCCTACATCCCTTCTTAGCTTGATAAATACCAACCAAAGTTGTAAACAAAAAAAATAAAAAACTGGTCCAGCTTGCTTTTACTCACCAGTTTGTCAGACTTCATCCTCCACTTCATCAGAAAGTCTTCACTGACAACTAAAAAAGGCAGAGAAAAGAGAGAGGAGAGAGGAAAGAGAAGAGAGAAGGAATGTTTTAATCACTCTGAAGGAAGCCAGCTATCTTCCCACACACATTGCTGAGTGTCCTACTCACAAAGACACACATACACAGCACAGACACAACACACACACACACATGGACACACTGAGATACCTCCAAAAGGTCAAGATGAATGAGAAGAAGAGAGGGGAGCAGGGGGGGGGGGGGGACGCAGATTCAGAGATTGAGAGATTGACGGGACAGAAAATAAAGAGCCAGAATAGAAAAAGAGGAATGAATAGAATGTAGACAGAAAAGCAGATGAGCGCAGAGAGAGAGAGACCAGAGAGAGAAAGAATGAAATGCATGGCTTGGCTGAGTCATCGGTAACCACGACTGCACTTCCGCAAGCGCTCTCTACTAATGAGTGGCCAACTTTCTGAGGCAAGCACAAAAACACACACACACACGCACACACTCACACACACACAAAGACACAAAAAAACACACAACAATCTCCTACTTAAGCTGCAGTCTTTCTTCCTCTTTGAGATTCAAACAACTGCTAACACATTTTTCCTTCATGCACACATGGGATGACTGTGCATGTATGTGTGTGTGTGTGTGTGAGAGAGAGAAAGCCTGAGAAGTCGACCCCTGAGCTGACCTCACTGTGTGTGTCATGAGAAACAGCACAATCGGCTGCTAAATACAGAAATACACAGCTCTTCCCGTTTCCCAGAATTCTCCAGAGGCGAGGTTTCTTAACATTTGTCCATCCAGAGAATAATTACTGATCGCTTCATATTCATCGCTGGAGAAATCTGGCTAAAAGCTTTGCTTTAAAGGAGCAGGTCATCACTTTGAGAAAATTTCGAGATCAGTATCAATCTCATGTTTGCATGTAGAAGTGAGACAAATTACTTCTTTCACAAATGAAACGTCTACTTGATAATCAATAAAACACTTTGCTATTGCTGCTACAGCAGTAATGTTAGCCTAATGTTAGCTTACATACTGCAAAACTGAGCAACAGTGGTAGCTGTTTCACAAAACAACGGCAACCTCCCGGATCCGAAGTGAAGCCAATGCAGAAGTGCCAAAAACTGCAGTTCCTCGAATGTCCACTTGAAGCTGGCTCCAGAAGTGAGTCAGTCTCCATAAGTCCCCATGTTAAAATGTCCAACTTCACAGCAGAAATAAACATGTTTACAGCCTGGTACGAAAAACGTCTTTGGTCTCTACAGCTAATATCTAATAAGAATTTTTAACTCACCCATTCAAATTATAGTAACACTTAAAGTGATAAATAATTAAGAGCGTGGCTGCTTTGATTGACAGGTAGGTGCTGTTACAGATGGCTTGTTTGAGCACTCAGGCGTCATTCAGCCCGCCTCTTTGCCAGTTTTTAGATTAGCCAGGAGGCAGATAAGACTTCAAAACGGCTCTTCGGAAACCTACAGGCGACATCACGTATGCGCTGTCCATTCTTTATACTGTCAGTGGTTTAGCGCAGCTTAGCATAGAGAAGCAACTCTCTAACTAACACACTGAATCTTGTTTGTTTAATAAGTGCATTACAGACATTTAGTCTGTAGTACTGTATGCGCTCAAATTATTTCTTGATGAATGTCAGATTATCTTCTAATCAGCAGCTCTGGCTAATGCAGCTTGCTTGATACAACACAGGTTTCAGTTTTGTGTTTGGCGTCTAATAGACACCAGGATGCTGCGCACAGTAATTTTACCCACTGAGAAACAGCTCCAACACATATATGAAACTATAATTTTTATGTACTTGCTAAACCATGTTACCATGAACATGTTAACTTCTGAGCTTTAGGCTTTGTTTTAGCATATTTTTTCATCTTTGTTAAGAGCCTAGCTTGCCATTTCCGCTTGCTGTAAGTATGCCAAGATAAGCTATATTTATCGCACAAACATGAGATTAATATCAATTCTCTTATCTCATTCTCGGAAAGAAAGCAAACAAGCAGTATTAGTGTTTTACTAAAATGTTTGACTGTTCCTTTAACATGCATAACTTGCAGCACACAGTGAAGCAGAAGTGTCAAACCAACGTGCGACAGCAAAAGCGAAGCTTGGTCGGTCAAAACTGGAAATGAGGACAGAGGTGAGTGTAGGTTTTCACAACTTCGAGGTACTCGCTTCAGGTTTGGTAACCTTTGACTCATTACACGTGGATATGTATTTGATTCTTAGCCTGAACGTGATTAGGCTGGGTCCAACTACACAGATTCAGAACATCGGGGGCTGTAATTTCTTTTAATTCACTTGGGTGTGATAGAAAGTTCGTACTACTTTAGTAATGAAACATTTGCACGCTTGGCCTCACCAGTTTTTTTCTGTGACATTTAGAAATTTGTCATCTTGCCCACTGTTACACATATGACATAGCAGTAATGTGAAAGATGTGAAAACAACATTACTGCATCATCCTGAGAATGTATCCATCCTGTTTTTCTTTACCCTTGATATTCAAGCCTTTTTGTACAGTCAGATGTAACCTTAGAGACACCCACTCTGATTCGGTTTGCAATGTTTCAGGACGTTTTAGCTCTACACCCATAATACAAAGTGTGAATCATGGTCCATTATCCTGTTGTCTATATTCACAGTATAAATCAGCCTGCCTCTGGGGTTATTGTGATACAAATGGATTTCCTCCCCGTCCAGCTCAGATTCATCTCCGGAGGAAATCATGGGAACTCGGAGCCAAATGCATAAATACACACATCCTCTTTGGCAATTCCCACACTTTTCACAACACAAACATACACCCATAGACACACAGGCAAGTACAGGCTTAGACATGATGTCTCATGCATATTATATGAAGTCATACTGGCAGTGGCAGGAATGGGGAACACACAGAGCATTGCACCAGATGCTACTGTAGTTCACTCAGCTAATGACACATCCTATATATTGCTGATGAACAGGATATGACAGTTCTGCAGTGATACTGCAGCACTGCAGCTAGCGTGTGCCAGTTTCTGGTAAAAGCCTTTCAGCGTACATTATTACTGTAAATAATATAGTGTGCCGCACACGTAAATAGAGGACCACACCAAATGTCAAATGACACATACTTATTTTTGTGATGCTGTATCCAAGCATAGTGGCATTTTGAGCTAAATGGTAATTTCAATATGCTCACAATGACGTCGTTAATATGCTGATGTTTAAAATGTCATGCGTTTTACAGGTGTCAGATTGGACAAATTAAAGGTGGAGCTAGTCTGGGGATCACCGAGGTCATTAGGATTGATCCTCCATTTAGCCCTAGATTATTTGTTCTGTAGGTGACTTATGAGCTCTAATGGGAGGGGATAAACACACTAGAAGTTGGATCCAAACTAGCATTATGATAGGAAGACAGATTCTCGTTAGGGGATGGAAAGCTGAAGGGGTGCCCTCAACGCAAGAATGGGCTGCAGAGATGGCAAGGGTAGCAGCATTTGAAGAAATGTCATATAAACGGCTTGGACGAATGGCCTTATATAATAGCAAGTGGGGCAAGTATTTAACTTTTTGGATTATGTAATGGAGAGACACAAACTCCTGAGTCTTGATGTGGGGTATGTTGCTGTGTAGCTTCATTCATTTTCATTTATTTATTTAATTTTTTTTTTTTTTTTTTTTTTTTTTTTGGGTCCAATGGCCTGCTTATAGATTTTATCCATGCATGTGTGGGTTTGATTAAAAGGACATGTGTATATGAACATGTATGTATTTTGTATAAGTCAAGTATTTTGTTATTTATTATTCTCTTTTGTTTCACTGTCCTTTATTATTTGTGTTTTTACCTATTCATTTTTTACTTTCTGTACGCTCACTTATGTTTTCTGTTATTAGGGCTACTGTAATTGGTAGGGATATTGTCACTACGTATGAAAGAGCATAATCGTACACTGACAATCAAGGACAAATAGATGGCAGATGGTGATGGTTTGTTTTCTTGTTATAGTTGGTTGTTTTCATGTATAAGAGTGTCTGTAGATATTGGTGTATATGTCTATTTGTACATATATTATAAATCTCATGTTTTGTAACATTATGATGTGACACTCTGAAAACAATAAAAAATGTTAATCTGAAAGACTCTAAAAAGGACCATGACAATGTTTGTACAACATTTCATGACAATATTCAGTTGATTCAGTTGATCAGTACATTACAGTTGATACAGGTGTTGAAATATTTCAGTTTGGGCCAAGGAGGTGAACTGAGGCCAACACTGCCATCCACAGAACTGCGCCGCTAGCCGCTATTACTAAATATATTTTAATTACATGTAGGAGTTACTGAAAGTTATTTAATATGTAAGAAGTTTCACCAACAAAGAGGCCGCTGTGAAACTGTGACCTTTTAAGTAAATAAATGAACATTAAGTTGACCTTTATAAAAAGAGACTACAGGGAGGTAATGAAAATTAAATGTTTTCGTTTGCTGTACCGACTTGCATCTACGTAGACTTGGTGCATACAGTAAAAGAGAAAGTGAACCTTTAAGAAATGCTGTCTCAGCGAAGTGCCCATTGTGGGAGGATTGTGGGAGATTGAGTTTACAGATGAGTCAAGGAGAACCCATTACACGTAATATCAGAATGAATGGCACAAGGGCCTATCTTCAGTGTCCCTGTGGGAATAAAACTTTTAACAGCCTACACCTTTAAATAAGACATTTATTTGACCTTTAACATTTTATGGAACTGCTGGTATTGTTTTTGTTGCCAACATGGTACATGCATGTGTGTATGCAGGTATGTATGAATGAATGTATTACAGCTGTACGACACTTCTTACTAAACAACAAATTATGAACAGCAACGTAGTGGAGATCCCTAAATAGCTGCAGTCGCAGAAAAATAGGGCGCAAGGCAATAATATATTTCAGACTTGCCACCGAATAACTAAAACAGCTGCTTAACACATAAAAACATGTCTGGCTTACATGAACATTTTAAGTATCATATGATGGTATTTAAAATGGACAAGAATACAACTGTTCTTTGTGTTCTTTCAAGGCACTGAGCATGATTTTCCTCCTTAAAATGCCATATAATGCATACTTTTCCTACAAAGTCATTACTTAGTAGTCTGTTGGCCTGCGTGTCTGCAGAGACCATGCCTTCTGCCTGTATTTTGCATTATTTCTGGATGTTAAAGACATTTTATTCGCCCCCAGTGGCAGTGGTTGGCTGAGAACATAATTCTTTGAAACAGCAACTTCAAGTTGTTATGGTTGCTGAGTAACATTAGCAAAACATTGCTTACTCATATATCCACCAAATACTGGACAACATAGCCTGTCTGTATTCTGGTCATCTAAGAAATGTAAGTCAGTATTCAGTTGACTTGAACTGAAACTATATGCTACCAGGTCAAGATGGACTTTCATGTTGAGCTGGTAGCGTATAGTTGGCTTGTCAAACCGCTCCCCACATGGTCACATAAACTGGTATTGCTTTGGTCAGTCTGGCGAACAATGAGCTGAGAGAAGTAAAAGCTAAGTCAGAGTTGGGTGTTGAGTTTGTGTTCGTAACACAGTCACGTTAGACTCTAATTTTAAGCATTGCCTTGTTGTAACAATGAGGAACAAAACCGCCTATCTCAGATATTCAGTGGTCATAATGATCAACAGTGAAAGCATGTTAAAAAATACAAACTCACCCGAGGAAAGGTGAACTCTGTAACAACCTGCCAGCAGAAATCTATCCACATCATTCAGATGAGACAAAACACAACGTACTCCAACTGACTGCAAGTGATGTCCATTGAAATTGGTTGACCCTTTGCTAATCCTGTTTTAGTTACTGTTGCTACGCCTGTCAAGCCCTCCAATATAGCACTCAAAGTGTGTAGTTTACAGTACAATGGTGGTAGACTTACCACCTGAAAATTGCTGGTTATTGCAATGGTGGCTTAAAGTCAAACTCAGGCAGACAAAAGAAGGCCCTCCATTTTGTCCTGGCAACCACTGATGTGTCTAACTGAAATGACTGTTTATGGCAGATTAAGCTAATGTTCTGCTAACTCTCATGTGTTTTTGGTTTCTGAAAGCCAATTTTGAAAAAAAAAAACTCCTTAGATGCCGAGTATCGCTCTTACTATTTGCCATGCCACTGTGATCAGGTGCTGCCACTGAAGGATGAAGTGCCATCAGTCTGTTCTCCTACATTAGCACTGACTCATTTAGGCACTTCCATGTGTCTATTTTGAGCAACCATTTCCTTCTCGTCTGCGCTCTGCAGGGCATCACTGTGACTCAGCAGGTGAGAGGGGTCCAACTGCTGACCTCACGCCAGGGTACTTGCAAATGGGAAGAGTCAGAGTGGGCTGTTAAGTCAGGTAACAACCAAGGTCCAAACCAAGGAATTTGTTGTGAAAGATGTACCTACACAGCACTTTATCTGACCTAGCATATGATAGCCACAAGTGAAAAAGACACTATTTCAACAGAACATTTCTAGTCTGTCTCTCCTTCGGTCCTTTCCATCTCCTCAAACTAAAACTTCCACCTCCGTCATTTAAACTGTGAAGTTACCATTAGTGGCTGCTGCTGCTGTGTTGACTTTTAGCGGAACGATTTGTCTGGTGATGTTTTACCATGGAAACACTGTTGGGCAGGAGGACTGAGAGATTTCACAGCTACTGGGAATGAACCAGTAACCGCACACACATTTACTACATTTCTCTGGTCTGTTAATGTCAGAGTATATTTATCCATCATACACGTGTACAGGGGTTGGCAAACCAACCTTCCAAGCTCTTTAAGCAAAGACATGCTTGAAACAAACTGGTTTGTATGACGTGTCCGACCACATCTGAAGGCAAAAGTGTTTCTAGAAATAGAAAGCTGTAGGACGCAAGGAACACATGGGGATTGAACAACACATAATCTTGGACTGTGTTCTCCTAGAAGCCATGCACGATGTTATACTTGTTTGTACATAAACAAAAGTTGGTCTAAAAGTGACAGAACCGATTGCGTAAAGAACAAATAACAAGATAGCAAGTTCAAGCCCAGCATACTCTCTCACTTTCTCACACCTAATCAATTGTTGCGTACTTACATTATCCGAAATGTTTCAAACAAAGTTCAATTTCATTCAAGGTAACGGTGCATTTCCTTTGATCCCACGTCAATAGCTGCCATCCATCCAAATTTACTGCAAATTTTAACCAAATTTCGATCAAATGAATGTTTTTTTTTTCCATTCAGTTGGTTCACAAGATAATCACCAGGTGGCGCCAATTCTCCAGTCAGAAAATAAACAGCGTAATGTAACTAGAAGAGCGGCTATCAAACTTCAATTGATAAAAAGCTATGCAGAAAACATTATGGAAATATGAAATTCTGTTTGTTTTGTGTATTAATGCGAGGAAGCTTACCTCAGATCTGTGTAGAATGATCATAGATGTATTACTATATAGACTGTCGGAGCGGAAACAGCTGACCAGTCAGTGAGTTAAAAGTTCGCTACTTCAGAACTTATAAAAAAAATAACTCTTTTCGGAAAAGGCAAATACCGACTCCAAAGATTTTGCAAAATTGAGAACGTTTTTTAAAATTCTGGTTTACATGAAACTTTTCTAAAGCCATTCTTCTTCATACTTCAAAATGTGCGTCAGAATACCTTTATAGAAAGAAAACAAATAGTAGCATCATATCCACTTACTCCCTCCAGCTGCTATAACATGGCGTATGTAAAAGTGAGGAAGGGAGTTGGGAACTTTAATACATTACCTCGTCTGTGAACATGATTTCTGACGTTCTCACGTCAGATAGATTTTCATCTGCGATGGTGGTTGTTTAACGATAAAGGCAACTCCCATGAACCAACACTACTTTCCAGTGGCATTAACCTACATCTTTTGTTTTGAAATTACATACCGTGCGTCATCGCTGACTGAAATTCTGAGAAAACTAGGCTGTGCCGCAAATAAATGATGCTGCAGTATTTGTTAGTTATGGCAGCAGACACTGCAAATCACTGTGACAAAGGGTCACCTACACACGTGAGTCATATGAAGTTGAATGAGCAGTGTGCGTCAACTTTAGTAGAACTCTAAAGTCATCATTTTTGTGAGTTTAGAAAGCAAAATAAGTTAAACAGAGCCACGTAAAAGCCAAACAGCTGTGGCCTGAATAGCTTTTGCATCAGCTGAAACTGCAGAAACACTAAAAAAGTGGAACTGAAGACTAAAAATGCTGTACACTTTCAAAGAGGAACAGTCCCTCAGCAACAATGATGACATTTACTTAACACAAACCAGCTACAGTCTCCAAAATGAACATCAAGACAGTCTCAACAAAGGCTCATCATTGCCTCCGGCATATATTAAATTCTAGTGTTTATTCTATTTTTTTCCGCCTCTGCAAAATGAATATCCTGCCTAACCCTCCCCTTGTCTTTCCTCCCACACTCCCTCCATCTCACCCCCCCCAGCGCTTGCTTTCACCTCCTTCTCCATCCAGTCTGGGAGAGTCCGGTTTGGGTGATGAGTCAGAGGGATCAGAGGATCTGACTCACCTCCTCCTGAGTCTAAACACTGTTAGTTTCAAGGTGGTACATTGAGATTCTATTGTGTTTCTGATTAGGCCAACGAGACAGATGGTGGGGGGAGACGAGTGAGGCACATTTCCCTCAGAAAAAGCGGGTTAATCTGCATTGGTGTGGGAGCTGATGTAGATTTGCCAATGTCTTCATCTAATAAGTTTGTGCATCAGTGTGGGAGGTAGTTCTGTTTTTTCATTTGTGTGTGTGGTCCTGTGGGTTGAGTGTATTGGGACAGAAAGAGAGAAAATGATTAATGCCTGAGTGAGACCACCAGGGTTGTCTTTAAAATTCTCATAAAGTAGCACACCAATACTCGATTGGCACATACATAACTTACTTTGCCTGGGAATACAACAGAATAGAGCTGCATTGATTTATCAATCAGATGACAGGAAATTAATCAGCAACTATTGTCAGAGATCTTGTTCAGTATCTTGCTTAAGAACACTTCAGCTGGACTGGGGGGAGCTGGGAATCCAACAACATTGGAAGTATTGGCGTGAATTCAGGAAAAACAACAGTAAGATCAGTGGATCATGAGATATGATATCATTCTTTAGTCACTCCAGTGTGATTCACTTCCTTTTCCGGTCTACGCTTTTACACTTTCCACCCTTAAACTGCATTTTGCAATTTTTCAACAAAGCTCAAGCTCCAGACTGTACGTCTGTACGCTTTCTGTTCACGTTCATAATAATGAGAACGCAACAAACTAGACGAGACTGGAGGAGGCATCTGATTTCCACTTTCTAATTGGAACCTAATGGAAGTTTCCAGTGTATGATTTTCACATTCTGCACTGTCTGCCAATCACAGCTCAGTCAAAACAACAGACAAACCAAACACAGACTTCTGCCTGCTGTTGTGTGGGAAATTAAATAGAAATTAAAGCTGTAATTTTAATAAGTAGTCGTCTTTGATAATGGTAGGGATTTATTTATTTAAAAACAACAACTAAGACGAAGTAACACCGGCAACTGTATCAGATGTGATGATGGCAATAATAGAAAATAAGCAAATATCATGCTGAAACTGACCCAGTTCACTGTGTCTGCTCGACATCGGCATCCTGAGCCAAGAGTAGTCATTTCCTCCCAGCTCTCCAAGGTTTAAGTATCAAACTCTCAATCTTTGTAGACTTGAAAGGTGGTTGTGAAAGGTTAGCTTTTTTGAGCAGCTGTGGTCTTTCTGAACTCATGTTAGCTAAAATAATTCCAACAGTGACCCAGTTTCACAGCAACAAAACACCCACAGAAATGCAGTATAATCCTTGCACTTAGTACAATAAAAATTATGGCTAAAAACAGAAGTTTTGCAGTACTTTGATCACAAGCAGCAAACATAAACGGATCATTGTGTAAGTAACAGTGATAGCTGTGTGGATCGCTTGCAGCGGTGGGTTTGTTTTGACACTTTTTAGCCACATCAGCAGTATTGCTCGAGGGATGACAGCATTGCGTGACAGCCAGTTGGTCGGTCCACCAATCTGGTCCAGACCAGAATATCTCAACAATTACTGGATGGATTGCCGTAAAATTTGGTGATCAGCTGAGTTCTCCACCACGAGGTTGAGATTTGAGGTTTTTAGTGAAACATGTCGACAACAGACCTTTTTGACACGAGATAGTAAGGTCAACACAGGTGTTTCATGAATCCCTTGGTTCAAACATTCCTGTTCCCTTTAGGATTATTCCCATTTAGTATCACCGCCAGGATTTATGACCAGATAATAAACTGATGAAATTTTCATCAGCCTACACTGTACATACACGCGTACATTTGATTTCAGTCAAACATTTCTTTAACCCTCTAGACCCCGTAGTGCCCCAGAGGGCCCATTTTATTTTTCACTATAGCGCCCAGGAGCGCCCTCCATTTTAAAAGCATTCCCAGTGAATCCAAACATGGAGATATAAGTCCTGAGCTTTGTATTGTAGATAGTTTAAGTTGTCATCAATAACCAGAACCGGAAATATGCATCATTATTATTAGACGACATCACAGCTCAACACTTTTAGCCTCCCTCCACTGGCTTCCTGTGCATTTTAAGATTTGAAGTTTTTTTCTGACCACATTCAAAGCCTGCCGAGGTCTGGCCCTGAACTACATCGCCAGCATGCTTACCCCGTACAGGCCGACACGTAGCCTTAGATCACCGGGCAGGTCCCTTCTGGTTATTTCAAGGTCGAGGCTGAAAACAAGAGGTGACCGTGCCTTTTTCATCAGGGGCCCTCGACTTTGGAACGACCTGCCCGAGGAGATAAGGCTCGCTGATTCAGTGAACTCTTTTAAATCACTTCTTAAAACTCAGGTGGACACTGCTTTCTGGGGGCAGTTTGTTGAAGAGTCTGCAGGGGGAACTGACTGGGTCACGTTGACTTTTATACATTATTTTCTCATGTTTCTGGACCGTTTGTTCTAATGAAGGACATTTCTATTTACAGCTGTCTTAGTTTTTTAGTGTTTCTATTAGGTGTTGAATAAAAACTTGGTTTAATAGGCTACAGATGCCACATATTTGGTATCAAATTAAAGAGTTGAAGTTGAAGAAGTTGTGTTTTTTAAAGTGAAAACAACTTGTGACTGTGATTAATACGATGTTAATACGATTGTGAAAAAAGATGCTGTCCTGAAGGTTAAGGAATCATATTTAATTAGCATCCTGAATAGGGCCCTGAATAGGTGCAGCTGCCCCCTCTGTCCCACCACCGCTGGAAAACTTTAACTGCAGCTTAATCAATATTCATTATAAGGGGATACGCACACACACACTAAATTAGCCTAATGCACTGCCACAGCTGTCTCTGCCTTCATTGAGCTGATCTACTGTGTGAAACAAAACCTGACTGCTTCTCACTGCCCTCCTCCATTGTTGCCTCAAAGTAAGCCGATCAATACCGCCAGCTGGCACCCGCCAGCCAATCAATACCATCCATTCCTCAGGGGGGGCGGGGTTTCAAACGTTCGCCCTCCAGAAATGACAGCTTGAAAGAATCCAGTGAATGTATGCTGGAGGGCACAAACACACTGAGCCTTAATTCCAGCACACAGACACTCAGCTGATGATGGGATGGGGATGACGTGGAAAACACTGCCCTCTTCTGGCAACAACCAGGCCCAGACCGAGGACAACAGAGTCATTTCTTGTCTCTGGCCTGGTGAGTATTTCATCTACTTTAAACTTTAGAGTTGTCAGTGGGATGTTAAAGTAAACAGAACCTCCAAATACCTCCTATTGTGCGTTCTCCGATTGATTTCAGTATGGCATGAATGTAACTGCATCATAGGTGCTGTAACTTGTGCAGTTTAAGGATGTCATATCATAGTATTAAAAATACAGTTTGTTGGTCAGATTTTGCTGCAATTTTGAAGATACTCTGTTTTTTCTGTATTCTACCTCAGAGATTATTTATTTTCATACAAGGCAGGACAGTACTGGATAGAAAGGAGGAGTTTAAAATACACATAGAGGTTAGAGATCAACAACTACACGCACAAACATATGCATATTCACATGTAACTACACAGTTTGTTTTATCCATTCATTTGTTAAATATTATTAGATCAGGAGACACAGTGCATCAGTTGTAACATATGTAGGCTGGAGCTGATTTGCAGCCCCGGTCCTCAGGCTTTCAAATTCAGGTAGCTAATAGCTGAACTGAACTGTTTGGTCCCTGATAAATAAATAAATAAATAAATAAATAAATAAATAGATGCTTAAGGTGCCTCTAGGCAAATCAAGTTTTAAACCTTCCAGACTACAATGTAACAAAGAAATGTGACAACTAGGAGTGATTTGAGGGTTGAAAGGTTTCAGATTCAGCAGCTTTCAAACTTAACCAGCAGGTGGAGGCAGAGCGGTCCCATGATGTAGGTTTGAGGCTTGAAGGTTGGCTGATCTGACTCGCTTGGAAAAACCTGGGCAGTGGAGTGTAGATGGCTGGAACCGATGACTATCATCCCATCATCGATTAATCTCTAGATATCTTTTGCCTTGTTTTGATTCCTCGATTAATCATTTAGTCAATAAGACGTTAGAAAATTGGGACAAGCTAGACAGATATTCACTTTACTATCACATAAGACAAACAGATGCAGCAAATACTCACAATTTGTAGAACTAGGGAATAATTAGGAATTAGGAACTTAAAAAAAAACAGAAACAGTTAACTGATTCTTAAATTAGTTGCAGATTCATCTTCTGTCAATCAACTGTTCGATAGTTGATTAATCAAATTGTTTTGTAGTGTGTGAGTAATAAATGAGTTACAGGCAAAAAGGTGTGATTTCATTCAATGTCATCCTGCTGTGTTTTATATGAAAAGTGAGAACTACAGTGTGCAGAGCCGTACACTAAATGTAATGTCTGTGCTTTTCCACTAAGTGGCGATATAAGCATGCGTAGAGCACGAGATAGTGCTGTAGAACACTGATGGTAGATTCTTTGGTCATAAAAAGTTTATGTCAGCTATGTTTTTGAGGATTTGATTATGTGAATAATGTGTAATCACGTGGTGCAATACCTAAAGATCCAAAAAGAACAGGCGTGTTTGCTCTAGTCAATGTAGTGTGCTGGTGTCATGTGTGCTCACAGGAAGTAGCTGTAGCATCAACTCAATGAAATAAAAAAGCAGATATGTAAATGCATGTGAGGCTCAACCCATTTTGCATGAAAAGATAAGCAATTGATACATGAAACTTTTTCTTTTTCTGAATAGAGTTTCGGGCTCCACCACCACCACTTCCTCTACTGTGAAGCCACTGGGTGCAGGTCTTTACTGGAAACCAGTAGCTCTGACTAAAAACACCACAGTAGTAATGTACGGTGCACTTGTGGCAGCCGTTAGTTACCAATAGGTTGCACAGCATGAGACAGTTAACCCCTTAGAGGTAGTTACTGTCACACATCCTCCATCCACCCAGCTGCACCCGATGGCAACATCTTACTGGAAACCATTAGCCTTAACTGTAAACCAGCGTGGTCGCGCAATAAAACTTGCATATATTATGGGTGTGAGTGAGCTGTTATTGCTACAATTCACTGTCAATTCAGGAAGAGGTTTTGTTTCAAAGTTCAAGTACTGATAACAGACACAGGAGCGTTGCCTATTAAGGTATGAAGTGAAGTCACTTCAGTTTCTCTGGCTGACCTGTAAATAGAAAGAGACCAGTTCCTGATGGTCACTGTCCGCCTGAACAACTCTGCAACAGCCATTGCACAGTTTTCAAAAAATTCAATGTTTCTTCATTGTTTCCAATAACGAAACAATAGCTGGAACTCATGTCACATGCATAGTTATGAAGAGATAGTCAAATAACGATGTTCTCATCTAGAAGTCATGTTCTTATATGTTTTATGACTGGAACCATAAACCCAGAATGATTTTTGCACACATCCAGCTAGGTTAAAGGGTCTTCTGTGCCACCAAGGCTAAAAAAAGAACAATCAACTACTAGTTAAAATCATGACAAAAATCACATAAGCTGATATGAATCTGAAACTTTCTAAGATATCTTTCTAAGAAACAGGACTCAGGAATGAAAACATAACCCTTTTCCCACCCTCCTTTGCAGAGGAACAGAAACACAACACACGCATGATAAGTGAGCCACCCAAGTAAACGGCACGCTCTGCAATGTAACCGTGTGATAAGACAGAAATGCTGCTGACAGCTTGAGCTGATAAGCTTGCCTCTAAGCTCACTGTACTTTCACTTTACCTGCAGAAAAAAAAGAATAAGCGGTTCCAGCTGGCCACAGGACTAACAAGTATGCACACACACACACTTCACCCACTCAATCGTACAGTGCACACAAACGCCCTCATAAAATTCACACACACACAAGTCTAAACACTCTCAGACATATCAATGAATATAGACAAATGCTTCTACACTCCTTTACACGTTTTTTCCCGTCAAGAGCAGTTCAGTTCAGTGAGAATTTTGCATAAAACAAATTTTGTGGTTTTCATGTTTTAACCTCAGTAGAAGGATCTTGTTTCTCACCAGCCCTTCAGTCTTTTAGAAGAAAATCCCTCAGGCAAATCTAAAATATGCAAGAAAACATATGCCAAGCTACAAACAAGGCTGCTGTTGTTAGTTCCTGAAAAGTTTAAATGTTAGAGGTGTGCGAGGTTTTTTTTTTCCCCTGATAGGGGTATTATGTCAAAATCGAGGCATGACAGTGACAGAAGAGGAAGTGTCACTGTGATGCAAGTGACGCACGTGTTTGCGTTAACATGCGCTCCGGTGATGCACGTACTGTACTGTGAGGCTGCAGACTGCTGAGTGTCCAAAGAGAATATGAGAGCTTTCAGTGCTTTTAATTTACAAGTAAAGCTGCTAATGGTGTGTGCACAACTAAACCTCAGTGGAATAGGTGCAGGGCAGGATTTGTGAGGAGTACCTGCAGGCTGGAATCACAGCTACCTTTAATTATAACGTTATTTTGATTATTTACAGGTATTCCTTCTTTCTTTGTGATTCTGGGTAGCCCTATTGCAATTTCATGTCAAATATTTCCTAAATTTGTTATTTCTCCTTGAAATATTCTTCTGTTGGACTGAAAAAGCATCCAAGAACATAAAAGAATAACTGGCATATTGGAAAATACAGAAGGAGATCATCTTAGCTTAGCATGAAGACTGCGAGCTAGGCCGGCTCTCACTAGACTTCAGAAATACACACCACATCACTTCTAAAGCTCACATACATATTTCATCTTTGTTTTTTTACACAAAAAGAATAGTTAAAAATGTAATTTGAGGTTTTTGGGGAGCCACATGCTGAAACTATTTCCTGACGAGCAGCAGACGACCGCAGTGACTTCCTGGAGTCATGATGACAGAGCCAGGCTAGCCACTTCCCCCCGCTTCCAGTCTTTATGCTAAGCTAGGCTAATTACCTCCCGATGAAACTGGTATCTGACTTGAAATTTATCTCTCAACAAGACAGCAAATACATGTCATCCTAAATCATTCCCTCAAGATTGTAATGAGACCCTAAAACTCTCCACTGAAAGTACTACTACTGGATATGAAACATAGTGGCTACACAGTGTTGAAAAGTGTCAAGAAAAACCAATTTGCATCTGTGGCTTTGTCCACTGTGGTTTCATAAAGGTGGTAAAAGAAGAGGAACACACAGAGGAACAAGGTACTCCTTCAACTGAAGTGAGAGCATGAAAATGGAGGTGCAGCTGCAAAAGTTTGCTTTTTCAGTGCTGACTCATTGAAAAAAATCAAATCATTTCAGGTTAACGGCCTCCCAGAGACAAGTTATTTTTCATCAATGAGGTATTTCGTGAAACACAATGAATCACATCTATGCTGTATTAGTAAAGTTAGAAGTCAATATCGTCCCTGCACAGTGGCATCTCTAATTCATTTCCAATCTTACCAATGAGACGCCATGATTCAAGCCGAATTGGAGCAGATAAGAATTACAAATGTGATGGTGAGATGACTTGAACTAATTTCAGTATGTGTGCATGTGTGTGATGTAAAAAAAGGTGCCTACTCATTTGGTTTTTGCCGCTGCACAAATAGACACAGGGGTTACGTTCATTTGAATGAACTATCTGTGGTTTGCGTCGCTCTCTGCAACATGAAGAGCAGAAGTAGCCTCTAAGACATCTGCTGACTACACGCCCAGGAAAGCAATGCAACCCCATTACTGTGGTACAGTCAGAGGAGGCAACAGTTGAACCTCTTCTTTAATTGACTGGGTTGTAGCTGCAAGCTCAGTCGTCTCGTTGGGAGCAGTCTACCTAAGACTCTGGTGGTGCTGTAACTTAAAGTTAATATAATCATTATTTATATTAACGAATGATCAATTAACACATATATGCAAAGGGCCGCTCACAGTGCAAACCAACAAAGAATTTCTTGACTCTGCAGAGTGTTTTAGCATCTTTCAGCTCTCTGTTTTGGTGTATTCTCATTGCTCTCATCACTGTCATTTTCAGCCACAACAGGCAGCTGTTCTCAGCACACACAAAAAAAGCTTTTACTATGTTACAAGCTCAACGAGCTTTCACTTTCCACAGCAGCTGATCCTTGACCCGAACATAAATTAAACCGAATCTCACTTGAGCCTGAATCTCGCCTGGTTGTGACAAATTTGAACTTGAAGTGAACCTCACACCTTTGTCTTTTGTCGGCTTTCTCTGCTTCTGCCTGCATCTCCATAGCAACATCTCTCGTCTACATTTCCTCTAATTTGTCTACACGGAGGCACAGCACACAGAACAACCTATAATCAGTGAGTTCCTGCTTTGAATTTATTTCCATGCTCACCGACTGACAACACAACTTTGAATATCAGAGATATACTGGCGATGGCATTCTTTACTCCGATTGTGGTTATAACAAAGTCACAAGTTCATCTTAATAAATTAATTCCAAGGGGCCTTATGGCCACATCCGGTGTATACTGAGTTAACCTTTTATTTCTATTTAGCAAACATACATGAGGGGAAAAAATAGCAAGGTGGAAGAGGTGGGGAATAATTAGGCTAGCTGTTTCCCTGTTATGTAGCATAGTGGTGGTGGCAATACTACCGCTTTTGTCCACAGGGGCCGCCAGAATCAACACAAAATGAATGTTCATAGCTGCTGCTTTAAAGCAGTTGCGATTTGGCATCCCTGGTGATTAAAGGATGCTCAAAAAGTAGCGATTTGACAACTTTGCAAACAGCCAAACATCAAGCAACAACACAAGATATAGCAGCCAGCTACTATTACTTACTAGTCCAACAGCAAGAAGCCCAGCTCTGCATCTGTCTTTCAGCCTTTAATATCACAAAGTTCTTGCCAACGACTAAAAGTCCGCCCCAAATTTACTCTTGTCCAGCTGCCTCTTGCTCAGTCACTCTCTTTTCTCTTCTTAGCTTCTCCCTTCATCCTCTTAGATCTCTTCCCCTCTGCTGTTAGCCGTGTCCATAGAAGCTGTTGAGTCCGGTTACGTTGCCGGCTCGCCTGGCTCCGGTTGTGGCATAACAAGGGCACCATTCTCAGTCCCAGGCCTGAAAATGTCCTCCTCCCAATGGTAACGTTAGCTAGAGAAGCAGTTATTTTAAAGTAGAAAAGTTACGTAATGTTGCTTTGAGAACAGATTGCGATCATTTTTATCATTGATTAACTGACCATTATTGATTAATAAAGAAATACAGTTTCAGATAAAAGTTTCAGCTCTATGCTAGTGAGCCAACACGCACAGCAGCAGAGCCGTGGAACTGGCGGACCTACATGGAATGCAGCCATCATTAATATTATTAGTCACGTCTGCGTTTCTTTGACAAATAAGTAGTCATTACGGGTGTTTATTAAAGTAAGCGCCTCTCTAGACGGAGTGTCATAAAGTCAATATAAAAACTCTGTATGAGACAAACAAACGATGACGAGTCAAAATGAGAGAAAGACATGAAACTCCTCGTCTGACTCTTGGCAACAGCAACAGTATTTCCAAAATGTCAGACCGTTGCTTAAAAAGGTCCCGCACACCCACGCAGGTGATTAGCACACTGCTCACACCTTCAACATATTCTACTATCAATAGTTCATGTTTTTCCTACATGAATAGGCCGTTTCCCACTGGAGACATTTTGGCCTGTCACAGGTGTTAGTAATCAAATTAATGATGGCTGAATTCCATTAAGCTGATTCAGTTTCAGGGTTTTTTTTTTTTTGGTATTGTGCACGCTGGCTCGCTGAGAATCGTTAAAGTTATAAGTAACACCTGCGCTTTTCCTGCTATGACGAGCAAAAAATATTTGCTGTGAGAACGGCCGATAAACGTCAATCAAGCGGTAAAGTCCCGCACGCACCTGACAGGAGGTCTGATTAGGTCAAACAAGTGAAAACACCTGTGCGGGTTTAACAGGGCTTTCCTTTTAAGAGTTTCACTTTCCGATAGCATATGAATTACTATAAACGTGCTTGCGGGGGTTGCCTCAGTTTCTCACTCAAATTTTCTTTGCAAGCTGCTCAGATTTTTGGATTTCAAAACTAATTTTAGGCAACACAATGTTTTGGAGTAACACCACCCCCTAGTGGCATCTCACGAGCTCAACAAAAAGTGGGAGGATGCTACAACTGAACTGGAGCAAGATTATGATTTCTGTTTTGAAGTATGTTTAGAAAATACATCTTTGATACATAACTTTTTAAGGCTTCAACTTGTTCTGGAATATCTACAAAGAAATTCATAGCTGGCTGGGCATAATGTGACTTATCACCAAGGCTGGAACGTGTTGGATATTTTACATGTAATCTGCCATCTTGTGCCGGTGCCAAAAATATACGACATGAAGTCGATTAACATCAGACCAACATCCTGCTGAGCATCATATTCAGTTGCTGGGGATGCAAAATGGGGCAAGCGACAAGAGGAAGCTTGTGCTGCTGAGGTCACTATTAAATACAACGAGGAAATGACACACACACACACACACACACACACAGGGAACAACACATAAACCCAAAAAACAAGCCTCTTAAAATAAAGGTTGTATAAATAAAACATACAAACACACTCCCTCCCGTTGTCTCTCTCACACACGGTCCATTTCCCCCGTCACACACACACGTTCACTCTCACACATGTAAAGTCTCTCTTCCTCCCTCTCCCTTAGATACAGTCACTCAATATTCAGCCCATATCCGGGTTGACAGCTCTATACTTCTCAGTCTCCAGCCACATGAATGGAGGAAACAAGGGGCAGGGAAACCCCATGTCACTCATTATGAAACTCTCTCTCTCACACACACACACACACACACACACACACACACACACACACACACACACACACACAGACACAGACTACACCAACCATGCTTACACCTTTACTTTTAATGAGTCTAAATAGCGGAGACATGAGGTGGTGACAAGACGAAGGGCAAGAGGAAATATGGAAAAGTTATTAGAGACATTTCTTTGAGTCTTCAAGTTCTACATTGGAGGAAATGTAACTAAGACATTCCTCAGGAAGTGAAAATAAGCAGGTTGTGTCATTATAAGAAAAAACAATGAGAAGAAGTATTGTCTCCAAGTATGGTGATGAGTTCAAATGCTGTTGGAAATATTAAAACAGTGTCACAGCAAATACATGACTCACATGTCACCTTAATTTGAGAGTTTCTCTGAGCTCTCAACCACACCTCAAAGTCCTTAACAGTAAATGTGATGACTAGGCAGCTTGTTCCAGAGCTTTCAACCATACCTGACGGGCTTCATCAGTGGATAGAGTTTGCTTGGTTGTCGAAATCCGCAGATAAAGTCTGCGAGACGCAGTTGGAGTTTCTGGAAAAGTCTATTAAGTGGAACTTAACCATTCATTTAACCAATTTAAGTTATTTGTTTGTGTGTTATTCTTCATATTCGTTATACGTGACTTTATTTGATCTAGTGCAGGCAGCTTCTACAGTCTTCTTGTTGTATAAAAGGCAGCTGTAGCTCAGCTCAGTCATTCATTATAGGCTTAATGACCAAAGTCAGTTTGGAAAGAAAAATCTGAGCCAGCACAACGCAGAGGATAGCATGCCAACGCTATAAATAAAAACATCTACAATTCCATGACAACTAAACAGCTGAGGAAGATCATGTGACGCATCTGAAAGCACTTATTCTAAAAACAGCTGGAATCAGCCATCAGTTTGTTTAGTCATGGTTCTTTAAAAAAAAGCACAATTAGTTGTGGTTTTGAAGTCTTAATTGTGAGTCATGAGCACATTTATCCGACGGCACCTGAACGCAGCATCTCCCAGTGACTTCCCTGACTACAGCAGACGTTTCACACTTTAAAACGTGACGCCCACTGCATTCTGGTTAAGACTCTTTCCAGGAGGTGACGCTCACCAACCAAACTTCACATGCCGATAAGGATCAGACTACGGCAAGTTAAGATCGCACACGAATTGAACGTTTTCTGCGGGCTGATGATGATAACAAGCTGCACGGGTGACTCTTGTTGTGCATTCATGGACACTGCACACACGCACGCACACACAGGAAAGAAATGCAACCAAGTCGAAGAAAAGCGTTTCACAATAAGTCATTCAATAACTTTAAAAAAAAAAAACAAAAGGAAGAGGAAGGCCGGGTTACTATCTCTGTCTGACACCGCATACTTCCTTTTATCTTTGCGCAAACCGCCCATTATGCATGACTGCGCTGTGCGTGGCCCTCAAACCTCTCTGAACTGAACTTCATAGAACAGATGACAGTTCTGCAGTGTCCAATTCTGCACAAAAAAAATGAAGAAAAAAAGTTTTGAAATATCGGTGTAAATTCAGTAATCGGCATTAGTGTGTGTGTGTGTGTGTGTGTGTGAAAGTTACAAACTTGCTTCCTAGTTTGGACTTTTGGAGAAAGCGCACAGCTGTGAAGTGGAAAACTTTTACGCGTTTAATTCATAGAAGGAAATGAATTGACAGACTTACCCCCAACATCACTGGCGACCAGGCGCAAACTTTGCACGTCTTTTTCTTTTCTTTTTTAACTCAGCCAACATTTGCGAGGCGCTATCTGCACCAAATATTTGATCTGACACATTTCTTTCTTTCACTTTCAGACTTTGGCAGTGCGTACTAAAAATACAAAATAAAAAAACCATCCTGAACACACCGCAAACCATGTGCGGGTCTTTTCTCCCTCTTTCTCTCTGTGTGTGTCCTCAATCATTTTCTTAATTGCTCCACCAGACCTGTCCACTTCAGCTCCACCATTCATACTGAGGGTGGCTGCGAGACTTGCAGTGTAATACATTTTTGTATTTTTAGGTCACACCCACCTCCTGTCAGTCCTTCCCTTTTTCTGTGCTGCACTAGAGGAAGCCTCATCATGAATGGAGCTCTCTGTTTGTCATCAGTGTTGAACTAGATCACACAGAAAGAGAGAGAGAGAGATTACTGTGAGGTACATGGACGCCTCCATTAACAATGGTTAAAGGTACAAACACACCTGTCTCTGACCTTTATCAACAATGGAGTATCAGTGTTAAAGTTCACTCATCGTGCTGCTTCTGCAAAACACACACGTTAACTGGAAATCTTTGTATCTGGGGGAAGTTTAAAAAAATAAAAAAGATTACAGTGAAACTGTGAAAATTTGTTTTCTATAGGAGAATATTTTGGAGTGAGAGCTTGATGTTTTCATTATGAAGGCCTGCCCGTCTTACCACAGGCTCATAGGCCTTCATAAGCTGCTTCACAGGCCTCTTAGTCTGCAGAGTGTATCTTATTTTGACTCGTGTCCGTAAATTTAATCCAGTCTTCTTGTAAAAACCCGATGTAATCATGATGGAATGAGGAAGGGAAGCTTGATCATGATTTATTAAAATATTAACAACTTGCAGCATCATAAAAGGTGAAAATTAGTCTAAAATTTCAACCTGCTCCATGGTTTACACGATTCAAGGTCAAAAACTTGTAACGATCCATAACTGCACTGACCACCGTGCTTATCCACACCTTTTTCTGTGTCCATGTGCACCCAAAACTGCCTTAAAGGCATTACCAAAACCTGCCGCAAACTGTTCAACATATACGTTGAGTTTACACATAAATAACAGAACATAAAGTGACTTAAGTGGCTGTTACACCATCTGGGAGCCCATTTTTTTTCTTGAGAAGCTACTGTAAGAATGTATTTAGTATATTTGTCTTTACCAACAGGAGGACATTACGTGACACACAACTAGGAAAATGTCAAGGTTAACCCGAAGAAAGTCCAAGACTGTTGCCCTTAAATTTCCACTGTGGTAAGTGTCCAAACTGAGGATGTTTGGAGCCCTGTTCAGCCAAGACTAAATTTAGTACAGTACAGCTGAACTGGGAAAGTTGTTGTTTTTTTTACAGGTCAGAAAGCAAAGGATTGGACAAATTAAAATGAGGATCATCAAAGTTATGTCAGTTCATCCTGAGGGGGAGCGTGGCCGGTTGAACCAGATTTCATGGCAATCCATCCAATACCAAGACTTTCACTAAAAACTAAATATGAACCACATGGTGGCGCTAGAGAAAAAGATGGGAGATCACCAAGGAAGAATATCTGGTGACGTTACGGATGGCTTATTAGAGCACCCAGGCGTCATTCGGCCCGCCTCAGCTCCACCGATGATCCACGTCTTTGCCAATTTTCAGATTAGCCGGCCAGCGCAGCATATTTATGGCTTCAAAATGGTGCTTTGTAAAACCTGTGCATTCCTTTTACTGTCATTTGGACTGACTAACTGACAATACTTTCAGTAGCACAGCCTGGAAACCAGTTTTCTATGGTGCATATATGCGAGAGAACTTACTTACAATAATTGGCCTTCAAGTTCTCGTTTCCACCCACCTGGGAGTCTAAGCAGTGTAAATCAAACCTAATATTTTGAAAGCAGCTAGTTATGTAGTAGTTATGTACCAGGTTATGAGGACAAAAAGTGGATTTGGTTTTTGGATTTTCCAGCAAGCTTATTTGGCCAAAGATCATAGAAATCACAGTACTCGCACCCTAATAAACAAAAGCTAGTTACAGAACATAGTGCAAGATATAAATATGTGAAATTACAACATAAGGCTGCACTCCAAATACCATAAAAAACAGAATTCAGTCCACTTGTGCACATGTAGAGGGTGTTCATCCTTCTTCTTTTCTTCTCCCATGTTTCATATGCTAATAATACATGACATTATGCAGATATATTAAAAACCTGGCATGCATAAAAAGACAGGGGAATTCAGCACATTTTCATGAACACACACACACACACACACACACACACAGAAGAATTAAAAGCAGAAGTTGTGGCAAAAAGCTGGGGCGACTTCCCTGCAGCTTGTTTCGTTTACCCTCTTGATGCCTTGCTCAAAAGTAGGCAAGGACTATTAGCAGATGGGAAATGGTGTCTTTTTCACTGTTCTGAATTATTTGGAAGAGTCAACTAATGTTCTCGCTCAAGTCTTGCTCGGGGGTTGAGATAATGACTTCCTCGTGTGGACACACACACACTTGTGTTTTTAACGAACCAAAATGAACCCTGCCCAGTTTCTGCATAAATGCTGAGTGAGAAATTTCCTGTTTAGATTTACGTAATATCTCTTGAAGTGCAAACTCTGCTTGTAGGGTTGACGTGGTGAGGAAATATGGACGTTAGAGGAGAGGGAAGTTAAGATGTGTTGTCATGTCGGGACAATGAACTCCTCCCAGTGCAGATGTTTCAATAACTTTATCCTACAAATGACCCAAATGTCATATGCTGAAGAACACACAGTAAGATTTCCATTTAAGATCAGCATGTTAGGTCCCACACATGGAGTTCCAAGATACAAACAGGGTTTAAAAAGCAGAAAAAAATATCTTTCTTGCACAAAATGATTTTTTTATTTTTCCTGTAATGCTTCTAAAAATGTTTGTGAATTACTGGATTTTGCTTCTTCAGGTTGATCGGCCTATAACAACCTGTGAATGTACAATCAGTGGTGAGCGGTCGCTTTGTTTTAAAGGAAAAGGTTGACATTTTGGAACATACTATACTGTGCTTTCCTGCAGAGAGTTACAGGAGAAGACTGATACCACTCTCATACCTGTCCGTTAAATAAGAAGCAAGAGCCAACAAGTGATTAACTTAGCTTATCATGGAAGCAGGGGGCAACAGCTAGCCGGACACATGAAGCACATAACCCCCATAAAACCACATATAGGGGTTTGATATAATGTGTTAATTAGAGCGCTTTAGAGGTGCCTTTAAGTGGATTTTGTTGCTTTACAACATAGCCAGACTAGCTGTTTCTGTTTATTTATCACACGGGTATGAGAGTGGTATTCATTTTTTCATCTAACTCTTGGCAAGAAAGCAAACAAATGTATTAGATTCAGGCACAAGACACAAAGATTAGGAATCAATGACCTAGATTAACATACATTAGAATACTGCCCAGTCTTATTGCCAAATTTTATCATAGAAATGTTGTGATTATGAGCATATACTGTATGTTCAGACTTCTTAACCCTTTGATGCCCCTTTGCACATTTTTGTGTATTTGGCTTTTACTTTCTAGCATATTTTATCATTTTTTCATGCATATTGTTGATGATCTATGCAAGGTTGTGCATTTTTGAGTGTTCTCAAACAACGTGGACTAAAATAGACCTGTTGTTACTCATTCAAAACACTATTTTTGATCCTGCTCAAATACAAAGTATAAAACATGTAAATTCTCATTTCTCCGCTTCATTTGAGGCCTGGGGCTTTGAAGTGTAGATCAGTGAAGATTTTATGAAATATGACACTACAACAAAAAAAATAATAATGCATATAAATAAATATTGCTGCTAATCTTTCACATACACCAAGATGCAATAATCAAACCATAAATAATCCAGTTTGCATGAAGTATATTGAAAATAAATCATTTTTTGTGTTTTTTAGACCATAAAATGGAGGTGCATTGTGACAAAAACTTGGCAATTTAAGGGTTAAAAATTTTAAAAAATCATTAATATTTGATATGTATGATTAGGACTGATGCTGGTTTAAAAAAAGATTTTTATAGCTTGATGTTTTTATGCGCACATTTATGTGCAAAGGGGTATTAACGTTTTTAAAGGGGCATCACAAAGGCGTGGACTCGGTCATAAAAAAACATCAAAAATCACACAACAATCTGTCAGAATGGGTCAAAACAAATACAATCATGCTACAATGGACTTCTTTTCAGTCATGTTGATGTTTACCAGGCGATTAATTTGTACTCATTTTTGTACCACTGGTGTACCACAATAGTGACAATTACTCATACAGGACTTCAACCAGTTGATTAAATGAGTGGAGCTTGAAAGGAGAAGACCTCTGTAAATGTTGTGTCTGTTGTCTCAGCTATGATGAAAAGACTACAAACGCCCCCTTTTTTTTTTTTTTTAAATCCACTTCTTCACTCAGGATATTACACCCAGCTTTGGCTCCTCGGTGGTCCGTAGTCAGGTTGCGGATTTAATTGTTTAAGTAAGGGTTAAAACAAAATGCACTTCAATACTTTGTGCTCCTGTGTGTGAAGTTTCAACGTGAGAAAAGCCACAAGGTTGCAGGGCGTGTTCACTGTGAGACACATAAATTGGCTTATTGTGGAAACAAACACAACAGGATTTTTTCCTGGAGGCATCGCTCTTTTTCCCACAGGCTCAATACAGACAGACAGTCCTTACAAACACTGGACTCCATGAAGGTTTCCCAACACACAACTCCCACGCTTATTACACAACCGGACATTCTGTAAGGCATTTAAATCTGATGACTACTAATGAATCCAACTATAGAAATCACCAGTAGTATTGATTCAGTGGCAGACAAACCCTGGAGCTGCTACATGGACAAAGTGCCCAACCTTGAGAGCTAGTATGACTTGATAGCTTTTCACCTTTTGGCAGGAGTGGAGGTTTTACTCGGTCTGTTATGTAGTTTCTGTTTGTTGTTGTTGTTGCTTGAGCATCACTGCTCTCCACAGCAACATGTCCACTTAAGACCTGACAAGGCAGGCAAAGATAAAATGTGGTATGCATGAAGTTATTTGCTTACAAAGCTAGGAGACATCAAGTCTGCCATCCTTTAAGCAGATAACCTGCCTGACACTACAAAAAATTGGACATACCAATGTGTTATCATTAGCATGATAGCTTTAGGCTCATGGTACTGCTGAAGTTGACAGGAAATAAACTCAGTCCTTTCTGGACTTTTGTTCTCAGCCATGTGGTCAAGTATGATCGTGCATGAAAGTGATCACCCATTTGGCTCCGAAATTGGGGTACACAAGTATCTGAGAGTTACGCCTGGAGCGTTTTGCCTGCTAGACTTTGTTAACTTCCTCAGATTTGGCCATATTTCCTTTGTTTTTGTGCTTCTATCATCAGTACACAGGCCACATAGTTGGCTTTTGGCCGTTTTTACAATCAGAAGGGTGTTTTATTTTGAAAATCGACCAGATTTTCTACACTGTTTCTGTGTTTGACGTCCAGCCAGCTCAATCTGCTTTGTGCTGATTGATGTGGTTGGTCGTGGCATCCATCAAAAACAGAACAGTCACATATTCTCCACGAAGCAGAGCACTGCTTCTGAAACGCAGCGCCATGCTTCTGGTGGGCTCACAAACATTGTCTAGAAAAGGCCATGATACGACCTTGGCGCACCTGGAACATGTCACCGCCGTGCCCGGTGGAATCCAGCAGTTAGGGGTTGGCGATATGGCCCAATATTTCTGCGATAATGATATTCTTGACAGTGTGACAAAATGCAAAACAACATAATTTTGGTTTAGTACTCTACTGGGTGCTTTCTGCTTGAGGTGGTGAAATAAGTTTGTTGTATTGCCGCCTTTTGTTGTTAGTCTTGGGTTTGTTTTACAACTGATTTCCAAACCACACAACGGAACTGAACTGAAATATTGAACAAAGTATTGTAAAGTATTTTTAAATCATTTTTAAAATGATAGCGGTATGATTGTGAACGATTACACCGCTACCAATAATCCATTAGACATGTATATGAGCATACTGGAACTGCTATTCTGTCATGAAATTAACCATTTAAATATTGAATATGAAGATTTAATGTCCTTTGGAGGGCAAGTTTGGAGATCTAAGGGCAAACTATGAACTGACTCTACCTAGCAGACCAGCCCTCAAGATTAATGGTTAGTCAATGTCCAAGGCCATCCTCAATCAGAACAGTCTTATCTCAGCAAGCCCTTTGATACCAGTGGCATTGATGTGACAGGTATAAATGCCCGTGAACAACAGCAGATTAATTATATAGCTGTAAGCAAGAACGCTGTTGTCCCAATTGCAAATTGACTGCACTGCATCCTCCCATTCGTTTTGAATTTGGACTTCATTTCTATTCAAACTGCCAAAACAAATTAACTTGGCGTACTCTAGACTGAGAAAGTTGAGTTGGGGGATGAGAGAAAAGATGCAGTAGGCTGTAAAAACACCACAAATCTGAGACAATGCTATGACTTTACCAAAATCATTGGGATTTATTGTTTTAAGAACCATAAATATCACTTGAGGATCAGGCCTTTTAATGGCAACTTTAACAACAGTGGTAAGGAAAGACTACCCATTGTTGCAGTGTACACAATGGGTCCGTGTCGCCAACCCTCAAGCTCTACAGTCTGTGCAGCTAAAACTAACGTTTGGCCGAGTGCCCATGCATATTCAGGGCTGATTCAAGTCAAGATCAAGATAACAATTGAAACGTTTGACGAGGTATCATCTCCTCCCAGTTTGTGGGAAAGTCAGCCTCATTGTTCCTGAATGGCAGTCTTATGACAGTCTTATCTGTATTTAACATGCTTTCTATTTGAGTGTTATCTGCTGGTATTTTTAATTTAGAAAGCAAACAGAGCGAAATGAGGACTAGATGAAGTTAGCTTCAGTTTAGTTTCACTTTCACTCTTTTATCCTATGTCCCTCTTTCACTCCTCTTTTTAGTCTCCATCCATAGTTTCCACCAGGCATCCAAACAGGCAGATGCCACCTAAGAGATAAGGCCCAAACTGAGAAGCATGTGCACGCACAGACAACATGCATCTTGTAATGAGGCACAGTAACCAAACTGCTTTAGACTAAGTGTCTCCTTGTCAGCATGAGGCACTACTTAGCTCGTAAAATCCTCATTTTCTGCCATTCCTCGTTTTTAGCCCTTTACTTTGAAACTTTGGCCCCGCAGCACCTCATAAGCAAGGATACAAGTAGCTCATACAAGTCCAGGAAAGAAGAGTCATTTAAACAACCTTCAGTGGAGACTCCAGGACTATTAAAACCACCAGACTTTGATCATCTTAAAAGACACACCAAGACACCCATGGGCTGTCCCAGTTCCTGTTGGCTCTGACTCTCAGTTTTCTGGTTAATGTCATCTGAATGTCCCTGGAATGTTTGTTAAGACATGTTGACTGAAACGCCACGCGTTTCCAGGAAACCACACACATCTTATCAACGAGCTGAGCACACAGCAAAGACAGTCTAGGACTGGTTAGCTCGCAAATTACACTGTGTGATACTTGATATCCGGTCAAACGTGATGCTACATGGGTGGCATGTTAGCATAGCGAAGAGGGAGGTCAATAAAGGCAACATGGGGTCCTAATGAGAAGATTTAATCTAATCCCTAGATAGTGTGTGTAAGTAAACACAAATAAATGATTGCCTGTTTCATTTATATTTGGATATATATTTATATTAATTTTTTACCACTCCCTTAAAGCATTAAAGCTGAATGTAATCTCCTCTATTCATCACCTAGGCGTGACTGCCGTTTACGTGAACATAAAAACCATGTCAAGTATCCACCCAAAGAACTGTGAGTGTTGATAAAAGCCAGGAAGTACGCTACAAAGACATAACAGAAATAACCACAAAATGTCTTCTTGTGGTAAAATAAAAGTCCAAGTCCATGCAGTTGTTGGTCTACAAGTTTCTTTTAAACCATACAAAGCACGTGAGTCATGTCTGGTTGCTATTTTTGGGCCTTTTCAAGGTTAAAATGCTGAAAAAAATCCTTCAAAGAAGATTTGTTTAATACTTTGTTCAACAGGAAGCATAATGGTGTTTAAATGTGGGTGGACCAGCAAATTCAGAGCTTAACAGATGTGTCAAATCCTGTGTTTTGTCCGCCCAGACCAAGGGAATTAGACTCGGTATGAGGAAGAGTAGACCTACAACAGATAGAGAAGACACAGTTGATCCATCATTATGACCTGCTTTCTGCACAGCTAATGACAACCACCCATAAAGAGATATTACCATTTGTAGGGCAGTAAATGATCCTGAATCATATGAAATGTTTACGTCAGCTACAAGGTATGGTGAATTAACCCTTAGACAACATTCAGCTAAACACTGTCATTGTACAAAATGAATATTTTAGCATCTAAAGGGTTTGATCTGAGTGTGAGGAGCTGTTCCGTGTGTTGTGGCTCTGTGATGAGGGTGTGGACCACTTGTTTGTTCGGATGTTTTCTATTTGCTTTGGAATGTTCTCAGAGCTGTTAGTTAGAAATGATCTGAGGCTCGGAGCCGAACACGCATTGCACATCCTCCCACACACTAACTGCATCGCATTAGGGTTTCCACACTCAGCTAGAAATCCAAAAATCCAAAGAGTTTTGAACTCCTTTAAAAGCTAAGACAGAAGTTTTTGAACACTGTGGGGGTCAGTCAAAATCATAAGAACTGGTTTTAACTGTAGCCACCTTAATTGACAACACGAGCTGAATCACTGTCTTATTGATAAGCGGGCCAAACTACAATAACTACCTTCTCGGTTTTAGACCACCTGCCCCTTTCACCTCACACAGTATCTTTGCCCATTGTCTCCATCACCTCACAGTTTTACAGCCTCTAGAAAAAAAAAAAAAAAAAAACACCCATCAAATTCTCATGTGACGGTTAGGCATCAGACCCAGAAGTAGGCAATTAGATTTTGGTGACAATCTGGGATTTCCACCATCAGATACTGTAGGACTGGTATCTGGCAGGAAAGTCCCACAGTCCTGGGTTTCAAAGTTGTTGGCTAAACACTATATTAAGACGCATGAGAAAATGTAACAACACAACTGTGAGAATGTATTCAAGAAACCACCCAACACTGCCGACAATACAGTGTGTACCATCACCCACTGCTTTTCTTGGACTTTTTATGTTTTCGTTTGACCACTTTTATCGAGTGACTGTGTGTGATTCATAACTGAAACTCTCTTTTACTTTTACTAAAGGCAAACTGGATTTCTGGACAAAACATAATGATAGATTTGTCAGTTGTTGGATTAGCGCTTTTGTACAAACATCTGTATAAAATCTGCTGTAACACCTGTAAAACTTGTGTGTTAATGTGGTAAGTATGTAACCAGGCTGTTTTCTTTCAAGAAAAAGCTAGCTGCAAGACTTGGTTTCTTTGTTTTCAATCTCCTCCAACAAAGTTGGTTTGTTTTGTGTATTTCTTCCAGTTATTACTGTGTTTATGAACCTGGTTGTTGTATCACTATAGAATTCAACATCAGAGGATGGCATCACAGTTTCAGAGAGTCACAAAGCAATTTAAAGGCATTATTTGTTTTTTATTTAAGTCATTAAGTGTACAAGACAAAACAAGCAAAACCGAAAGACAACTTCCCATTAAGTGCAAAAGTTGAGTAAATTCAGTCGTATCTGTGAAGTGCATTGTTTTATTACAAAAATACCACGAGAAGATTAGGGGACTCCATTCATGTGGGGAACCACCCGAACAAAAAAAAAACCCGACAGCCTGTTTTGATCCTCGACTCATTTAAAATCTTGAACGAAGCACCGCATGAAGATTGGCACAAAAAGATCTGTGCTGAATAAACGGCATGGCAGACGCTGTAAGAAGGTTGAACAGTTACAGTGGAGATATAGTGCAGTTATCTAAGTGGTTTAATGAGCAGCTGGTCTTTGTGTGAAATGTTAAATATCTCAGAAATACAAAGATTTTTTTCCCGCAAGATTTTCTTCAAATTGGTGAGCATAAAAAAACGAAAGACAAAACAATAAAGGCAGCTGATATCTTGATTGCCCCAAAGACTGAGGCTCATGGGGGAATATCAAGACGAAAAAAAAAACACAGTATTCATGAAGCGTGTCTGTACTTTTCTGTTTTATTGTCTTGCTGTCGTCTTCTCCTCCTCACAACACGGTGATCTGAATTTAGGAGAGCACGCACAGGCAGCACTGACACTGGTACGACTACAACCAAAGTCCTTCTCACTTTGTACTGACCAGTCCTTTCTGTCCTTGTTTGGCGGTGAAGAAAAGTTGTCTGCCGCTGAACTTTTGAGCAAGTGGCACTCATCAAAATAAGTCTGGATTTGTTGTACCACAAAATTGGCACGTGTACTGCATCATTACTGCAGCCTAACTGTAAAAAAAAAAAAAAAAAAAACTAAATAGAAATATTATCTTACAAACTATAATATTAGTTATTCAATTCAAAGTCTGTATTTTCCAAAACAGTTCTTCTCAGAGGCAGTGCAGCCATGCCACAGTAAGACACAAGACCTCTTATGGTCACATTTGTCCCATTTACGGCACACACCTGCAGGTGGAAATCAGTTATCTGTCCTACCTGTGCTCGCAGTGGGAACGTAAGGCTATGAACTGCATCTCTGAGTGGTTACTAGCCAGTTGGGCTAGTACTGAGCATCGGGATCAAAATGCTTGCATAGGAAAGCCCTGCAGTGTCTGTGGTCCGGATGCAGAGCCGAACAGGATGGGTACCAGCCTCAGCAGGTCTCTGAGAGGGATGCCCAAGTGGCTGTTGCGCGACAGTAAATCTCCAAGTGAGCTGCAACCTGCAGGGAGAGAGGAGAGTGCTACTTTTAACAACTAGATACTACTAGTTTAGTCCAGTGATTCACAGCCTAGTGGTCAGGTGTTCTTTCAGCAGTCACAAGATAATTCATGAGATGATTAATGATGAAGGAAAGAAGAAAAAAACATTCATATTGAATAATTTTATCTCTTTGAGCAACAAGCAATAATCAAGCATTAAATCTGAAATGTAGAAGTATAAAAGTAGCAAAAAATGAATACTTGGACCTTAAAATTACATTTAGTCACTGTGTACGTCTACCGCAGTGACATTTAAGGCTACACAAGGGAGTTATATTCCTACTGCGTGTGTGTTTGAACAGTATCCTTAGTGTTTACATTCAAGTACAAATGTACATAGGCAAAGCTGTGAAGGTGCGAATGTGTTTGTTTTACCCTCCAGCTGTGTGTGTGTGTTCCTGAGGCACGGGATGGACCGGTACACCAGGAAGCAGGCCAATACGATAGACTGGGCATCCTTAGGAAGGGCCTCACCCCTCATGTAGGACCTCAACACTGCGCTGTTGTCTAGGAGAGAATATACACACATTCCATATTCCTTCTTTATTTCTGTCACAGTATAACTCAGCTCTGATGACATACCGTCAGTAGGTGTAGCCTATTACTAATAACTACTGACACTTATGCATGTGTTATGTTTTTGTTCTCTGACTCCAAAAGCAGAACTAGAAGCTCAGCAGGGTCAAAGTCTTCCTTTTTCCATCTTTAGTTTTGGGAATGAAAACCTGCCCACAAAATAAGTGGAAACTGCAGTACAGCCTTTATAATGCAGTTTTAGTGGCACTGATTAAGCTAATGGTGAAATCTCATGAAGACATACTTCATCATTAACAGGTGCCATTCATCAGGCTGAAACGAGTGACTTATGATTGATGATTCAAGTTAGAAGAGTTTGGTCAATTTGGACTTTTACAAGCAAACCTCACAGAAAAAAAGTTTTTGTTTATGAAAATGATCTTGCATGAAACCAAATGTCTGACATGCATTGTACTCGGCTTGAAAAACAGCCGACAGAATTAACGATAGACACATTTAACACGTGTAAGGTGGATGATTTATGAAATTTTATGATGTAATAAAACGTTATATTTCAGTGTCTATCGTGTACAAATTCACTGCAGCACTGATGTCTGAGAAAGACACAGAGTAGAGAAGTAGAAACAAGAATCATAAGAAATAAAAAAGGATAGATCCAGACACACATTTCATTCGTGGAGGAGTTCCAGAGAACATTCCTGGTACTTGAGGTCAACTTAGTTTGGTTTTACTTTGAAACGTCTGCCAGAGCCAAGAGGCTTCATCAAACCTGAAAGTAAAGGCATGTTTGAACTGTTTACATGATCACAGTCTCGTCCAACCACTTCACCTGTTTCCCACGCCTCTCAGTGTGTGTGTATTACTGTAACTGTGCGTGTGCGTGTGTGTGTGTGTGTGTGGGTGTGTGAGTGTGTGTACGTGCAACTCAGCAATGGAATGTGTGTTTGTCTGACATTATTGTGCTACTCCCCTTACAGGAAAACAAGCTGAAGCACATCCAGAGGGTGACATATTCAGCCAGTGACAGTGCTGCCAAACAGAGCCAAAATGAACTTTTGGTCTCATGCAGCAAAAGTAAAAATTATTATGTAAGGAAGTCATGCTTCTTAAACATTATTCATTGTCATTTTTACGTTGATTTCATTGTGATGCGAATCACACTCTTTAGAGCAAAGAGTTGTATGGCACAGACGTAGGCAGGAAATCTGCATGACAAACAAACAAATATGGAGGAGAGAGAACTTGATACATAACAGGGTAATTCCAAACAGAAGAAGGACTCCTAAAGGACCACCTAAAACAACATCCTACGCAAGAATCATGGCGAGCAGAAGGGAGGGAGTTTCGTGCTCGTCAGATGCTCAAAACAAACCCTAGACTCAGACACTGCATGCGGCACATCATATGTTAAAGAATCATGAAGGTGGAAGGAGCTAACAGCAACTTATCTCTGCAAAAACTTTTTAAAAAGTGTAAAATTTAGTAAGAAATAGACATTTCCATGTGGGCATGTGAGTTAAAAAGATTAAAAAAAAACATAGACATTATAAAAAATGAGGAATTCAAATTGAATCTCCTCACCTTTGAGCCAGCTGTCCAGTGCTACATCCACCATGTTCTTCATGACAGGCAGAAACTCGGAGGTGAGCAGGGCGTCGTGGCGGTTAGCGGGACCCCGCAGCACCCTGCTGTCCCACAACTCCACCACCAGACGCATCTGCCACAAGGGGAAGGTCTGCAGCAGGTCACCTCGACGCAGAGCGGCCACCGCCTGAAATACAACGGGGGTTAATACATCTTCACACTGACAGAATGGATTGCTACCTCTGCCAGTTTTTCACTGGAAATTTCAAAACTTTACAGATTTGCATTTGACTATCAGATTGGCTGCTAACAAAAGGAAAAATTGTTTAGACTTCGGTGCTGAGTCACATTTGGGATTTCTGCCTGTGAACCCTTTTTAATAGTTTGGCTAATTCCCTTCATATTTGTGATTTGTTATTAGTTCAGTGTGTTGCTGAGTGCGTTAAGATGGATTTATATTTCTCTGGGCTGCAAGTTAAGCGCACGTATGTGGGTGTTGTACTGACACATTTGTTTCTTTTATAATGAACTGGTGGCATAGTGTACACGTCTACTAGAAAGCAGTGTGACATTTAACAAACCACAGTGTAAAGAAAACTCAGCAGGCAAATCACTGAAACAAATGTGAAATAATCTGAACTTATCTATGTAACTGGACAGTAACAACATGGGAAACAATATCAAGCTCCATGAAGAGGAATTTAGTTTCCCGTCTTCTTGTCTGAAGGAGAAAACTTCCTGACAGGATGTTGGTTCAACCAATCAGCTTATTTGATGTGCAGGTCCGCACTGTACATTGAGATTTGGGGAGGTGTGTGCTTCGACTCCTCTCAGTTAGACATCAAACTTTACATACATATCTGCAGCAGCATAATTCCAGTCAATTATGTTGTTCATAGATAGAAGTATAGCTGCTGTAGCAACAGATACCAAACACTGGCCTGCTTTACATACCAATAAACTTCACCTAACTAATGTTCATGGGGTCACGCCCTGCCTTCATTTTATTCTTTCATTTTATTCTTTCAACAAATTTTCATTATTTATGCTCGGATGCGCGTGTGTGTGTTTCTGCGCGTTACCTGCTCAATTGCGATATACGTTGGCAGCATCTCTGGACATTCCTGCGTCACGCATTCATACAGCATCGCCGAGAACAACACGAGAGAATCCTCCCTCTGCAAACAAACACATACAGTGTTGAGTGAGTGAAGAGTGGAACGGGTTGGTTAACTCTATAAAATAATAAACATTTGACTACATGTAGATCCATGAGCTTTAGTAACTACAGTTATTCAACAATCATCTTTTTTTCTGCTGCTTGTTTCGATTTGTTACAGCTTAAGTTCTTGATTGTGATCAAATGTCATTATGTTAAGATTCATGTCTCTATATTTTGCGTTCAGATATTGATGATGGTGAAATTTGGAAATATTTTGCATCTCAAACAATTTATTGAAACAAAAAATGACAACAGTGGTGGGTAAATCAAAACAAAAAAATTGTAATGACTGAGCAATCTTTTATGTATCGTTGACCATCGATTACAGCTCGACAACGACGTCTCACGCTGTTCACAAGTCGACTTATTGCAACCTGCTGATGACACTCTGTGACACTCTAAGCTCAGTGGCAACATCCCTCTGAGTACATCCCGTTTGAAGCCTCGCACTGGCCAGGTACTGTTGATCGATTGTTAGGTGTCGTCTTGGTCTCATGATGTCAAAATGTGAACAGCATGATGAAGAGGACTGTTTAAATACAAACTGTCATTGCACCAGAACATGTAGTGGTCGATTCATAGATCAGACACTTGTTGTGATTTTTGCGGTTAATCAACAGCATGTTATGCAATAAGTAGTGAAACACTGAACAGTTGGACGTGTGCATTCAAAAGTTTAGAGAAGGTCAAATTAAGTTCACCTGTAAAGGTTATCGTGCATTTTAGGAGCACTGAAATTTCATCCGAAAGCTGAGTATCCCTAACTTTGTGTGAGTAGTGTATAGTGACTGTTGTTGAATTACTCTGTGTATGAGATGAGCTATCCATGCCACATTGCAGTAGAGAAAATTGTCATTAGTGGGCTAAATTTTGACCCCAAAAATCTATTTTCCTAAGTCCTATGTGTACACAAGTCTAACAGTTTTGGATATTTCACATGAGAAATGTCTGTATTTGTGCTTTTCTCTTTGCTCTTCTCGCAGGTCTGATGTGGCGGGGCTCATGTGGAAAAAAGTGATGTCACATATTTCTGTGCACCAAACAGCATCTAGTGAATAAAAGTCTGATGACAGCGGGTTGTTTGCTTATGTTAAATTTGATCAAACCACACGCACACAGTCCCGATGAAGCAAGTCCTTTTAAATAATACCTGGAGACTTTTTTTTTTAAACTCAGATTGCTGTTTATTTAGTTGAGAATATTTGAACTGACACTCCAGTGATTTAGTACTGCTCACAAGAGACAGATTTAAAAAAGAAAATCATTGCAACAGAGGCTGAGCGATTCTGACTTTAAAGTCCTATTATTGGTCAAAATTAACGCTTTATCCAAAATTTCCGATCACACAACTTAAACACGTCTTTCCTTAAACCCCCCACAACTTCTAACTGCCCACATCTTTCACAACTCCACACAAAATTCTAAGTCTCATGACATCAACATGGTTATTTTTTCAGACTCTGGAAAGCTCCCTCCAGAGCCGCAGAAGACATTACACAACTGTTTCCACAGGCTGAGCAGTGCTCCCCATGCCTAGTAAACTGAACTTTATGTGTGCCCCTTTTATCAAAAAGAACTGCGTATCAGAGGCTTTTTCTCATTAATCTTGTTTACGAATCTGATTCGGTCATTTTGCGTCAAAGTCATGGTTGAATGTCTTTCTCACAATATTTCCAAGATCTCTATCGAGACCACAGACACTGTGGAACTGTAGAAACTGTCTAAACTATGATATACATTGATTTTGTTTATTACAGACGAACATTAATGTTATTTAGGAAAGCTGACAATATGATTTATTAAAGCTAATATACGATAACAGCCTTGGCATTTAGTAAATTGCATTTTCCTGGACTATTAGATGCTTGAATATTATTCCTGTCGTATAGGATGATATCTGTCACAAGATATGATGATGCTCATAAAGACACTATACTGAAGAACACCTGATTCAGGACACATGCTATGCCGGGATGCAGGATGCAAATATGTCTGGCAAACATGCCTGGATGTTTCCATCATTAAACCAGTTGCCTGGGAGGAGTGTTTCAACGGAGCAAAGAGTTTCTGCAATGACAGCCAGACCAACCACACCAACTCAAAACTAATGTTGAGCAAAGTGTTACTTAATTAGTGCTCAGTTTGTGGCTACAATAAAATTGTTGCAATGACTTTCCATTAATAAAATCAGAGCACCTCCGAGAACTAAAAACTCGCCTCCTTCCTGGTTTGTTAAAGTTATTTTAAAGGGTTTTGGGAAGGGAACTGAAAACAACCATATAATACGATGAAGGTGGCTATAAAATACATGCTACCTACATAGTAA
This sequence comes from Sciaenops ocellatus, assembly GCA_033000465.1. Classification (NCBI taxonomy): domain Eukaryota; kingdom Metazoa; phylum Chordata; class Actinopteri; family Sciaenidae; genus Sciaenops; species Sciaenops ocellatus. The sequence continues at coordinate 21,078,427 of CP136872.1, read as the reverse complement.
AATTCCGTTACTTTTAGACTTGCTGTGAAAACTGACTAAACTGCCCGGTGTTTTCCTGTCAATAAACTCAGAACAAGAGGAACCTTGTGCACCACCTGTTCAAACTTAGTAAACACTGACATTATAACTAAGCTAAGATTTACGCATCATAAATCAAAACAAGCTGCACCACACAAACTAGTTCTCAAGTAGCTGTTACTAAATATTTACACTAACTAGTTGCCAGGTAACCAAACCTTATGACGAAGCAAACGTTAGCTTGTGAATAGCTTACTGAAATAAGAGTAAAAAATATGGAATACGGCCGACACATCTGAACTGACACTTTCATTAAGCAAAAAAACTACACAAATAAAGAAATTCTAACAATCCAATCTATTAAAAAAGTTATGTGGAATGAGGTAGAATGACATAGGAAAAAAGTATTGCACACTAACACTGATTTATTTAATACGTGGCGGAGAAGTGTTTGATGGCAATGACGAGAAGCTTCCTGCACGAAGAAACTAATCTCTTGTTGTGCTTAGGTGGCCTAGTTTTCCACAAATTTTGAAGATTCAGGAAGGCCCACTGCTGAATCTTCAATTCTTTCCACAAATGTTGCGTTGCGTTTAAGTCTGGTGATTGACCGGGCCAGTCAAACAGTCTTTTCCTCCTCTGGAATCAGCTGACAGTTTCCTTTGGAGGATGTTTTGGATCGTATCCTGCTGGAAAGTCAACCTTCTTCCTTTCAAGAATTTCCTGTTACTCAGCTCCACTTATTTTCCCTCCATTAATTTAGATTCTGCCACGCAAGTTTGATTTTTGTCGTCTGCCCACGCTACATTCTTCCTGTAATCTGCAGGCTTCTCAAAATGTTGTGTAGCAAACTTTAAACAAGCTTCAACATGCCTTTTTTTTCAGCAATGGAGTCTTCCGGGGTGATGGCGACCATGGTGGTATGATTACTGCTTCCAGTGGTCCTTGGCTCTTGGGCTACTCTTTTGTCTAACTTTCTGATGGAAATCTTGCAAGGAGCTCCTGTTTGTGGTCGGCTGATGATGGAGTGATGTTCCTTTCACTTGTGGATAATGGTCTCAACGGTGCTCTTAGGAGTTGAGAAATCCGTCAGTAACCAGTTCCATTGCTATGTTGCTCAACAATGCTGTTGCAAGGATCTTGGGAAAGCTCACCGCCCATCCTGAGATGTTTCTTGTGTGACAGCTTAGTAACATGCGATTCGTTTACTTACATTCAGAGGTGGGTAACCTTTTTTCAAAGTGCAGAAGTACTAATGTACCAACATGCAGTCGCCAAGTGGACTCTAATTAGCACTGATCAACGAACTAATCAATCTGGAATTAGTGCAATTTTCCTAAATTTTCCACTTACTATTGCACTTGATTTTCATTTTTTTTTATTGGATTGTCCTCATCTTTATAGTTTTGAGTTACTACAAATATCTACTGTAGATTTCATGTGAAAAGCTGTGTAATAAAAAACGCAGTTTGGTTAATGTAATTGGATATTTCTAACTCACCATAAAATACACATGTACCACTAACTTTGGATCAATTTCTCTGTTTCTTTTTCTTTGTATAAATACACAATCACAAAGGACTGACAATGCTAGAACGGTTATATTTGGAGGTTTTGTTCGAGCTTGTGATCCTGCAGTTGCAAAGAACTCAGGATGGTTTACACAATAACTTAGGGATGAATTTATGAATAGCTGGTATAACCCAATCCTGGCACAACTTTCAGGGTTTTATGTTTATCTTTTGTTTATATACGTTTTGAAAATAACACTACACCGATTCAAAATCATGCAGGAGCCTGTAATTCACTGAGCTAGCATTTGGGATGATGAAAAAGATGGTATTGTTTTGGACTGGTGGAACAGACAGCAGACTCATTACGTTTCATCAATCGAAATGGCTGCAAGGGTGTGCAATTAAGGAGCAAAACTGGCTTCAGAGTGCACCTTACAGCAATTTCTGGCAACTCACGTGTTTCATTCCTTCAGATGTTTTACAGAAGAACTCAGCAAAGGAGACCAAGGCCGGCTCTGAGGTAAATGTGGAGATGGCTTCAGGCTAAAAAAAAAAAAAAAATGAGGAAACTGTTAAAATTATTACAGAAAAACAAAGAATGATACACAAGACAGTCAAGGAAGAAAGTCAGAGGGATAAATGGAAGAAAATGGTACAAGGAGAATGTGGTAAGAGAGGGGAAACAGGACGGAGTGGAGGACAAGTGGAATAACTAATGTGTTTTGTGCTCTTTTTTTTGCCCCCTCCGGACCTCCACATGTATTGGCAGTGTACATTGAGGCCATCAGGGAACCAGTAATAGTCTGTCAACCACACAGCTGCCTGCTGAACCTGTAGTGACAACCTGCCAAGACTGGACACAACCAGCCACTGGGGAGGAGGTCAGTTCAATTCCACTCACTTCTATTTATAGTCTGTTATTTGGGTGGTCCTGTTTCTTAAATTGTGTTGGTCTGTTTCAAACAAAGGAAATGTTATGAAAGGCAAATCAAGCTAAAACACTGTGGGTGATATACATTACAATTTTGGGTCTGCATGTCAACATATCAGGACATTTCCTGCAGCTAAGATGGACTTTGATCGCAAAAAACAGTCAATAATCTAAAATATTCACAGAAAATATGAAGCTTTAGGTGTTTGAGTGGAGTTGTTCATACTTTGTGTGTGTGTGTGACATCTCTGTGTTTACCTTGAAGGCTCTGACTCCAGAGTTGCGGTGGTTGACGGTGGAGGCAAGCAGGCTCTTCCAGCCTTGCGGGTCGTCTTTGTAAGGCAGCTGGCCGGCTCGTAGTTTTACATACAACACCCCATCTCTGGACAGGATGGACCTGAGGGAAAGATATACAGAGTCGATCTAATCAGTACAGGAGATGAGAGTTCCCGCTGTTTCGCTGTTTAAGTTTTAAACAGATGACGTTTCCCTCTATCCTCTATACTTACTTTAGATGCTGCGTTTCTTTGCTGAGGTCCACGGACAGTTCCCAGTATCGTGGCCCCTTCACTTTTACCTGCATTAAATAAACACAAATTAGATATCAGACTCAGGGTGTGCTTGATTTGACTACAAATAGTTAAAAGTAACACTGAACAGTTTAGTCTCACTGGACTACAAAAATCCAGAAGCTGTTAAATGTTTGTCCTCAGGCTTTACCCGTTTAAGAAGGTGCAGCTCGGGAAGCATGGTGGGAGCCATCAGTTCTACAGTTGTCTCATCGTACCACTTGGTCTCCTGGAACAACAGGAAGGTCTCTCATGACAACATAAACAAGCGCAAACAGTTGTCATGTATGCACAGTTTCACACTTTCACACAGTTTGCCATATGAGCAATACTCTGGGTATTACTCATCAGTGAAACAGGTAAACAAGTTACTCACCGGGTACTAAATAACTGCTAGCTAGTTTCAAACTAATGATTTATAAAAATGAGTTGCATCATTACAACTCAAGGAAGGTTGCTCTGTTTAACTGTACGCTATAGTGAGTATATTTTAACCATGTTACGCCGTGGACTGATATTAAATAATATGTTTTTCTGGTGACCCTGTCCTCTGCAGTGCTTTGCTCTACTTTGGTGCTGGGACTTCTGTCTGTTTCTCTAAACTGGGAGCCTGCTGACCGCTGTCTACCGTAGGTAACATGCTGATGTTGTTGAAAGTACCTCATACAACCCCACTTTAAAAAATCCAAACTATCCCTTTGAATCCACAAAAGTCCCCTGTGTGGTTTGAGTCTACCAAGGAATATTTGTTGAATATCTCTCTCTCTCTCATTTCCTGTATCTCTCTTCTATCTACGATAAAGGCACAAAGATGTCCAAAAATCCACTGTGGCTATGAAAGCTTCCAGAAAAACACACATCAGCTGCATTACAAAGTGTCACGTGACTTAATGCCAAAATGTGCAAATACGGGGGGCAAGTGTGATGAAACTGTTGCCTGTTTACATAGCCGACGTGCATCAGTGCTGGGAAATATTGTAGGACAGCAGTGTGTTCTGTAAAAAATATACACATCAACCCGTATTGACACATTTAAAGACACCAACAGTGTGCAGGGCCCACATAGAGAACGATGGGTGTGGGTGTTTTGACGTATGTCACACTCTGTGTGTATTGGCCTAAATAACTTTAGTGTCTTTACAGGAAGTTTAGGTGCTGCTCATTCACTTTTCCTCTACAAGATTTTTCCAGCTGATCTGGGATTTAAATCTGTAAACTTCCAGTCAGGAGCCATCTTGGGTCGATGAAACTCTAACACCTACCCTCCATTTGGATGTGCACAATCTTCTGAGTGTTTTTTGATGCAGATCGCACATTCTGCTTCTAGCCCACAGCGACAAGGGCTTATGTTTTATCGAAAACTTTAAAGAATCATTCAGAAAGACATAGTTTCTCTTTCAAATGACTCAAACTAAATCAGTAAGAGCTGAAATCAAAGTACTAAATACAGCCTCACAGTGCTGCAGAAACACTGACAAAGCCAGACTTCTAAACTAGTCTAATCTATACAGAGCAGCAAAAAAAAAAAAAAACCTCACAGGGGGAGATTTAGAAATTACTGCTCCTGTAATTCAGGAGCTATTTACTGCATCTGTAAAGACACAAATACAGTATTGCACAATGGTTGTTGAATGTACATGTTTGAAAGTGCTTGCAGCACTCCAGATAGACTGGAGGAAGATAATGGCTGAGTAAACATAGAACACTAGAAAAACATCTAGTTATTCTCATTTAAGCATCCAATTTTCTGGTTAAATATTATAATGGATGGCTGTTTTTTTCTTTTTTTTTAACTTTTAGAAGTGTCTCTAAATATGAAAGCGGGTCATCAGGACCAGCTGACAGTGTATGTCTGCTTCCTGCTTCACACGAACCCACATGATCCAAACGACATAACTGTGGCCAAAATGAATGGATACACTGTAGTCTTGTGCAAGGTCACGCAACACCGGAAGTCTGTGCCGCCGGGGACTTCACCACACTGAGGATGGCACCACCAAGTGCGTCAAAACCTCGATCTAACTCACAATTATGCTGTAAACAATTTTTTATAGCCTTTAGTGAATAGAAGGTAGGCTGAGGGATCACTCACTACTCGGGTTGGAATGCAAAGATAATTTATTCATTTTGTAATTCATTCATTTCGTAAAAACAGGAGGTTTTAACTGTGGAAAACTAAAAGTCAGGGCTTTGGAACATATTGCATGATTGTCTGGAGGTTGTGTAACTAATGGGAGGAGGCCCAGATGAATGTACATTTAGTTTGAAGCATCTATGATGTAAAAATGAAAATCTCCTTTGGTTCATTTGCACTTTTAAGGCGTTCCCTAAATTTGAATGATGTATTTGTTTAAAATTTGACTTCATAACTTGATGATGTGTAGATCTTATCCCACATATATATTTGTGTCCATTTACTTTATTTGGTACTAAAATATATAAAACTACTGCTCTCAAAATGTGCGTCAATGTAAATGAGTACAGTTTTTACACTGGTGGGAAGCTGCATTCATTTTTATGATTTATATTTTTGGAACTTATTCAAATAAATGGGTGGTAAAAAAAAAAAACCCACATGGGGTGAATGGTGAGAACAAGTTGCACAAATGACACCTCAAGTGTCTAAACTGTGAGTTCGAGGAAGTGGTCCGGCTGACAGCAGTAATGTTAACGAAAAGCAGAATGTGCTAGTTTGGTTTAGAGGCGGGGTTTTTTCTTGCGCCTCAAAATAAACTGAAACAAGCACATTGTACTTTACAGTTCATGTTACCATGTGTGTGTGCGTTCATTGATAGCTTGTCAAGAGGAAGTGCAGTAATGGATGATTTGACAAGTATGTGTGACAGAGATAAAGAGAGGTTTTAACTCCTAACACTCTGAGACACAAAAACTACAAAGACAAACTACCAAATCAGCCTCTACACGGAAGCAGTGTTGGGACAAGTATCTCGCACAATTCACTAATTGTTTGTGGCTACCTGTGTTAGCCTGACCAACCTCGATGAGCTTACCTTGTAGGTGACCTCTAAGAGGGCGTAGCAGGGCTTCAGGGAATCCACGTCCACAGGGACCAGCAGGCGAGGCTCTGCAGCCAGCACAGCAAGATGCCGGAGGGCCTGCAGGTGGTAGCTATAGCAACAAGAACACACAGATTTTGATTAAAGTAGAATATGGAGAGATCAGACAGATCAATAAAGTAAAGATAGACAAGCAGTCAATCCTGCAGTTTTTAAACTGTTTAGAAAATCTGATTAATATTTTTATTTATATTATTTAAATAGATTTAACTTCAAATGGTGCATTAAATATATATTGTGTGTGACACTCTGCATTTAAGAACTCACGTTCCACATTAAGGTTTTTCGATTATCTCGTTTCCATGGAGTAGCAGGGAGTTTTTTAGGGAGTTTTCATGTGATGATTTAAATGTTTTGAGGTTTTTCTTCCGGGACAGAAATTATATTTCAGGTGAAACATGACCCAGAAATACTATGAGCAACAGTAGATATGAAATGTTTCAGTGTGTCAGAAGAACAATCAATATCAGCTGCAACACACAGACTTTAACTCCTGATCTGACACAAACTTTTTGATCCAAATAATGGTCCTGATTCAAAACTATGACGACAATGATGTTAAAATATTGATCAGGAGAAGTTGTCTATCACTAATTAAAAGGTTCACAGTGTTCATCTATCGCCACCTTCTCCACCGTACTTTAGAAACATCTCATCCAGTATTTTATAAAGATATTTTTGTGGGCTTTTTAACCTTTATTGTAAAGTAGCAGCTAAAGAGTGTCAGGAAAGTGAAGACAGAGGGGGAACAACATGCAGCAAATGGCCAAAGGTCGAAGATTCGAGCCCTGGACCCTTGCAGCAAGGACTGAACCTCTGTACATGGGGCATCTACCTACTGAGCTAACCAGTGCCCCCACCCAAAAATCTCATCTCATACACTATTTGACCAAGGTCTTGTATCATAGTGTTTGTGGTGTGTTGGTCTCACCGGTTGTCAGTGCTGTGAGCAGGGAAGTGGGGGTACAGGGCACACAGCAGAGCAGCGATGGCTGAATTGGAGGTGCTCAGAGTGTACCTAAAATAAAAATATATCAAATAACATCAACAAACAAATACTGAAAATTTCTCTCACTCACCCACACCCACACCCACACACACACACACCATTGAACAAGAACACTTGTTGCATCATAACCAAAAAATAACAACCAGCGCTTGAACATACAGTACACACAGTGATGGGTGTGTGAAGTATACTTGTGAAAGGAGAATAAAAATAACAAAATTACAGTGTTCATGACACAAAACACAAAGCACTGTCACAAATTTGGAAAGATGCACTGCTCCAAAATAAACATTTCATTTAGAAACCCTGTCTTCTATGTTAGTGAAACCAGGTGTGTGTTGTAATCTAGTTAACGTCATCACAGGCCACATCAGAGCCTCTTAAACATAATCGTTAGCAGTTAAGTGTGTACTTTGACTAATAGAATCATTACAATGAAGGTGGGTCAAACAATAAAGACTGCTTGGTCATGGAGGGTTACTTGTGAGAGTGCTTAATAACGGTCAGCTGAGGTAAAGGATGCTGCTCTTCAGTTAAATGGCTGCTTGGGGCATGTTTGGCATGTTTAAGAGCCTCAACCACAAAAGGCGTTACATTCTTTTCCCACAAGCTTACAACTCAAACAACTTAAAATAGAGGCTCACAGCATGTTGCGGTGAAGATAAACAGAGATATTTTAGAGTAAATCTGGTCCAAATTTACAAGCGTTGGGGAATGAATAACAGTGAGCACTGAATAAGCAGTGTATTGGTATACAAAAGCTAGCAAAAAAAAGTACAGAGCACCTGACTAATCATCTGGTATCTGTATCAAATTAACCTTTAAGTATTCTGCTACACTTTGTCAGCTAGGAAGAAAGAAAACTGTGACTGAAAGTTTGGTACATCAGTAGGTTTCACTAATGGTTTTAATTCCTCTAATCCAAGGGAGTATCAGGATCGCCCTAGAGGTTCCAGGAGTGAGTCAAGGGATTAGAGCTGAAACAAATCGTTCACTGACAGAAAATTAATCAGCAGCTTTCAAGCAAATATATCAAACCTTACCTCATCCCAGCTTTAAAATTCTGAGAATTTGTTGCTCTTGGGATAACAAACTGAATATCTTTGGGTTTTGGACTATGAATATGACAAAACAAGAACTTTTAAAAACGGTCCAGTGTGTAAGATTTGGGGCCCTCTATTTTCAGGATAAGGCAGACATGGAATATAATATATATATATACATATACATATATGAAAATAAGAATCTTTTGGGGTTTTTTTGCCAAATAATTGAGACAATTATCGGCTGATTGGTGGATAATGACAATAAGTTGCAGCCCTGCAACAGGATAATTAATGTGTGTGTGTTTTTCTGACTTTTACTCACTTCACCAAATATACTTTAACACTAAAATAGCACTGTGGTCATCTGTGAGGCACCAACAGTTTCATCTTTTTAACCAATAACATCAGATACTCTCTGGCCTTAAGCTGAAATCTGCAACTTCACAACTTTCATACTGACTAACAGCCACATTAAAACAGAAACTTCCTACTGTGACAGTTAGGTCCACTTCTGCTACAATAACAGGTCGATGGAGCCGTTAAACAACTGGCTAATAACCAGTTCTTCTGAGTCAACATTTCAACTACATGTGAACTTCCAGTATGTGCAGCAAAAAAGAAAAACTTCTCGCTGTTTTAATATTTGCTTCTACTACTCATAAAAGATGTGTTAAGTTTTACTTTATTAGTCCCTGTGGGGAAGTTTGTCCTCTACACTCGCTATTTTAGGAGCAGCGGGCACCGTCCAGGACCAGCTCCAGTTCTGAGGCCGAGGGTAATGCAGTTTCATTTGGGAGGAAACTACAGCACTCACAGGAAATCCATGTTAATCCATGGGAAGAACATGCAATGCCGCCGTAAACTGTTATAGGCCTACAATATGCTGTAGCCATCATTAGTCTGAATGCCATGTGAGGAAAAACTTAACTTTCACTTCAGTTTCCTGTTAAAAAAAAAATTAATAAATGGGAAGAGAAACCGACTAAGCGAACAGAAAGACAGTGGGAGGGAGGAAGAGTGAGAAAGCCACGCGACAGAGATTAGTGGTAATGTGGATGAACAGAGGTGAGAGAATGAATGAGAAAAAAAAATGAATGACAGCGATGCAGCGATAACGATAAACAAGCTGAAAGGAAATATGAATGCAAAATTTCAATGCAAATGGGTGAGAGACTGCATCACAGACGATAATAGAGAAAGAATGAAGGAAGTGCAACAATGGCATGTCATGAGTCTGCTCACAAGCATGAACTGTAACCTCTGCAAATCCAAACACACTACGGCTAATGGCATTCAAACAGAGTCCCTGCAGCTGCGTGGGCTGTCAGCTGGCGGGTCTGAAACAAAGCACGATCCAAATAAAGTCAAAAGGTTCATCTGATTACAGCGGTAGGTGGAGAAACATTTGCAACGTGTTATGAGAGAGTGGGAGACGTTGTTTCGCTTGAAAATACACAGGCCAAGGTCAGTGGTTGGAGGAACCTGGTTTGGGTGGGTGTGTGTATAAATGTCATTCATTATGCACAAGACGGCACTCAAAACAGACGCGTGCGTATTTGTGCGGCTAACCCACACGCCGTGTGTGTACCTGGCCCTTCCCAGAAACAATACCAAATGTGGTGGTGTGTGTGTGTGTGTGTGTGTGTGTTTGTGTGCAATTTGAGCATTTCTGGCACACAGTAATGCAGGTGCCACATGACAGGCTTCACGTAGACTATACAGTAATTAACCTGTGTGTGTGACCATGTTTTAATTTTTATCAATTTCTGCGATGTTTGCATGTTTTGTTTTGATTTTTTTTTTTTTTGCAACACACTGCTTCAGATGAGACCAGATAGTACAGGACAGTTGTCTTGCCCAAAGGCTCGTCACAGGTTTAAATGGTGGAGGTTTTAAAACTAGGATCACAGTATTTTATGTAGACACAAATCTCCTTCCCGCCTTACAACTTCTTAACTGAAACGATGTTCACAAGTGGCCTTTCTAGTATTTTGTTTACTGTCATGAAATCCCATAAAAAGACAGAAACCAACAATGAATTACTGTGTAGCCAAAGTCTGATAGATCTTATTCCTCTGTGCCAAAGAGCTTCATTCATACAATGGGCCCAGAGCTGTAAGCCACAGACAGGAGAGTCAAAAAGTTTTGTAAAACACACTAACATCATATGTTGGTTTTGGTCTTTTCATAGGAAATATAATAACACAAGCCTTATCCTTTAATTGTGTCTTATTTGTTTTTGACCCACAATACAGCATTTGAATAGCTGCTGTGGAAATAGCTCTGTACAGTAGTACTTGTAAAATGTGTGTGTGTGTGTGTGTGTGTGTGTGTGTGTGTGTGTGTGTGTGTGTGTGTGTGTGTGTGTGTGTGTATGTGTGTGTCTCACCTGCCCCCTCCCAGGAAGAGCAGGCCCAGTGCCATGTGATGAGCCATGTGGAAGCCGTAGTTCATCTCGCCACCGGTTCGCTTGTGGAAGAAGCGACAGAGCTGCAGGACCTTCAGGTTCCCGGTGCCGGACATCACCATGGACATAGCCAGCAGAATCATTGACAGACCGGTCTGCAGGTTGTAATAACCCGTCTGCTAGGGGAACCAGAACACATGTTGACAGACAAAGAAGAAATATAAGAAATTATGACGTAAAGCAAGTAGCATTTGTCATGACTGTGACATTCTTGTATCAGATCAAACTTTGGCAAACACTTACAACGGCAGCTGTACCAGCGAAGGACATGATCTTCATGAAGGTCCTGGCAAACTCATAGAGGCAGTCAAAGGCATCGGAGTTGGCAGAGCCGGCGAAGCGTAAACCCAATGCCATACAGGCTCCAGCTGTAATGTAGTCTTGGGCTTGGCTAAGAGATGTAAAATATTTATGGTTAAACCAAAAATTTAGATGATAAAAAAAGAAATCCCAGGTTTTGACTTAAATACTCACGCCATTGTCTCCATGTTGATGTCTTCTGAAGGGTCAAAAGTTCCCCTCATGATCTGAAAACAGTAACAGTCTTATTGATACTTTCTCTACTGCACTGTTGATAATGTTTCAGCATTTAAATTTGCTTAAAATGCAACTAAGTCATTAATAAAAATCAATGGAATTAACTGAAAACAAATGTATTTTACTGGAAAGATATTAAAGTACAAGATGTTTACAGGGAGTGTTGCATTAGGAAACATTCAGTCACCTAAAGTAAAAATTATTTTACTACAACAGTGTTTTGAATGTGCTAAAGCTCTGATTACTATTATTTAATACCATTAATTCATACCAACAAACTAACCAGATAGAAACATTCAACTTCTGAAGAAAGAAGACTGAACAAGTTCACTTAATTCAAAGACATTAAAGACATTTCCATGTTTTTTCTGCTCATTTCAACTATACAGTTCTTCTTCTGCGTGCATCACGAAAGAGCGACTAGACAGTAAGTGTGCAAAATAACAAATAGAGAAGTTTTGAAGAGCTTTACTGGATAAAGCTGCGATAATGATTCTGTTACAACAATTACAGGATAAGTAACAAACATCTGTGCAGTTTTTGATACAAATCAGCTGCTGGAATTTACTAAATAACCGAGATAACTGACAGAAATGAAGCGAATAGCTCTGTAGCTCAGGTGAGAATTACAGGTGGGAATTCTTCACAAGTCATAGAGACTTGTTGACAGGTCTGCAGCATCACAGCTCCAGATATGTCAGCTCAATAATGCTGTGTGTGTGTGTGTGTGTGTGTGTGTGTGTGTGTGTGTGTGTGTTTTCTCACCTGGGGTATGTTACTCTTGACCCACTCAGTATTAGGGAGGATTTCATCCCACATGATAATGCACCGAGCCAGAGTCTGAGAGGGTAGAGAGGAAGGAGAGAGACAGGTCCAGGATTATGAAAAGGTGGAAAAAATTATCACACACTCACACTCACACACACACACACACACACACACACACACACACACACACACACACAGTGCCACACAGTGCCACACTGACCCTCAGCAGCAGAAACTCAGGCTTGATAAAATCCAGTAGGAACCACGTATCAGGAGGCTTCAGCCAATCAGCAATCGACCTAGTGGACAGAACCAGGAAGAGACAAGGAGGTGTTAATACCCTTCCTTCAACACCCTCTCAACCAATAGACAGATGGCATCAGATGAGCCTTGAAGAAGACAGGGAACCTCTTGACCAATAGCAGAAAACTATAAGATGGAGGAGTCTTCTGTGACAACCGGACTCACTGAGGGATGAGATCTATCATCGGGCAGGTTAGGATGCTCTGCTCGACATACGTGGACAAGAAATGAGTGACAAGTAGAAACGTCTGCAGTAATGACAGATGATTCTGTGCCTGTCATATAGTTCATATCTAGTTATATCTAACCCTATTTTGTGGCATGATGACCCCCTTCTAATTTATTTTTAATAATCTTTTTTAACATTGAGAAAAAAAACACCATTGAGGGATCAATAAAAAACTAAAACCTTCTTAAAATCTTGTTTTGTATCTTAAAATAAAACAGAAAGTTGGTCAGTAGGATAACCTTTTGATTCTCCTTTTTCTAATACATATTGCGTCCATATCTAATAGATGGTTCAAACCTTGAGTAGTAAGAATACATAGATGCAGACATATTACATACATGCACACCAGTGAAAAGTTAAATACACAAGAATATAATTCTTGAACAAAATGGTTGTAGTTTGTGCTATTATTTAGTAAAATCAGTTGTGGTAGTGAGTAAATAATAAGAATAATTGGTAATTAATACGTGATTCATAAAAGTGCACCACTGCACAAAGGGGAGGTAGGTTTCTTGCTTAGCCCGATGTGTCGATCTATCAGTTGCTTGTCTTTTCTCACCTGTTGTTGGTCTTAAGGTAGATCATGGCGAGGGCCAGCGTAGCCCCTGGACACGTCACATCTACATTTATAGTGTCTCCCTCCTGAAACGACCAGTGATGATGTTTGGTTAACTATCAGTTAAGTTGTCATGAAAAGTACATCAACAACAGCAACAATATGAAATAATCTTTAGGTATTTTTATAACTAGATAATCTGTGCGGAGATTCTGCAAGGCTTTTATAAATAATAAAACACATTAAAGTTATTAACAGTGAAAAGCTTTATTAACAGTGTGACTAATTTCCTTGACTTCAAAAAAGGTGGAACAGACTGACATGTACCTTGATTTGGTAGCTGGGGGACTTGTGTCTCTCCCTGTTGGCTCCTGCCTGAGCCCTGCGATGGCCTCCCACCATGTACTGATACAACTGCTCAGGGACATTCAGGTCTGTCATCCCAATCAGGTTACTGCCATGCTGCAATGAGAGAGAGAGGGGCACGTGAATGGGCAAGGAAAGGGAAGAGGGGATGATGATGAAAAGTGAGAGGAGAGGAAGAGTGGAGATGTGATATAGAATGGGAAGAGAAAAAAAAAAGAGATGAAACGAGTGGGAAGAGGAAGAAACAAGATGGTGAGAAAATAACAGCGGGAGAACAAAGGAGAAATAAAGTGAAAGTGAGATGAGGTGAGTTGGGCGAGATGGGGCCGAGACAATGAAATATTTTAAGTCAAGAGAAAAAAAAAAAAGTAAACGAATATCAGTGGAAGGAGAAAGAGACAAAGACAAAACTTGTCTTGTGTGAGAACTTATGATCTTCCTCTTTCCTCTTAATATGAGGCTTCTTTCACAGGAGCTAGCAGTTGACGTTAGTTTCTCAACCCTCAGATTTCTTTTTTTCTTCCCATTCAGCCTTCACTTCCTCTGAAAATTCAACCTAACCCACTACAGTACTAATAAATAAACATCCACTGGTCACGCTGGTGGAAAGATATGGTGGTCACACCAAAAGAGAACAACGACAGCAGTTTGATGGCAGAAAATGTTTGTGTGTTCTAAAATGTCAGTGATAAACACCGGGTCTTGTGAGAAAGAAATTGCTTCTCTAGAATTCAGCATCAACAATAAGCAAATAAACAAGGAGACATCTAGAAGGAAACAGTACTAACAAAAAAATACATAATTATAATGCAGAAAAACTAAATATTTAAAGTTCAACTTCATGTGACTTTCTGTGAGCGATTTTCCCATCTGATGCATTCAGATAGGACAAACGCTGCCCACCTACAACTTTCAGCAGGTTGAAACAACATTAAGATATTTCTGCAAATATTTACCCGAGCAGCGTGCGAGTGTTTTATGTGTGTGTGTGACCTACCCCGAGACAGACCATGCCCAGGGCTAGACCAGCAGCTAGTGAATAGGACTCTCTGTCTGTGCAGTACTCCATCTCTGGACCAGGAGGTCGACCTGAGAGAGACACACAGAAAAAAACAGAATTATACCATCTATTCATCACAAGAATATTCAAGAAAACTAAGATCGAAGATCGAGAGTGGAACACTGTGGTACAGAGGGTAAACCACTCCTGCAGTTAGGGCTTTTAATGTTAACCAATATTACATTTTAAGTAGGGTGTGGACCAGACTTTGAGTTACTTATTAAGTTGTGTAAGAATTTTCTTGTGTTGGAGTGTTGCTAGTCGCCTGGAACATGCTTACATTTTTCTTTGTGCTCATAGGTGTGTGACATGTGCTGCATGTGTTACTCAATGACACTTTGCGATACAAAAATAAAGCAGAGAATACAAAATAAAGATACATTTTTGTTCATTTTTATTTGTTTTTGGGCTGTGACAAACAACTATTTTCATTACTGATTAATTTGACAATTATCTTCTCAATTAATCGACTGATTGGTCTATAAAAGAGTGAAAAATGCTTGTTATACAGTATATTTCCTACAGACTAATGAGAATGTATTGTTTTATTAAACTAATACATATTTTACTTATCATATATGAGTAAAACAAACATAAAATCCTAATATTTTGAAGGCATTTTTGCTTGAAAAATTATTAAAACAATGTTATAGAGATGATAAATTTCCTGTTAATCAACTGATCAATTAATCGACCACTCGTTGCAGCTCTGTTCATGCTGGTGTATTTTAATAGTATTACTCCGCACCTCTGACCACATGTAAAATTACTATGCGGACCTTTAATTAAAAAGTTTGAGTACCACATTTTAAACGTAGAGTTAAAAATGTCATTTTATGTTTGTGTCATCTGTCACACACAAGCACAGACAAACAAACACACACCTATCTCAGATAGCAAGACTTCAGCGTTGTGTCTGTGACCCGTTCCCTGGTACACCAGCCCAATGCCAATTACAGCAGCAACCTGCAGAACAGACAGAGACAGAATTTAATCATTATTGTTCCATTTCTGTGTGTGTTTGTGTAAACTGTAAATTCTTGTGGATATGTGTGACTGTTTGCAGATCTGAATAACAGAATCCACACAGAGACACTAATAGCCGTGTAATTACTCACAGTCATACATAATCACTTACAGTACTGCCATTTCACAGTTCACAATTAACATTCTTCCTCAGTGCACTGATCCACTAACGCTCACTCTTACCTGAACATTGTGTGGTACGTCCAGCTCAGTGGAGGTGGGTGGGAGAAGGGCAGGGATGTGTATACTAAGTAGACGGGTAATTGACATGTCCATGGTGCCCAGTTTGGCCGAAGACACGCCCAGAAGGAGCCCGATGCTGGTCATCTCATGGCCCTGACAGGGCGACAGGCACAGAAAAATTGTAAGAAGCAGCAGTGGATTTGGGCTATCAAAGAGACACAAATATTTATAACTTCCTGGCAGAATTGTCACACTCAGATTTCAGTTTTCAAAATGTTAACTCATTGTATTCTGAGGGATTGTTACCTATTTTTACCTAATGAACTGATTTCTTCAAAGAATAGTCAGAGTATGCAGCGTGATGTGCGTCCCTGTTACCTGTTGCAGCAGAACAAATTACTTCCACAATGTAATCAGCTCTAACTGTGACGCTGGGAGGCTCACCATGACCCACAGTTTTCATTAGACCCCCGTGGATCACGTGTGTGTGTGTGTGTGTGTAATAATCACAAAGGCATACCACGTTCCCCCAACATATAATACCAACACACTCAAATAGGTTGTCAATAAATGAAAAATTTTAGTGTAAAGTAAATACAGGACATTTTGCTCTATATTTAAATAAAAAGATCACCAAACCTCTGACATGCTGAAAGGAAACAGGATTATTTTTTGGATGAGCTTTTCTGAAAACTGACTGACTAATGATTAATTGTCAGGTTGATCAATTAAAAACTCATCCAACGTATTAATGCCTCAATCAATCAGTAAACTTTAAAACATTTTTCTATTAACATAGACTTGACAATTCATAAAGAAACACTGAAAAATATCCAGGAAAAGACCAAGCAACAACTAAATGTCAAAATATTTGACAAGCACAGACGACTTTAAAGTCACAAACAATAAAAAAAAGCCAATGCCAGTGTCTCAGTTTGACTTCAAGGCTTCAACAACAAGGTGAACGCACTGGGATGCTTAAAAGATGAGGAACGCGCACGCACACCTCCACATTCTCTCTAAAACCACAACCATACACAATTCTGATGAACTGATCCAAAGTAAGTCAGTGTAATTTCTCTTTTACAGCGAGAATAGAAACCAACAGAAAACCACCAGCTACAAACAGGCTTCACTGTTAGCCACCTTCATAGCTTTCATTCAGAGCGGTGGCTGTCAGTTACACACAACTGTCACTGTGAATCTACTGTGACCTGATCTTTGCAATTTCACAGAACAGATTGATTGGTGGAGTTTCTAACGTACAAGATAAGTTTAGTTAATTAAGGGTTTTTATGTTACAAACTGAGCCTCATTAAGAGAAGAAGAAAAAAACACTTCAGACTGGAACAGGGCGCTTTTTGATCTTTCGGATCTGGGGTGGGGTTTTAATATTTTTAATTTAATCATTTCAGGAAGTTTCAAGGACTTTAAAGTCTCCTAAATCTGTATGAGAAAATTCTTAAATCTCATTTATAGAGAAATGACTAATAGGGAGAGCTCTTTGATCTTGATGAACTGAAGCTTAAATTCACATCCTGAATCGAAATGATGACTAAAACTGAATGAATTTCGATGCCAGTCTTGGTACTGTCTGTGTGGATTTGGGGCAATGGTTACTCTTAATCTTTAACCACATCTTTACACTGACTTTATAATCACGCAAAAATAAGATCTGGCCTGCAGCATCCTGTTGTTTTTCTCACCCAAAAGTGGGAAGGACTCGTCTCGTTTCAAAGTTCTCAGAGGGCAGAGTTTCGCTTTGACTGGCTGCCTGGCTCTGATGCGAGTTCATGTCTCTCATTTACAGTCATCTAGAGAAAAATGTACGTGTAGGTGTGTGTGTATGTGTGTGTGCACGCAAGTTAATGAGAGTAAATGGGTGTACCTTTATATAAACTGTATTTAAGTGTATGCAACAAGAATTGGTGTGTGTACTGTGTGTTTGTACTACAGTAAGAAACAGTAATTTAGAACACTGTCTCCTGTAAATTGAGCATTAAGGTAGAAAGCATTCATTAAACCCACAACATGTCTCCCTCTGTGCGTCTGCAGGGTTATAAATTGTTTGAAAATCAATGTGTTAAACAAACACTGAGATTTCTACAGAGTCTCTACAACGATATCTACAGGTGTGTGTACCTTGGTGAGGTAGTCGTGTATGTTGAGCGTGGCCAACTTGGTGAGGTGTCCGTTGAGGCCCAGGGCCATAAGGAAGCCTGCATATTCATTAGCCAGCTCAGGGCTCTTTGGCTTGTTGTAGGCAATCCAGGCTGAGTCCACCTTAAAAAAAAAAGAAACAAAAAAAAAAATCACATTTATTATGAGTATGATTTACTACAGAGGACTGAGAAAGTTTGCAATGGAACCTTAAATTCAAAATACAAACTGAATACAATCAGTCAGTTTGTGGAAGTGGAAATTTCAGCCTGATGGTGGCATTAGAGGAAAGGTTACAGATTCACCGACAATATATGTGGACACACAGCAAGTTTAGCAGAAATTGAGCAGGGCAGACTGATGAGGAGGTGGGGAAGCTGTTGTTTCAGACTGACCTGTGAAGCAGGGGCTATTTTGAGCCCAGCAGCTACTCCGTTATGGAAACTGGGCCAGCTGGTCATGTTGGGCGGAACATCAATGTTTCCACTGTTCAGATCTACCATAGTGTTTCGAGGAGGGGCTCGACCTGCGTTCAAAACATAGAAATACACAGTAAGTACACAGATTATATACATGACAGATGCCTGGTTGACTGTCCAGCTGTGCCACATAACCTTTGTTAATACTTTTATAGTCTAATTTCTTATAGAGCAGAGATTAAAAGCTCAATGTGCTTCATGACCAACTAAATATACTCTGCTTCAATCGTGGTATAACCCGAGGCGCCCAAAGGATTTTAATTTTCACAGTATTCCATATATTGACATTAACAAATGTATAAACAAGGGAGTGCATGTGCATATTTCAGCATCTTCATGTTACCTGTCAGGTTGAGTTTCGGGACAGGTAAAGGTTCAGTCGGTACAGGGTGATAGGAGAAGAGAGTAAAGAGGCCTCGACCGACTGGAAGAGCCATGGTCCTCTGACACAACTGCAGGAGTCTTGGGGAAAATACAAAGACGTGGACAAAAAGAGAGCAGGGGATTAAAACAAAGGAAACATCACAGACAAGGAGTCAGAATAATCTATAAAATTGACAGGAGGTGAAGGCCACCCTTGATTACAGCAGGCATCCCAATGATTTCTCCTAAGATAGAGACAATGAGAGGACAGAGCTGGAGACAAACAAAAGATGTACAGTGTGAAAAAAGAAAAGACAGTGGGAGAACATTTTTAAGAAAGACATACTGATAAATCTGAAAAAAAAAAATCTAAAAAACGAATGCAAAGAAAGACACCAGAGGACAGAAAATGCGTTGTCTGTGAGCACATAACGTTTTACTCACTTGTTCTCTTTCTCCTCTATGTACTCGTGGTCAGAAACCTCCGGTAACTGGACAACACTGACCCGGACTGGCCTGGAGCTCTGCAGGAGCCTCCTAACCTCCTGGACCCTCAGATCCTGACTCCAGATCAGTCCTGTGACCTGGACGAGAACGTATGAAAGTTTTTACTGAGGAACTGTATTTGTAACACTTACACCGAGCCTTTAGATACTGTTAGAGTATAGACAGAGATAATGTTTCAAGTGTTTGCTACCTCTTGGATAATGTCTGACATGCCATCTTCCTCCTCATCTGCTTCTGTGGTTGCAGGAGGCTCCAAGGACAGACCAGAACCTACAGTCTGACACACAAACACACAAATGGTTCACATACAGCCACAGCAACAGTTTGGACAGTCTTATGTGACACCGTACTGCTTTTCAGATTTTCACAAAGACAAATGTTCATAAATTTAAAGAGAAAATCAACTACTACAAAAATATTACTGGTATGAAGCTTTTTTGTTGTTGTTTTGTGGTTATTATTATAATTATAGGTCATCAGGACACTTTCTGCGTATTGCAGACTAATAAATGAAGTTATTAAGAGAGTTAACATAATTTCTATAGCAGCATTGAAAAGATAATGTTATAAATAAATAAAGATTTACCAGGGCAGTTTTTGAGACAGCTAAGGGAGGTGAAACTGTGTGTAGCTCAGTCTGAGTGTTTCTTATTTCACACTTACAGATTTGCTCTTGGCCAGGGTCATCTTGTGGGCTTGTTTGGTCAGATCCTGTCGCCCAATCAGCAGACAGACCTCCTCTGACCAATCAGAACACGGCTGCTCCCGGCAACGGTAGATGGCCTCCCTGATGGGCAAAGCCACGCCGAAGGGGACCGACTCCAGGTCTTTCAGGGTGAAACCTAAACCAGTGAAAAGATAAAATAATAATTTTTTTGAACTTAACATCAGTGCAGATAGAAAAGCAAGTCTTGTTTCAAAACCTTTGATATAAATTCAATGCTTCATCGTGTACCTACTAAAAGGTCTAAAGGGAATTAAGCTCTAACTTTTAATACTAAGTTTAATACTGTGGTCTGGTTGTGAGAGAGCCGGTTCACAGACTGTTGTGTCACTGGACAGGTGTGAATGTGTGAATTTGCATTCATGGGAACCATTTTGATGCTAAAAAAGAGGATATGGCTTCAGCACACCTTCCTCTGTAGAGATAAAAACTGAAATGAACACCTGCTCGTCTTACCTTCTGAGGTGAGCCAGACCACCAGCTGCTCAGCCAGACTGCCACTGGAGAACGTCACCTTCGCACTGCTCTGTCTAAAGACACATAAATAGGATAAATAATTACTCAGTATCAAATAAAATAAAAAATATGTATTACAAATAAGGATATTTATTAAATAAAAAGATATAATATTTATTCATAAGTGGGTCCTAATTCTGTTGGTCTCATGCATGACAACACACATGCAAAACATAATACATATTCTGCAAATGGTTTCAGACTATTCCACTGATCTACAGCTGGTGGTAATGCACCTAGAAACTCCTGACTTAATGCACCACCAAAGGCAAAGAAGAAACGGGCTGTGAGATAGTAAATAAGGGTATTATCAATACAGTTAACAGTAAATATTTGAAGAGGAAAGAATCCAACATGTTTGTTAGAGCTTACAGATACCCAGAATGCATTTTGGAGAGCAACACTGAACGTGGACACAACTTTGTTTGCATAAAAACACCACATGGCATCGATATTAAAAGGAGATCTATTTGCAAAATATGGAATATGCTAGTCATAAGTGGGTTTTCATTTGTGTAAAAGCACCTGAAAAGAATCATTATGTTTTTGTGACCTTAGACTAAGACTTGTATATCTAAAGAGGGAGCAGGTCCTCTTCCACAGCGTCTGCCATGTTTTATCGCCATGTTTCTACAGCAGCCCAGAACGGACAAACTAAACTTTAGCTCTAGATAGGGCCTTTTCTTCATGAGTTTCGCATCCACTTTAGGTTCTCCTCCTAGCTTGGAAGGGGATGTTGTGTTGTTCAGTTGGTTGCAATCTGCAAGTTCACCACTAGATGCTATAAAATTCTACATACTGGACCTTAAATGTGTCGGATATTTAATGCCTTTTGTAATTCTAAGTTTATATTGTGTAATATACAGAAACAGTATTAGAGTTTTTTGTTATTTTCTTTTATGAAAAACAACAAATACACTGGAGCTGCTCTAAAAAGGTAAAAATCATAAAGCTTTTCCTCTCATTGAGAGGTGAAGTACCTTCTGTAGTGCGGTTCACTGGTACAACACTTCTGGCCTGAGAAAGTGAAGGATGAGAGAGGGGAAAAGAGATGAGAAAGGGAGATAGCAGAGAAAAGGTCAACAGGTTGATTCATTTGTTCTCCTATTTGTGATTTGTCATTGCATTTTCACAACACCCGAAGGACTCGACCTGTGTGAGAGCATTTTCAAACCTTCACTGATTGGTTGCTAAAATTTGTCACTAGAGAGAATGGGCACTTAAATTACGGGTTAAATGAAGCTGGCATTTTGTTCCCGATGAGTGAAGGACTGTATTTATGTGGGATGACATCTGTTGTTGTTTGGTTTTGTTTTGTCGCTGAAAAATGTCAACATACAGCTGGGGGAAAACTCTGGATTCTCTCATACCGCCCACAAAGTCAATGACCAATTCTGTGTTAGTAGGAAAGGGGGCTGATCACACCACTGTAGCGACTGCTGTCACCTCAGCACTGTATTGTGCTTTTGTCGAAGCAAAAACAAATAAGGAAATCAGGTGACTTGGCAAACGTGCGTCACTGCAAACCACCTTCCTTTCTTCCTGTGTTACTGGGCCCTGAAGCAGGGAGTTATGGAAGTGGCAGGTAATAAAGGCTAGCCGTCAATAAATGTTCACATGCGCACAAACAAAGTAAGTCAAAAAGGTTCAGTCAAATACACACAGTCCCAGGATGCAATCAAAGACAAGTAAAATGATTTACACTTGCCGAGTTACAAACACACACACACACACACACCTGCAGAGAGTTTGGCCAGGTACTTTGATACATCTGTCGAGGTAGCATTTTCATCTCCAGTGATGTAGAGAGCATAACTCTGAGGAAAGAGAAACACAAACACACAAAACACGAGAGAGACAAAGATAAATACTAGCATGCAAAAAAAGAGTGCAAAGAGGTGCAGCAATATGATTTTTAGGATTTCTGTGACTGAGGTTTAGAATTTCTAGAGGAATATACCAAAATAATTAATTTCTGAATTATATGTCACCACAGTTGAGGCCTCTCCTGAGGAACACACTATTTTAGGGCTTCTGTGGTTGAGGTTTATATATTTTAAAGAAATGGGAACCTGAGGCTGTCTCACCTCGCAGGTTCCCATAGATCGTGGTAACACCTAGATCAGAGATTGTGGTTGTGTCTACTGCTGTGGTCCTGCTTGACACCCACTGCCAAAATTACTGATAAAGTCATATTTATTATTAGAAAGGTTATCTTTACTATTATCTTTGTCCCTTTCTCTCTCTCGTTATCATCCCTCCACCACTCTCCCTCTCTCTAAACCCGCTCAGGTTTCTGCCTCTGCACTGTGCCTGCTCATGGTGGGAATTGTCGGACAAATAATATTATAAAGATTCAGTCTAGACCTGCTTTATATGGAAAGTGTCCTGAGATAAATTCTGTTATGATTTAGCGCTATATAAATAAAAGTGACTTAAATTGTTTGTGCATGAAATGGGACCATATTTGTATTATTCTGCCTTAAAAGATGGTACGGTAAAAGAAAAAACATCACATATTTGAGACACAGAGAAAATGGATCTGAAGATGAATCTGCTTTCTAACACTTGAACTGATAAGCAAAAACTTCTGTCTGGAAGACTACCGAGTGGTACTGAAGAAAAATATTGAACTTGGGAGGTATTTAGAATTACAGGGAGGTGAACCAGAGGGCTAGCTCATTAGCCATTTGTATTGTAATAGCATTACTCCTTCTACTGCATATCCAGACAGACATTACATCCGTCAACCAGCATAGTGTTCGGAGGAATGGTATGTGGGTCAAAACAAAAGCTAGAGCAAGTACATACAGCATGTGTTTACATACTGTACACACATCCACACACCAGAGTGAGCAAACAAGACTTTATAAGGGCACATCTGTTTGTATCTGTGTCAGTGTGTAGAACACAGTGTGGTTAATATGAAGCAGCTAAATTTAGGCTTAGCCAACATCATCCATGCAGAGCCACGCATTGCAGAGCTGCAGGCCAGGCCAACCTGCGCCACCTACAGACATAAAAAGGAACAGCTGCAGCAGTTGCTCTCTACAAAGATAGAGATGCAGATGTTCGCCTATCAACAAAGATGAAATTTTGACTGTAGTACGATTAAAAAGTATCATTGTAGCTGTGATTGTAATCATTGACATATTTGGTGTTTATGGTAGAACAGTTAGCTCTGGGGTTGACTGGTCTATTGTGTTAGGCTGGTGTTATTTTTGCTTTTTGATTAGTGTAATGCAAATTAGATCACAAGACTTACTGTAAGCCTCATAAGTTACCCTCCCTACCTTCAGGCTAACTCTGAATCATTTCCATAGTAATGATAAATGAAACCTGGTGACCAGCAGCACCAGATAACCGAAAAACGAGATGGCTCATAACTTCTGGCGTTCTAACAATGTTGCAATCAATAAAAGGGGTTTTTAGATAGTGCAGTAAGCTCTTGGAAAAAGCGATGAGGACATCATCATTCCAAAGAAGCCTGTCTGATCAATTAGCAAGAAGTCACAGCAGCTTCGCTTTGCTAGAGATCTGCAAGCTTTTGAGAGTTTAGTTTTTTGTACTGTTACATTCCTCACTGAATTTCACTCGTAAAATATCCCTGTAACTGTTGTATTCTTCAAGAAACATTTTCTGCTTAAGAAAAAGGAGCTGAGCAATTTGATGAAGAATTCGTGTAAAATTAAACTTTTGTGAAACAGATGAATTTAGACGTCTATGTAAAGTCTGACTATTAGTTAGATCTAAGCCATAGTCAAAGTCTAGCTTGGTGAAGCTGGGCCCCAGGCTGATGAATCACTACAACATTATGTGACACTGGAGAAGAAGAAGTCTCAGAAACTATAAAGAAATATGTTAAACAGGAAATCAACTGCCTTTCCAAAGAGAAATGGAGGTTAAAATCTGCACCTCTGACAGTCCCAATAAAACCCAAAACCTAAAAAAGCGTGAGCTTCCATATATTTGTGTTCACCGTAGACTTACTTTATTAAATAGTAAGATGTTTGTCCACTCCTCCATTTCTATATGTGATATATCATTTCTAGCTGTGTTAGGATCAGCCTGTATCCAGACCTCTGAATCACCGCCCATGTCTGAGATTTTCAGCGAGTTAGAAATAGAATGAAGTGAAACGAAATGGCAATTAAGTCTGATTGCAAGGCTACGTTAGACAACAACTGTAGACGTATGAGACCCAAGTCTGCCTGACTGAACAGACTTGTCACTATAGAGATTTCCTGTCTTAAACTTAAAACTGTCTGTTTGTCTCCTAGTCGTCATCTCCTCCGTCATCCTCCAGATAAACAATGGCAGCTGGAAACGAGACCTGTTTTCAACTGCCCTTCTTTCCTTAATAGGAATAATAGTGATGGCTGAATCCATCAGCACGTGCACACAAACACGTACACATCTCCAGCCATACCATGGTGTAATTGCTGTTAATGTTCAGAAAAAGAAGAAAAAAAACAAAGATACACAAATAGATTATCTGACTGTGTCTAAACCAAAGCTGAACTCTTTACCCTGACTATCTCTCGCTCGCACGCGGCTAATTTTCCATGAAATGGAAAATGGCTGGACTGAAATATTCTGGTGTACAGAAGATCAAATGTGTGTTTAAGTTTGCTTTGTCTCAAAGGCCTGGAAAAGAAGGCAAGATGGACTATCTAATTAGAATTTAATCTGATTTCTCCAGTACTACATAGCATGTTTTTGTCAGCGGCTTGTGAATTTTGTTGGAGATAATTAAGATCTGAAAGTTGTTTAAGGTGCTTCTCCATTTTTAGACTTTCTTGGACATCCAAGCTGAGGATAGTATGCATGATATAATAATAAAATATTAATTCATTAAGCAGCAGGCACAACCCTATACAGAGGACATACTAGTTTGTCAGCACCTACTTTAAAAGCAAACTGTCCTTACACCTGTTTAGCTAAGACACGTACCATGTAACTGCCCCCAGTTCAGGGACCTTTATGTTCCTGTTTGTTTCTATACAGGATTTCTAAAGATTAAAGCTTTGGTCATACCAGAACCAGCAGCCTGGTCCTCTGACAGATGCCAGGCAGGTAGGGGAAAGGTGGGACCTCCTCCCCCCTCAGACAGCTACTGAGCCAGCTGAGCACACAGGGAGGCTCTGCACTCAGGAAGGATGGACGCTGCATCTTACCAAACAGGGCTGAGGAGGGAGAGAAAGACGGAGAGGTGAGGAGGACAAAAGGAGATGAGGAGAACAGAGGGAGCAAGGAAGGCATGATATGACAGAGAGAGCCAATAAATGAGTTAATTGTGTAGAAACATATTTTCAAACAATTACTCATGGATTAATTTCCTATATTCCAATAATTATTTCAGATTTCATGTCATGTTTGTGTCATGAAGTTGAATACAGTTACATTTAAAAGGTACACAAAATAACAGAAACACCTTATATTCAAACAGCCCTGAATGAATGAGGGACATCATTTTTGTGGACATGTGTCCTAATAAAGAGTTCTGTTATTCTGTCAGCATTGTCCTGGGTTTATTCACTATTTTCAGAGTTACACTACATCAAAGGAGCCATGTGTACTGCAGGGCAGCATACCATCCTGTCCTCTCAGTTCCACAACGTCTTGTGTGTTTCCTGACTTGATACCATTATAAGACGATCATAATGGGTCTTACCCTGGTCTATGAGGCAGCTCTCATTGAAGCCGCTAATTAATGAAGGGTAATCTCTCCAGTACAGATCCACATACTCTTCCAACTGGAGATCTCTGCAAACAAAACAAAAACAAACAATATTATTAATATTCCTGTATAGCAATGACTCCATATACATGAATACATCACATACTTAAGACATCAACAGCATAAGATCGTTATAGGGTGACTTTTTTCCACTACAGTGAAGAAAAGAAATATTTCCATTGATGGTTCTAATCTTTTATCTCTGGGTTACTAAATGTACCTTGTACCAGGTCTTTCCTCGTGCCCATCTGTACGCAGCTGGACACTAAAGTGCTGCAGGACATTGAGTCAAATCTAAAAATACCTCCATGTTCTCTGTGGCATTTAACTTGCTTTCAAGCAGTAATTAAACACATACTCTGAGTAAGTAACAGCTGTGAGTCATTACTATTCTGCTTAACGTCAGACAATCAATAGTTTTTAATCCCAGCGCCAAGTCAGACACACACTCTCTCACACACACTCTCTCACACACACTCTCTCACACACACTCTCTCACACACACTCTCTCACACACACACACACACAAGGTGTGTTAAAATAGTTAATGAGTGTACAGTTATCTTAATGAATGCCTGTAAAATGAATCATTAATCTAAATCCTTTATCGCTTTCAGCCCTCTTTGCTGCTATTTTTCTCTATGCTCTCGTACTTCTATACGGCCTTGTTACCTTGTGTATATTTTTAGATATATTAATCTATTAGCACATCTGCATATCTTTTTTTTTGTTTGATTGTTTTTTTTTTCGTTTTTTTTTTTTTTTTTTGGTGTGTAGCCTTTGATTAGTTTTGTAATTTTCTTATGTAAGTTTCTTATGTAAGTTTCTTATGTACTGTGCATGCATCTGCTGGTTTAGGTGGTGAGCTGCTGTACACAATGCCAAAGATGACACGGATAAGTTGTATTGAGATGAATGGAAAAAATATATTAATAAATGATATTATAACTATTTACGTACATATATATTTTGTTACTGTATGAAAATAAATAAGAATCTTGTTATATAATATTTATAATGTATTTTAAGCATCTAAATCCAATTATAAAACTGTACTGTCTAGTGTAAGTCAGCGTCTTGTGGGAAGATAAATGTGGTGTAGATAGTGAAGATGTCCAATCACTGCTGATTAATCCAGTCCTCTGGATGGATGGAACACAATCGAGTGTGATTTTTGCCCTCAAGTTTTAATGTGTCATTTTCCTGTGGGCAAAAAATTCCCGACCCAGAAATAATCAGAATTATCTGCAACAGCTGCAAACTGGAGCCCGAATGTCGGCTTTTTAAATTCCTTTCAATCGTAGGTAATAAAGGATGTATGTACAAAAACATAAAAACAGATCAAAACAGATACGTGTATAAGAAATGCAGAATAAAACAATCAGGATCATCATTTATAGTCTTAACCAGTTCACCTGATGAAGCAGTAAGAGTGTAAAAATTTGCACCACGCTTCACAACAGCCCACATACCGACGAACACATTCCAATTACTATGAAGAGCGCTTAACTCTCCCACTCCACCTATTCTGTTATTGTCACTGTCACCAATCACAGCGGTCACTTGACAGCCTGTTGAAGTTTGTTCCTCAGTACACATCACTAAAGTGCCTTGATTACACACAAGCTTTCACTGAAAACAATGAAATGTTCACTCAACGTAGTTCAGTGAAACGTAAATATAAACTACCTTTTTTTTGTTGCAATAATTGCCACAAATCTCTTCTCTGTTTTATTACCTTTATATATTTAGCAACAGTTCCTGCTTTTCCTGGTGTTTCACAATCATTCAGGTCTATGTGAGCATTCCATTACTCCTCATATACTTCTCAATCTACTCATCTGGTCATCCTACAGGACTCACATGCTATTTTCTTTCCACTAAGCAGCTAATAAAGTCATAAAAAACACTCCACACACACAGGTAATGGTTACCTGGCCAGCTGTTGCAGCAAACAGACCAGTGACGAGGCTCTTGCTCTCTGCAGCTCGTCCAGCTGCAGCTCCTGATAGAGCAGATGAAGTACGTAGAAAAGAGCAGGAATGTGAGGGAAGAGAGGAGCTGAACTGTCCAACTTCAGAGACGGGCTAGTGGGAGAGGACACCTAGGACAAAGGAAGAAGGAAGTAGAAAAGAAGTTAAAATAGTGTGTGTAGTAGTAAGAAAGGGAAGATAAAGATGTACAAGATGTAGCAGTAATTTTTTTTACTGTGTTAATACAACAAAATCAAAAAAAGGAATGTGATGTATGAATGTGTGATTTAACTCTGTAAATTATATAAAAGTTGATATTGTTACAATTTTCTTTTTCATATTTGACACAGTAATCTTGGAATTGTTGATTGTTTCAACCATGTATCCATTGCAACATATACACTCATTATATGCTATACTATAAATCCTACCTTCAGTGTTGTTTGTATGCAGCAAGATGCATCTGAATCTTATTCAAGCAGAGTGCGTCATACCCATCTTGGTCTGACCCAAATTCCCCGAACAAAGAAACTAAATCAAGACTAAATGTAATCCATCCAGAGTGAGTTACTTACAGAGGACAGGCCTTCAGTGTCTGTGATGAGAGTATTGTTGGAATCCACTGGACGGTAGACAGGCTGGGAATTCATCTGACGGTGGTAATGAGACCCCAACAAGTAGTCCCAGTCCTTTAGAGAGAGGAGACAGAGAGACAAGCCAGTAAAGAGGTGAGTTCTCTCACCTTCTACTGGGCAAAATAACAAAACTCTTTCGGCACGTCTTTTTTTCACAAATTTCGTTGTAATGATCGGGATGGCAGCGCTTAAAGCTCCAGTGTGTGGGATTTAGTGCCACCTAGCTGTGAAGTTGCAGACTGCAACCAAATGAACACTCTCCCATGCCTCAGCCTCTCCTTCCAAGCATGTAGGAAAAACTCCTACATGCTTGGCTACTGTAGAAAAATGGCGGTTCAACGTGGCGGAGTCCATGGAAGAGGACCGCACTCACTGTAGATGTAAAGGCCTCATTTTAAAAAAAGTCTTATTTTCAGGTGATTATACACTAATGAAAACATACTAATTAATATTATATAAAATTCCTGCCAATAGATACTCCTAAATTTAAAAAAAACAAAACACTGGACCTTTAAGATGGACAATTAAATTTGTAGTGTTGGATGCAATTTGGCTCCTCCTCACATGACTGACGCTGAACAATCATTGCCAAGAGCAGCCTTGCTAGCTGTTCAGACACTTTAAAGGAAACCTCCACACCGTCAACCTGTCATATCTAAAGAAATCTTAACTCCAGGCTTTTATCAGCTGACATGGATGATGCCAATATTATCGTGCATCCCTAACTGTAATGTATTCTATGTTGGTTTTTTGTATGATTTGTTGCTGCAGTACCATCACCAAATCTGGGCACCATGAAGTTAAATTATGAACCATCTGGAAGAAACAGAGCTCAGAGGTCTGAGGCTGACAGCAGCAGTATGCTTCAATTTAATCTGGCTCATGCAGTTCCTCAGGTCAAACACACGCACACACACACAGCACAGCCTAAGCCTCCAGCTGATTGACATTTAACAGTCGTGTTTGTCTCTGATGAGAACAAACAAACACAAATTACTGGGGTGTTTTTAAAAAAAAAACCCACTGTGTGTGTGTGTGTGTGTGTGTGTGTGTTTGTGTGTGTGTGTGTGCATGTGTGTGCGCGTGCGTGTGTGCGTGTGTGTGCGTGCATGCGTGTGTGTGCGTGTGTTTGTGTGTAGGACTGTAGGACAGACTACTGGTTATTTACGTTGATTTCAGACACACACTGAAATCTGTCCCCTGGGTTAATCAGGTTTGTCTACAGCGTTGGGCTTTCCTGGTGTCCAAAACAGTTTGGGTGACATTTTTTCCCCACCCACAGAATATTACTAAAGCTAAATGAGTTTTCTGACTGGCTTTCTGTGCCAAAAGGAACAAATTTTAGATTTTCAAGTGTATAGTTATAATAAATGATTCAGCTTCTCTTCCTACGTAGAAACAATAAAGTTTAAAATCATAACTATTAAGTATGATGCTATAATAAACATGTCTATTATTGTGTATCTAACAAAAGCATTTACATAAAGTAGTTTAAATCATAAGGAACATTTCAAGGTTGGGAAAAAAGTATTAAAATCAAATTACTTAAAGTATTTACCATGATCTGAATGAAATGAAACGCGGTGCAGTCCATTCAATCCCACAAACATGTAGCAGACATTGTCCCTTCAGCGATTACAGATCTACCAGTTATCTTAAAATAGACGTCAAAGATGACAATGTGCTAATTGTGCCACAAACATCACAACGGATCAGACATCAGTCACGCACCTCATCAGAGCCTCCGTCCGAAGGACGAGCCTTTTTGGCTGCAATCACCGGCGAGAGAGGCACTTCAAAATGCAGCTGGGAAAAGAGTGTGGAGCACAGAGATCAAGGTCAAGTCACGAGTATTAGTGAAGCTAAGGGTTCGCACTTTTAGAAGAGAAAACTCTTCACGGCTGACTCACGTTTCGTGTCCAGGTGAGGCGCTCAGTGTTGTAGCCCATCAGCGTCATGAAACACGTGACGAACAGGTTCCACTCTGCGTGAGCACTGGGACCACCAGGGGCGTTGTAAATGTTATACCACTTCACCAAAACCTGCACAAATAACATGTGAACAGTTTTTAACGGTATTTAATGAATTGGCCAACCTGAAATCAAACGCATCGTTTCTCCATTGTTACAAAAATGTATTTATTTTAAAGGAAAATGTTTATATCAATTCAGATTCATGCCATTTTAATAAGACTCTGCACATGATTACATATTCCATATTTACAGGTTACCTAAACTGGCATGTCGCTATTGACCTATAAATAATGCCATGCCACCATACTGTTGGTTTGTCCACACATGTGGACCAAAAATGTATAGTTTTTTCCAAAATGAACCCTCAGTTCTACAAACCTTCATGGCAGCTTCTTTGGGCAGGATGAAACGAATCGCCTGAAGGCATTTCCTCACTGAAATAAAATAGAAAGCAGACAATAGACATTTTACAAAACCTGAACAAGATAATTAGACATTTTTATTGAAGTAATATTCTCAATTTTGGTTTAATGTTGTCTCTCTGTTGTCTCTCTACTGTTGACTTTGTAATAATAAAAAATAATAATGTGCTGAAAGACAAATGACCCTAATGGTCAAGTATTGTGCTTGCAGACACCTTCGATTTGTTACAGACTTATTCATATAAAAAAATATGTTTAAAGTCGTTCAATTTAAAATCTTTTCTCCAACTGGTTTGAGTCGCGTTTAAGTAGTTTCCAACAAATGCATGAATGTTGGATGAGGACATCGTATGAGAAAAGCATAGCATGTTTCCACCATCAGATAAATAAAATAAATAAAACTTTAAAAATTGCAATTAATTAATTTTAACTGAATTGTTTTTCCCTGACGATCCCCAATCTGTGTGACAGTCATTGGCCTCTTCTCTTTAACATCAGAAAACAAAAAAGGAAATTAAAAAAGAAGCACCACTACAAGAGTAATTAGTGTTACTGTGTCTCCTAACAACTCTGACCAATCAGATACCTAATCAACGTCACCAGGCAATCTTAATTGGACATGCAGAGTGGGAAAGGTCAGGGAAGAGGTGGATAAATGCCATTTCATTAGGGGGAGAAAGCCTCATCTGTAGGATCGATTACTAAATAATGGGGAGCAACGCAGAGATAGAAAGGTAGAGACACACAAGGCAGCTGGAGTCCTACACATGACTTGCTGACGCCTTTTAAGAAAAAAACAAAGAAGCTTTGACAAAAGTTAGAAGAGCTTAAGAAACTTAAAGGTCCGTAGTCAGAACCAGGGACCCATTAGAAGTAAAATCAGATGGAAAGCAAAGCTTTTCGGTCAGCGTCTGCAGCAACAAGTCATTTACAAGAATTGGAATCTGTCCATCTCACCAGCTGAACTTTTCTACCACAGAAGAAGACGAGCAGATACAATCATTTACAAGACAGCTAGTATTTTACACAACGTGTCATGTTGAGATTGTATTCCGACAAGGTGGTGAAAACTTGTATAAAAATATATTTTTCCAAATCAGTTTATTATATCTTAAAAATGATGAATGCAACTGTAATCTTGTAATTTTTTTGAGGCCAGTTTTAACAATTGAATTTGAACATACTTTAACAATGCCGAAGAGTTGGAGTGGCAGCAACTCGGTTACACTTTCACTCAGAAAGGAAGTGGTATCACTTGTCAGTAACAAAGGGTGTAACTTCTTTGTCTCAGCAAAGAGCTTCACAGAAACACGAATGAATGAATGATAGCTTTATCTGTTTTTATCAGGCCTACTGGAGGACGATAACAGCTTGACGGCAAAACAGCCTTTAAAATTCTAGCGAAAACACGTGACGTGATTGGTGGACCAACTCTAACGTCAAGCTTATGGACCTCAGCATAAATAATGTGATGCATGTATGAGGTCACAGAGAAATATCATTGATATCTGTGCTCTACTTTAGAAACAAGCGCATTACTGTGCTAGAAAAGATTCAGATTTTATTGATGCAAAGAGCAAACAGGTTGTGGTTCCCACACGATGCATTTCCCTACTGAATACATCTTCCAATTCATCCACACACATAAGCCTTCCTGTAGTTATTAGTAGTTAATTATTTACATGTGCTAAAGGTTTAATTTACATTTTCTTTATGTGCAACACATTTCCAAAGGGAGATGATAAAGATCCGAGTTAAGTCGTGTTTATTTATAGTCCAATTTTAACACATAATTAAGAAGAAAAAGAAATTTAAAGATTTTTTAAAAACTGGCATGACAACAACAGAATACTTTTTCCTTTGTATCTGATTTCTCTCATTGAAACTTCACTGATGTAGTGGCTTAACCATTATCAGTGGGATGCAGTGTGTGTGTGTGTGTGTGTGTGTGTGTGTCTTGTAATGGCATGCTCAATACATCAAGATTATACGTCACTGTGTAACAACGTAGGGCAGCTCTCAAACCTAATTTCCACGAGCTAACTGCTCTGACTCAGCCATCTGTGTGTGTGTGTGTGTGTGTGTGTGTGTGTGTGTGTGTGTGAGAGAGAGTACGTGTGCCTCACCAAGCTCTGAGGTAGCAATCTCTGGGACAGAAATCCTCAGCATCGTACCACTGCTTAGTTCCTAGAGAGAGAGAGAGAGATTGTCAACAAATTGAATTTATATATTTTCAGTTCAATAAAAAACTGGATCAGCTCGTTTTTCATTCAATAAGCCATTTACAGTAAATCCTACACTCAACCATAAATCTATTCATACAGCGGAAACAGCAGACATTTTGATTTAAGAAAAGTAAGAAGAGCACAGGTGTGACTAACAACATTAACGATGGCTCTGTTCTATTCAAGTGTCTCACTAAGCCCTGACAGTGAGACAGCATGCACAGTTACCAAGACCCTGAAACTGAAGCAGCCAAATGGAATTCAACCGTCATTAATCTTATTATTTACACATGTCCAAACGTCTGCTGTGAAAAGACGCCTGTTGTTTACCGTGCAGCAATGAAATACCTCGACAGAGAAGCCAAAAAAAACAAAAAAAAACGGCTTTTTATTTAATAGAAAAATAAATTGGTGTGTGCAGTGATTCATTGTCTCCACGTACACCAGACCCTAAGGCTAGCGCTGAATCACACAAGGCTGAGAAACTGCCGCCGTTCACTCAGAGATGTCACAGCAGGTGGGGTCTCGCTGGAAGTCCTTCAAAGTTTCAAGCCGTTTAGACGTGTGTGTCCAGTGGTGACTGAATGGTAAAGTGCACTATAACCACTCACATTTTCTCCAGCAGGGTTTCACAGAACTGCTGAACTGATGAGAAAGAAAAACCCCTGATAAGAAAATAAATCACCGGCCTGACAACATACAAACAGCAGCTGGTGCTTTGAAACAATTAGTCTTGAGATTGACACATCAAGGGGGTCAAAGGGGAAAATCAATGAACAGAGGCAATGTGTCAAAAAATAACGCAGCAGCCTGCAGACACTGTTTTGCACTTTTACACAGGGTCGTTTCTGTTTATGTGTGTGAGAGAGAAAGAAGCAGTGACGTCCTCTTAATGTGTGTATTCTGTAGAGTCCCAGGGCTGAAGAAACTGTCTATAACAAGTCTGACAGGACTGACCCACAAGGCAGAAACACACACAAACGCTCAATGCTTTGTGGCTTTCATTCACAAATACTAACAGGCTTAAATCACACAGACAGACACACACACACACACACACACCACCACCATCACTGACTAGAAACAACACTTGAGGGAGATTCTCAGAGCTGTTTTCGATGAATGATCTCGACTGCAGCTAAAGTTCAATTGAACGCACTTCTACAGTGAACTGAATAGATATTGGACAGGCATCTCCTTGTATGGCTGTAATATGAAAAATTAATTATTACACAAGTTACCAGCATGATTCTGGAACAGTAAGCCCTACATTTGCCTCAAAAGTTACTCAGAATATTATTTTGGTGGTCAGCTTTAGACGGTTTCTAGAAAAGTCTTGTTCATCCAGCTCGAATCGTAACCGACAAATAATCTCAGCCTAATGAGGAGCCTATTCCTCAAAGCAAATGTACTTTAAGTTGGTTTTATGTTGATGACATTCAATGCCCAAGCACAATTTAAACCAACTACGCATCTTCTTGTAACCACCGTTGCCAGGAGAAAACCTACCAGAGTAACACGGTTGCAGACGGGGTCCCGCAAGGCGTGGATGTAGGGCGTGGTTTGTTGGAAGGTGTAGTCTTCTAAAAATGAAGCTTCGTAGTGTTTGATGTTCGGACCCCTCAGCTCCAACACTGGTGAAGGCATGACAGCCTGTAGGAGAGGGGAAAAAAATAGGGGTGAAGCATAAGTAAAGAGAAAAAGGGAAGGAAATAAAGTCAGTTCAACATGAGGTGACGGGATGCAAATTCTAAAATAGGTCGGAAATAAATTAAAAAAAACATGGGTGTAACAATACGGTGAGGTGAGGTGTCATGTTTTGGAGAGATAATTTCCTGATAATTTCAAGCAGCAATTATAAAAACAGGAAACCAAATCATGCCTCGATGTTTACTGTGACCGATTATCTTGCTCTGTGGAAATTGTCTCTCAGACAGAAGAAGATTGATTTGCAGCAAGCAGGAAAACTGATCTATAACTATACTAACTGTGTGCAGGTAATACAAGAAAAAAATGCACAGAGGAATGCACAGAGGAGCAATCTTGCAACCTAAGAAATGCATTATTAGAAAATAAAAATAAATTATTAATGCATAAAGAATAATATGTTTACAACACACAGCGGTACCTCTTCCAGTCTTTGGAGATGTCTACTGCCAGCGTTAGCCGGTGTGCTGACGTTCTCCGCTGGTGTGCTGAGGTGAGGGAGGTGGTTGGTCAGGCTGAAGCTCGGCGATAGCAGGCCGGGGACAAACACCTTACTGACCTGGAGGGACAACCAAGACAGGACAGAGCAGAATTAATTGTTATCTCGGGCATGAAAAGACTGCTGTGCATCAAACTAATCTGATCGAGTCTTACCCTGGTGACTCCGGTGTAGAGAACCAGACTGCCACAGGCCTCCAGGACCAGCATGGCGTCTATATTCTGAGGACCAAAGATTTATTGTTAATGTTATGTCACTAGAGGTTACAGTTTCTTCACTGTAATTTTTTAACAATATTCTTGATGATGATGTTTGCTAGATGACTTTAAATATTTGTTTTGAGAGTAGAAGCTTGTAATATATGCATGAGACTGTGGAGGCTTTAAACAGCTCCTTCAGCAACAGACTGCTACTCCCACTATATAAGAGCTGCCACAGGTCCTTCATTCTAACAGCTGTCAGACTCTTGAACACCAGCATGACTTCATTATATATTTCTTATTTATGAGTAATTTCTTATCATCTTTGTGATTAATGCTGCTGTGATAAGTGAATTTCCCCATTGTGGGATCATTAAAGTCTATCTTATTTTATCTTACAGATGATTTGCATTCAGTTTAATATGTGTAATTTGCTTCGAGGTGCTTCAGTCACAGATGTGATCAGTTGTCAAGGTTAAAACATTGTGTGTTGTGTTGTGTGTGTAGGCATGCACACATAATAAGACCTTGTATTCATGTTCAGTTCATGATCAATACTGTGTGCGCAGGATAATACTCCCAGAAATGATTCTATCAAGTCATATAAATAAACTAAAACGTAAAAAACCTACACTAATACAAACTAAAACTGTGAAAAGTATAAGCTTTTCACTAGTAGGTAAACTAGAGTTGATATCCAAAATTAAAAACTTAAAATTCAAACTATAATTACTCTGTTGCACAGCACAGCTCATCAATAAAGTGGCGTCATTAAGACTGGTTGTATGAATTTCTGGTGTGATGATGATTTTTAATGAAGTCCTCTGAGGCAGAGGTTTAGCTCAACTAAATATACACACACTCATAAACATCCAGTTGAATTAAAGAGGATACAGTATGGCCTCCGACGCAATGTTCACAACTTCACACTTCCCACACAACAATTTGATGTTAAATAAATATGATGATGCCTCGGCCCAGTGCTGAAATCCATACAGATATCACAAATACAGAGAGTGAAAGCAGAGGAGTCTTTCTGTGAATAATCATAGCTGCGACCTGCTTTGTTTACAGACACACACAGAATATTTCTAATATCATGTATCACAGTTTTCAGAGGTGGCAAACTGGAAGTAACTGAACATCACTATTTAATTCTTGTACGGCAAACACAACAACAAAAATACAGATAAAGATACACCTGCACAATCTATTGCAATTGTACCTTCTTTGTAACCACGTGTACATTACGTGAAATCTGTACATTCAATTGTATCAGTTAAAGCGGTTGTTGTACTGGACTATTATATATTGAGAGGTTTCTATTTGTTTGTACATGAGAGGGGGAGAATATTAAAAACTCCTCTTAATATGACCTCAGTGAAGATTTAACACTTCTATGACAGTGTCAACAAAAACTGATCATTACAGGGATCATATAAGCTGAATTTAGGGCAGAACTGTTATATTAGTTTGTATTAGATTGTACAGGTGTAACTTATAAAGTGTCTGTATACTGAGCATACAGTACAATGACATACAATAAGGTATCATTCTTTCCTCTCTCTGTTTTTTCTCATTCCTGATCTGGAGATGATCAAAATAATTTACTTTCCTCCTGAAAAATTTCACCTACATTCACTTACAATCTGTAAATCTTCAAAAAAGCTTGAAACTTGTAATCTACCTGCAGAGGCTCTGCATCTTTGGCAGGGATGGTTGTGACAGAGGCGAAGATGAGCTGGGACGTATCGTTGCTCTCAATGAACTTCACACATCTGTGGAGACAGTGGAAAAGATGTTAACTTGTAAATAG
The DNA here is from genome assembly GCA_033000465.1 of Sciaenops ocellatus. Lineage (NCBI taxonomy): Eukaryota > Metazoa > Chordata > Actinopteri > Sciaenidae > Sciaenops > Sciaenops ocellatus. The sequence continues at coordinate 21,040,829 of CP136872.1, read as the reverse complement.
AGATGTTGACTGGCGGAGAGACTGATTATGAAGAGACAGAAGAAGCAATAGAAGCAGTCACATTTGAACTACTACATATACAAGTGAACATTATTTTCATAAGAACTATTTAGTAATCATCATATCACTCTGTATGACCACAGACTGAGATTTTTCCAGACTTTATGGGGACCTAGATTCCATAATATAAAATATGTGCATGTTGTTGTGGAGAAATTGCTGAAGTCAAAGGTCAATGGTGAGGTCAGGAGGGAAGAAAGTGTTCAGGAGCCTCTGATGTCTTATGCTGTAATATTTATTGATGCTTGGCCAAGGAGAATTAGAGACACTCTCAAAGTACATCAGAAGTGCCTGAGTCGGTCTCACATTCTGCCCAACTCATCCTGGTGGATAGACTTTAAACCCCAAGATTGACCACAAATACTATACGCCCAGAATTAGCCAAAGAGAGTGTCTTTACCCATGGAGGTGTTATTGTCAACATATTCTAGTCTGGAGACACAGGTGTCTGTTTACGCAGATTGGAACGTCAACGGCCAGCTATCTATTATGTCTATGAAGGCAGCAATAGGTCTCTTCAACCCTGGCCACCACAGTGTTGAGATAGACTGGCACCTACTGTTCCCAATCAAAGCCAAACAATTAATACTGCTGAGGACCTCAAGGCCCACACGTGACCTCGTGTAACCTAAGGATAGAAAATTCCATAACACATGTTAATGGTGTCTGTATCAAATACTTATTGTGTATGTTTGTCCTGACCTGAGCTGTTGGTGAGACTCCACCAGGAAACAGAGGTAGTGGTTCTCACAGAGGTCAGTGGTCAGGAACACTTTAGACGCCTGGCTGCTCATCTCCCTGCCAATGCAAAAAAGGTGACGATTCATGTGCAACAAATACAAAAGAAAGCAGGGACCAACTTCACATTTTGAGAGGCACCAGAATAAAACGCCATGAATTAGAGCTTAGTCCTGATAACTACCTGTGACAGCTAGCTGTGACCGTCTCGCTCCACAGCTGCTCCATGCATAGGTCGGGTACGATGGGCTCCATCTCCGGCACCAGCATCGTCTCGTTGACTGTGCTGTTGGGGGACGGCAACAAGCCGTGGTGCCCCCTGGGGGACGGGCTGTGGAAAGACGTGTTGAATCGAGCCGCGCCTGAAAAGGACGGAGCCGCCATGCCTGGAGAATGAGCACGGCTGGAACAGAAGAGAATAGGAAAAAGTTTTGGCCACTGGTCACACTGTGGAGAAGTGTTTTGATGAACAGGTCTCTGATTTGCTTGTGCTCTAGCCAACGAGGAGGCACATACATTTACACAATTACTACTTTGGATTAGGTTAAATTAATCTTATAATCTCAGTGGGAAATTGCTAAAGTGGAATTACCCAATCTTGTGTCCAAGAAAAGTTTAATTTTTACACATTTTGATCTTGGAAATATATTTTAATAAAATCTAAATTAGCATCTGTAAAATCACCTCGTACCCATCCCGTCCATCTGTGTCATAAATTGAGCCTCTACTCACCTCAGGGCAGCCATGTTGGATATACTTGGAGAATGAATGCGGGAGTGTACTCCTGGTGAAGACGTCATGATCCTGTTCTGGTGGCTGTGCAGAGCGCTGTAGTGGAGAGGAGAGCTGGTACCGACAGCACAACTACATAGGGGGAGAAAACCAAGGAGGCAATCAGGCAGCAGCAAGAGACCAGAGATGCTTTCAATGATCAACTAATGTCTGCTATTGATGTTTATGTCTTGGTATAGTTGCTGATTAGTTTACTGCCTATGGAGTAATTGATTAATCAACTAATAATTGCAGCTTTACAACACCACATTTATTACCTTGTCCCAGTTCCGGGACCAAGCCCGGTCGCCCCGCTGCCACCAGGTGTGTCCAGGCGGGAGATATTACGGAGGTGAGAGGTCAGGAAGCCCGATGCCATCAGACCTAACGGTGTGCCAACTGGATCTGCTGCACATCGCAGGACTGAGGAACGCTCCTGATGGAGGTAAGAGGCTGGAGGTTAGGGACAGGTAGGCTCTCTGTGTTTGTGTGTGTATATATGTGTGTGTGTGAGATCACTCACATCGGGTGTGACCTTGCGCAGGATCCAGACGGAGTGTATTCCTTGAACAGTGTCATAGGAGACGACTACAGAAGGCTGACAGCAGGTGAACACTATCTTCATGGTGGCGTCTGATGCATACTGCACACGGGAGCCTTCAAACAGACCTGGAAAAACACACACATACACAGAATCGGGTCACAATATGGTGATTATTCATTCCGAGTGAGACGATAGAGAGAGGGAAAGTGTGTGTTGTACCTGTAGGTTTACACACTACTGGTGCGATCTCGTCTAGAGGATGCAGCATGCTGAACACCGTGGGCAGAGGTTCCCTGTGCAGAAAAAAAACCTCAGTTACCTGCCAAATGACACCGGTATGTTAATTTGTATGTGTGTGACTAGGAGGCTGTCTTTGGTATAGACACATTTGTTCAGGTACTGAGCTCTCATATAGTGACTGCATCACTTCACATGTGTTTGGACCCGTGTGCCATGCTATTGCTCTTTGCCGTGAGCTTGTGTGTGCACATGTGTGTAAGTGTTAGTGTGTACCCGGGGGGGCTGAGTTGTGTGTCAGTCGCAGAGTTTTTTCGTTCTAACAAAAGTCCGAACTTGGTTGCCCACACATTTGAGACCTGGAGGAGACAAAAACATAGACAGAAAACCCCTTTGTTATAATAATCTTCACATCTAACATTTGTATTTTACTTGATGATATACAGAAATAAATTCCATTTTACAACTTGACCAGCTTCCAGACTTGTAGATGACCTAAAGGCATCTTTAAATCTGCAATAACTGATGTTTTTGGACACCACAAGTTGTTGGCACAACATTGACATAACCAGAGCAAAATTATCATTCATTTGGAGTCATGTTTTTGGCCACCTGGCAAGTTCAATATTCTCTTTTAGCTCAGTTTTTGGTCTTCTCCAACTACTGAGGAAAATATCATGTTATTTAGTGGCTAAATGCTCCACTGTTTTTACCAGCTGGTTGCTAACCCAGTCCATCAGCTGTCTAGTGATAAGCGTGAACCTTAAGTTCATCAAATTTTGCCGGACAGTTTGAACAAGCAACCTGACTATTTTCTGACATTTTCCAGATCACGTTTAATAGTTTAATTGTCAGATTATTTGAAAGCGTAATTATATTAATATCGTAATATTTGCAGCCCTATTTGTAATATTGTGTAATATAGCTTTATTTTGTTTAATAAGGAAATGTTCTTCTTTGCCACTTCCAAAAGAGCAAAAGGGTCAACTAGAGCTGGTTTCAATAACAATGACACCCCACAGTGGGGGTACATCCCGTTACAGAGGTTCTTCCAAGGATTTTCTTGCTCTGCTTAAAACACCAACCTGTGGTTTGCTTGCCTCTTTAATCATTTCAATCATTTAATAAGAGTGTCAAATCTTTCCGCTAGTAAATGTCCAACCATCACCACCTTCACAGGCCTCAAGCAAGAGAAACAAACACAGGAGGAAAACATGATTTCCTCTGAGCAGCCCACAAATACTGTTTCTACAACGTAGATGTAAAAACACATCACTGAATCAAATTACATCTTGACTAATGAAAGCAATACACACACAGATACAACCCTAAAATATACATGTGCACGCTCACACAGATACAAACACATTTCCACTAGCAAAAAAATTCTCAGTCAACTTCAGCATGTGCACAAACACAAGCAAGGATGTCTCTCACACACACGCGCACGCGCACACGCGCACAAACACACACACACACACACACACACACACACACACACACACACAGGCATCTGATATTGATGGGGTTCATTCCAATTGTCAGCGATCCAAAATTTCCATTATTATTGGTTAGCCAGACACTGGTTCAGCCCTGAGGAATACCACCAATCTGACTAACACACACACACACACACACACACACACACACACACACACACACACACACACACACACACACACACACACACACACACACACACACAGTATCGACTATTCATGTAGAAAGGAAACAGCTAGGGACTTTCATCAGTGGAATATAAAATCTAGTGAGGGTGAGTGTTGCTTGTGATGTTGCATCTGCCAAAATTGCAAGTCATACAATATGACTCAGGTTGACAGATATGACAGGTTAGAGGAAAAGGATCAAAGGTTGATGAATCAGCTACGCTTTATTGAGCAGATACGTGTGAATTTCTTTTTTAAAGTCTTGATTCCACTCTTCTTGTGGTATACAACACCAGTGTCTCCCTCCCTCTCACCTGGAAAGGTAGTGGCGAGATGAAATCCTTCCCGGTCACAGTGTGAACGTTGACACAGCTGCTCTGGATGATACACACTGTCTGCTCCACTTCCTCCTCTGTGAAGCAAAATTAACAATACATTTTTTATGAACTTCTGCTGAAAAGATTTAAAACAAGAATTGCTACTCAACGACTTATGGTTTTATATGATACAGTACCATCTTTCTTGTTCTGAGGAACAGCAAAGTTACACCATAAGGCCTGAAGACACAAGAAAACACAGTGTCAACTCCTAGAAATGTTTAACTTGAAAGACAGAAAATTAGAAATCCTGACAATCACAATGAATTCCCACTACAAAAAGACAAATTTTATAATCTCGTTCAAGAATGGATACAGAGCTTACGGTCTAAAAACAGCATTCATTAACCGACCTGCTGCACTGGGCTGTCGACCGTGAAGGCCTTGTACACATTGGAGGCTTGGGTCCGACTGCCCTGGCTCCAGACGACCACAGTTCCTGCAGTGTAGAGCTCCTCTTCAAATTCCACATCCTCCTCTCTGACTCCCATGAAGCCTTTCCTAAGTTGCCAGCATTCCTGCAGATCAAAACATGTTGATACAGCAAACACTACGAGGAATACATCAAAAACGCCGACTGTACTAAGTTATATGTAGAAGTTTTACTTTCATGAGTAAAGAAGTGATGTGAAATTACCTCACCGACAAACTTGTTGGTACTATCTACTGCAGTTATTATGTCAACTACTGTGTTGAAGCAAGCAATAAGATGCCTGATATATAAACTCACCCTCTCTCTCTCCTGCAGACTGACTTCTTGCAGGGATCCCACCAGGCCGGCGGCACCATCTGACGACCAGAGCTCGGAGGCGGGCTGAAGCTCTCTGAGCTGCAGGTTGAAGGCATTTGGATGGTTCCTGCAGTGCTCGCGGCCAAACGGGACAAACGACTGCAATTCCCCTGCTGCGATCATCGTGGCTGTCTCTTCATACACGACTTCCGACATGAGTTCCAGATATCAGCATTATTTCTGGGAAGAAAAGGGGGTTAGGAAGACGTTTCCACACTTGCATGTCGATAAGATCATTTAAATACCTATACCAAGCATCATAAAAACATCCAAATTCATAAATAAAGTAATTTTACTATAAACACCCCTTAGAACTGCAGCCTGTATGGTCACATAAGAACCAGTTTTTTCACCAAAATAATAGTTATATTACTCTAAAGCCTACTACTACTATTACTATAACTACTAATTACTATTACATTTACATTTAGTCATTTCGCTGACGCTTTTATCCAAAGCGTCTTACAGAGAAGGGAACAATCAAGGTACAAAGCGTTAGTGCAACAATAAGTGCTGTGACAATTCTTAAAGGGGTTAGATTTAGCATGTATAGTTGTTGGTAGTGCTAGGAGAGGAGGTGCTCTCTGAGGAGCTGGAGGTAGAGAGGGACGCTCCTGCTCTGGTAGGAGCTGGTAGTGCGTTCCACCAACGGGGAACAACAGACGAGAAAAATCTGGATTGCCTTGAACGAACAGGTGGGAGAGCCAGGCGTCGTTCACTGGAGGAGCGCAACGGTCGTGAGGTGACATATGCCTGCATAAGGGCGTCCAAGTAGGTATAGGTGCAGCACCGGAGACAACTTTGTAGGCGAGCATTAGCCATTATACTATTATATTATTAAATTGGTGGTAAACTTTGCAACTTTGGCCATACTGCATTGACTCAACGTCATGCAAAACAACCTTATGCCAACACAAAGACACATAAAAAGAGCTTAACTTAAATGTCAGAGAGGGTAATTTATTCATAGCTGTTGTACTGAGAGTTCAAGAGGGTCCCTTTCAAAATAAAGTACTTTTAAGGTTAGGATTAAATATGTTCATCTGTGAGCATATTTAACTGTATTTATTACCTTTATTTCTCAGTTTCCAATCACTTAAGTTAGCCAACTTAAATCTTAACGTTACCCTTCTCAACATTTCATCATACAATACGACATACAGCTCACACTGTACAATATTATTCCTACTGTTGACAGACGCTACATGCTAGCAGCGATGCTAGGCGTTTTCAACTCCCAAAATGTCCCATAAACTCAGTACATGACAGCCAATATGATGCTGTAAGCTCCACAAATAAACATGTTGACAGTCAGGTAGCTGTGACCGAGAGGCTAGCTGTAAAGCACTCTTCAGCATTAGCACGCTAACGCTAAACTCCGCTTGCTTTCACTGGCTCGGTTAGCACGCTAGCTAATATTAGCTCCAGCTAGCTTTGAGACGTTTAGCCGCTCACCTGATAATAAGGAATAGTCTGGCTCTTGTCGCGGAGTCCCTTTCTTTCCTTTGTGTGATCCTTGCTTGAGCACAGCGTCGTCACCAGTGCCAACATTTAAAACAGCTCGCTTCAGCTGCCAAACTGTGAATGTGGCTACAGCAGGTTTTCAAACGAGCGCGGACATCTTTGCTGTCCCGACACGTCCTCTTCCTCTACGAGACAAGCCAATCAGCAGCGAGGAGGACGGGGAGACAGAGCTGATTGGCTGCCTTCAGCAGGGACGGCTTCATCCAGGAGCTCTAAGATCATCACTCCGTCTTTGCTCCATCATCCTCGGCTGTCAGGAGTGAGGAAAGGGATGGATTCAAGGAGGATCAGGAAACATTAATAATAACTAATAATAACCTTGTAGCAACCGATAATGTAATTAAGTCCAATAATTTAATACCTGCCAATAACGTAATAATTTGGGCCATTTTAAATGTAATAAAGCCAATAATGTAATAAAGTTTTTGAGCCAATAATGTAATAACATTTTAATAATGTAATAAGTTATTACATTATTGGCGTAGCATTAAAAAAAAACGTTATCCGATAGTGTAATAATACATAAATAGGACTGCATTTCTTGGAAATAAAAGATTATTTTTGCAGTTTTTGTGCGGTTTGCTCATCAAAAATAGATATGGTGGATGGCATAGTCGTCATATTCATTCATCAAGGGTACGTACTATGCAGCACTCTCTCTCTCTCCTTAATTTAGAATATTGTTTATTTGCTTGGATATGTAAATTCATAATTTCATGTATGGAGGAATATTATTTAATTCATTACTGTGAAGTGTATAAGGTAGTTAGATCACTTAGTGGAATGTGCTAGAATTCAGGAAGAGAACAGTGGTCATGTGACCTACATGTGTTTGCTCAGTGTTAGATGAAAAAGTCTAAGCAGTCTAGTTATTACTAAGTTATAACATTATTGGCTTTATTACATTCAAAATGGCCAAAATTTTTACGTTATCGGCAGTTATTACATTATTGGACGTTACTACATTATTGGTTGCTACAAACCTTAATTAGCAAATGAATTTATGTATTCTTTGGTATATAGGTGCATCCTACATATTTTAAGACCTTAGGCTTTTGGCAACAACCTCACCACACCTAAAATATTATGTATGCAGTATAATAACTTGAATAGGAAGCAAGCTACTGCTTCCTACTTAAGTTATTATATTGTTTATATCGTTTATTTCACTGAGATTTGCAGGTCATCTTCCAGAGAAGACAAAAGTCAAAGGTCAGGATATGCTTGTCTTAAGGTGCTTGTCTTAGTATGAAAAACTAGAATTAACACAACAACAAAGTTAACAAGCTGATCAGATACTGCTGTAAACTGCTTGTAAAACAGTACGCTGGATTAAACTGTATTAAGTTTAATTTAAATAAACTATTCATTAAATGAATATAAATGATGTGTCTGTTGACAAGAGGTCTGAGTACAAAGACAATACACATTTCAACCTGAAGTTTACTTGACTTTCAGACATGTTAACATGGTTAAATGTGGAGGATATTAATAAATGTTGCAGAGGGGATCACTCTCACCCCAATTAAGAATAAATAAGCTGATATTTATATGGGGAAGTGGAGAGTAATTGTCAGCGCCTGTTTAAAGTCACAGCGAGATTCAGACCCAGACAACAATTATTAATTATTTTACATTCTATTTTTGTGTTTTTATTGTTTTTTATTTGTATGATTTTTTGCAAATACTAAGTGCTGTAATTAGTAACAACAATAATTAATTACAGGCATCCTATCTACATGAACTTCATCTAATTTCTAAATTTAGCCTAAAGCGACAAGGTTGTCCAAAATATAATCAGGTCATCTACTATAAAATGTCTGTAGAATAAAGTTTGTGTAGAAAAAACAGACAAATGGACAGACGACACACTGGATTGTATCATGTGGCTCCTTCTGTTTCTAAGAAATCAAATTCAGAAAAAGGTGGTCATGAAAAATTATACCTGAGTGGAAAATGAGGCGTCTGGGCGGTACGTGCACTGATGGATGTGATGGATGTCGCACAACAACACCGTATGAACTGACTGAGTTAACTCTCCCAGACAATATCGGTGGAGCTCCCTAGGTGGTGTGTGTGTGTGTGTGTGTGTGTGTGTGAGGGAGTCAGAGAAATAAGGGGAGGGTGAGAATGATTCTATAAAATCGGAAAGGAAATGTTAAAGAGAAAAGAAAGGCATAAAACACAAAAAGGCGAAGCTTGCCTTCACAGGTCTGACTCAAATTGATTAAAACAAATAATTATTTTCATTCATTATTCCCTCTCTGACTCACACATGCTGCATTTTCTCCGTCTCTGTTCTCAGTCTCTGCATTTCTAAATGAATTTGGTGATTGAAGGTGACATTAATTTCCTTCTGCCCCTCTCCTTTAAGTACAACATCTTGATTTCAGACCAAAAAAATGTATTCATGTCATGACAAAAGTCATTCTAAATCCACTGCAGGACTACACTGTAAAAAAAAAAAAAAAGAGGGAGAGCCACACAAAGACAACACCAACAGGGCGTCAAGGATTACCTCTAGTCCAGATTTTACGGTGAAAAACTGCCAAACCATGACAGTAAAAGGCCGTAAAATATGCCATGAAGTATTGTGTTTTCCTGTACACAGTAAAGCACAGTCATATTTCAAAACCTTTATTTCTACAGCATTTTAAGGTAAATTATTGTTAATTGACAGTAAAATACTGTAATATTTAATGGCATATTTTACGGTCTTTTACTGTCATGGTTTGGCAGTTTTTCACCGTAAAATCTGGACTAGAGGTAATCCTTGACACCCTGTTGGTGTTGTCTTTGTGTGGCTCTCCCTCTTTTTTGGGACTATCAATGAAGTAACCCTTAAAACAAAACTAACAGCTGGACTACTATCATTTGAGCTGTATTGTATCATCCCTGGTGACCTGTTCTCCTGTTCTCCTGTGTATTTATGTTTCATAAAGTTTTCGGTTTAAGTCAAGGCAGGTGTCACTCATGTAATTATTCTTTAATATATTAGTGTGTGACCTCAATGTAAAACATTCTTTTTTGTGTGCTTCAATCACTTGTTACATCCAATTAGCATTTAATTTAAGTTGTGCTTGACCCAGTGGCCTAATTGATAAGGCATCAGCCTCCAGAGCTGGGGATTGTGGGTTCAAGTCCCACCTGGGTTGATTCTCACTCACATCCTTCTCTCCTCTTGGGTCTGGAAAAAGCTATAAAGTTGTAAAAGTGAGTCAAATAAATTCTACTGCATGGTATAAAATGCTAACCTGCAGATCAACTGATACCAACAGTATACATATACCCCTCGTTCCAGTAATTGTTAGACAAATTGTTATTGTGTTGGGTAAAATTAGCCTTTTTCATGCTGCCTTTCCAAGGAAACGAGAAAATAAACTTTACAGTACTGTAACTCAACAACTTACGTCCATACAGCCATGACAGACACCTCATTACACTCATTTAGCTGCAGCAGGTTGCGCTGTTTGAGCTGAGGTCATCCTGCCATTACAGGCGCGCAGATTTCATTACTGCAGGGCTGCTAAACACACTGACGCACTGCAGCCGACTGGGGAGGGACAATGAGTTGCGCTCTGATGGTAGCATTCGTTCGTAGGCTTGAATTCCCCAAGTGAACAGTGAAAGAAAAATCTGCAGAGATGATGTCCCATGGTGAAACGGTTTGAAAGGTCAGGCACGAAGTAAAAATACAATATGCAAATTCATTAGATACAATGCAATTCAATACTTAATCCCTAAAACACTTCATACCTGTGTGAAGATCATGATTTTGTAGATACATCATCAGGCATTAGTCATTCATTCTACAGTAATTTTTTGTAACATTGTGGATTACATAAAGACTGTATGTCCTCAGAAATCCTGTGATTAAACAGACGTAGAAGAAGTATTTCTTTCACTCAGGAAAAGTAAAAGTGCATTCAGAGTTTTACTACAGTACAAAAATAAACATACTACTTGTGCAGAATGGCCCATTTCAAAATAATGTGTGTTATATCATTGGCTTATAATTATTGATACATTGATGTGTACATCAACTTAGGTGGAGCCAATCTTAATTCCTTTATATACTTTATCTGACTGGTACGCAACATGCCTGTAGTGGTACTTGGAAGAATCTCTGAAATCTGTTAAATCTTTTTTAAATGAAGTAATGTAAAAACATATCAAACCATCTACAACTGTTTGAATGAAATTTAATTAAGATATTGCTGGAATGTTCTTTAAAATTTCAATATCAGCCTAATGCATCGTGACGTTTATTCACAAAGTACGTGCATACATCCATGTTTAGCTCAAATGTGACGTGGGATAGTGAGTGGAGGTAAAATTAATGGTTCAAAAGAACACTGCAATCATGGCTCCAAATAGGAAATATTAGGAAGAGAAGTGAGTACTACTTTTCTACCAAATCAGCTCCGGTTCTTGAACCAGTTCTGTGTAGGATTCAACAACAGTCCACAATAAATAATCTACTTAATAGGAATAAACCTGCATCCTGTGTGAACTGTGTGAACATCATAGGCCAACCCTGAACAGGGCGAATGGAGTGGAATGGAAATACTACTGGGAATAAGTACAGTACTTGAGTAAATGTACTTAGTTACTTTCCACCACTGGATTCAAATGGGCAAAGATCTCTCTCAAGACATTTTGACATGTCATAGCAGAAAGGCACCGCTGCAGCTGATGACACTGATGATGGCTTTGTTACATTCAGGTGTGCCGGTGAACCAGCACGCTGGACAGCAGGGCTCCATCTAAATGGAATGCAGCCATTATTGTATTATGTCTTGCACCTGTTTGACGAGTTAAAATGTCTGCACTGAAAAAGGTGTGTGTATGAATAAAGATTTTACTGTAGTTTGATAGATAGATAGATAGATAGATAGATAGATAGATAGATAGATAGATAGATAGATAATGTTGTTTTCCAACATAATCCGATTGGTCCCCATGAGAGGCAGGCCGGAGTGCATTGTGGGTATGGTTGTGCTGGTTAATGAGAGCTATGATGGAAATGTGACTGTGTGTGCATGAGTGTGTGCTGCGCTAATTAAAGTCTCAGGATGGCATTGCAGTACGTAATGTCTGCCAAGGGGCTGAATCCAGGCCAAATGTATTTATGTATTTAGTTAATTTAGGATGCAATGAAGAGCTCTGGTGGTCTAATTGAACTGTACAGGAGGCCACACACCAAAAACAAGGCCTCCATTAAAGGAACCTCCAGGGATCCTGGCTCTGATGAGTGTGTGGGTTGTGTGTCTATGTGTGTGTAAGTAAAGTAAAGTAAATATTTAAGTATAAGTATTTGTTTGGGCTGCTGTATTTGTGTGAAACTGAATCTGACATCTCACGTATGCTCCACAACAGGATCGTATGTAAAGATTAGTGGTTATGAGGATTGTATACTTTTAGGTTGTATTAACCTTCAAAAGGAACACATATCTGCTTTCTCCCTGAGAGCTAGATGAGAGGATGTCTTTGTGTTAAATACAGAATTGGGTCTAGCTTAGCGTAAAGACCAGAAGCATGTGTAGACACAGCTAGCCTCTCCAAAGTTAAAAAATCCACCTACCAACACCTTTAAAGCTCACAAATGAACAAGATGTATCTCATATGTTTAATGTAAAAATGACAGTGAGTTACAGCATGTGGATCTATTTTTTGAGGAATAACTGTCCCCCTGATTCTTCTGTGCAGTCAGACATATTGAGAACATGACTGCAAAGTTACGATCACTGGTAGTTACATCTGAATAAAATCCAAAATGAACTCTAATATAATTCATTCAGCTACTTCAGAAGGAGGTATACATTATTTGTGTTTGGTTTAGTTTCACTTGATGAACCGCATCAAATTTGTAACTCAAAAAAAGAAGCAAGAAGAATTTTGGCAACATGTTGTCATTACAATGTGAGCTTTGATTTAAAATGAGATTGACAGCAGTCTTCTCAGCTCACACTTAGAAAGAAAGGGAATAGGTATATAACCCAAAATGGTGAATTATTCTTTGACTTTGACACTTTGGTTTTCTAAATACAAAGTTTACAAAGTCTTAGTTTTCTCACCACAGTTGTCACTCCCTCAAAATTATTTGGTAGCTAAAATTCTGAAAATGGCATGTGTGTACAGTAAATGCTATTATCCAGTTCATCAGGGAAGTTCTGTACGCACGATTTGTGTTGTCAACATGTCATTTGCAATACAGCGTTAATGCTGTTCATTTCCCAAATTCCATCCGGCTGTGTTGACCTATTGTCTCCATTTTCAGCTCTGAATGCAGCCAGTGTCCTGCTGCAGCAAACCAGGTTTAGCCATCAGGGGAACTTCGCTGTAATTTATCAGACTAATCTCCTCTGGTTGTGAATTGCAATCCATCACCAAAATCAACTGGGTCCACCGTGAGCTAGGAAGAGAGGAGTCACCCCACATGGGAGACGGAAACCTGTTTGACACCGGCAACTATGACGACATTTAAAATGAGTGTAAAGGCCTATCATTTGTCTGTGGAGGGATGTCATGACACTATCACCTCTGCACAAACACTGTTAGTATGAACATTTCCTTCCACCAGTTGGAAGAGAAGTTACACATTGCTTCATATTCAGTATGTTTATTAATATTAATAAACATTTTATATATTTTATATTAAATCTTAGCATGGATTTACAGACAGGTGAAGCAAGGCAATGCTATGTTTAAGAATCAGGATGAAATAAATAGTTTATTGTTGTTTTGTGCAGTTTAAATTTGAATAAGTTGTAATTACTCAAAATGTTTGTGGTAACTGATTATGTACGAATATTTAAGTTGTGGTAATATTTTTAAACTTAGATGTAATACATTTTTCTTTTTTTGAATTTCTGACAACTCAATTAACTTGATTTAGTGATGCTTATTAAAACTGAATTCCAGTGACTAATCCTTTGCTCAATAAATTTAATTCTGCACAGCCTATAGTCTACGGAAATCTACTCAAAACAAATTAAACTGCATTAATTTCAAGTGAAGGAAACCCACAAATTACTAGACAACTTAAAATTACCAAGATGTTTTTTTTATTGAGTTATAAAGCAGCCGTTAGTATCAAAACTTAAACAATCTGTCAATTTTATATTTCACAGAAACAATCAAATATGTCTCAGGCAAGAGTCTGAACATCACATCGCATGCTGCATCCCTCCGTACACTCAAAAGTTATTTAAGTGATAAATAATTTAGATACTGATATTCACATAAACACTGATCCACATAAAATTAAAACATCATAACTCTAACTACAGTATAATTAAGTGTGCCAAGCTTTCGTATGGTAAGGTAGTAATGTTTTTAGCTGCTTTTATAAGGAAGTCATTTTTATGTTTTTATTATGAGTTACATCATATATATGAATCTCATTTTTTTTCTATCACTGTGTATTAAGACAGACCAAAGCGGCAAACCCTGTGGCTGTGAAGTGAAGCCTATATGCGAAAGGGCCAAAAACTACAGTTCCTCAAATGGCCACTTGAGGCTGGCTCCAGAAGTCAGTCAATCTCCATAAGACCCCATGTTAGGAAATAAACATGTTTACAGCCTGGTATGAAAAACAGTTTGGGTCTCTATTGCTAATTTTGAATAATCTTAGTCTATCTCAGCTTTTCTATGTACAGCAGATTGGTAGGAGCTTTATGTAAGAGACTCAAATTCAAATATGTATATTTTTATTCTAAAATAATGTAATAACAATAGTAGTAATAGTAACAATTTTGCCTGCACTTGTGCAAAAATATCTTAAGGAAATTTAACACCTACCTGCAAAGGCTCTAGTAGGAACAAAAATATCAATGAAATTGTTCCAAAATGTCGTTAAACGTTCTTTATTTAATTTGGATCCTGTTTTTCTTTCACCTCACTCCAGCTTTGTTCTTGTATCGTATCTGACTTTCTGTCTTTGATCAAATCTTTCTTTCGCACTCTCTCTATCATCATCTGTTTGTGTCTTATCTTTGTATCTTTATTCTATTTCCCCACCTGCCACACACACACACACACACACACACACACACACACACACATACACACACACAAACACACATACATAAGAGAGAGAGAAAGAGCGCGACAGAGACCCCAGTGTGTCCTGTCAGGCTGCCAGCAGTAATCTGCCATCAGAGTTGTCATTCTGTGGTTTGCTAATTGGATAATATGGTGCAGAGGAGGCACTCAGCAAGCCAGGGGATTCCCCTCATCACACTGGCTGGTGGGAGAGTCGTGATGTAAAGTGTCTCATTACGAAGACAACAACCATTTGGACCTAAAAGTAAATTCCTGCAGCGATCTTCACTGCACAATATTTTTTAATACAGAAGACTTTGTCTTTCACATGGCGTGTAAGAGGCAGGCAAGGAAAAAATCCAAATGCAAACAGGAACCATCAGTGATTTTAACACCATTCTCCATCAGTAGACGGATGGTGAATGGCAGCGGCAGCTGTCATGACACTCCCCAAGATGTGTAAAATTGCTGGAGATCCCCTTTAAGGCCTGGTTTAACATCTAATTTTGGGGGGCTGGGTCTTATAGGATATATAGAGGGCCCATGTGTCAAAATGCAATTGTAAGACCTTTACTGTTAAATTGGATATTGTAATAGCAATAGCAAGCTAGCTGATAGCAGGTAGTAGTCTTGCATGTCTGATACCTGGGCTCTAGCAGAAGGAATGGGGAATTAGTGGTCATTTTCTTTGCCCTGGTGACCCTAAATCCAGCCACAATGAGCAAATTATAGGCGCATAACTTAAAGCAAGTAGACTCAGTACTACTAATAAAGGTATAAGTGGTCGGGGTAGTCAAAGCTCCATGACATTCCTGTTTTCCTCAGTCCTCTGTGTCATCCTGCGTACAGAGGTGAGGCGGCCTGTTACCCGTCCATAGGAACGTTTTCATCCGTACATTCCATCAACATAATAAGGCTGATGTTTCCTCCATCAACTTCCTCTTCCTGCAGGGACCTGTCTCCAATCACTGCTGTCAATTAGACCAGCTCCTTCTGCCATGGACTTCTGCCTAATCTACTTTCTCTCTGGACTGATCACATTAGGGTTCAGATGGTGCCATCATGGTTAAGAAGAGGGAGGAGGAGGAGGAGAGGAGGGGGTTCATCTGCTGACTGGAAGGAGATATCAAGGCCAGAGACGCTGTTGTCATGATTTAGTGGTAAATAAAATTTGTGTTCATTAGTAGGAATGCAAACATAAGAAGAATTTTTTTATCTGAAAATGCTTGCTCCCACATTTTAACCACCTTAAGATCATCCTATATCTCTTTAAAACTTTTAAATTTTTCAAACATAATTTTATTGCTTGCTCTATTTTAGTCTAAAAACCAAATATACATTCATTCTATGTTGCATTTTACACTGTGAAGTGTCTCCAGTAAATGTCAGGACAACAGATTAATGGTGGTTTCGAACTTTTTCTGGCGAGCCCTGCTTCAAAAGTTGCCCCATAAATTTTGCCAAAATTGTGATGACTCATTGGGTAGGTAAAACGGTTTTGGGCACGGGCTCAATAGCCTCGACAGACAAAATCATTGATTGATGTAGCACAGACTGGGCTGCTTACCATGGGTACTGTAAACCCAACAATAACATTTTATAACCATATAAAGTTGAGATGGCAAACATTTTACAAAGCAACTACTTATTTAAACATCTAGCAGATAGCAGAGAAACATTAGAATACATTTGTTTCCTGCAACTTGGTGAATTGAAGTCCAATATTCACTCCTTTTAGCTCCCTTTTGGTCTCCACCATCTCCTGAGGAAAACTTTCAACTCACAAACTTTGTCTGTCTGCTAAACAGGTAGTGTACACCAGATTTTTAGTGTGTTTTTCCCGCTTAAAACAGCCCCCTGTTGCAGCTACATTACACGTAATATGAAGAATATATTAAATGTGATAAGAAACTTCCACGTGCCACTAAAAGCTGTTACCATAAAAAACTGATGACTTTGAAAGAGGACAAACACAAAATTCAGAACACAGAGAGGGAGAAGACACAAGAGACGCTAATACACAAATAAAAATGAAGAATGGCTGTAGTAAATACTTAAATCTTGACTTTGTTGCATTAAAGTTGTCAAAATAATTAATAATCTTACAGTTAAGCTATTAATAAGGGACAAATATTGTTCCATCACCGTGTAAATATATAAAAAAAAAACATCATATCGGTTGAAAGTTATATATAATTAACAATAGAAATAACATTTCATATAGAAATGTTAAAACTTTCATGGCTACTTTGACATTTATTTGCTTGATTTGACACAACTATCACCTCTTTTCTTTTTGTGTTATCTTTTTTTTCTGCTCTGTCACCCTCTGCAGTCTCTCTGTAAGTCATGTCCAAGCCAATCATCTTTATCTCTCCAGTGATATTGGCTAAAATGGTTCACACTCATTTAGATGGATGGATGAATGGGTGGATGGATGGGTGGATGGGTGGATGGACGGATGGATGGATGGGTGGATGGATGGATGGATGAGGCGCCAGCCAACGTCACGACTAATTCACTGTGCCATTCCAGCAGAGCAAATCAGACTCATCAGGGACACTGTGGGTGGATTCAGAAACACTCACAGTCCTGTTTGGTGTCCTTTTTAAAGCCCCGGCACAACCTGATATAGAAAACAATGTCAGCATCTTGCAAACACCCTCTACAATTTTATTGTATCGTTGTGTCTTTAGCACCATCAATGGTGCTCAGTGCTTACTTATATGAATGTAAACAAATCGGATATAAATGGCTGCAGTAGGATTTTAATAATACTGTTGAGGAATTAAATATTAGTGTCATGGCAAGACAATGCACCAGATAAATAAAGAAAATGTTTATAGCTATAGGAAATGTTGCATCCTATATATTGAAAAATAGTGTGTTTTTATGACAAGAAGCTACAGTTTGGCCTTTGATAACATTTGTTATCGAGAAACATTTGCACACATCTTCCATCATGTTATAGTTTTTATGTTTTTTTAAGAGCATAACTTAATAACACACGTCCAATGTGTCTGATGACTCGAGGCCAATGAAAAGTGTGCATTTTGGCATTTTCAGTGTTCATTGGGTGACTGTTATATTACAATTAATTACTACATATTTTACACTCTTAAAAAGTATATTTCAGTGACAACTTTTTTCCAGTCAAGTGTCAACTGGAAATATTGGAAAGCTGATTTGGTTCTCTAATCGATATGGGCTGGAAAAGGGCAAAGCGGCGGTTATTAGCTTTTCGCTTCAATTTTTTTATTTTTTATTTTTATTTTATTGCATTTCCCAAAGGACACATATACTGTAACACTTCAGGAGAAAACAGACAACAGGACTGTAAGTAACTCTGAGGGGACAAAGTCAGAGAGAACTTTCCAAATTCTTGATCTAGAGGTTTCTCCACAGCACAAGCATTAGTAATTATAGCTTTGTTAAGGCATTTACCTGTTGGTGTTAGCTTATCTGACCTCTTTTGGTAAATGACCATCATCATTCACTCAGTTGTCTGCCTCTCTGTCTCAGGTACCTTGTTACATGTAAAGGAAACCCTATGGATATTTATGTCGTGCAAATGGACATTACATTTCTGGAATCCCTTTACTGTGTGAAAGAATAAAGTCATTTGCTTCCTCTTCTTATCATCATCATCACCTTCTTCTTCTTCTTCTTCTTATTCCTTGTATAATAGATCTGCAGGAAGCCCTTGACTTTAACTTCTCATCTCAGATATTTTCCATTTCTCCATTTCTCCCTTCCTGCAGCAGTTGACCCATACTGTGAAAGCAGGGGAGCCTTGGGAAAATGATCAGATGAGTCAACGGCATCAACACTGGCATATAAGTTAGTTATGATTAGTTAGAAGCAAAATAAAAAATAAAAACTCCCCACTAATTTCACCCTAGGCCTGTTTGGTTCCGACCGTGAGCAAGACCGATGACGGAAGCAGTGACTTACTGACGTCTCAGGCCCTGATCGAATCTGATGTCCCCTCCTGCTCCATGAGAAACATCCAGGTGTATAAAGCAGGAGCAGACCTGAAGGCGAGGAAGACAGACAGACAAAGAGAGTCAGGAAGCATCGGGTGGAGATACAGCAGCAGCTCGAGATCAGGACTTTGGAGAGCGCAGCGGACAGAGCAAAAAACAGACAACGTTCTTTAGAGCACATGTAAGATTTTATATTTTCATTATTTTAGAGTTTCTCTGTGATCTTGGTCATTTTTCAACTTGTATTTTGTTCTTTTTACGCGCTCCAGTTAGACTTGGATATGTCTCTCCAAATAACCGAATATTGAGTTTTACGTCGATTTAAATTGCTGGTTTTAAATTTAGCAGCAGCTCGATGCATGAAATTAAGGTTTGTGCTCTGTGGTGGCAATAGAAATGCAGAGTCCATGCGGTATTAATAAGATGTTTCCTGCTCGCTGCTGCGTAATTACGCATTGGAGTCCGGTGAGTTGCTTTTCTTACACTGTGTCAAAATCTTGACCGATAGATTTATCAAAGATCAACATCCTTCGTGTTTTGTTCCTTTACAATTAGCAAGCAGTGACTTGATGGTCAGAGAGCTGTATCGAGTTAAAAGTAATTGATCTCTAATATGCTTGGGCTGACAAAAATGCCATTTTTACATTTCCACAGTTAAATTTACTCTGATTACTTGTTTGGAGGAAATTGAAAACACTTTGCTTTCCGTCCTTTCAGCAATAGGATGTTTCTGTGAGTAGAAGCTCAACACTTGCGCTCTCTCCGGGGGCAACAGACTTCCAGAGTCCCGGTGTGTAATAATAACAGAGTCTTATCCTGGCCAGCTGCGCGTAATTACGCATTAGAGTCTGCTGCTTTCTTTTGTTCTCCTCTGACAAAATTCACCACTATGAGAGCGTGTCCAAACAGATCTTCGTGGTTAAACTACTCTTCTATTTCTCACCTTTGCCTCGAGCAATTAACCACTTGTTTATCACCTGTCTCTTGCGCGTACTGTCAGGAAAATAAATAAAACTTACCGGGTACTGCATCATTTCCCGTCTGCAGACTGCTGGTAAATAGTGCTCACTGTGTTCAGGCTGGAGGGAGAATAACTTACCGTTTCCATCCTCAGGTGTAAAGCGATGTTACAACGGACCGGCCCCCAGCTGCTTTTCCTAATAGCCCTGTGCAGTGTGTTGTACTCACGGACTCTGAGTCTGCCATACACATCCATGAGGTAAGATAAACCGGTGGTCTTTCCTACTGAAACTGATCAGAGGCAGAAATTTTGACTTTACTAGCACGTTGTCAAAAAATATTGAAATAAAATTGCACTGTGTTCTGGTTTAGCTGATGCCCTGAGTCGTATATTCTATGATTATATTTCTATAATAACTTATAGTGTAAACAAAGGTGATACTTTAATTGTGATCTTATCGTGCATTGCTGTATTTCTACATGGCATCATCATAAACAGGCTTTAGGTTTTCACATACAAATGATTTGTCTGGTGCATAACAAACATTAAGTAAAAATATAAGGAAGATACGTGATGTGATTATTTCATAATACCATTTGATATGTTACTTTTCAAGATTTTACGTATGTTGATACTTTTAAGGAGTCAACTGATTTTGATTGAATATACTTTTTATTCTTGTGCTCTTTAAATCATTATTAGTATAATTATAATCAGCACATCCTCAGAACTTAACCTGGTCTTTGCGTATCTTTGCGTGTCCATGCATTGTTGTACGTATGTGACTGTCCTGTGATGTGCAGACCGACGAGACACGCAGACGGTCTGTTCACCAGTGGATACAGCAAACTCCTCGGACAGCTATCAGCGCGGAGGTACCTGGAGTCTCTGATCGGGAAGCGGGTCAGGTAGGTGACCTCCCAGAGAGCTGTCAGGCAAAGAATGAGGCTGAATTTTGAACCTTTTTTTTTTTTTTTTTTTTTTTTTTTTTTTTTTTTTTGCTGTAGTTATTTGTTCATTGGCTGATTTGACACCTCAAATGTTGTTAAATTGGATCAAAGAGTGAACCAAACCCATCAGAGAATAGATGTGTAAAGGTTAAAGTGAAATGTAAATGAACGTAAGTGTTCAGCATCTTTTTCCTTCAAGGATTTTGGCTATTAATTGATTTTTAGTCAGCTTATTTATCAGAACATAGAATTCGGAAATGTACGTGGAGATTAGCTGATTAAGTTCTCGATAAAACAAACATCAAAAAGTGATTTTGTTATCCAAATTTCATCATTTGAATCTGTAAATTAATCCAGGCTTATACAAATAAATGACATGAAAGTTTCCTAAAAGTTATTGATATTTTCTTTCATATTTACACATCATGTTTCACTATTTTGTGCAGGGAGAGGTTATTTTGTATTTTTTATTTTTGGTAATGTTGACAGTTTAACACTGGAGGACCTACTGACATTTACGATGAAAAGAACCGACCTGCTCGATGATGCCTTTTGTAACTTGACTAAACATTTTTAAAGGTTAATTCATGCCATTACTGCTTCATTACATTACAGCCAAGAGGGATTCACACACACACACAAACAAAGAATGAATCACAGATCCTGAGCTGCACTGACTTTGCATTGAGACCAGCTGGCCTCTGAACTGTGATGAGCTTTAATACCTTTCATTCCTCTCTTCTGTCCAGTGATGAGCTAATGGAGGAGCCAGTGAAGCGCCACTCAGACGCCATCTTTACAGACAACTACAGCCGCTTCCGCAAGCAGATGGCCGTCAAGAAATACCTGAACTCAGTCTTAACAGGAAAGAGAAGGTTGGTACCAGTCCTACCTCCTAACAACATACATTTGCCTTCTTTTTTTTAGTCCAACCTGAATCTCTTGAGCTCATTTTTTGATATGACATGTAACTCTGTGACATTTCTGTCACAATATTTTGTCAAACAAAAGGAAGAATTCAGTACTGTTGACTGATTTATTTTGAACAAGTACAGCTTGAGAAGAACATTCCCATTAACTTCCACTTAATTTGGTTGGTTGCTGAGAACCAAAGGAGCTTGGCAGCTGGAAACCAGACTAACCAACAAATCACGAGTAATTCAAATGAGCAAAAATCCTCAGGACACATGATAAATACAAACTAATTCTTTGACAGTCAAGTCTGCAGCCTCCATACATTTGTTTATCATTTGCCTTAGAAACAGCCTGTGAATGAAATATAATTTAGCAGCTAACACAGCCCTGTATAATTAAGACATATGTCAGATGTGTCGTTAGATTTTCCATCATGTTTGCTCTGACTGTGCCTTAGAATTTCATATATTTATTTGAATAAAATGTTATGCAATAAAACCATTCCCATGTATTGACTTTGTACCTCCTGCCCCTCCACTTTCACACCAAACAAATGCACACAGCCTAGAAGATCCTGGAACCAGCGACCCAGAGGACTCCAGGGATGAACCCAACACTTTCCAGGAGAGCTACAATGACATCAACGTAGATCACCTCCTAAACAACTTTCAACTGGTAGGAACACATAGACACACAGACAAGGTCTAAAACTTGATTCCGAGAAAGAGCAGATAAGCATAATGTCCTTATATGTGAACATTTAACCACACAGAACCAATATTTCTGATGTTCGCACACTCATACATACGTTAAGGGTACAATACTTTTGCAACAAATCTATAAACAAGGAAATGTAGAGAAATACAGAGGTGTTATTCTAGATCAATAACTGTCCTCTCTCTCCATTTTCTCCCCTGTCCTGTTTTTTGCAGCCACTTTGAGGAGGGGTCCGTGCTCGAGTGAATACCTCAAGTCATCCTCATGAAACCGCCCATTCCAAAAACAACACAGTATTATTCCAAAGGACATTCAAAAGTCAAATCAACCAATGATGATGTGTTCTCCAATGTGGTTATCTATCTACTCATACACACACTACATGTTTACGCTGTATATATACAATATATATATATATATATATATATATATATATATATATATATATATATATATATATATATATATATACAATACTAATCACTAAACTCTGTGGGCCGCACTGAGCAACGTGCATGTCCTCATGCAGTTTGGTCATTTGTGTTTGAAAACGACGACTGACAACAGTAAATATTAGCAAAAGTATGACGTTTACTTTCTTTCTAAGATCATTGTTGTGCTTAACTTTCAATAGAGCAATTTCTGTCCTAATAACTTTTTAAGAAACCACTGTCCTATTAAATTTGTTTGAAATTTGTAGCATCTACTTTGAGTAAAAGATTTAACCCATTGAATGTCAATAGAACAGCATTTGCTTTCCCTTTCCCATTGCTTTTCAATGGATCTACTATCAGTTTAACTTTAAGTGACCAATGTTTGTTCAGTTAATGTTGAATGGACAATAAGTCCAATTGAATTCTCACGAATTTTCACTCCATTTTTATTAAACTTCAATGAAGAACATGTCCAATCTTCAGTGTAACGCTAGCACTACTAAAATGTAATCCAATGGAACATTTCAACAATTTAAATATCAAACTCAATGCAACCATTTTGCCTAATATTAAATTTTATTGAAATTTGTCCCATTAACTTTCATTAAAATTTTTTGACCTATTGAATGTCAATGGAACAGCATTTACATTCAATACAGTAACTTTCCCATTGAATTTTGGTGGATCTATTGTCACTTTACCTTTAAGGGACCAACATTTATTCATTAACCAGTAGTTCCATTACATCCACATTTTATTTCAAGATAACTGTTGTTCTATTAACTTTCAGTGGAAATATTTAAATGATATTTATCCCATTAACTTTCAGTTTAAAAAACGACTTGTTGAATATCAGTGGAACATCATTGGTTTTTATTTGTCGTTTGCCCGATTAACTTTAAATGGAACACCTCTCTGATTGGGCTCTGAACTAATGCTAACCAATAGTTACAACTTTCAATGGAGAACCCTAGCAACATTGGTTTTCGATTGCCCCATTTATCTTTAGAACAATAGTTGCATATAATTACAATGATTTGATTGATTTTGTTTCATTTGGATGATATCTTTCAATTGATTTATTGTTCAATTACACATGGGACAACAAAAAATAGGGACACATGATGATCTCAACAGAACACATGATGTGTTAAATTCAAATTAACAGTTGTCGCCTCAGTTTTCAATGGTGCAATCATGATGTAAGTGCTGACTGAATTGTTTTAGAGAATCCAAACATGGTAAAAAAAAATAATAAAAAAAAAGATTTAAAAAAAAAGATACAGGAGCAAGAGGAGGTGGAACACATTTTGATGAACACACAGATGCATATAATCACTTTATACTATTCAATATGTAGAGCAAAGACATTATAACTGAGCATAAACCTGCCTTTAGCGTATATAGTGATGTACACCACTCACCAAATAAAAGATGTTGGTTTATTTTTCAAAGCTGAGTCTTTTGTCTGGCTGATTGTTTGATGGTTGGAGTTTTAGGAGGAGGTTTGAGGTTTTTGAAAGATAATTTTATCCTTTGGATGGGTCAAAAAGAACATTTAAGCTTCCACTGACATCTGTCTACATTTTTTAAAGTCCTTTAAAACAAACATTGTTATACCAGGTCAGCTAATCAGAGTTTCTAAATGAAAAAGCCATGGATGTGATCATATCAATGGGTATAATTAGTACAAAGCAGCAAGCAAGCTTCACTTCTTCCCCATGGCATACAACGCCAAGTGCTCTCCTTCTTTTCTTGCCATCTTGCCGGCTGTCCGAGTAGCAGGTTTCTCTTTCTTCAGATTGTCATTTGCACTGATGAGAAAGAAAGTTTTTTGTGTGTTGTCTTTCCTCTTGCAAGAGGTTTAAATTCTAAAAAAACGCATCCACTATAACAGAAATTTGATTTGGTACCTCTGAAAACTTTGTTAGCCATGAAAAGATGACATGTTTGTTCATTATCATGAATGAAGTTACTCCAGTAGATTCAATAGAATCGGTATATATCTAGAAAACTGTGCTTTCACCTGCCTTATTCCGAACTGCAAACACAAGCAGCCACAAACTACCCTAGAGCACAATTGTGTTGCATCACATTTTATTGATATAATCGCACTGTAGCCTTCAGATTCAGATTCAACACCTTTAATTTCTATTCAGCTGGCCTTCACAGTTTTAGTGGAAGTAGGGCACATGGGATGCTGCTAATGGGTAGTTGCATGATGTGTAAAGGGTTGTGTGATTGTCTTAAGGTCTGAAAGTAGCCACACTTTCAGTCATGTTGTCATGCTTCGCACCATTAGCAGACTTCTAAGTTCCACAGCTTTGCTCTGTAATGGCTCCCACTGTAGGCGGAAATGTTTACCAGAGACGGGTGATGAAAGAAGTTGAAGTGCAAATGGACTGTTCGTTTCCACTCTGTTCTTCACAACTTATAAAAAAGGGGCTTCTTGTTTGCTAACCCTTTAATAGATTTCTGTTAGTCCTGCAAAGCCAGAGTGTCGTCTCAGGATGAATTAACTTTATTTGATCCAACATGCCTAAATGCGATGTTTAGGTCACGATCTGTGACATTTCTGTAAATGTCTGCTTTACTGCTTTTTTTAAACGGCAGTGACGTTCATGAGAGCGTCTCCATTTGTGACTCTCATATTCCTTCCTCCAACAACTGATGCACCTCCACACATGCCAAACTACGCCACAGAAAAGCGACATGTTAGACCTGCAGAATTGTCAAGGTCGCCATCTACTGGCAATGACAGTAATACTATGACAAATTTGATTTTATCACCATCTGCAGGCAATGAGTGTTAGTGCTACAGTTTTTTATAGCTGCTTTGTTAAAGGTTTTGTAAATTAATTAATTAATTAATAAACATCTATAAAACTGGCTCAAAGATTAACATGAAGCTTTGTCATTGTCCATTAGACAAGGTAGCCCAAGGGTACATTTTATAATTTAGAGTCGGTGAACCCAAATATTGGTCAGGATACTGAAATCAGTAAAAGAGAGTATGTTGTCTTAATAGTAGGTAATGGGATGGTTTAGCTGGGGCAAGGGGTGAGGGCAAAGTGGCTGGACAGACAAGATCCTTGGAGATGAGAACACGGGTTACTGGAGAGCTCAAACAACAAAAAGAATAATAGGCTGTAGCAAAGTACTAAGGTGACTGTACAATCTGGCCAGTGCACAACGGCTGTAATTGGAATAAGACAACACTACACTGCCAAAATTAGCGCTCTAGTACATAGTGTACACAGTGTACTACATAGAAGTGTACAAATGGAAATATCTGAATTGAGACACAGCAAAACATGAGAACATGGGAACAAACATGAGACAAGCAGAGGGGGAAAGAACAGGAAAAGGGAACAGGAGGAGAACACTGCAATTAACAATCAGTGTTATAGGATCAAGTGGCATCTAATGGTGTAGTTGCAGATAGCAACACCCTCCACCTACCTTCCCTCAGCATCAGTCAGTCAGCCAATATTTCATGTGTCCTTTTTTTGCCCTGAATAACCCTTTAAACTACTTCTCAGTTCAGTAATTCATCTGCATTTTTGCGACAAAATCAAAAAAGAAAACAGCATTTTCATACAACTCAACCAATTTTGTCCAAAGTGCATGGTGTGCCATAAAAATGTAATTGCTCGCTCACACTCTGTGACTCACTTTGTTTATAAGTGTCAAGATGGCAGCTGATATTTGACTCATAAATGTCATAAGGAATGTTCTGCAGGGCTGGAACCAGATCACACAATCTTATAATTAGAAACAGAGGTATCACTCTGCATGGCTGAGAGGACTTTGCTGATTCAGCATTAGTTCAAATCAGTTTCACAGTTTGTAATCAGATGGTTTGAGTTCACGCGCGGTAAAACAAAACTAAGAGTCTAGATAATGAATGACAGATGGACATTTTATTATTATTATTAATGCTAAACACTCATCACATCGAAGAGGACATTAACTAATTATGTAATCAAACATTAAATGTTCTCATCTAGTAATTAAAATAAGTAGTGTTTCATTTTAACTATGTGATTTTGTGCTAATTATCAGAATCACTTTTATTGGCCAGGTATGTGTACTCCAGCATAAACATAAGACTATTATGTACATATAAAAAAATATATGCATAAATATGCATATCTATATATACAGTATATAAACAATAATAACATTTGTAAACAAAAATTAAGTATGAGTGACGCTATTTACATTTTTATTTTGTTTCATTTATCATTTGCAGGTAGTCATCATTAAAAAAACTGTGGTCAATATGTGTGTTTTTGTGTGAGCATTGTGGTTGTGTATATAGATCTGTGTGTGTGTCCACTCTTCAGGACATTTGTGATTACTGCCTGCTTTGTGGAGAGGCTTCACTCATTAACTCTCATCACTGCTGATCTTAATGGACCAAACAGAGTAAAAATAGACAGACAGAGAGGGCTGCAACCTTTTTAACACCAAGCACTGTGCACGTCCGTGTGCTTAAACTCAGCTCTTCTTTGTACGTTGAAAGAATCAAGTACCTCTGCTGCGCACACCCATACATCTACGGATATGACTCATAAATCAGTGAACCTCTTCAGGTCCTATCATCTTATTGTTATATCTCATCTTTACTATCGGGTTAAAAAAAAGAAAAATCAAGCATATAGATTACAAACATTCAACAGATTTTACCTGGTGAGGCTGCAGAGCTGTGTATGAAGGAAAATTTAAAAAAAAAAAAAAGTCATTGTGCTGGTACGAAATGATGCAATGCATTGTTGATAAAAGAATTTTCAAATGAGAAATATTCTCTTTACTGTTTTAACGTGGTTACAGTTACAGTAATTCTCATTTATTACAACCTTGGTTTTTTTTTTAATAGCTTTTGCCATCATTTGCATTGGTTAGGATTTACACCAAAGCAATGTATGCAACCTGGAAACACGGGCCACATATCTCATTCTTGCCCCTGGGCAGTTTTTGGGTAGCGGCCATTTTCTCTTCCAAATACATTAACTGGTTAACCTCATACTATTGTTTTAAAACTGTATGATTGTCTGACTGCAAAAATCTACAGAAATAAGACCCAAGTTGTGAGTCTAGTCAGCTGAAGAGTGCAGTGTTTTCTTTATTTGCCCAAATAACTTCCCATTGAAACCCGGTAAACATGCTCAGAAATCTTCATTATTATTCCTTCAAGCTGCTCACAAAACAAAATCCATGGAATCCATGAGGTTTTCCAGCTGTGAAAAACCAAACAATCCCTCTTAAATGTATGAACATTAAGTTGAATGTTGCTGAAATAAAGAACGTAAACTCTGATGACATGATAGAAAACAGAAGAGCTGTCATATTCTTCTCTAACATCCAGCAGCCACAGCAGTCTGCTTGGTGTATTTGTTCTACCTTTTTTTTTTAGATTAAAAACATAAAGTCACCGGCCAAGCTTCATTTTCCCCTCCTCAGCCTCAGTCTGAGGTCTTGATTCACTTGCTGCTTCATCCTCATTTCCCCAGAGGCGTGAGTGACAGCTTCTTTTCAGGGCTTTTACAGTTCAACTTTGGTGACATACGGCCGATTGACATGTGGAAGTCACTGTGTATCAAGATCATCAACCCTGAAAAACACACACACACACACACACACACACACACACAGCTCACATGATCCGAATGTCATATGCAAACTGCCGTCCTCTATCCTTGGGCTGAAATCAGCAAAAAAAGCAAAAAACAAAAAAACAAAAAAAAAAACAGATTCAATAGATGAGCAGATAAAACACAAAGAATAGTGACAGAAAGGAGGAGAGAAGGAGGGCTGAAAAATACTCAAACTCAAAATAATACAACAATATTTAATTAAAGGTGAGAGGATATTCTGCATTTTGAGAAATGACTTTCAGACCTGCAGAAAGTTGCTCTAAATGGCTTAACAACAGCTCAACAGGGGGCTTCAGCTTCAAGCCTGCATTTAAGTTCAACTATACAATAGTAGCTACAGCACTCCTGGCTGATAAACACCTGTTTATTAACACACACACACACACACACACACACATTCACACAAACACACCACAGCCTCTAATGACTTTTACAATTAGCAGCAGGTCTGATTGTGTTGGGGATGTGTCTCGGTGCAGCAGTCGATCAATAAATCTGCCAGATAAATTACCATGAGTCGCAGAAGCAGTGAAAGGACACAGCGCAGACTAATCAGGAACCGCCACCGCGGCGGCATCAGCAGCTCTGACGTTCTACAAAATAGTCCATTTAGATCCATCATTGTGACATTTTCTTGCATGTTAGGTGTGCAGCTGCTGCTCTTTTCTCTTTCTCTTTACTTTTAGGCCAACAAAACTCACTGCTCCATGACTGGATTTGAACATTTGTAGTCAGTAGACATAGAAAAGGGAGAGAGATAAGATACAAATTGTTAATTAATTAAGAGTTTATAAGTGAGATCCAGAGGTGCTACCATGTGGATTTTGTTGCCCTTGTGTGAAGCCACGCTATATGTTTGCCCTTGATTTCGGCCTGTATGCTAAGCTAAGCTAACTAGTTGATGGCTCAAACTCATATTGAGCAAACAGATATTAGAGTGGTTTTGATTAACTCGTCTAACTCTTATGGCACCAAAGCAAATAAGAGTATCTCCCAAAATTCAAACTGATGTCTGGAAACAGCTGGAAACTATGTCCCAAATCTACATAAACATCGATCCTTTCAAAGGTTTTCTTTTGGCACAAAATCCAAACTGTGGTGAATCTCCAGGCTTCAGCTGACACATCTGATCAGTGTAATGTATCTCAGACATCAGTGTCTTTTAAAAACAAGATGAAAAGGTTAGATCTGGAGCACAATGACAAATACATCAGAAAGTTTTACTTTTTATTGCGTTTAATCAGTGTAAATAGTTGGTAACATGAGTCAGTTAAATGATGACACGTGTACAGAATGGCTGCACATGTTTTACACGTGTAAAAGCAGAATTTCGAAACGTCTATGTAATGATAATGAATGGAGGATGATTCAAGACCCCTCCGATCGTGTTGGGGCACCGACCTGTCGTTGTTTATTATGCAACAATGACCCTCTCGCTGTACAGTATTCCACGTATTACATGGCTACTTACTGCAGAGATCAGAATCGAGTATTTGACATAGCTGTGTAATAAAAATGAATAACCATAGACTCCATGGAAGAGGACCAGCATCATCTGTAGATATATAAGGATCATTCAGGTGATTATACACTAATGAAATCATAGTTATGCATATTATATTCCATTTTTTGCCATATTCTGTAAATAGATTCTGTAATAGCCCCCTAAATTTTACACACTAGACCTTTAACTTCGATGAGGTATTAGATTAGTAGTAACTCATATTTCATTACATGTATTCCTACATTGACTGCAAGATTTAAACAAAGCACACAGAACTTTACAAGAGCAAAGGAGAAAGTGAAGTGAATCACTTGTTATGGATGGCTACAACAGTGGCATTTGTACAGGAACCTATGACAGTGACTGATGAGAGGGGTTAAATATCACACAGGTTCTTATGCAACGTCCATTTTTGCTGTGGAAAAACCTTTAAGGGAAATGTATGCTTGTTCTGAGAGTGGTAGAAATGTTTTTTCAGCTGCAACTGAGTGAAATGAAACTCAACTAAAACATAACAGTACCAACCCTAATGCATTTAATTTAAAGACTAAACATTTGGTGATTTTAGGGTGAGTCCGCACCTGAAATTATACATTGTATCTTAAAATACTGCAACTGAACGCTTTCTGAGAACATGCAGAGTTTTTCACATTACCAGACATCCAGCGGAACAGAAATGATTTCCACGCAAGAGCTGACACATGAATGAAAGTTGACTAATGTTGATATGTGTCATCACAACAAAACAAACACACACGAGAGAGAGAGAGAAACAAGAGAAACAAATGGGTCATCCTGCAAATGTCAGAGGTAACTATCTAATGTCAGCGATGCTATTCGTAGCTTCATAACTCTCCCAAACAAATGATGACTGATTCAAGCAAACTTCATTTTTAAGGGGAAATTGACAGAGGCTATTTTTATCCTGGAACAATTTTTTTTTTTTTTTTTTTAAGGCTTGTTTTGAATGGGTGCTTTCCCAGAGCTCCAGGTCAGATTGTCAGTGATGAGAAGTGACTTTATCATGCGAAGGCATCTTTCTTCTCTCTCTCTCTCTCTCAAAATAGACACACACTGTTAATGAATTGGCAAATATGCAGAGAAACACTTTGGTTTGCTTTCGTATGAAAAATCACAAGTTGGTGGTGATTTAAGTGCCGCTTGTATGGTATTATGAATCATTGTAGAGTACAAAAACATGCACACAGTGAGTGCATGACAAATAATATAACAAGAGAGTGATCGAGCAAACACAATGTGAAAAACTTTTAGGGTTGAATCATCAACAACTGACATCAGGCTCAGTTTTATTTTTGGTGTAGTGAAAGAAATGTTTCTCTTTGTCTCTAATTGTCTGCTCGTAGGACACTGTGTTCCAGCTGTTTAGTATTGCACTTGCGTAAAGTTGGGGTGTTCACAAGAGACAAATTTACAAGAGGAATGACCAAAATTGATGCAGCAGAGAACGAGCAGGATACTTGCAGGGCTTACTTGCAAGATGAAGATGATAAAGATATGATAGAAAACCAGCAGAGACAATACGGCCTAGATTTGTTCAGTATAATAATGTTTGTTAAGAGTCTATGAGCTACCTAGCAGCTGTAGTAGTGACAGTGTTTGCTGCAGGTCTGATGATGCTGACTGAAACTCCACAAAAAAGAATTGAAGAGCCTCACTAACAGTGTAAAAACAACTCTTTTGAGGTGCATAATATCTCCCAACAGCATGACTATAGCTAACAATATGGCCAACAGCAGGAAAGAAACTGAATCTAATGTTTCTTAAGATTTTTTAAAGACCTGCAGATACTGAAATTACCCTGTTATGGCTGTAAGATCCAAAAGAAGAGTAAAAGATTCCAGTTAATGCAGAGATCTTCAGAGGACAACAATGCTGCCCTCTGGTGAAGAAAATC
Source organism: Sciaenops ocellatus (assembly GCA_033000465.1). Classification (NCBI taxonomy): domain Eukaryota; kingdom Metazoa; phylum Chordata; class Actinopteri; family Sciaenidae; genus Sciaenops; species Sciaenops ocellatus. The sequence goes on along the minus strand of CP136872.1, from coordinate 21,009,033 downwards.
AAGACATGACTGTGGCTGACATGTCAGAAAAGAATAATCTGATGTGTTTTAGGTACAATCATCAAAATCACAGCCGTGTGCGTAAAAAGAAAATAGCGCAACAAAAACCTCCTTAGTCAACACATGAATGTCAAATCATAAATTCAGATCTGCAGTCATTTAGTGTTAATTATAAACCTACAACAAAATCTAACAAAATCTTTTCAGAGACCTTGACCTTGACTGTGACCTGGACATGTGATCTGAGTTTGTACATGTACAGCTTTCATTCAGGATGAGAGACCACAGGTGCTGCAGAGAGAGGTCTCTCCTGCTGCACTGCAGTCTGGTGGAGCCTCACATTGTACAACATCACACTGTAAGAGAGTCTCTCATGTGCACGCTACATCACAGCAAACACTGAGAAAATAACCAAGTGTGTCCGTTAACATGTGACTTCATACTGATCATAGTCAGGATTTTTGGGCCTCTGTAGTAGAAAGGTCTTCATAAAGAACAGGACTGAAAAAAGTGTCTGCATGAGAGTTAAATGTTCTGCAAGCCACAGTTTCTATATGGAAATAATTTAAAGTTAAGTGAATGCATTTGAAGTTTTGATCATTGCATTTTTAAATGGTTAAGTCATCAGCAGAGCTTCTTACTGGTTTTAACAGATGACATCACATCACCCTGATCCTAACTTCTCTCCACTGGCTTCTCTGTAGCCTTAGATCCTCAGGCAGAGCCCTAACTGGCTGTTCCAAAGTGGAGGCTTAAATCTAAACGAGGCTGTGCTTTTGCCATCAGGGCCCCTCGACTTCGGAACAACCTGCCTGAGCAGATAAGACTCACAGAATCAGTGACGTCTTAAAAAAATAAATAAAATCACTTTTAAAAACGCAACTTAGTCTTGTATCCTGTTTGTGCTCGTCTTTCAAAGCACTTTATAAACTTTTTTTTTGTTTAAATATAAAAGGGGCTATATAATTAAAGTTATTGTTATATTAAAATACAAAGGGAAAAAGAAAATCACTTAATTTAACAACGAACAAGTGACATCCTGTCATTTGGGAGGGAGCAAAATCTAGATTTTGACATCACCTTTAAATGATATTAAAACAAAACTTATATAGTCTCCTCGACTATTTATCCCAGCTATACAAAATTGGCCTCAAGTACCTATCATTTCTGAAAATATACAAACTATAGTCGTAAATTACTTAAGATGTATGTCACATCTTAATATACTGACTAATGTGATGCAGGAGCTCTGTGATAAATGTGCCGTCAAAGAACCACAAAAACACAGGATATGTTTTATGAAACATCTATTTACAGCAAAAACAAATACAGTAAATATGAACATTTAAAGACATCCAGAGGATCAACATTTATTTAAAAGTATGCAAAACTATTTAAAATACAATATAAGACATTTACATCCATTTCATTTTAAAATATAATAAAACTGTACAATTTAAAGCCTAGTAGGTCTACATTTCTTTATTTTTTGGCATCAGATGTGTTTGTCGCTCACAGACGACAACATTTTTAGCCAGATGACACTCTCTGGTTGATTGTCCCAGTAGTGTTTTAAGTGCTTCAGTCAGATTCAGTTAGGTAGAGCCACAGCTCGGCATGCAACAAAGCTTTGGCGCCACAGTGCACAGACAGGCGCCCACGTAAAAGCTTTCCCCACCGCCCGAACATCGGAGGGAGTCAGCGGTAACACTGCCAGTCCAGGGAAAGTTGACCTGCCCAGTTAAAACAGTCAGTAAATAAAACCTCAGTAAAGCTCCGTCACAAGCGCCTGATGCTCCTCTTGCTGCGAGCGCTGCCTGGTATGATCGGGGTTGATTTGGGGTAGGAGAAGTGGGATCTGGGCTTCACCACTCTGCAGGGGGTGGAGCCGTGGAAGGCCTCCTGGCAGTTTGTGCAGAAGTCGAAGAGACAGCTGGAGCGAGTGCATGTGGCCCTCTGAACCTCGGCAAGATGTGTCGCTGGTGAGCCACAACGCTTGCAGGGACGCAGGGACTCGTGCTGCTTCAGACTGCTGGCAGCCTGGACAAAAGAATTCAAAAGAAGACACACATACGTTTGTTAAAGAGTGAAATGTGACAATTTGCTGTTTTATCTTGTCTCATATTATCGTAAATTCAATATGTCAAACAAAACAAGACATTTGCTGACATCACCTTGGACTAGACACTCACCTGCATGTATTCAGTGAAGCGTGTACAGTTAGGCGTGTGGCTCTTCTGAGAGAGGACCGTCCGTTGTTTGCCCCTGGAGGCTGGGGTGGATGAGGATGAAGATGATGACGGAGTACTTGAGGAGGCCAGGGTCTGCATGCAAGACAGCACCACCCTGGACACAGTCTGATCTCTTGTCAGACCGCAGCCCCTTTGTCTCAGAGAGCTCCTTGACTCCTTAAAAAAAAGGAATAAAAACACATTAGATCATGAAAGACACCTGGAATAAGTCTTGGACACACGCTGCACATAACGTTTTGTGAATATTAGTTTTCGATGCTGTGGATTTTTATGTACGTAAGGTGTGGTAAGATATCTGAAAAATAGTCCACCGTATGCCCATCAAAGGCACCAAGATGTCAGCTGTGTCTTTGGAGTGGCTACACTTTCGTGTGAGAGTCTGTGTGAGTTTACTCACCTTTAGCGCCTGCTCGGCTTCTCGGCACCTGTTCAGAGCTGCTGTATCCTCACAGATGATCCTCCTCCATGTCCTGCTTACTTTCTTACAGCTGTGAGATAAGAGGTGAGCACGTGATGAATAAAAAAAATAAAATAAAGTAGAAACTTTCATGATTCATGTCAGGGTTTAAAAGTCTTGCCTTAGATAATCTTAGCTCTAACAACAGACAGTATCTTCTTTGGGCTAAAACAGCATTTATTCCTGCTGTAACTTCCTTTCCTACTCGTTTTCTTGTATATATAAATTATTTTTACCATTTATTAGCAGTTGCGGTTTTAAACAGAATCTAAATTGCACATTGGTCATCCCTTATGAGTACAAACCCTCTCACCACATGTAAAGCATTTGTAGTTTACCTAATGAGGTCCATGTCCCCGAGCAGGGACAGGATGTTTGTCAGGATGCTTCTCATGTTCCTGGACAGCAGAGATGAAAACATGTCGACGTACTCCAGGCCCATGTGGCCTCCGATCACCCGATCCAACAGATGATCATTTGCTACCTTGTGTACGATGGTCCAGTCAAACCTGAGATGCAGAAAACCCGCTGTGATTCACTTATTTACTCAACATTTTATAGTAAAACATATTTAGTACAATTGAAACAAGAAGCTTGGTTGTTTATAGCTCTTAATGATTTCATTGAATAAAGGAAACCAGTGAAAAAGACTCACTTTTACAATTTTGATATCCTACAGACAAACAGTTAATCTGCGTCGAGTAACCACCAAGAACTGGTACTTCAAGTGTGTGTGCAACTATTTACAACAGGAGGAAGGACAGCTATAAAGTCATATAATTTAAGTGTATCTACCTCTTATTCTTCCGATAGCCCTTGGCAAGCTTTTCACACACGTCCTGCTGGAACTTCAGTATAGGCAGGTTGGCATCATGTTGGTTGGAGGGGGTGGATGACAGCGAGCATGCTGCTGTTCTCCTGTGATGACTCACAGGAGTGGAAGCTGAAACTACTACTGGACGGCTCGTGTTCTTTTTGGAGGGAGAATGTCTTGGTGATACAGTCTTTTCTTGATGTGTAGCAGCAGCAGCAGAAGGCAGCAGGGTCGCTGGGGGTTTTTCCTGGATGTGGTCGTCCTCTTCCTCCCCGTGGTGATCGTGTATCTGACTGTTGTGCAGAGACAGATAGCCGCTGTCCTCAAACGCCTCATCCAGATGCCCATCACGCTCCCTGCTGCTGGTGCTGTTTTCCTTGTTGTGGACCGGTCTGGTGTTGTCGTTCAGAGAGAACAACACCGTAGTCACATCATTAGGTGGACTCTGAGGTTTGACGGGGGTGGGGGGCTTCACTGGGGAAGCTTTAAGGTGAAGCATCAAAGACTCTGCAGCAGCTGCAGCAGCAGCAGATCTTTTCTCCATATTGTTGGCCATGGTAGGCTCGTAGCGAGAGAATTTCATGATTACTTTCTTACGGTGAAACATACACACTGTGCGGCTTGTAGATTTCTGGAGAGAGGGGGGAAACAAAACGGGAGATTTGTGTTAGGTCAAGCCTGCCAAACAACATGGCCTCCCCCTCATGCAAACCAACTTAGCCACCTCTAAACCAACAGTAACACACGTTATTTGTCTGACATGAAAGGAATAAACAACATATGACAATATTAATGTTAAACTGTCAGCATAAACTTTGAATATCACTAAAAACTCTTCAACAAAAACAGTTTGCAAATCCAATAATTGATTTTTTGGCGCGATATAGATTTGGCGGAAAGACAGCAGTGACGTAAAGATACTTACTATGCAGTCTTTATAATAAATACGTAAAGTTGGTGCTTTTTAAATCAACAGACATCTTTTAAATGATCTCCTCTACATTAGCAGGTTAATAATCATGTCAAATGTGCATAGTTCAGGCTACTGACCTGCATTTACGCGCCTACAATGAGTGAATGGGGGTGTAGCTTGAAACTACTAATGTGCAAATAGCCACATAAAGAACTATTAGTGCTAAATATGCTTTGAAATGCACACTAGGTTGTTTTGTTAGCTGACGTTTAGTTCCTCAAGTTAGTTGTCCGACCAACAGCTAACTAACAGCAACTAACTCAGCTAGTCCCGCGGCTAGCTGAAGCTACAGTTAGCCACATCTTTAATACTTTTAGATGAACACTAGAAGCTCGCAGGTGAAGAGATACTGAACTGTCTCTTACCTTATGTTGTTATGTCGTTATCTAAAGCGGACTCGCTTCCTCGCTTTCCCTCCTTTTAGCCGCTTGAGCTGACTTTCCCACATTAAATGCTCCCCTCGACTAAAAAAATCCGCCAGTTGTTCGTCCGTATTTGAAATCCGTGGGTAAAAGGCGCAAACCAATCACAGCGAAGAGGGCGTTCGTCCCTTTAAACCATCAACCAATGGGAGCTCAGATTGTTGGAGTGATGACGTTAGTCGACGTTGTAGTCCCATTATGTACGTCGACGTTGTAGTCCCACTTGTATTTCCCATCCGATGTGAAACACGCATGAAAATGGCCTCTCCACAGTCAGTTATGTGTTTATAACTTAAAACTATAAAGTATTTTAAAGTTATCAAACCTCGGCCGAACTGTATATAAGGCTACACCATAATATAAGCAAGTTCAAGTGCCAGGTTTATTATTTGTCATTTAAAAGAGGAGACAGTCAGCACCTCGTGTAAAAACACCATTTAAAAATTGTTTACAAACTGTTTACACTGTACACATCTTTTAATTTTGATATACCTCACTGTTTATACTGTTCATTCTGTTTATACACTATGAATATCTTTCTATATATGCCATATTTATACTGTTTATATCTTTTAGATTTGCTGTATTTTTCTTAGATATCTTTTAACTTTTATATATTTTATACTTTATATTTCATCTATATTGCTGTTTGCACCAAGCAGATGAGGGACACGTCATTTCAATTCTCTGTATGTCCTGTACATAAGGCAGCATTGACAATAAAGTTGACTTGACTTAAGAGCACAATATCTGTGTAACAGCACCACATATAAAGAATATAAATAAGCTAAAGAAGTAAAATACAATACCATATATATATATATATATATATATATATATATATATATATATATATATATATATATATATAGCCACACTGCACAAGACCAGGTTGTGACAACTATATTCAAGTATTGAGTACAAGTATTACTGTATAAACAGATATAAACATACAATATAAATAGGATATATTACACTATTTAAAATATTGATAGTAGGAGTCATAGTGTCATATGTACACAGGAATATTTGACAAAGTAGTGAATTGCATTTTGCAGAAAGGACTATTATTAGTGGTGGTGAACGGTAAACATACAAAAATCAAAATAATATTTATACAGCTTAAAATTACTGAATGAGTTCATGCTAATGCAAATACATTTTAACATGAATTCACTTTTTTTTCTTTCTTTTTTTTTTATCTATATGAACACATGAATGAATGAATGAATACACAAAGCTAGTGTATATTATACAGTTTTAAATAGTAACCACTGCTCTACAAACACAAAATCTTAGAGTTTTATTTCTGTCAGGAATTCTACTGTTTGAAAAAAAAAGATAAAAACACTGGTAATTCACAGGACAGTTTGGTTCACACCCCCGCCCGGAATGTGTGAAACAGGCTTTTCTTTGAAACCAGTCAGGGGGGAAGTTGCAGGCTGGGGCAGTGGGTGGTTTAGATACAGGATCTCACTTGTTTCACTTCACTGTTACAGACAAAAATGACAAATGGGAACAAATCCAAGTCATATACAAACTTTATTAGGGTGGTTTTAGTGGGTTGGGTTTAAATTCAATGTCCAACACAGAGAACTGGGTGGACAAAAAGGTCTAACAGCTGAAAGGGGAAATGAGAAAACTCATTGAGGCCAGTGACAGACAGACAGACAGACAGAGACAGAGAATGTGTGAAGTAGTGTTTGTAGAAGTGGGAAGGAGGTGGGTCACTTTCTGAACCCTGAAGTTTAACATCTTTGCATCCTGGAGTGCAAAATGCTAATTAAAGAATGATCCCACTGTCAGTCCTGTTTTCAATTCAAAGTCCAATTTACAATTCCATACAGTCATTTCAATTACAACTACAGAGCAGCACAGGTAAAGCGGCCAAATGAGTATGCACCAGTAAAACTAACAACTGAAATGCTAAGGGCCTACATCCATCTCGAGTTGTGAAACAGCGATTTGTTGACATTTTGCTGAAATGAAATTATGTTTTTTTATTGAAATTACCAACAACTAGTAGACACACAGCAAACCTGTGGCAGGTAATCTATGGATTATGGCTGAAGACGAGGTGTGATCGGTTGCTTTTAGTCCAAATATTTTAAGGCGAAGAATCAGATTTATTGCCAAGTAGGTTTTCACATACAATGATCTTTTTTTAGTGATATGATGCATAACAAACATAAAGTGACAAAATATAACAGTATAAATATATGTACAATATGTTTTAAAGGTACAGTGTGTAGAATTTAGTTGCATTTAGTGGTCCAATCACTGCATTGTAATCTCCTCACATCACCCTCACCTTCCTAGTGTAAAGGAGAAACACCCTGGTTAGGACCCTGTTTAGAGTCAGTATTTAGTTTGTCTGTTCTAGACTACTGTATAAATAAGGTGTTTCAAGATGGTGGCCTCCATGAAAGGGGACCCTCTCCCACTGTAGATACAAAAGGATAATTTTTAAGTAACAAACATAAAAAGATTCTTATTTTCAGGTGATTATACATGCATGAAAACATAGTTATGAATATTATATTCCATGTTTGCCTCATTGTGAAAATAGAGGCCCCAAATCTTACACACTGTACCTTTAAAATGAGCGGTACAGTTTGTGCAGAGTGTGCGATGTATGTGCAGATATTTATCAAAACGAGTTGGTCCAAAAGATGTTAAAGGTGTTAATGTAACGCATAGAGTCTGTAGATTTTGGATTTATATACTGCACACATAAACAGTATCAGAATCACTTTAATTCACCAGGTATGTGTGCACACACCAGGAATTTGACTCCAGTTACACTTTGCACTTTATATATATGTAATAAATGTATAGACAAGGATAAAAACTTTTTTTTTTTTTACACTGAATTGGAATGTGCAATGAATAAATGAATTAAATGGAAGATCTAATCTACATATCTATCATAGACGTATCTATTTCACTATATGAGTCTGAGTGGGACGTTTTATTGTGTTGCAAAGTGTAATACTCATTGGTCTTTGGTGGGAACCATACATGTCGGAACTATCTTTTTTTGTAGTCTGCTGCGGAAGATATGCCATCCACTGCGCATGCGCGCCATATCCAATGTGTCCGCGCGCTACAGCAAGGTGGTAAAGGCTCAATATTTTTCATAACAAGCGTCAGCAAACAGCTGCTAGACAATCTGTACACAATTTACGACTGAATCCTGTTTCGTTAGAGTCACACCGAAGTTTAAGATACTCAGAAAACCTTAACGGAAGCACTGTTAAGTGATTTCAGGATTAGATACAGCGAGTTGTCTGCTGTCTGTAATGCTTTTATTTTGGTTTGTAGGTTGAAATTCGACCTTTAATCAAACAAAACAAGTAAAAACTTTAGCTTTTGTTTTGGTAGTCGTCTTCCGCTGAAACACCGCACACCGGTCGTGGTTATTGGCGACGTGAATCGACGCAATTCATCAAAATAAACTCTTCAATAATGCATTAATTGGATTCTGAATATCTCTTAATATAGCAGCTAAAGTGGCATATAACCGCTACAAATTATAACATTTTTGTATGACATTTGGCTGGTTGTTTCTAGAAAGCAGCATGCACCAAAGCCAAGTCATACTGGGATCTGTTTGGTCTGCCTCACAGTGAATCTTCCAGACAGATCTGCTCATACAATGGCTTACAGGAGAGCTGTGAGCCTTCTTCTGAGAAGAAACGAGTGTGTCTTTAATCCCTGCACACCTCGTTTACTAAAATCACCCGATCTCAGCAGCCAAACTTTAAGATTTCATGACCGCTGTATCAGAACTACAAGGACCGTTCACACCGGTACGCCACTCATGGTGGCCAAGTTAATGACGGTGGATGAGCTTTTTGCCAAGAGGTCTCTGCAGGAATACCTGAAAAAGATGGAGACAGAGTACGATGAATGTTTGAGAGAAGTCAACAGCGACGCGGCAGAGGAGCAACGCAATGAGGACGAGCTGAGGGCCAGGAGGACCAGAGTGTCCCTGCTGGCTCCTCTTATCCACAGCATCAGAGAGCTGAACACCAAACAAAAAGAGTTTGCAGAGACAGAGACACTCCTGAAAGGTGAGACCGCTGCCACACAAAGACAGGAAATTTGTGAAATAGAGCTAATTACAAAGCCATAATTTAATTTATTTTACAACAATAGACTGTTGTCATCAATAATTTATGGTCTTAATGTATAAATTGGCATATCACGCAACCGTAGTTAAATGTATGTTTCTGTTTTTCCTCAAAGATGAAGATCCAGCCTTGCGAGAGCTGGCAGAGCTGGAAAGAGAAAGCTGTTTGCAGCACATTCGAGATCTAAGTCAAAAGGTAGAGCTAATGTTAAACCACGAGCTACGACTGTTTTTTTCTTTCTGTACCTTTTGTAAAATTTTTCACACATCACATCTATCTTGTTTTCCTTTCTGTCAAATCACCTGTGTCACCACTCAGATCCTGGATCTGTTGATCCCTGAAGAGGAGGCAGATCTAAGCGACCTCGTCCTGGAGGTTACAGCTGGTATCGGGGGCCAGGAGGCCATGCTGTTCAGTGCTGAGGTCTGAAAGTACTTTACGTATATAATTATTCGAAACTGTTCTTGTGGACTTTACAATAATACCTGAAAAAGGAAGTAGCAGCATACTTACTTAGAGAGAGTACTATAATACTTTTCATTTAGACACAAAAACAAATTTGGGACCCTGTTCATTAGGAAATGCAGCAAACCAGAAAGGAATGTTTTTAAGTCCTTGGAATGCCCCCTGCTTACAGAAAAGCAATCTAAATTTACATCAGTAGCAACCTTAGAATGAAGAAAGACAGAATAATGTGAACAAATAAAACAAGCTGACTTGTTCCGTCTCGTGTCCTCTGCAGATGTTTGAAATGTACCAGGGCTACGCTCAGCACCACGGCTGGTCCTTTGACATCCTGGAGCACACGACCAGCGAAATAGGTCAGTGGACGCAGACACTCATGATTATATGATTATATGAACACATTAAGTGGGTTACAGTTAAATAGGACTCTGGACACTGTACTAAGAGAGCTGGATTACTTGTTAGTCTCCTGAATTACGCGATCATGTACACACTTCAGTCTAGATTTTTTGTTTTCACTCTCTGCACAACATCACAGAGTGAACGGTGAGTGATGGTAGACAGACACACACTGAAAGTATGTGTGAGATGAGAATTAGATAGAGCTGAAATGTGTGTGTGTTTTTTTTTTATTACATTATAACCTATGTTGCAGTGACAGAGGCAAGACACAAGGGGGAGCCCTTCCTACACCACATATATGTGAGGTTGCCACTGTGGTGTGCCATCATATAATGTCAGAAAAAGAAGCAGAAGAAGCTGCACAGTTAGAACATTTTCGTGGTTAGAAGGTTAAAGGTTACGATTTAATAGACACTATTAAAGTCCCTCTCTTTGATATTAACATTTCAAATGACTACATTTGTCATTGCCACCAGCAGGCAGTCATATTGTGGTGTTATTTTCCCACCACGACCAGGTGGATTACGTCACGCCTCGGCCAGCATCAGTGGCCCCCAGAGCTACAAGAGGATGAAGTTTGAGGCTGGAGTCCATCGAGTTCAGAGAGTTCCCAAGACTGAAAAACAGGGCAGAATGCACACCAGCACCATGACTGTCGCCGTACTACCACAGCCCACTGAGGTACAGCCTTACATGATGGATGGATGACACAAACACAGTCAGTTTGTTCTGCTGTTGTTTTCTTTTTTTGCTGTTAAAATAATCATTTTTTTCTACAGGAACATTTACAGATCAAGTAAAGAAACACATTGAATGCATCTTGTTTCCCTTTATATGATGCCTTTCCTCTTGAAATGAGATGTTGGGATGGAAATTATTCCAAACTAATCATGAATCATGAAAATCATGGAAACAAACTGCAGAAATATGACAGAAAAATCTTCCTGTTTTAGTTTTTTAACACTGATTTACCATGTGTTTGTGTGTTCTTGTCAGATCTCTTTCACGATCAACCCGAAGGACCTGAAGATAGAAACGAAGAGAGCAAGTGGAGCTGGAGGTCAACATGTCAACACCACAGACAGTGCAGTCAGAATAGTCCATCTGCCAACAGGTAAAGTGTCTATCCACTGACACTGCTGTTAATTCATGCACTTGACAGACAACATTTATGTAAAATACCTCTATGCCTATTTCTGAGTCCGTTTACTTTCAGCAAAACAACAAAGAACAGGTTTAGGTGGTGTCTAGGAGTAGTTAAGTTAAGTGGGATGCCAACGTAAGAATAGTACTTCAACACTTGTGTGTGTTTGTTAGGCGTGGTTGCAGAGTGCCAGCAGGAACGGTCCCAGCTAAAGAACAAGGAGAAAGCCATGAAGGCTCTGAGAGCAAAACTGTACAGCATGAAGCTGGAGGAAGAGACCAGCAAACGCTACAACCAGCGCAAAATACAGGTGAGATATATACATACGGTTTAATGTAATCTACAGGTGGAGGCGTTCAGAACTTCAAAACGTTTCTTCTTTCTTCTCCAGATTGGCACCAAAGGCAGATCAGAGAAGATTCGAACCTACAACTTCGCCCAGGACCGTATAACAGACCACCGGATCGGCATGACGGTGCACGACGTCAAGAACTTCCTGCTGGGAGAGGATCTGCTTGACGAGATGAATTCGTCACTACAGGAATTCTCCAACCAGGAGATGCTCATAGAACTTCTAGGAGAAAACAACCAGGAGGGCTCATGAGTTTGAACATGGATTCTTGCTACATGTTTAAAGCACTGACTGTGATATTGGTCATTCCTACTCCACTTCAAATTCTGCAGGAAATCATGATGGATTATAAGAGTGACCAAGTCTTAATGCTTCTGTCCATCTAAAACAAACATTTTAATTTCTATACTCATGTCCAGAAATGACAAACGATGTCAGCACAAACAAAAAGTGTCTAATAAAATAACTAAATGTTTCCAAGTATTTAGTCAGTAACAGTATGTGTTTTACAAATTGAATTATTCATTTAAAATCAGTTGTGTGTTGCCCTACTTTGATGAAAGTATGTGGACACCTAATAAGGCCTGGACCGCAGTCGACTTCCAGCTCGTCCAAAGTGTTGGATATGGTGGAGGTTGGGGCTTGTTTCTTCCAGACCAAACTGGGAAAACGATTTCAACATTTTATGCTGTTTTTTGCACAGGGGCATTCTTATTACGTGTGTGTGTGACCTGGTTCCCAAAGCCCAAGCTGACTTATTAAAATTGTTTGTTTGCCCAAAACATAATCCCATAACTCAAAGGTATTCAGCTTGCTGTTGTAGAAGGCATTTCTGTTTTAAAAATGACTCAAGCAACAGACCAGGTGTTTCCATTGATACTAATTACAGTTCCGTTCCATTTTTTTTTGCAGCAGAGCCTTTCCAAAAAACATTTCTTCCTTTTTTTCACATCTGGAGTCAGATAACAAAGAATAAATTGTATGGAATATGTTAAACTTGCATGAAGTTGACATAAGTATAACATTTATAAATGTCCAAAGGCCGGCCCGGGGGGCAATCACGGCCCGCAGTCAAATTTCATGCAGCCTGCAGCTTCATTTTTATAACATATTATTTATGGCCTGCTAGGATTGTCAGATACTGTATGGCTGGAAGATTTGTCTTTTTTGATTGACATTACGAAGCATTTGAACCTCTAAGGACATAACTGCTGGTGTTATGTACCTGTAGATGTGACACTTTAGTATTACTTTGTGAAAGAGAAGAGCAAGAGTGATGCGTTTTAAACTTAAATGTTAACAGATTTGTATTCCATACAATTTATTCTTTGTTATTTGACTCCAGATGTGAAAGAAGGGAAAAAATGTTTTTTAGATTTGTTCACACCTGATTGACTTAGATTTGGTTACATTGTCATTTAAAAAAAAAAAAAAAAGATAAGATGACAATGAAAACACTTCACATTATCAAATCTGGCCCTCCTTAAAAAAAAGAGAGAGAAAAGTTTGGTGTAGTATGTCCTTTTTTGGTTTAGTTTTAAGTGCAGGAAGCTTGTTTGTTTGGCACGTTTAACCGAAAACTACATTACCCATAAAGCACATATCACCCAGGCTGATGAATCGAGTGTGGATTCATCGCACCGCTCTGCTCGCCCACTCTCACCGTCCAGTTTTCTCTCCCAACAGTCGCATCCTGCCTGCCAGCTCCAGCGCTACCGTTAGCTAGCTAATGGGGGAGTAGCAAGTCATTCTTACCGATGTTTTGATATCTCAACATTATGTCACATTGTTGAGTAATCCGTTCGGGAAAATGAATACGCGTTTTTCCCGTACCAGAAGGCAAAATTCCCTCTTTAAAGTCCGCTTTTTCACTTCGACCTCGGTAGCTTGAACGAGCTTTTAGCGAGTCAGTTCGTTTTGACAAGCGAGTGGGCTCACCATCATCTGCCCGCTGCCGCTGCTCTCCAACGGGGGAGGTGGGGAATTGGACAAAGCCAGTCAGATGTTGGACGGAAACCCAAACGTTTTTTTGTTTTTGTGTGTGTGAAATTTTAATTATCAAGCTTATTAATCTGTCGTCAAAGTGCCAGGAATAAGAAAAAAAAAGGCAGGAGGAGGAGGAGGAGGAGGAGGAGGTGGTGGTGGAGGACGGTCTATTTTTGGAGGGCGAGAGTTTGGATCTCGCACCGGAGAGGGGGGAAAGGGGGTAGGAAGACCCGCAGAGAAGAAGGGACGTAAGGGAGGAAAATCCTGATGCCAGTGATGGCAAACGAGCCGATCATCCTAAACGTGTATGATATGGTGAGTAGATCCTGGTTTTAGGTAGCTTTTTTATTACTTATTTACTACTTTATCTGAAGGCTGTGGTCCAATCTTGTGTTTATTTAGTTATGTCAACAATGTGAGTGCCAAACTCCACTGTACAAAGGCGATATAATAAACTGTGTTAGGTATCAGCAGATAAGGAAAGATGAAAGTGAAACACTCAAGATGTTTTTTTATTGATAAGGAGCCACTCTTCAATGCGGCATACATCCACAACACCACACTCTGGTATCTTTTAACACAATTTCACCTTTAGGATTTGGTTTATTTGTTATTTTGGTGCTTTTGGAGGAGGCTTATAACCATTCAGATAATGTTTAAACCCAGAGTTGCGTGGTTGTGTTTGGTGCAACAGCACCAAAAGACATTTGTAAAAACAGAGTTGTCACATAAGGCCAGATAAAACTGCTCAAAATAACTTGAATCCACAGCTCTAAGACAATCTTGGGTGCAACATAAGGTTCCTCTTTGGACAAGTGACATCTCTACCAGGGTGACCCAAAGTGAGTTTCATATTCACGCACCGAACAATAATCTCGCCTTTTAAGGATTTCAGGAAAGCACTGGACTTCGAAATCTAACTGCGGACATGTGGATGGTAAAAGTAAAGTTGTGGGGGGAGAAATGTCTCTTTGTGTTACAGAAGAGAGAGGGACGGAGGTTAAATTTGAGTCACTATGTTGTCACCATGCAGGGGTGAGTCAGTGGGTAAAGGGGGGGGCTTGAAATTGACTGATGTGTTGATGAATCATTGATTAATATGGATTCCCTGCGGCGGACAGATTACACCCAAAATGGCTATTGTCTTGTTAGGGGTTATAAAACAGGCAGAGAGTGTATTTCAGTATAATGTGCATGGACACTTTGCTGAAAAACCACAACTTACCGTACGTGTGTTCATTAGGCTGTTATTTGTCGTTATAATCCACTTGTTTTTGTCTCATTTTCCATCCCTGTACCTTGTTAAAGTTCTTAAGATGTCAAGAAATATCCTCTCTTTCTAGAAACAACTCTCCTGCTCCTCCTTTATTCAGATTTATTGCTGTTGTGTTCCCATTTAGCTGATGGTCAATATATCATCACAGGCCTGAGGTCAGAAGGTTGGAGGCAGGTTTCATATAGATTAACGCAGAGAGCAACAGAGACGTTTCCTTGTAGAGTAACGTAGGACTTGGTTTTACTCATGTTTGTCCCCATAATCGTATTTGTCCCTTCCTCAGTGGAAGCTGATCCACTTGTTTCCTTCCTATCCTCCTTCTGTCTGTCATTCTGTCCTTCACTTGTCTCCTCGAACACCCTCTCTGTCCCCCCCCCCCCTTTCTTTCACTTCCTCTTGTTTTTTCGCTTGACTTGCAGTTCACATTAGTTTCTTCTCAGTAAAGACTGAAGAGCTTTTTTATCTCTGTCTCACTTCCCATTCATGTGAAGGGCTGCAGGCACACTTTCACATGCAAAGACTCACAAACGCTCTGTATCTAACACACACATGCGTAACTTATTTTTACAGTTACTGCACTTCTGTGCTTTCCGTTCGCTGATTCGTTGTTTTTATCTAACTGATTCTACAGTTAGTTGTTACAGATACTGTCAGTGTGTGTATGAGAATGAGTGTGCAGACGGTACTCATTACATGACTTTTGTGGTTTCTGCTTGTGCAATGAGATCGACTCACCCCCGTGTATTTGGAACAAGATTTTGGCCTGTTTGCAGCAGCGTTTTAACGCTCATTGAAAACAATGGGACGATGGCTACAGTCCATTCATACACTCCACTACTTTAAACACTTCCTCTGTCTGTTGATTAGGCTCTTCTGACTTGAATACTGTAGGAAAAGTGATGGCTGGCGGACTAGCTGCATGCTCACTGACTGACTAGCAGACTCGCCGTCTGCTGGTTGGTTGGTGACGTACAGAAAACAAAAGAGAGAGATGCCCAAATGTTTTTCAGTGGTATACCAATCAATTCCGTTGAGCGCTGGATGACTTGCTTGCTGAATGTTGGAGTCACTTTGCGGCTGACTAACAGTTTGCAGACTGACTCACTGTTTGCAGTTAAACAGGCTGTTTGATACTCTCTGACCTTTGACCTTTGACGAGGAGCATTTTAACATTCTGGGAAATATTTGCCTTCTTGCCGAAATTTAGATGAGAAGATTGACACCACTTTTGGGTTCTGTGCACAGATTAAACAAACAAGATACACTGCAATGTGATGATAACTTAGAGACAGGCTAGCTGTCTTCCACTGCTTCCAATCTTTATTTAGGCCATTAAGAAACAATAAATGATAAAACAGAAATGTCTGTCACTCTGTTTTTCTCTTCTCAGCTTCCTCCATCAACATCCTCTTTGGTCTTTTTGCCTCTGTCATTATGTTCATAGAGGCTGCTGAGCCTGATTACATTGCTCGCTTGCCCAGCTCCAGTTCTGGCACGACACCGGTTTCGTTCTCCGTTAGCATTCGCCTAAGCCCCGGGCCTGAAAACCTCCCCCTGTGCTCCGAACTCACAGTTTGGGCAGCCCAGCTAACGAACTGAGCTAACATTAGCGGACAGCAGCTATAGTTCGCAACAGTTTACTTTACTGAAACTCCAGAAAAACCAGAAAACATTTAGATAAGATATGATCCAACAAATAAAAGAACCAGATTGATTGTTCCACTCTGGGGAATGGTAGAATTAGCATAATGGTACATGCTACACGATTTTTGCATTGCTTAATGACCGGTTGACTGGTTTGGTGACTGGCTGTCTTAAGAGGAAGTCAGGAAACTGTAAAGATCAGATAATGGTCGTGCTCAGTACAGTGGTTCCCCACCACCGTCTCAGATGTTCACACCATGTAATGAACAGTCATAGCGTACAGCCTGGTTGGGGGGTTGGGGGCAGAGAGGCAGCATGGCGACACAGTCAGAGCACCTGTCATTCTGGGCGACATGTGAACCTGCCTGCCTCGTGGTGTAAGTAAGACACCGAATATTTACTCAGTGTTTCATCTGAGGATCAATACTGTCACGTGACTTTAAGGAATATCCATGCAGGCTCGAGTACCAGACCCCTCACCACCGCCACCGCCACTCTTTTCCTTCCGCAATTCCCATTCTGATAGGTCCTCCCCGCCGTCCCGCTCCCATCTCTGCTAAGTGGATTTCCTGGCCAGCTCTGAGTGCTTTAGCACACTGCTCTAATGAGACAGCATTATCTGTACACCACCTGTCTGTCTGACAGCCAGCAGCACGGTCCACTGTATCTACTATGAGCGCGTGTGTTAGTGTGAGAGAACGTGTTAGGGTATTAGGTTTAACACTCAGCAGAGCAGGCTGTGTTATGCTGTTTTCTGGATGCTGCTGTGGATCAATTGTGGACATGCAGCAGTCCTGCTCTTCTTTTGAACTGTCTAGTTTATAAGGTAATGTATGCTGAGATAAGTGAAATAAGTTAGAAGTGTGCAGTGCAGCAGTGGTCTGCTGTAAGTTGGATGCTTTTAATGGCTGTTTTGTAATGACTTTACGATGTCTGCCTCCCTGTATAGCCGTGTGCACGTCTTCAATCAGTTCAGCAGCTTCCATAAGGCCGCATTCATACAGAATCCAGCGCTGCGGTGGAAACGCAGTTTTTTTCATTCATTTGCAGTGCGTTTTGGCTGCGGTGGTGCGGGCCGCAGGGGTGTCCGCCGGATCGAACTTTTGGAAAAAACACAGCCCGACGTCACGCTGCTCAGACCGGTCAAATCCCTCCACAGTCAGCCTGAAATGTCACTGACTCTCCAGGTGGATTCATAGACTAAACTCTGATACTCTACCTGTTGTGTTCCCGCTTTGTTTATTTCATGTACCCAGCTTCGAAATCTCTGCCAGGCTCACATTTCAAGCTGCAAAATAACGACACAAAAGACGTTTAATTTGTTTTGCTTCGATGGTTTGAGAGGGAGAGAGCATCAGTGAGAGACATAGACAGTGAATGAGAGTAAGGGAGCTCCTGCATTGATAAAGCCGGTTAATCAGTTAGTAAGTTATTTCCTGGTTGTTTCACAGCGGTACGTCACTAAGAATAATTTGCAAAAATGCATTTACTAGAGCAGAGCAGACTACTAATTGGAGCATTTCCTTCCCTCAATTTGTGTTTTCAGTTGGTTTGATTCATTGATATTCACGTAAACTAAAAACATTTCATATCTCCAGGCGAATTATTCTGAGATTATAATCCTTAACAGAGATAATTACAGCGCCGAACAGCAGCACGGAGCGGGATGATTCAGTGTACACGCATTAACTGCAGCACACAGTTTCTCTTCAGACATCCATCTCTCTTTTCCTCCCTCTACTTTTCTGCCTTTAATTCATTCACACACACTTTTACTGTCGTGCTCACACACACACACTCCGCTCGCTCTCTGTGCTGTGGAGGAGGCAGGTTTTAATGAGCTTTGAAGTAATGAGGGCTAAGATAAGAGTCTTATTTCAGCACCAATGGGGGGGAGTAGTGTACTAAACTAGAAGATTAGCTTACTTAAAATATTTCCAGAGAGTCATCCAGCGGCTGCTTTTGCAATTATGTGTTGTATGTGGATTTTGAATTATTGCAACAGCAGAATAAGCTCACATTCAGGTTTCAGGTGTTTCCTTTGTCAGTTGTGGCTTTGTGGAGTTTTGGGGAAGTTTTTTTGGGGTTTCTTTTGCAACTTAAATGCTGTTTCTGAACGGGATCAACCCAAAGCTCTTCCTTCCTAGCAAAAGCCCTGGATGGAGAATTGGAGCAGAGAGGAAAAGCTTAGCTTCTGAGCAGACTGTTTAAAACCAGCAGACTATAGCAGCCAAGGCTTTGGGAACCGTCTGTTGTAGACACAGATAGCTGTTATTCCTGGGCTCACAGAAGCAACCACACAACTGATACAAACAGGATTTCTGTAATGCTTTTGTGTGCTCAGTTCTTTCAAGAGATAAGATGTAAGAAACTCTCTGTGATGGGAAAACCCTGCCAATGGCAATGGAAATTACACAATGAGGTGTTGTGATCATCCACGGATTGTCATCTTGATTTATCTAAATGGGATGGGTGGTTTGATAAATCCTGTGACCCGTACCCAGCCCTCTTTAGTGCGACATGCGAGCTAGGTTTCCATTTAGGTCCACACGGCTGAATGTTGTAGCTGATTTGGGATCGGTGTTGGGCATTTGGCACTTTTTAAAAAAAACAAAACAAAAAACAATTAAATGGATCTGAAAGGGAATTTCCCTCGTCTTAAAGAAAAGCTGTTAGCTGACTCTTGCAGTAGCTTTTTTTGTGCAACATTTCATCTTTATGTAGGTCAGCATACCAACATACTCTGCAGTGTGAAGCAAAAAAGTGAAAGGTTGAATAAGAAAACCATCTTGGCTCAGCAGCCTTATGTTGTCTGTGGTGTTTTACTGCATTTATTTGTCAAAATTTTAAATGAACTCCGAGTATGTGTTGAGTATTTTGAATTACGAGAAATGAACAGTGCGGCTTTCCAAGACAAAATCAGAAAGATAATAATGATATAACAAACCCACCTTTGATTCTAATTCATGTTTGTTTGTTTTGTTCACTGTTTCTGCAAAAAGAAATAAATTATTCCCAGGATTGTGTTCAATCTGATTGAAATTATTGTGAAAATCAGTTGTGCTCTTCCCTCTCTTTAGCGCTCACATGACAGAAACAGCCTTTATCAAGGCACATGACCACTAATTGCTTACTAGTATTGACATGGCACAAATGTTTGGACTTGCTCGAGGAAGGATTGCCATTTAAAATGCATGAGCATGAGGTCACGGCTGAAGAGGCACCGTTTCCAGGAAGTTCAAGTGTTTTTTTAATGGGATCTTTTAAGTTCGATGCCGCGGACGCGGACTGAGCAGAGATTCTGTCATCAGGTGTGGACAGAGGTGGAAAACACGCTTGTATGCATGTTTAAGTTCTGCATATTCTTCTTGTTACCATCAAGCTGTTTCCATAGCTTGTATGATGTATGATTGCCTTCCCTGCCCTTTTTATTAAAACATATACAGCATGAAAATAATCTATCAGAGACTCAGCCAGCTCACTTTAGTGCTCACCCTGTTTACCCTTCACCTTTTGCATCTCATGTTTCTACTTAAGTCAGAAAGGTGACACTTGTCTCCAGCCTCATTTACAATCACGTCAACTTATAAACTTTAATACCCACCAGCTTACTATTACCCGACATGTGCAACACGTAGTTAAAGCTCTCTCTGAGTCGCAGTGAACTGAACTGAAACATGAAGTGCAAAAATGTTCCTAAAAAACTCATCTTACCTGCTCCGTAATGCAAACAGCCAGAGGCAGATACAGTGTCCTTGTCATCTTTATGATCCCAGTTTGTGTTTTAACTGCAATTTGCAATGCAGATGCGTGTCCGAGACCGCCCAGCTCCGGCACCACTGATTGTGTGCAGCTACGTACTGTATTTGCATATAAAATATGCAGGAAGTATGGGAATAGTTTTTAAATCGCCGGTGTAGTTATCAGGCTGCTGAATAATGTTTTGCAAATAGAAGAGTCTGCTTGTGCACTGTACGTGATACCCACTCTCTCTCTCTTCAGTCGTCACTAGGCTGAAAGCCATTAGCTCATCAGTCAATTCATTGATTAGTTGATTGATAATGAATAACTGGATCTCATAAGTCATTTAGCGACCACAAAATATCAAATGTTTGCTGTTAGCGCTTCAACTATAGATTATTTTCATTCATTGATTAATCTGCTGATTATTTTCCGGATTTATTGATTAGCCGGGGACAGCTTCCAGGGTTATCATAGTAAGACGCTCCTTATAACTCCAGAACTTGTCAGAATCATCATGTTTGTAAGTTTGCTTCAACATCATAGTAATCTAGTGTAGTCCTCTACATCCTTGGGCACGTTGCAAACAGGAGCTGTTAAGACTTAATTGGAATTATTTTAATGGAACCAAGTTATGATAATAAATGATAATATAGTTGCCCGTTATTTTTCTATTGAATCAATTAATCATTTCAGCTCCATTTGCTCTCAGATGTCATTGTAAATAGCACATGTTTGGGTTTGGACTGAGCAAAACAAGCAATCTGGAAACATCACCTTCAATTCTGGGAAATAGAGATGGGCAATTTCCTCTGTTTCTTGACGTTTTTAGATGAAATCATTCATGGAGTAATAAAAAAAAGAAAAGAAATAATTATCAGTAATGAAACAGTTCACCACCTTGCTGCTTGCATTTCCCAAGGTGGAGCATTATAGCTCTGTTGCATCAAAATGGATTATCCACAACATTTTCATGTCAAGGCATGGCTGGACAAGGGTGTGATACTTTTGTTTGTGTAGAAAGGCAGCGGACCCAAACACTATGGGATATGGTGTGTGTGTGTGTGTGTGTGTGTGTGTGTGTGTGTGTGTGTGTGTGTGTGTGTGTGTGTGTGTGTGTGTGTGTGTGTGTGTGTGTGCGCGTGATTTGAGCAACTAATGAGTTACTATTTAGCATCCTGAGATGTCAAATCAAGCTCCCCTACCACGTTCCCCTGCTCGATCCTCTGTGATTTTTCCACACAATTGAATTCTGCCTAGCAACAGCCCGTCCAATCTCCTTGTAGCCTCAGGTTGTAAGACAGACACATGATTGGTGTGTGTGTGTGTGTGTGTGTGTGTGTGTGTGTGTGTGTGTGTGTGTGTGTGTGTGTGTGTGTGTGTGTGTGTGTGTGTGTGTGTAAGAGATCTTCAGAGGCTCACAGATCTCAGCCTGGATCATGAGATGACAGTGATGGAAATATACTTGAGGTCTATTTTTGTGATTCTTACAATGTATCATGAATGGATTTAGCACTGAAGATTGGAGGCATTTCAGATAAATTCACGTTAATTGGAAAATAATCTAAATGTTATTTACTGTGTGGTGTGGTGTACTGAACAAATGAATCGATTAGTTCAGAAAATGAATTCTCAAATGTGAGGATTGCCCCATGTCTTCCTCATATTGTTGCATTTTGGACTGTTGATTGGACAAAATCAGCAACACCATCTTATCTTGAAAAGACAATGAAAATAATCATAAGTTGCTGTCTTAATCTGCTGACTGTTGGTACTTGTTCGCTATTTTTTTTTATTTTTTGGGTTGAATAGACCCTTTTTTTTTTTTTTTTTTTTCCCACAGCAGCCATTTTGACGTGATGTAGTCGGGTAAACGCAGGTGTTACCAGTGATACTAATTAAGGGGGCGTTCCATTCAGGTTGAACAGTCAGGCTGCTGCTGCGGTGCATGTTGGCTCACCGGAAAGTCTCTGCTGCAATAACACACGGGATGCGACCTTAATTAGTATCATTGGAAACACCTGTGTTAACCCGACTGTTTCATGCCAAAATGGCTGTTGTGAAAAAGGTGTATTGAGATCCACTACTAATGGTATGATGATTAGTCTGTATGTATTTATAGCGTATTCATATGCTCATATGATCTTAGATTAATTAATCTGCACTGTATAATTACGCCTATACTTGGAATTGCAACCGTTGCTCCTGCTGCTGCACGAGCTGTATATATCTCAGTGTATTTATTTCAGTCTGTTTATACTGTACATATCTTGCTAAAATATTTATATCTGCACTGTTGTTTTTATGTCCCTATACATATGTATATTACTCTGCACTTTACAGCTTTTTGCACAACTTTATGTTGGTGTTTCACAGGCATGCTGTACATTTTGTGTTATTATACATAGAGTCGTAGGGTAGGATAATCTTATATGTGAAATGCACCATGTTAGAACGGCAGTGAACGTACAGACTGCATAAAAACGTGTATTTCATTGTGTGTCTGCTTTCTTTCTGCCTTCAGTACTGGATCAATGAATTTACCAGCTCTCTGGGCATTGGAGTCTTTCACTCAGGGATCGAGATCTATGGAAGAGGTAAGATTACCCGGAAATATGACCCCACGCCACATATATCAGTTGACTTCCTGGAGATGGGGTTTCAGAAAGGCTGAAAAACAATTGTTATTTGGCAGAGAGAGACTTTTTGGTTGGTACTCAAATGTGTTTTTTTTTTTTTTTTTTGTTGTGTGTGTGTTTAGAGTTTGCCTATGGCGGACACCCGTACCCATTCTCAGGGATCTTTGAGATCACACCAGGTGATGCAACCGAACTCGGCGAGACCTTTAAGTTCAAGTAAGTAGAGGATATTTGGTGTTTGCGTGCACAAATTCACACATGTTTTTTCTAAATGTCCATCCAACAGTTTGCCAGCTCCATCAGTCATCTAGCCTGTCAGCAACAGCTCACAACAAGGCAGTGAGATTTGCTGTGAGTCAGTGTGCTTTAGGTGTGGTCAGGCTGTTAGCTGGATGTAACAGTTAAGTAGCCAATAGCAGTGAGCTAGTTAATTAACAATTCATGCTGGATTTATTGAAAATTAAATAGTCCATTAAATAGTCAGTGCATCAGTTCAAGAGTTAGTCAGAAAGAGAGTCAGTTATTCACTCGTGCTTCACTTAGATTAGTTAAAACAAGAAACCTGTTCTTCATAATCAGGGTAGATTTCTTCAGCTTGATTTCATATCATTTTGTTCCAGATTGCTACTATTGCTGCTGTTTAAACTATAACAGAGAAGGGTTTGCCATTTCCAGGGCATAATAGGATAGAAGTCAAGCATAGGAGTTCTTATTCGGGCACAGGCATATTTCTGAGGTGACAATCTGAATCACTCACAACAGTCAACCTCTGCTGCTGCAGATTTCTAATGGAGTTTTTACATGTGTGCATGTGAAAGAGAGAGACGTCAGACAGCGAAAGTATCACAGCAGAAAGCAAGAAGCGATAATAGCACATAAAGATCATCCCCGTGTTTAAAACAAAACTGAAACAGCCTGTAGAAGTTACAATAGGTTTGTAGCGACCACTATCAATCAAAAGAGGCCTCAAAGAGGCTAAGCAGGCTCTTACTGTGACTCGTTCAGTCCAAAAATATCCACGGTCACGTTGAAACTAGACGAGACTGTCAACAGAAAACAGTCAAGCCTAACTCACCCTCTTTGTCTGAATCCTGCCACCAAGTGAACAGGTAAAATAAGGTGAAAGCACACAGCCACACCCCCTCTGCCAATTACCTGAAATGATAGTGATCCAGAGAATGTGTGCCATCTAAACAAATAAACAACACAAGCTATATACACATTCTGGCACATTTCTGACTCTGTCCTGTCCATGACACCACCTGACCTGCTGCATGTATCGCCTCAGTTTAACAATTAAACATAGACATTTTGATGCCAAGCAGCATACATTTTTATTAGTCTTTGGGTCATGAGTTGCCCACTGAACTAAACAGGACCAGTCTAATAATCACTGTCCAACAGTCACTTTGTTGGCAAATCATTAATTTGTTCACTATGCAAGCCGGAGATTCCAGACGTGTGTGTCTAAGCAACCGGTCAGTCAGGCAATGAGCTGGTATTTTTCTGTAATGAGGGCTGCAAGTACTACAGGACAGAGAAATAATAATAATTAGAATAACATCTTTTCCCTAATGGTCTGTGGCAGCGGACTGGTTTCAGACAGAGAAATTGTAATCCATTGAAACATTCCTGCAATAAATCATTTTTTATGTTTTTAAAAAAACTAAATGAGATGGTAGAGAACACATTGTGTGATCTTTAGGCCTGTGAAACACTATAAAAACCCACCATGTGATTGTAAAAAAAAAAAAACAAACCTAAAGGCTTTGAGCTAAAAATAAGTTGATTTTGCTTAACTGCAGAAATTAAAGGGCTCGTAAATGTGAGATATTTCTCTCACATCGACATTGTGTAGGGCCATTTTGTCTGATTTTTACCGCAGTGGTGGTGAGACAGCAGAGCACCCAATCAGTTCAATACATTTTTGGATTCCCAGAATCAGCCCAGGGTGTGTGTATGTGTGTTTTTGTGTGTGTACGTACATATATGTGTGTGTGTGTGTCCCAGAGCGGCTGTGCTGCTGTGTATTACTTCTGCTCTAGTTGATCTGCCCTGTGGCTATACACACTGCCTGGCACACACACACACTCGCACAGACACACTGTCTTCATGCAGGTCACTAGACCATAAGTATGGATCATCCGGTGTAAATGCCTTCATATCACCCACTGCGAATAAAGCTCACTGCCTTTTAATCAAGATATTCTTTCCTCTAAACTTTGAAGAGATCATCCTGGTGAAAGGCTGTGACACCTTATTGAATAGATTTTTTTTTTAGCCATATGAACAGCTTGGCTCTGTGGACAGTTTCAGTCTGTGGGTCCACAATTACTGTATGAATTGCCATGAAACTTGGTTCATGATCCCCAGAGGATGAACCCTAATGACATGATGATACCTGTATTTGTTTCTCTTTGTTCCATACATTGGTTTATCACTAACTAGCTTGCAAAACTTCAGACTCAGTTATACTTTCTATAGTACCGATTTTGCATTGTCACTGGCTGTGTTTCCATCAAAATATATCTCGAAGTTTAAGCAAATTTGGAGTACTTCATCAAAAGAAAATGTGAATGAGTGCTTGTTTCCATCCACCATCATTATGCGAATATTAGTTGCTTCACAAGATAAGCAGTATCTGGCGCCGGTTTTCCAGTCGGAGAACCTGAAGAAGAGGGCACGACAAGATGACGTAATTAAAAGAGCACCAGACGAACTGCAAACGGTGAAAACCAGCGCAGAAAACAGAATGTAAATATGACATTTCTGTTTGTTTCATATAGTAATGTGAGGAAGGTTACATCAGATCTGTGTATAGCGATCATGGATGTATTATAGAGTCAGTTAAATATTCACTACATCAGAACTTCTTGAAAAATTTTCGTCTCCCAGTGCCGATGAAGAACAAATCCGTTGGTATGAGTCGTTTGTTCTTTCATCAGGCCCATTGATTGCGCAAAAGAGTTTTGAACAAAATGCCAAGAAGTTCCTGATGTTTCCCCCGTGACTAATAAGATGTAGTAACACCTGGCTCCACACCCTTTCCTTTGCCCGCTCGTCTCTGTAGAGAAGCCATAGTCTTGGGCAGCACCGACTTCACAGAGGAGGATGTGGAGCGCATTGTGGAGGAGATGGGGAAGGAGTACAAGGGCAATGCCTACCACCTCATGCACAAGAACTGCAACCACTTTTCCTCAGCACTGTCAGAGGTAGGTGCACACACACACACACACACACACACACACACACACACACAGAGTACGGCATTGCACCATTTTGGCTGACATGATGTGCAGAAGCAACACAGTCAGTTAAATAATGATGTCTTGATTTCATCTTTCCTGTTCAGAGTGTAAGCACTTAGTGTGTGTGTGTGTGTGTGTGTGTACACGTCTGCGAATGAGTGTGTACTTTGAATCAGCTTATCCTGGTGTGACTAATGAGCAGCGAGTCTTACAGTTAGCATCTAGCACTGAGATGGGGATTAAGACACACTGATACAAGCCCAGACATGCAGAGCCAGCTGGCACACACACACACACACACACACACACACACACACACACACACACACACACACACACACACACACACACACAAGCAAAGCAAACACTGATAATACGTACAGACAGATATACATACTACATTTAAAGATACTCTCAAAGACAAATACAGTATCTAAAATGCAGACGTTCACACACAAAAGCATCACATCAATATAACAGACACAAATTCAAACGTACACATATACATAAGACTATAGGCAAGAAAACATACAGCTGACACCGCAGGGAAACAGTCTGGCCCCATGGATTTGATTCTCGTGTTTACTGTAACCTCGTTAATATAGCGGGCTGACTTAAAGAGCGGCCGAGGAGAAAATGATTGGATATGTGGTTGATGGTTGTTGCAGCTTTGAAAGACCAAGCGTAACAATTAATTTTCCGGAGAGATTGTTTGACGTGTGTGACTCTTGATGCCAGTCCTCTTCTTGGAAAGCAAACCAACATACTGTTAATACCTTGGCTCGGTCTCATTGTGTAAGTAGATTATTCCGTGCAGAGCACTCTTGTTCGTCTAAGAGACAGACAGGGGCGACTGTGACTCAGGCGGGAAGAGTGGGTTGGTGGTTTGATCCCCAGCTGCTCCTGTCCGCATGTCGAAGTGTCCTCGGGCAAGACGCCCAACCTCAAATTGCTCCCATTGGTCAGGCCAGCACTGCGATATGATGCAATGGGTAAATGCTGTTCCTCATGAAACTGAAAGAGGTTTTCAGTTTGTTTTTTTTGCCTTCTGGTTTCAAAAAGCATAAACTTCTGTTATGTACTGATCTTTTGCTATTATTTTATTAAATATTACCCTTCTTAAAGCTATTCTGATCTGTATTTCTCTAATAAAATGGATCAAATAGTGTTTAATATGAAAGGGACTGTCGGTAGTGACAAACTCAAAGAGCTTTATCAGCTGATGCACGGACAATTTTAGCGTATTTGAGCTCATTGTTTTGGTTCAATCGCATCACCTGCGTTATTGGCTGCAGCATGCATCTGCCCAGCCGACAAAGTTGGCCTCTAGCCGGTTAATGTAGTGGAGCATTTAACAGCTAAAGAGACGAACATGTGTCATCTATTTAAGAGTATTTGTGTTCCTGCCAAATGCTAATGTTTCTTTGTGTCTACAGCAGGTTGTGTACTGTAAATGACCCACTGTTTACCAGGTCAACTTTATATGGTGATAAAATGTAACTGTTGTATTGAGAGCTTTTTGCACTGCCCCCAAGTGGCCAAAAAAATCAATAATTGCAGCCTCTTTCCTCTCTTGCGTTTCCTTTTCTTGCCTCTTAGTTTGATTTTCTCTTGCCTGCTAGACAGTTACTTTAAATAATACTCATTGTTGTGTTTATAAATGGGTATTACTGAAAAAAACATGACTTAGCTTTATTTTAAGGCAGCCAAACACTACACCTGGTAATTTTTATGGATTAGCTCTGTTTCTCTCTTGATGGATGTGAGCTGCCTCCTCTCGGCTAAGGCTGTACTCACCTGTGAGATCATCTGTATGGTGATTTGTAGAGCGATTCACATTTTAGAGAGCCTGGGTTTCATCCTGTCTAAACACACTCATGTCTGAAGGAGGTGATGAATCGTGTTTGCTGGCAAGCCTAAAAACAGTTGCTGAAGCGTAAACATAGCATACGATCTTCTATCATTTGTTGCATATGACATGGCACAACATGCTGAATCGACTGCTCTGTAAGACATTTGTGGTTGAAAGCACATCCACAGTCCCCGTCTACTAAAAAGCAGCCAACCAGCAGCTTTGGTAAATGTTTTGATAAAAGCACAATTAAGGCCTTCGACTGGGAAACCCTAAGGGTTTCTTGGAAGCCACTTGTCCCATAACGCCGTAATAGTACTGACAGAGCTTCAATGATGATTAGCCCTCACATTAAATGTTGCTGTCTGTGTCTGCAGAGAAGGAGGTTGGTCAGTTTCAGTAGATCAGTAATGTTATACTCTGTCTGATCGTGGAGTTTCTGGAATGTCTTGGGGATTTGTTTGTTTGAGACACAGAAAGCCAGGAAATGTAATACAATTTCCTGGAAATGTTTCACCTCACAAGAGAATTGCCGGGTGTATTTTCCGGTTATGCATTCATTGTTTCAGATTCTTTTTTCTTCCACTGCAAGCTCAGCTATACTGGAAAAGACTCTCTCCCTCAGATGAGTCAGATTATGAAAGCGTTGTGGTTTCGTGAGCAAAACAAAAGAAAATCTATGCCCAAGTCACACCGAAATGGTACTAAATTATTATTGAATTAGACTTCACACATATAACTTTATTATTAGAAGCAGATTCTCTCTACTAGGCATCACTTTTTACTGATTAACTGCCAAATAACATCAGTAAAAGTAATCAGTAATCCATCTGTTTGAGCACCTAGGCGTCCTTCAGCCCACCTCAGGTCCAACAATGATCCACGTCTTTGCCGATTTTTAGATTAGCCATGAATATATATATTTGTGGACTCCAAACTAAACTAAAAAACTGTGGTGACATTCTGCTCTTTGGCCTTAGAGGATTGATCATAAACTCCTCCTGTTAACATGTGAAAGTGTCTTTGAATCTAAAACACGCCCACATCAGTGTGTGAAAGAGAGGGATTAAAGTGCTTTTTAAAGTATTTCAACCGTCTTCTCTCTTTTCTACTCCTCTCCTCAGATCCTGTGTGGCAGGGAGATCCCTCGCTGGGTCAACCGCCTGGCCTACTTCAGCTCCTGCGTGCCATTCCTCCAGAGCTGCCTGCCCAAAGAGTGGCTGACCCCGGCTGCCTTACAGTCCAGCGTCAGCCAGGAGCTCCACGGAGGAGGGGAGCTGGAAGAGGCAGAGGACGCCGCTGCCACGGCCTCCCTGGCATCCATGTCGCCCTGCTCACCATCCTCCTCTAGCCCTTCTTCCTTGCCTCGTCATTCCCGCCACCAGCCCCGCCGGTAGAAGCTACTGGCATAACTTGGAGCTGGACTTGTGGTTACAGAGACTGTCAGGTGCTAGAATACCTACAGCAGCTGATGAGTCCGGCTACAGCCAAAAGTCCTGTTAGACTGTTCTTGAGCAAGGCACTGAACTGACTGACCTGCTCCTGGTAATAATGTCAGCCAAAATCTCTGCAGTGATCCAGAGTAGAGGAAGGGTTTTTCCTCACAGGTGGAAGGAACTCTTGCTGCTGACAAAGGCAGGATCAGCTTTCATTATTTTACCAGCCAACTCGCAGCGCAGAACGGATGCAAGGCCAGTTGTTTACCCGTCAAAGTGTTTCATGATTTAGGAAGATTTACCAGTTACATTAAGATTTTACCAGCAGTTAGTTGGTGGATGGTGCTAATCCTTATTTTTTTTTTTTTTTTTGTATTGGAAACCAGTGAGAGGGGATGCCGAGAGTCCAAGCTCAAGGAGTGACCTTTAACAGCCTGATTTGGCAGAGTTATCCTAGCTGTTCAGATGTTTCCAAAACTATTCAACCATCCAACATGCAACCATTATCATTCCTGACTTTTCACAAATTTTTGCCTTTTGTTTCTCGTGAAATACTGGATTGTTTTAGCTCTCGAGGCTAGCAGGTTTGTTATAAAAACACTGCGGAAGTCTCTGAAACTTAGCAGTCTACTGCTTGCAAGCCCATGCTTGCAAACCCTTGTTTTCCTGCTGTAATGTGAATAAGCCTTAAGGGGTCTATTTTTAATTTTTTTTTATCTTGAACATCTAAACAGTCTGAGCTTTTCTTGGCGTAGTGTAGTGAACGTCAACGCTCAGCTATCGTAGCCCACATCACATCTGCAATCTGACACCATCTGAAGAGCAACAGACGCAAAAGCAAACTTTCCTAAACTGGACTTTTTGTTTGTTGTTATTATTTTAAATAACCACTAGCCAGGCGCTGGTATGATTTGGTCTGCGGCTGGTAAATGTTCCCACTGCAGCCAACTCTAGTTAAAAGATGTCCTAAATATTTGGCTGGTAAAATTTTGAAAGCAGCAAGTGAAGTTAGGACTCTATACACTTTGCCTCAAAATGCTGTGTGTGCATCAGGACCTCAGCCTTTTGTTATTTTTCTCTCACAGCAAGCTGGATAGACTTTAAAGCCAGAACTACAATCAGCTTCAGTTTCCTCAAACACCACACAGACGCAAATAAACTGATCCAGCACGATTGTTTAAATGGGTAAAAATCATTTAACACACCGTGGATGGGTTCAGTTCCAGGAAATTTTTCATTTCTTTGCCCCTTTTTCACGTCAAATCTATAACAGCAGTTGTCAGATATCCGTAGCAGCTCTTAAAAACGCTACCCGCCCATCTTGGATTAACCAACCATGATTTGAGGAAACTGAATCCAATGACGCGGATTTTTAAAATGTACCCCCAGTGTATCACCAATAATTTAATATTGTTAATTTCGTCTAATTAATTGAAGAATTAGGTTGCAGGGCAGGCAGTGACTTACAGGTTAGAGAAGACTTTTACTTACCAGAAGGTTCTGGTTCTTTTTCTCAGTAGCTAACTGCCAAGGTGCCTTTCGAGCAAGGTACTTAACCCACACGTGTTCCAGTGGCCAATAGTAGAAGACTGTGGTTGTACTGGCCCTGCTCCCAGTTGTCAGCGTGTTCATGTTTGTTATCGTAAAAAGCGAAATGTTTTGTCTTCACCCGAGTGATTCAAGGTTAAAGTTTACGTGAAGGACGTGATGTCAGCCCGTAATGGTTTGTAATCTACATAAATATCTGAAGAAGGCATTGAAGCAAAGAGGAAGGGTGCGAAGTGAAACCGTCTTTAACTGACCTGCACTCCTGACATTTTCCTCACATCTGTATCCAGCTAGGGATGAAGCACATCAAACACAACAAACACATTTTGAGTTTTATCTTTGAGAGATTATACTTTGATTTTCTGAGTGGAAAAACTCACTGAAAACACAAAGTGTCACTCTTTAAAGTTTGTAAACGGCGTAATCATCTTAAAAATGTGTAAAGCATAATCTTTACGCTTTACAAGAAGATGCTGCTTTTCCCAAACGATGAGCACCTCATTTGAAAACATGCTGTCAACAACAACAAAACGTAAGCAAACACGTATGCTGCGTGATGTGTACTGTCCCGAACAAGAGCTATGGATGTGTTTGAAACATATTTCTTAATCAAATTTGCCTGTGTTGCTGGAAGTTTGCAGGAAAATGTTGTCTGAAACATGTATTTCTATGATATATGGACTCTGGCCTTTTTTGTCTGTTTTGTTTATGTTTGACAAACTCAGGACTCCAAAAGGCTTTGTAATATAATCCTTTGAACTTTTTTATCCCACATTTTACGTTTGCGTTAACGTTGCTTTTTCTATTGCAGTAGTCACTCCATAGAGCTTTTCAAGAACGCACTGTGGCAGTGCTGTTTTATATACTCTTTGATAAAAAAAGAGCTTTTGTTTACAATGTTTGTATGTGAGCCTCTTTGTTTTTTCCCTGTCTGTGCATGAATGCGTGAGTGTGTGTGTGCGCACACACTCGTATTATAAATGGTTAGTATCAACAAGCTACCAACTGGGCCAAATTTCCCTACATCAGACACACACACACACACACACAGATACAACTTAACAAATGTAGCAGTGTTTCCAATGTGTTTTTTTTTTTTTTTTTTTTTTTTGTTTTTTTTACAGGATATTGCTGCAAGAGATTGGATTTAAACCTTTTTGTCCACAAGCTCAATTTAGGATTTTTCAGTAAAGTTATTTCAGATGATTTTGCAGATTTTCATCTACTGGTAAAAAGTTTATCTTCAGGACTTTGTTTTTTTAACAAACGACACAGCAGCAGTGTTAAAACAAGACACGCAATGACATTTCTCATGAAACCAGCATACTGTATTTATGTGATTTTGGAGTGAAAGGTTTCAACTCAGTGTGTTACAATGTTCATTTTAAATGTCACTTTTTTATGTTTTAGTAAGTTTGAATGAGGAAAAAGTGAACTTTATTTTTAATGCACAGACAGACTGACACATGTACTGCTCACGTCGGCGCCCTCTGCTGACTGTTATTTGAACTGTGGTTCTACAAACAGACGCTGA
The DNA here is from genome assembly GCA_033000465.1 of Sciaenops ocellatus. Lineage (NCBI taxonomy): Eukaryota > Metazoa > Chordata > Actinopteri > Sciaenidae > Sciaenops > Sciaenops ocellatus. The sequence continues at coordinate 20,976,712 of CP136872.1, read as the reverse complement.
GGTTTCCCTTAATCTTCATAGCTCGAGATAGTTTTCTGCTGTCAGTGATTGTTTCTGTCACGCATTTATTATCCACCAGATAATTTGGATTCACCAAATGTAGCCTTCCATTTAAGAAATATTACTCCATGTTCATATCTTGACATTTAACATTAAGAGGAACGCAAATCTCCATCACTGAGGCCAAAGATAGCTGTAACTTCACCAGTCTTCACTTTTTTCTTTTGTTGACAGCCGTTGAATTGTCGTCACACGTGTCCAACGTTAAACCCTCATTCTTTGAGTAAATGTAGTGATTTCATTGTAATAGTAAATGATTATTTTTGGGACACTTGTGTAAGCTATGAATGTAGATTGGGAAACCTCAGCCATACATACCCGACAAAAACTGACTTCAGCTGTTTATACAGTGAACTTTCACAGAGCCTTCAGAGGAGAGGAACCGATTTGTACCCTGTTGTAAAGTTATTAAAGAAAAGTATACAATCTGTGTGTCCTATTCTGTGTCGTGACTGTTCTACATTTAGTCCCAGAATATGTTATGATTAGTTAATTATTTGATTAATGATTACTGAACCCTTGTCACTGGGGAATCTGGTGAAGCTGAGTCAGCCTCTAGGTGGAGACAAACACCCATCAATGGATAGACTTTTTGGCATCAGACTCCTCTACAATTGACACATTAGGAAAAATGACTGGTGTGGTGTTTGTTGTGATGCAAGAAAACCAGTGCAAAATGAGACAAAACACTATTGGTACTTGGATAATTTTATTATACTTTCTCTCATCCTGACAAAAAGATCCTTCTAGATCTTTAGGAAACCCGCGGTCATTGTTTCCTTTCTGCAGTCACAAATCCAGCATGTATATATGTTTTTTAGCAAAAGGCACTTGAGGCAAGTCATTAATACTATCATACAAATTCATGTACTGTAGCATAAAAATATAATTCAAATTGCAAACATCAAGATACAGTATATTACACATTCATGACAAGTTATAGAAAAGTGGAAATTACTTGATCAATCGACACTACAAGAAAAATCATCAGTTTAAGGCACAGTTAGTTAGCTGAGTGGTATAAATGCTGGTAGGAGTACAAATGTTAAATGTTATCCTGTCATCCGTTGACACACAAACTGTTGCTGAGAATTTTATTCATCAATGGTCGGTTCAGTCGTTGCGCAGGAGCCCAAGGTGTCTTATGCTGAAAGGTTTATTGATGCTTGGCCAAGGAGAATCTAGGATTTATCAGTAAGTCTTGACTAGAAGAAGCTGCCCTCTCTGGTTCTTCTATAAACAGTGACACAGCTTCCCTATGTCGCTAAATGGTCATACTCAATGCATCTACAGTATAAGGTAGTTGCCAATTGGTCATTAGTCAAGCAGAATAAGTTATTTCCTGTAATACTATCCCTACAGTGACCTCAAGACCTATACTTGACCCTGTGTAAGCCCCATATGTGCAATGCTAGAAGAGAAAATGTTCTCACACAAACTACATATAATGTGAGAGGTATATTTGATGTTTGTTTCCTCTTGGATTACTGTTGTCTGGGAACAAACTTGAGTTTTATTGGCTTTGGTGGCTGATTCATCCAGTTTAACGCCAACGGAATCTGAAGGGAGAAATTCATATAAAAATCAGGGACATGATAGCGTAGAGTGTTACTGTGCATGGAGTGTGACTCTTACCATGGTGTCTTTGCATGTTTCCACAGTGTAACTCTGCAGGAGACGGAAAATAACCATCTTCATGACGAGGATAGCGAAGCGCATTCCGACGCAGTTACGAGGACCCGTCCCAAACGGCATGTACACGTACGGGTTCACCTCCTCCCCACCGTCTTTACTGAACCTGCACATACAGACACAGGCGCACGGATTCTCTTAAGATCATGAAGTCTGACAGATCACGCCTAGCTCTGCTCTCTCAGCATGTTTGTGTGGGTAAAAGCCATCATACGCAGTATTATTCGAAGTAGTATTTTAAATCAGGCAAAAGGGAACTGGCACAATACGGCAATTTGGATGTGGAAATTTTTATATAATTCCAATAACCATCTAGTCATCAGTAGAGTGAACCTATCTTTGAGCACCTTGCATATTTTCAAAGCAATTATCGCCCAATACCAATACATTAACCAATGTTATTGTGCGTGAGATGATTTTTTTGTGTGTTTTGTTTTGTTTTACATGTGGTGCCTGTTCAGTTTGCACATTTGGCTGAGAGGCCCTCTTTCCAGGAGGATGAGGTCCTCATGAAGCTCAATGAGCAGCAAATATGCTGATTTCTATGTCAGTATTGAATGGCACCAATGTGGTTCTAGTTGTATTAAACCACACAGTTAACCAGGCTAGATTACTTGTCCACATAACTCACATAACTGTCCTCGTAACTTTTTCGCATTGCATGCAAACACACACATCAAACGAAAGACATATCAGTTTGTAAATCCTGAAAATGACACGATGAATAAGTCAAAATGGGAACATTTAAAGCAAAACTATGTAACTTATAAAAGAAGATTTAACACTTTAATTCTGAGTTGAATCCATAAACAATAAAATGCACTCTCATGTCAGTACACTCAGGAGTTTAGGTGCTACAGCTTTACTTGTTCTGGTATGACCAGCAAACTTTCGATGGATATTACTGTCTAATGTTGTATCACTGACTCAGTATGCTAACTTGTTGCACCTTTTCTACTTGTGCGACTGTTCTATTACCATTATCCTGTAATGTGACCACTGTTTACATTTTGTCAACTGCTGTTTCCAAGGTCAAGATTGTTTTGGTAAGAACAATGTGCTGAATTTAAGTAAGTGAATTTTCTTGTGAAGGTTCTTGCTCGTGGATTCGTTATGAATGAAAGCCCAGCATAGTGTACATTTACCTCTCTGGTTTAAAAAGGTTGGGTGAGCTCCAAAAACGCGGGTCCTTGTGTAAAATGTGCACAGGAATCGTGACCAGGGTTCCTTCGGGGATGGTGACGTTGTTGACCTGGATGTTTTTTTTGCACATCCTCTCAAGCCGAGGGGCAGTTGGCAACAGACGCTGTGACTCACACAAAACCTGGTCCAGGTACTCTAGCCCAACTAGTTTCTCATAAGAAATGGGACCCTGGAGGCAAAAGTAACATCAAAATAAAGAGGAAGATTACAACATTATATGATGCCATCTATTGTCATTTACAAAAAGGCATAGAATCGCATGCAAAATTGCTGTACATCTCTTGGTAGGTTGGCATCGATTTCTTCATGCAACTTCTGCAACGCATCAGGGTTTGTGGCCAGGTTGTAAAAGATGTAAGTGAGAGTGGCACTGGTGGTCTCATAGCCACCAAAGATTAAAATGAAGGCCTGGGAAAGCAGTTCATGTTCAGTCAAACCTACAACAGAATAAAGAAAACATTCATGTTCACATCAAAAACATGCAAATTTACCCAGCCATATATCAGACTGTTGCTGCACATTACTGAATGGCTTATATTCTTTGCATACATGAGGACACATATGATGCAACTTAACTGTTTTCCATGTAGTAACTGGATTATTATACACTTAATTGAAAAGAGGAGTTTAAAATTAGTTCAAACAGGCAAACAATTAATGCCTACTTGTGACTTCCATCAAAACCAACAAAAAAAAAAAAATCAGTAATGATTATTTTAGTTATCACTTTATCAGTTTTTAGTCGTTTGATCTATAATATGTCTGTGGAAACTGTGAAAATGACGTCTTCAAATCAGATTGTTTGTGTGACCAATAATCTAAAGACACAAAAATATTCAATTTACACTGATATAAAACACAGAAAAACAGCAAAACCTCAGATCTGAGGAGCAAGAACCACCAGAGAAGCACGATAGAATGATATTTTGCTTGAGAAGTGACTTGCCACACAATTACCAAGGATTTTCTGTTTCAACCAATCGCTTCAGCCCTAATTATCAGTAGGTACGTTTCAAGTTTGTTACCCGTCGTGGTGTAGCGTAGCCAGATCACCTTTATTCAGTTTAAAGCAAATAAAAACTCTTTTAAAGAATTTGGTTTCAGCCTGAAATACAAGTATATTTGAAGTTTGGGTTTCCCCTGAGCTGAATGACTCGAGATCAATTTTGAGATGAGCGCCTTCAACTTTCATGTACTACTGCTGTGGAGCAATTTAACATACCTTTACTTGGCTGATCGTGTTCACTTTTTATCTCTGATTCTGGAATCTCGCTCTCAATCAACACCTGCAGGAAGTCGGCTCGAATCTAGATCAACACAGGGAACAAAATTAATCTTAAACATATTCACCTAAAATATTACTTTGAATGAGAGTGAACAGAAGAAGAAAGTTAGCGAGTATATTAATTTTAATCCTACTTTATCACATATTTTATTTTGACGGCTGTTAACAATCATGGTACTTTTATAGTATTTAGATAGGTGCACAAATTGTAATTTTGGTACACCAAAGAATGTGACCTGTCAGACTCTGTGATACAGTGTTTATAGTTTCTGCTACTGCAGAAAATGAGATATAATGTGTGTGAGTGTTACAAGCGCTGGCTGCCAGACTAGCTGCTTCCTTCCTTAAATTTTTATGCTCAACTAAGCTAACTGACTCCTGAATCTTGGCAAGGAAGTGGATTCCTTTAATTCTGTGCAATTCCTTCTTTTTTTTTCTCCACTTGGTATAGATGAAATGCTTACATCTGTATCTGCATGATGTTGGTCTTTAAAATTCTTGATGATTTTGTAGAAATAATCCACGCTGGTTTTGGACATGAACTCATAGCCAAAGAGCTTCAGCAGACGGGCCCCAAAGGGAAATATCACTGAAAGGAGACCAAAGGGTTGTTAACCAAAATTTGTGCACAAGAGATCCCAAGCTGCTTATATGATCAAATGATCACTGCTTCTAGCAGAGGTAGAAGTCGTACTTAATACAAGTAAAGGCAATATATTGAAGTTAAGAATCTTCTTGAGATGAATAATAAGTGGGTCATTAGGATTGTTTATGGAGTCTGCCTCAACACCGAAAGACGCGCTGGTCACAACATCCAAACTGTAAGGCCCCAAGAATCTACAGCAGAAGAAAAACAGGCAGTGATCTTTTAGGAACTAACACAGACTAAGTGTAATGACGTATGTAATGATATGCTACCATATATCAGATTAACAACATACTGTTTAACGTCGATGGGTTCATCCAAGTTTGTTTGTCCAAGTTTTTCAGTCAGTCGGTCTGCATAGCGAGCAATGATTGGAAAAACCTTTAAAAGAAGTTGATAATGTACTGCACATTAGGCAGAGAAATACACAATATTTAAATCATATAGCACCTTTCAGTCTTTTACAGGCGATTAACAACAACATAGGATGTTAAAAAGGATTTAATGCACACCAAACGACCAAAAGTTAAGTGAAAAGACAATAAAAGATGAATAAGTTGCTGGACTAGCTTAGCTTCTTGAAGACGTTTCGCCTGTCACCCAAGAGGCGTCTTCCGTCTGCAAGAAACTAAGATAGTCCAGTTGCCTACAATAACTTTTAATGAATACTATGACCTGGATGACAGACATGGGTAAGTTGAGATAATAAAAAAGATAATATGAGCAATAAAAACAACAATGAAAAAATACTGCACAAATTAGATTAATTGTGGTAAAACTTAAAGGTCCAGTGTGTGGGATTTAGTGCCATCTAGCAGTTAAGACGCAGATTGCAAACCAAATGAATACTCTCCCATGTCTCACCCTCTCCTTCCAAACATGTAAGAAAAACTCAGGCTGCCAAATTCAAATTAAAAGCAAAAGTCCATATCTAGATCAGTGTTTGGTTTGTCTGTTCTGGGCTACTGTACAAAAAATGGCAGTTCAACATGGCGGACCCCATGGAAGAGGACCTGCTCCCACTGTATTTTTAAGACAACAAAAACACAACAGCTCTTATATTCAGGTGATTATACAGTAATGAACATATACTAATGAATACTGTATTCCATTCCTGCCAATAAATACTCCTAAATCTTACACACTGGACCTTTACAAAGTTAATAAATGATCAAAATATTGATAGAACAAAACAAAAATAAATAGTAATGACGATCATAAATAAGTATAAATAATAAAATCATAAAACACCACATAAAGGTCAAACTAATACTACAGACATACTATAGATGAATGTATATTTTTTTTATTGCTGCACTAGATCACAGGAAGCAGATTGCAGAAGTGATTAATGGTGCTCAGACATGATACCGACCTTTTTCATTCTTCCACTGGTGAAGCACGGTGATAAAGTGCTCCGAATTCTTTTCCACCTTTCGTCTTTAACCACTGTGATAGCGTCGTCCATGTTTCCAGGAGCTATGTTTTCCTGCAAACACGAGCACAGTTGAGGTGAAACTACACTGAATGTTTACGTTCTTGTTCAGAAGAGTTAAGACAGTTTGCCTCCTGCAACATTTCTCCTTCTCTGACCATATAGCTACTTTTGTCTGCTCAGAGCTGAATCATCAGCTGCCGGTTGATAGATACTCCAGCACATTTCATAAAATGTCAAACTGCGTCAGTGTGTTAAAGAAAAGGGAAGGAATAAATAAATAAATAAATAGTCCCTCTTGTTTTTGTTCAACTTCCCAGAAGTCTGTTCCATTAAGGCACCAGTGTGAGAAACATGTTAATGCAAATAAAACAAAAAAATCTGAACATGTCCCAACTTGCCTTGCAGAGTCATGCATGGGACTTCCCAGACTTATGTAATATGACAACACAATGGCAATCTCTGATGACATGACATGCAACAAAAAAAGTCTCTTACCCTGCGATTGGTAAATGCAGAGTAGCACTCCTTCACCATCACAGCTTTAATGATCTCAGGGTCTACCACCAGTAAAGCTGGTGATCGTGGCTCAAACACCCTGCACAAAAACAGGGTGAAGCATCCAGATGAGCTCAAATGCAGAGATCAATACATGTGGATTTAAGTAAGAAATATCAGCACATCCTTTCACAATAAACACACATTAGCGATACAATTATGATTCAGGCACACAAGCTCCGGTTGTGCTGATAAACAGAAAAACAACAAGTAACTTTGAGCCTGGTTTAAGAGCCTGGTTTCTTTTCACATTAAAATGTTTGTTAGAGATTAAATCATTTGTTTGCCCTTCAAACTTCTTAGATAATTTCATTTTAAATAACTATTTAAAGGCCAAAGATGAAAAATAAAACAATATTTTATTTAAAAAGAAGAAAACATTAGAGAAAAGTAAAGAAAATTAGTGCAAATTTCTCATGAGTTCCCTGTTTTTGTATTAATAATTTTACTTAAGTAAAGGATCAGAGTACTTCTTCCACCACTGATGTCAACTTTGAAAGATTAAACCTGAACTCACCCCCAGACGTCTCCATACTTGGCATGGCACTCCCGGTCATAAGCAAAAAATCCCTACAAGGAATTTCATAAGAAACTGAAATTATTAAAAGTTGCACTGCATAATAATTAGTTTGTTCGTTTGTTTGTATGTGCCTTACCCTTCTGGGGTTTATTGTTCCAATAAAAGGCAGAGGCCTGGGTCCCTTTATTCCGAGCTTTTTGAAAAACCTATACGGCCAAATGCCATACCTGTGTTATAAAGAAAGACAGAGTTATACCTGTTGCACAAGCGGGGATCAGTATGACAACAGCTTAACGAACAATCGCCAGTGTAGGGCTGTAAATCTGACAAATCCTCTGCACAACTTTGACAGCTAGAGAAAGTACTCACAGGAATAACAGGGTGAGAAAGAGAGCCAGCAAAGTCCAGGTGGTTGACGAAAGCAACGCAAAGACAAACATTTTGACTCGGTGACACAGAGATGGACACAAGCTACTATACCTGAAAAATCAGTAACTGCGCAACCAGACTCTTAACTTGAAGGGCCCGGAAATGGGAGGAGCCCAGAGAAATGAAAAGGGTTTACGTAATAGACAAAATGACCCAATGCGGCTGTTTATCACGCACCAAGGTATCTGCTTGCACAATATAGCAATGTCGTCGTCCAGCTTGGTGCACTAAGATTTGTCTCCAGCTATAACAGACTCATATAGATAGATAGACATTAAAAATAGACCTGTAAGATAAATCTGAGTTTAAATTAAACAACAACATTTTTATAAATAAATAAAAAAACGATATAAAAAGTAGTACAGAGGTCATTTAGATCTAGAAGGATCCTTCAGAAAACCAAAAACTATTATTTATATTATTAGTAACTATTCATTTCATTCATAAATACTGAATATGCTGTTACTGATATACAGCATTGTAAATATGCAATACTCCATATAAAAAGTGAAAACTAAATATACTTAATTTCATTTAAAGTGGGTCAGGGTTGCTTTTCTTTTCTTTTTAAATTTAATTTTTATTTCTAAAAGACAAGATTACACAACATACAGAACCTCTTGATATTATTACCCAGAACAATTTTCCATTTTTTAAAAACATACATGTACATAAGCATATACACAGAAAGGGATTACATCCAATAATTCTTGTGCGCCATGACTCAGTCCTCAGCAAAACTCTCAGCTCTCCATCTTCACTTCCAGGCATATGGGCAAAGTATAGCATGAAACTTCAGTGGAGTTATACAAAGTCTGCTTGCGTTGGAGTTATGTCGAATGTAGGTGGTACTGCACTCACTTTCTAGTGACTGATCTTTTTACTTGCTACTAAAAGTGCCCACGGCAGCTTTGTATCCTTCTACTGTTTCAAAACCAAGACATGTCCCAGATAAAGAATCTCCAAGTTCAATGGTACTGGCTAGAATACTGCACTCAAGGTTTTCAGATAGACAGATAGATAGATAGATAGATAGATAGATAGATAGATAGATAGATAGATCGTAACTTTGAGCCTGATTTAAGAGCCTACTCTTGAAATACTTTAACCTACAGTATATGGCATCCAGTGGTGGAGAGAAAGTACATTTACTCAAGTACTGCACTTTACCATTTTGATTTTATTTTCAAAGGCATAAAATCTACTTTTCACATTACTGCATGTATTTGACAGATACAGTTACTGGTTTCTTTTCTCATTAAAATGTTTGCTAAAGATTAAACTGGGTTTAAATTAAACCAGTGTAAAGCAATTAAGCATGCAGAGAAATTAAACCTGTGCTTAGAAATGATCATGCGCTGAGAAATTGAACACGTGTTAAGAAATTACAGGAACTACAACAAATTAAAGATAGAAATAAAATTTAAATACATTTTTATAGCAATAAGAAATAAAAATAGAACTACAAAAATAGATTAAAAAAGTAGAAATGAGTCTGTAAACAATGATCAAGGTCACAGCATATAGCAGAGGCAGTGCAAATGACAGAATGGGGGTCTGTTATATTTTTTCCTGCAGTGCTGCCTCCATCTCCCTCTCTGCTTTTCTAAACGCTGTGAAAATACAAGCAGCAGGCGCAGCAGCACACGTTTGAGCCTTCTCCTGCACCGTACACAACCCGGATAAACTACACATGACCTCCCTCGTCGCTGCCTCTCTCACATTGCCTCTCCGGTCTGAGTGTTTTTGTCCTCTTATCGTCCGAAAGATAACAGCGTTTGTCACAGTTAGAGGACGAGGTAAGGAACAGATACATGCTTTACTGTATTCTGTGCTCTTTTATGCTCCTCTTCTTCTCCTTCAGCTGTCCTTGGTCTGAAACACTCACAGGCTAAAGGCTAAGCTGTTCTTCTGAGGTCATGCGGTGAGACTTCGGGTTTAACAGGACTAAATATTTAAATTATACCGAATAAATTAAACCCAATATTAGCTTGCAAGTTAGTATTTTATAAGTTTTCCCTTGTGTGAACAGATCAACTTTTACAGGAAACAGGAAACAGTGAAATAATATTGCCATGGATACTGATAATGTAGTACACGGCACGCTGTGTGAAATGTAAATAGAAACTAAATATAACCATGTCTCTTTATTTAACTGAATAAATGTTGAAGCAGTGAACTTTTATTGTTTTTATTTGGCTATTTTATTTTAATTCAGTCCGTAGAGACTTGGCTTGGGGAAGCAAGTTCACCTCCTGGGCACTGCCGAGGTGCCCTTGAGCAAGGCACCGACCCTCCCACCCCCTCCCCAAACTCCTGGCAAGGCGCTGCTCTCTCTCCCATCACTCCACCATCTCTCTCCACATTTGCATGTGAACCATGTGTACATGGACGTGTGTTTGAAAATAATTTTCCTTCAAGGGATTAATAAAAGTATCTCTTCTTCTTCTAATTTAAACTTTATTTGACATGTTTCAAAAAAAGTTAGGAGGACGGTGGTCATGTTTACCACTCTGCTCATCACCTCTTCTTGTAAAGGAGACCAATTTCTGTAATCTTTAAAGTTGGAACATTTTCAGTTCAGAGTCTCCTTTGTCATATTTTACATTTCATAATGCCCCAAACATTTTCAATAGATGACAAGTGAGTACTGCAGACAGGCCAGTTTAACACCCAGACTCTGGACCCATGCTGTTTGAATACATGCAGAACGTAGTTTGGCATCATCTTCCTGAAAACAAGCAAGGCCGTCCCTGAAGAAGACAACTTGGTAGCTTATTTTGCTCCAAAACCTACATATAGTCCAGCCGATGACAGTATAGAGAATGGACAGAGTACGAGTGACGTCACCCGTAGGTTTTTTTTTTACAAAGTGCCGTTATGAAGCTGCCATGTTGGCTGTACTGCCTGTGCCGCCTCCTGGTTAATCTAAATATCGACAAAGACGTGGATCATCAGCGGACCTAAGGCGGGCTGAATCACGCCTGGGTGCTCTAATAAGCCAGTTGCATTAAGCAAGTTGCAGATTTTAGCCCTTCCGCATTGGCTTCTTTTTCCAGCCCCGGAGGCTGCCACTTGCGTTCAGCATTAATGTTGCCTTCACAAATGTGTAGGTGTACCCATCGTGCCATGTGCACTATTGTACCCCCATCCCATCACGGATGCTGGCTTTTGAACTGTGCGCTGATGACAAGCCGGATTGGCCCCGCTGCTCTATGTCAGGAGGGTGCGGTGTCCAAACAAAACTCCTGAGGGAAATATCTGGCTCTTTCAACTGCTAAATGCTCCACTATGTTAACTATTGTGTCTGTCTACCTGCTGAACGGGTAGCGAAGAGGCCAGTTTTTAGAGCTCATGTCGTGTGATTCTTAAAAACACTCTTGGTTATAGCTGCTGTAAACAGTTTGATAACGGTTACACTGACTTTTTTACACAATAACCCACCTAACCCCGGGGAGATAACGCTGTTGATGTGATGTAATTGTCATGCACTGTTGTAAAATTGTTACAGTGTATGACTTATGTCCCAAAGATCAGAAAGTAGTAGCATAAGCAATGCAGTAGCACAATTCATGAATGGACTCCTCTCAGATACACCCTTAGATTAGTATTTTTCAGTGTAATCAATTCTCTATATGTTGTATTTAGAGGGTGATTGTTAAGGGCATACGGTAACATCATACAGTGGTAAAACTCTTCCTTGCCTAAAGTAATTTTATTTTGAAGGATTGTTTTATGGCATGAAGGTTTCTGATGATCACCCACACAGGTGTGCACACTGTACTTGATCAGCAGCTCCGTTGCTCTCCTGTTACTTTTGTTAAGCATTACTTACACCGTCATCACGCTACAGATGCAGATCGAGCCTCACTCTGGTAATGTTGGTTGGTTGGTTGGTTGGTGGGATTTATGCAAGCACAATAGGCAGGGTGCTGCTTGGCCAGAGTGAGTGCAAGGAAAATGCTAGAGGTCTATGACAATAAAATGTTGAATAAAAATGACAATTTACGAATTTCCGGCAATTTGCAGATAGCCATTCCAGCTCTCGCAGTTTATGCCTTCAAACCTGCCCGCCGTATTTCCTGCCCCACCTCTTTGTGCCTCTGTATGTATGTATATTTGGTCTTACCTCACCTTTTTTATGAGCACATGGACTTTGGGTCAGCCTGAGCAGAGGTCCAATCAGACCCGTGTGTGTTTGCAGGACCTTTTGATAAGCCAAGACTTCCTCACACGTCACAGTAGGAAAAGCACAGATGTTAATGATACAGTTAAGGATGGCTGAAGTCCCTGTCAGGGTCCTTACTTACTGGGTGATGCAGCAAGGACTGAGCCTCTGTACATGGGGCGTACGCTCTAGATGATGAGCTAACTTGCACTCCTTTGCCGATAATTCTCAGCTGTGAAAAAGGTCTATTCCGTACTGTTGTGGTTGTTATGGTGATATGACTGAGTGAACACAATACCTGTGTTGAACACCTATTTCTGGCATGAACAGTGCCACGATAGCGGTGCACTAATCGCTGATCTTCCTGTTTTCCCTTTCAGAAATAATTCACCAGCATGTTTCTCACCCTCGCCCTGTTGCGGAAAGGCATCCCTGGGAAGCAGTGGATCGGAAAGTATCGGCGTCCACGGCAAATCACCTGGCAGATGAAACGCAACACGCTGAAGCATCTGGAGCGCGAGGCCGAGAATGAATACTGGATAAGCCGGCCGTACATGACTGCGGAGCAGGAGTACTGCCACGCCGCAGAGCGCCGAGCCCAGTCGTGGCTCAAGATCAAGGAGGCCAAATTTGCCAATTTCCCTGAACACAAAAGCATCACAGATCACCTGAGTCATCTCAAAATCACCAAGACATGGTCAAGTTAAAGTGAGCGTAAAGACGACAGTGAAAGACTTTATAATGTGACGATATGATGTGTTTGTGTGCAAGAAAGCTCTGTTTTGTTTTGTGGCGATGTGAAATGGGACTTGAAAAGATGTCAACCAATGTTTTGACAAATCTGTAACCACCCTGCAACAGGACTGTAATTGCTCCACGTTCAGTGCTGCCATTTCAGATAAAACTACTCAATATTCTATCTGTGGCTTCTTATTTTAGTGCTCATCCACAATATACACTTTCAAGCTGAGAAAAACAGGCTTCCTACTGGTTATAAATTCTTTAATTATAATCACTGCCTAAAGTTCATGAGGAAAATAATGGAGAGGTTGGGGCAAAATAATAATTTTACAAAGGGTTAATTTGACTAATATAGTATGTAGTGACTGTCGGTGAACCCAGTTGTAGCTAAAATTAAAGTGTTTAATCCTTTGAACTTAGAAAACAGTAATGCTCTCACTTTGTTAATGGATTTTTACAAAGTTGAATATTTTTGCGGAGCCTTGTGTGTTAAATCTGGCATTTAGTAATGTGTTTCTGTTTGGAAGAATACAATGTTGTGATATTATAATACCTGTTAGTGAGTTACTAGATTACCGAGGCTCTCTGGTGACTCAGCGTTGGACATTGTGCAGGAATTTGACCCTTTTACATGCAAGATACTCTCATTGACTCGTCTGATAACAGTTATTGCCGTTGCGTGTCCTTTATCACTCCTGCACAAATATATTACGTCAAGAAGAGGCAGCAGGTGACCATTACCTCACACACACCTGCCTTTGTCTTTTATTGGTAATGCTTGACTTTAATCTCTCCTCATTTAGCAGTAAAATATACACATTTCATATTTACACATGGTATTTTAAGTCTTGATTAATGTACAGTATATATCCACAATTATGAGTCCTATGAAGACATTTTATATATTATAGCAACTGTGTTTTTACTAAGTTGTCATTCATTATCTGCTCATACAGCAGCCTCACACACACACACATATATATGTTTATATACTGCAGGTGCGGTGTGGTTACCCTGTGATGTAACCCTTTTTAATTGGTTAAAGACAAAACAGTGATATTAAGTGTTTTTCTGCAGCACACAGAGCCCCCGCTGGTTTCCATAGCAACCATCCAGTTTGATTTACACCTGTGACTACAGGTGAACCCGATGAACAAACTGAGAGGATAAAAAAAAAGGAGAGAGAGAGAGAGAGAAACCACAGGTGTGAAAAAACAGCTTTCATACTGACCTTTGTGTTGTCTGTTTGTTTCATTTTAATGGAAATGGTGCCAGCAGAAGCATTATTTGAGGTCTGTCTTTGCACGGCCACTGCAGGGTCCAAAATAATTGCACAGGATTAATGAGCTGGTGGGGGGAAAATTGTGTCTGTAAAAAGGGCTGCACTAGTCTAGCTCCTGCAGGAGTCAAAGGGAGGAAAAAAAAAATCCACATGGCTCAGTGCTGCTGCTCTTTTGGGACATCCATTTGAAGAATTTGACTCTAAGCGATTAATCCATGAAAGACTAACTAACCAGAACCCTCGCCGGGTCGACTGCGGGAAACAGGAGATATATCGCAACTGTTTTCTCAATGAACTCACACTTCAAACTAAATAATCTGCTAAATATTACACGCCTAAATTCTTTAAAAATATAAGAATATATAAATCGGGTCAAAAAATAGAACAACTCGCAAACAAAAAAGGGATGATAATAAATACAGACACACCATCAGCCAAATGTATTTAAAGTATAAAGTATAAGCACTTTTGCAGAAAATATCCCATGACTCATATGTTACTGTGTAATATTGGAGTATTACTCATGAAACAATCTGCAAGGAACAGCACAAGATAACTGAGAGGTTGTGAGATGAGTAAAGCAGTAGGAAAGTTCTGCACAAGCTTGTTTATTTTTGTATTTGTATTACAATTTGACCTCTTTGAGTCTCAGACGTTCGATCTCTCTGCCAACTCTGCCATAAATTCTACTTTTACACAGCTTATAATTTTGCAGTTTTTGTTTGACACTGTCAGAGAGGCATTTGTTCAATTATTATGTTTACTGTTCAGGTTGTAATTTGCAGTAGTGTTAAACTGGGCTGCATTATATCGAGAGGTGTTTTAAACATTTTGGCCACCCCACATGAGAGGTACAACAACAACAGCACCCACTAAGCCCCCAATAATAAACATACAGTAGAATTAATACCCCTCTTGTACCTAATGAAGTGGACGGTGGTTTAATCTTTCACAATGCATTTGATGATTAGCTATCATGTTTTTTTTTTTTTTAAATGCAAAATCGTACTCACTTATAACATAAGATAGACTAAGATTGATCCTGCAGAAATTCACTTGTACTTGTCACTTTGTTGTGTGCAAAGTGGATAAGAAAAAAAAAAAACTCAGAAATCAAAAATATAATAGAAAAAAATATAAGATATGCTAGAAATAGAAAAAATAATATAATAATATATAATATATATAGATATGCATGTTGAAATATTTGTGAAATAAATAGTAGTGGCGTTAAATACAAGTAGCACAAATGAAATGACTCAAATAAAGTACCTAAAAAAATCACTTAAAGGTCCAGTATGTAAGATTTAGTTGCATCTAGTGGTGAACTTGCAAGAGTGCAACTAACTGAACACCCTTCACCTCACCCCACGCCCCTTCCGAGCTAGTGGGAGAACCTAAAGTGGGTATGAAACTTGTGAAAAATGTGAACTATCCACAGCTTGTGTTTGTTTGGTTTGTCCTTACTGGGCTACTGTAGAAACATGGCAGACTCTGTAGAAGAGGACCCGCTCCCTCTGTAGCTATAAAAGGTCTTTTTTTTTTTACAGTAACAAAAACACAACAATTCTTATTTTCAGGTGATTATATACCAATTAAAACATACTTATGACTAGTATATTTCATATTTAGCCTATAAATTTCCCTAAATCTAACATACTAGACCTTTCAGTACTTCAGTGTGTACTTAGTACCAGCACTGGAGGTTGTACACATTACTTTGTCCAGCAGATGGAGCTGCAGGTCTTGTTAGTGATGCGTGAGCAGCAGAGCCGCTGCCCCTCCTGCGCACGGTGCGGTGCGCCCATACGTTGTTTTCTTCTCCTGGATGATGAGGAGGTGCGTGCCTCACTAAAAGAGGCGCCAACGCAACGCAACGCACCGCACCGCATCGCACCGCACCGGGGCCGGGGCAGGCAACTTAATGAGCAGACCAGACAAACAGCTCCTCTCAAAGAAAATCCACGCAGCTCTCAGAGAGCTCAGAGACGACCATGAAGACAAGCGGCAGATGGAGGAGTAAAGATTCACCTGCAGACGCCTGACTGAAGAGGCAGGATGGCGGGGGGTCGGAGGGGACTTGTGGCCCCTCAGAATACTTTTTTGGAGAATATTGTCAGACGGTCGAACGGTAAGGATGAGGATGAATATGGTGCATTGAACTGGAAGATTTATAGATTGACCTGCAGCCTGTCTAATCAAGCCAATTAACAAATTTAACAAAATTTAACCCCAAAAAAGATGGAGCCTTATTTGTGATAAAACCCCTCAAATGTGTTTAAAAGTTCATTTATCCATTGAGCTACTGCTGCAGTCTTAAAAACATTTGATTTTAAAACCTCACCACTCGTCTAAATCCCATTAATTCAATTAGTGTCATCATTTTCAGACTGACTGAATTTTCTGGCAGAGCTCTTGTTCCCAACTGGGAGTCCCTGCAGGAGTGTGAGGAGAGCGGGAAAAAAAGACAGCAGGTTAAATTTACTACTGATTACAAGGCCACTGGAAGTTAATTGAAAAATTCTATGGACCAGAAATGATTTAATGTTTGGATTCTTGGGATTTCTAGTGTCTAGTTAAATGCAAATATTCTAAAAAAACACCATTTCTAAAAACATTTAAAGGTGCATGATTGTGTGATTTTGATATATTGATTCTCCTTTAAGCTACAGATTGGTTTGAAATTAAACTTAAGGCTTTTGTTGCTGATGTATTCACCTTTTAAATATTAATCAACAGAATCTTTAATATGTCTAATTAGGCCAATAAAGCCACTGCATGCATTTCTGTGCATAATAATGCTACTGACATAACATTAAATCATCTGATACACCCAGTTTGGACATTACAGCACAATCAACCAGCAGAGATATGTTTGATACATTAAGGGTTAAAATGGATTAAAATGGTTGGATCATTTTCTTGACTGTCTAACCTTGTTTAAAAAAGTTTTAAAACTCTTGACTCATCACCAGACCTCTCGGTTTAAATCAGTTATCAAAGCATATTAATAGGTAGATTATTCCTTTATCTTCTTGCATGTCAGTTTGTCCAAAAAGAAAGCGGTCTGTAAGTTATGTTACTGAGACAAATGGGATTCATTTTGGCCTGTTAATATACAGTATGCTGCTCGACACGTGTGAAAGCTGAAACATGCCAAACTCTGAAGTCTTACAGTATTTTTGGACACGGGTGTCAGTAATCCTTTCTGTATTATTAGATCCAATAAGAAGTGACAGGACAGACCGGACAGTTATGACACTGGACAGCTAGCTGTGATAGAAAACCAGCAGCTTTGTGTATATGTGTGTGTGTGTGTGTGTGTGTGTGTGTTTGTGTGTGTGTGTGTGTGTGTCACTTGTCATTTGGGGATGATATTGGATCCACACCATCTAATTGGCTTGAGCTACAATTACTTTTTTTGTTATTTAAATGAGGTTTGGTTAAAGTTATTTTTTGATTTGTTTCTCTATCATTTATGGTCATTGCCCTCAGAAGTAATCCAATGTGTGTGTGTGTGTGTGTGTGTGTGTGTATGTGTGTGTATGCTTCACTGTCAGTCTGCCCCTGTTGCACGTATCTACATTAAGATGTGTTATGACAGAAGGGAACAACTTGTTCCGAAAGAGTGAAAGCATCTCTCCAGAGCGAAGCTTTCTTTAGAAGAAAAGTGTGAGAATCTGACTCCCCGAGGTGTGTTTTATTAAAAAAAGAAAATCAAAAAACAAAAGCACATGTATATGTCTCTTCTTATGACCTTGTCTGTGGATTAGCGAGCAGTATATCTCACCAAAGCTAGAAACAAAAGAGTCACGGCAATAATCTGCAGGATGTCACTGAGAAACAGTAGAGTGACTGGTGACAGACACAGATACTGTATGGGTGGGTGTTCACAAACAATGAGATGTTCCTTTTTTGTAACTTTCAGTCATTCATTTTTCACTTGTCAATGCAGGAAATGTGCAACTAGTAACAAAGAGTGTCAGTAAATAAGACGTGTACGCTAGAACTTGGAGCTAGAACGCTTTTATTATTCTCAAATCTCAAAAATTAAGCTACTTATATCCTTTATCACTATACTATAAAGCTTATTTGCACATTGAAATATTGAGAAGTTGTGTATTATTTAGGGATCAACCAATATTTGGAAACCAATAGAATTAGCAATGAATTCATAAGTCTTCGTTTCAATATTTAGAATCAACTGGGGAGGTGTAACTAAGTACATTTACTCAAGTACTGTACAATTTTGAGGATTACTTGCATTTCACTTGTGTATTTCCAATTCTCCTGTCTGTGGCAGCCTTCGTGGTCAATAGGCTATTACTTGTGACATGTAACCAGTCAGATAGTGCTGTATGTTTGACAGACCGGTCACTATAGACCGCTAACATCAGCTCTGATAATCAGTCAGGCTGTTAATCGGCCTATTTCTAGTACTGTTAGCCTCCTATTTATACCTCCGTCAGTCCAGTATTCATCTTTCAGCTCTGTTTTTGGTCTCTACCAACTCTTAGGGGAAATATCTATTTATGTCATACTTGCTACTGTAAATGCTCCACTATGTTCACCAGCCTTTTGCTGACTGTGTCTGTGTGCCATTTGATGCTGAGCAGGTAGAATATAGTGTATTTTTTACTGAAAACATCTGCCTGTTGTGGCTACGAGAGCAGGGGGAGTGAACCAAAACAGTAAAGTTGCGTGCCGGCCAGCTAAACGAGCTGAAACTCACTTTAAATTAAATCTCTGTAAAGCAAAGAGGATCTGTAGATTCAGGTGATAATGCTCTGTATGTTCACAGACACAAGCGACCCCTTTCACATTTTTCGCACTGTTTCCTGTTTGATGTATTATTATTGTCAAAAAATTGATCATAGCCGCTTTAAGTCCAAGAAGCACAAGCCAGTCCATATGCAACATAAAAGTCCTTAAAGATGAAGTCCTTCTATTACTAAATCAATCAAAAAGTGATTAATAAAGAGTGTAAAAACTTTTAGTAGGAAGATAATTTAAGGTCCTCACATTTTTTAACTTGTTTTAAGATGTTTTCAGTAACATTTCTTATTTTTTCACGTCATATAGCATGTTTAATTGTGTGTTTTTTGTCATATCTACTTGGGTGGGTGAGCCTACTCTATTTTGAAAGTACATAAATCTATACCTAAAGTATATATATATATATATATATATTTATAAATCTATGCATACTACAATGAGAAGTATAATTCCCCCTGTACGTTGTGTGCACAGCATCACAGTTATTTCACACAGTGAATGCAGCCGTTAATGTGTTAACTGTACTTTTTGTGACATGTCTATGATGAAAAAGGTTTATTACCAGTATTATTATTTTAACTTGTGTCCTTTAAAGCTGCATTTATCAATATTTCATAGGATATTTACTTTGAATTAAAAGACTACATTTGCTTGCAGGGATTACTTTGGACTTTGTATCTATATGGAGATTTTTTCTAGCTTCATTTAGCTCATTATTTTGGTTTTAGAGCACATTTAATGTGTAGTTCAATCTCACTGTTTTCATCAATCAGATTTCCAGCAGCTGTTTTCAGCTAACAAACTGAAAAAACCTACTAGTTACCTGCCCAGCACCGGACAGCAGACAAAGTTAGCGACTAACATTAGGTGCAAAAAGCTGAAGATAT
The DNA here is from genome assembly GCA_033000465.1 of Sciaenops ocellatus. NCBI lineage: Eukaryota > Metazoa > Chordata > Actinopteri > Sciaenidae > Sciaenops > Sciaenops ocellatus. Next base: position 20,957,030 of record CP136872.1, on the reverse strand, counting down.
TAAAGAGCCAAACATTTCTCTCAGAAGTTGGTTCAGTCTGCTTGTCTAGCTAGCTGTGGATTGTTTTGAGTTCGTCTGCCCCCTAGAGGTGAAAAATGGATTAATGCAGCTTTAATTTGCACGAGACTACAGTCAGAGTGCTACAGTACTTGGCATATATTTCTGTATCGAGCAGTTTCGCTCTCGTTGCTGTGTTCAGATTAACCTTCAGTCTGAGGGCTTGATAAATAAGACAGATTCCTGTAAACAAACCGTCATCGTCCATCCAGGTTAGAGCAACGTGGTGATGATTGCCAAATTCACAGCTGTGTTGTAACCACCTGTGTCTCTCTTTTTTTTTTTGCGTCCCATCTTTTTTTGTTTGTTTGTCTGTTTGACATTCAACAGATGTTTCTCACTGTAATCTGTTAACCTTCTTTTCTTTTCAAAAATTTCAGTTTGGACACTGTCACATAGACAGACAGGTACTATAAAGTTTAGTTTGGTGTGCTGCTTATGTTTTTCCTCACAGTATCTACCTCTTTGTAATGTACCACAAAATGTTCTATACCAAATGCTGTTAATTTACAAAGCACTTAACTAATTAGACATATTGAGATTGTCTAAAAAACATTTGTGAGAAATTGCTGCAACACAGCAGTGAATTAACAAATCCAAAGGGCTTGAGCTTTGGACTTAATGCTTCTTTGCTCACAAGAGTAACGTTCGTCTGATCATTGTAAAATAACACGTTGGCATGGAACGTCTCATTCATCATTCTGTCAGTGTTCTCATGCTTTTAGTTGTCATTTTGATATGTTTTATTTTTGAAATGTTTTTCTTTGTGTGAGTGTTCATATGTGGCATAAAAAAAAAAACATTTCTGTATGTGCTTTGTGCCAGGTGTTTTTAATTCCTCCTGCTCTTTCGCCCCCGTGTTGTCACATTGTTGTAGTCTGTGTGCATAGCAGCTTGATTTGCTTTGAGATCTGTCATACAGATGTTTATTTTTTGAGGTTTTATCCCCCAATTATGATCGCTTGTCCTGTCCCATTTAAACCCATTACATCTGCTCCTTTTTTTACCTTTTGCCAAAATGTGGATGTGGATAGATTTTAGATTGTTTATGTCAAAAATAATCGCAGCTATATAGCTTTTGCTTGCTTTTTATTTTGTATGTTGACACACACATTTTATTCATATTGTTTTGCATATCGATTTTTATTGTACATAAAATGTCAAATCACAAATGCAGATGTGCAAATGAGTAATCACATGTAATTTGTCTCAAAGTCTTGCACAAAATACGTTATTAAAGTATGCTATTTTTAAATATGACACAGGCAAAAAAGTAATGAATTGTCTCAATAGTGGTAATGTAGGTACTCGCCTTTGTCATGTATTTGATACAAACATTCTGTAGCCATTAATTGTAATCCCCAGGCAACAGTCTGCATATTGCTCCATGGCAAACACTACACAGTGCAATCATTTACATGTTTTATTAATCATTCTTAGTTCAAAAAGTGAGCTGTTAAAATGAAAAAACACAGATGTTCCACTTTAATTTCATGTATTATGGCAAGTTTAAGCAATAACACTGAGTAACAGTATGTGCATGTTAATTATAATACAGCTGGAAACAAAACAGGCCATTAAAAATTATACATGCAACTCGATGATAATTTAGGTGTGACCATGAAAGAGCCTTGCTTGGAGGCCTTGCTAACATTTAAATATGCAAAATATGTCATATACAAATGAATGTAGTCCAGTGACATTTAAAAATCAATGACGGCATATTTTAATATTTGTAGACATACTTGCCAATAAAGAATACTTAATTTTAATAATGACTATTAATAAACAGTCTTAGACAGCTAACTATGCTTGTAACATGCTCATGACACACAAAATGACGACACAAGGTATTCACGAGTAACGAGCAACTACTAATAAACATCACGGGAGCAGATATTTGGATGTTTTCTACATAAGCAAAGATTATGTTTGAGATTGTGTTTGGCTTACATTTGTGTGGAGCGTATAAACTCCCTGTGTGGAGTGTGTAATGGGCCGTAGACCATCATGGACGCTAACGGAAATCTTTAAAGTAGATCATAAAGGCAGGGTTACTCAATCTTTTTAATGATAGGGGAAACATTACAAGACAAACAAATAAATAAGAAATCTTTTTGAATAAACTCGAAGCAACAACGTGAAGGCAAGTAAAATCACATCTAGGTTTTGTGCCCATGGTGAAGGGATATCTTCTATCATATCGTCACTGAATAACTCACTGATTTCTACCTGAGATTTTAATGCCCAATACTGGTGTTACCCAACATTGCACTGCAGGTACTCTAATCCTAAATTTCCCTGTAAATCTGTGTTGAGAAGTTTTAGTGTGTACACAAACACTGTTTTTTTTCTCTAAACACCAATATCAAGGCTCAAAAATTAAATTTCAAATATACTTTTGCCCTAACATTTGTTTTATAGTTGTAATTCTTTAACTAACTTCTTTTTTCATTTGCAGTTGCACCAAATCCATGACTTTGAGTTAGATCAAATGTATTAGAGCTCAACCGTTTCCCAACCCAAACTATAGTTTCAATATTTGTATATTATTTTTTAGGAAATGCTGCAATTCTTCAAGTTATTTGCTCCTTTCTTTTCCCTGTTTACTCTCAAACAGATACCAACTTTGTCCTGGGAAATGCCCAGATAGTGGACTGGCCCATCGTCTACAGCAATGATGGTTTCTGCAAGTTGTCGGGGTACCACAGAGCAGAGGTGATGCAGAAAAGCAGCACCTGCAGGTAGGCCTGAGAATCTGTGTGTCTTAATATAGATGTGTCAGGATTACAGACTTCAAATGCTAAAGCAGTAGGATGTTTGTTCCATAAATATATTCACCGTTCACCATTAACTCTGTATCAAACCTTGCTTTTTTATTTACCTCCACGAGATTCCAAACTCATTTTGAAGCTGTAAGTCTGTATAATTAATTATTTAAGCACTGGCATGTTTTGATTTCTTTCTACGGATATTTTTTCTGTATTAGACAAACAAGATTAGCCAGTGACATAGCAAGGAACTTGATTCGGCTACAGCTACCTTGTTAATCTGGATGAGCTTTGTCTTGGCTGGCGAAGCTAAAATAATCATGCTGCTGCTGCAGTTATACGACAGTCGGGGACAAGATGACTTCCTTTACAAGTTTTCTTTTAATGTCATAAGTGCCTGCAGCAAAAAAAAAAAAAAAAAGCTGTGTGGAGCTCTCACTTGCAACAGTCCATGTCTGTGTTGCTGTTGCATTGTTTATAAGTACCATGATAGGAGGTTTGTAGTGTTTTGTTTTATCTGAAACTACAATTTTATTTTGTAGCTGTGCCATGGTAGATCTATTTATGTTTATTTGTATTTACACCTGCTACCAGCAGGCAGAGCACCCTTATTTTGAGCTATATTGGTAGAGAGACTTATTTGCTGAGATTTATAAAATCAGTTGGGTGCAGGTGTATACAGTTTCTACTATACGCTGAGCATAGACATTATAAAGAAGAGAAGAGCCGTATGTGAAGCTCAGAATATTGTGGCTCTGCCCGTCGCTATCTTGGCAGTCCTGCCTCTGCCGCCTCCCAGCTAATCTAAAAATGGGCAAAGATGTGGATCGTGGATGGACCTGAGGCGGGCCGAACGACACCTGGGTGCTCAAACAAGCTGCCTGCAATGGCACCCACCTGTCAATCAAAGTGGCCACGCTGTGAATTATGCATAACTTTAAGCCTTAATATAATTTGAAAAGGTACAGTTGTCATGAACGGGGAAATTAGCTATAGCCTCTGAACTACAGTTTTTCCGCATTGGCTTCATTTCACAGGCACGGAGGTTGCCTGAGTCGTGAGTCTGAGTCGTTCCCCATGCCGGTGTTTGTGACTGTAGTTGTGGTTTCCGACTTTCTTTAGGATATTTAGGCTTTTAAGGAAAAAGTAGTTACTATTCATAATTCCTTATTAATTAGCCAATCAGAGGAGGAGTTAGTGTATTAGCAGTACAGCAAAAACATGTTGCACACTTCAGCTATGTGAGTGTGTGCTTGAGAGCGTCAGCATGCTCACAGTGTTTGCCAAAGTCATCAGGATTCATCCTCTGGGGATCATGGTTATCTGTGCCAAATTTCACGGCACTTCATCCAATAGTTGTTGAGATATTTTAGTCTGGACCAAAGTGGTGGAACGATCAACTGATTGACTGAGCCATCTGTGGAAGCCTTCTGCTCACATGGCAACAACACTGAGCTATGAGGAACCACCAAGTCCACCAAGGACTGTCTTTACGTCAGAGCTTAACTGTGAGTAGACTCTGGATCGACTACTTCCCTTCAGCAGATCATCTATGCTGTGTTGAAATGAATACAAATACCACTCTCTATCAGAGTTAATATGATATTCCCATAATTTGACAGTTCAGTAGATTTTTCTTCTCTTGCAAAGATAGAAACCGGATAACTAAGACACAAAAATCTGTGATGTAATCAGGTTGTAACAACTGAAACTGCTTCCACATCACTGACTACAACAGTGAAACTTTTGACAGTGTCTCTGGGCTGCTCTCTCTATAACAGTTCACATAAATAGGAATAAAAAGGCACTCTTAAAATAAATCGTTTTCCCTATTCGAATGGACATTTTCTGGACTTTATGTTGTGTTCACTGTGCGTGTAATATGCATGTCAGTAACCACTATTTTAATAGGATCACATGGAAACAGTTGGTGCTGCCAGATTTGCAAACCGTGGGCGATTTCATCTGTTGTGGGAGATGGTGTTTGTCACAGCCAGCACTGCGGCTATTACTGATTTAGACCCTTGGGTCCTTAAGCATAAGCTTCGCAACGCTTGCCAATACAAATATTGAACAGAGTGTTTGACGATTTGTTTTGAGGTTTATTTTCAGGCTGCTTGATGGAGTGGAGTTTGTAAGAGGAAGGAAAACAGACTGAAAGTCTTCTGACTGTATCTGAGATCAGTGTGTAAAAATACGACTAGAAATTCAGGAACTGACAGTGGGATTATCGACAAACGTAGTTTTTTTAGCTCGGACTTGTGCAAGTGAACACGGTATTTGACAACAAAGTCCATGACAGTGATTAAGAATCAAAAAATGATAATATCCAATAAAACAGCTGGACCAAAGGTATTGTGATAATGGATTACCAGTGAAAAGTCAATAAGTTAAGTTCACTTCGGGGTGTCAACCTCAGCTGTAGATACTGGTGTTAGCATTTACAGCCCCACAGAGCCGTTAGCATGGCTGTAAACAGTGTACAATACTGACAGTTCCTCCTCACAACAGCTTTTTTATGTGCGTCCTAACTCGGCTTTGTTTCTAAATCATGCACCTTCCTCTCACATCATTTTGGTTTTGATACTTTCTGGTTACTTTCAGATAAAGGTTTATTTTTGACGTCTGCCTCTGGATTTTCAGAGCCTATAATTTGATAAACAGTGAGTTAGTCGGTTCTTGGTGAGTAGTTTTTATGGGTATCAACGCCCCCCTTTCATTATTCTTCAAATAACCCGCTATAGCTTTTAATCATTTCAGCTTTTTTTCTGTCACAAAACATCTTCATGAGCCTGATTATGAGGCCATAAAACATTCACAGACTGTGGATGTTTGATGTTAAAGAGGATGACTCAAACATAAAATGTATACTCATTTCCCCTGAGCGTTGAAGCCTAATATCTGGGGCTCTTTTGCTGCATGTGTGTGTGGATCAAAGATGTTATTTCCATCTCGACTGCTCTCTTACTGTGTTCTTTGTCTCTTCAATTATGCATATGTTTTTTTCATATATACTGGATCCTGTAAACATACAGTGACAAACCTGTGGGAATTTTTCACGCATGACGAGAACGTCACTTAAGAAGTATTTTCTTTGAAGAAAGTTGCATTCCTTCCAGCTGAGATAAGATGAAGAAGAAGAAGGAGAGAGAGAGAACAGTCATCAGTTATTTTACATGGCGCACTGGTCTAAAAAGTCTCTGCAGCGTCAGAATGTAGTCTCATTAAATTTAGCCTTCCTTTTGTATTTCATAACAAACTCAGAGTTATATTTAGATCATGCTGGAACAGGCTGCCACTGAGGGTGGCAGTAACAAGCAAAGTGAGATGAATGTCTCTGCAGCATGGTTAAATGTGCTCATAGTTGCTTGACCCATCTTCAGGCTTAATTTGTTTTTGGAGGGGAACTTTGCATTTGGCCAATTGAACAACCAGCTGCATTTATCTTTTTTTATGCTTTCAGGATACGTTTCAATGAGTTTCTGCTCTACATTTAATACAGCCTAATTCTGCAGTGTACATCTCTAAGTAGCAATCAGTGACTACACAGATCAGGTGTAACCCTTGAGATAAAAGAAGAAAAGTTCAATATGTTGACATTAAAAGGTGCCGCAAAAGCAGCTGAGAACAGAACTAACTACCACAAACGTAACCGGCGAATACTTGCCAACTAACATGTTAAGATGTTCACATTTCGGAGCGTTCCTCAGCACTTTTCAGGGCCAGAACGAGCATGCTATTAAATATTCAAATTGCTATTTCCCTTTGTGTTTTCCAGCTTCATGTACGGGGAGCTCACGGACAAGGACACGACGGAAAAAGTGCGACTAACATTCGAGAATTATGAGATGAACTCGTTTGAAATACTGATGTACAAAAAGAACAGTAAGTAGCAACGCCATGTGTGAGGGAAACAGAAAATGTGAAGTTCCACTCTCTTGTCATGCAAATGTATTCAGAGCTTCTGTAACGTACAGCTGAGTTCAAAGGCAGCCCAGAACATTTCTACCTCTGTAGAAATGTGCTAATTGGTTTACAGCCAGACCAGAGAAACCTTCCCCATAAAAATGTGGTGCTGTGTTTGTTTCTACTTGCAGGTGTAACCTTCCACTGCTTGCAGGTGTTAGAATGGAAAGTTTTGAAAGTCGGGAACATTTCAGTTTACACAATGCAATGAAGATTTCTGTTATATGTGTGCAGAGTGTCGTTTCCTAAATATACCGCTAAATATTTGTCTTTTTATACTTTCAGGGACGCCCGTTTGGTTTTTTGTGAAGATTGCGCCCATTCGAAACGAGCAAGAGAAAGTGGTCCTGTTTCTTTGCACGTTCAGCGACATCACAGCCTTTAAACAGCCCATTGAAGACGATTCTTCCAAAGGTTAGAATTAATAAATCTAATTTGTTTAACTTCATGCTTCTTATCAAAAAAGATACCTTGCTGGAGCTGCCAGTGGAAATGAATTCAACTTCAGAGCGATTTAAAATATGAATAATGCATTTTAGTAGCTCAGTGTGTAGGGGCTTGGCTTGGGAACTGGAGGGTGGCTGGTTCAAGTCCAGCACGGACGACAGCATGGAGCGTGGACTGGTAGCTGGAGAGGTGCCAGGCACCTAAATCCTAACTGCTCCCAGGCTGCAGCCGCTACGTGGCTGCGCATCACTCCATCATCCATCCACGTTTGTGTGATTGCATGTAAAACTTGAGTGAGAAAATAATTTCAGAACATGTGATCTAAAACTTCATGCAGAGATTATAAAATAGGAGAGGCAGAGGTAACCAGTAATCATTGTTCAACCCTGAGCATTGTGCATCTGCCCAGGCAAGTACCCACTTACTCAAATATGCAGCTCATCATGATGTTTATCAGAACACGGCACAAAAAAAAAAATAATTCATCGGACTGTGTAACCTTTTAAGACTGCCAAAATAGAACAGAATAAGTGCAAGTGAGCAACAACAAATGAGCAATAGTGACAAGAACAGGATGTGGAATTATCTGAGAAGCTGAGACTGTAGTTCAGGCTTCAGCAGCACTTTACTAAAGTCTGTTGCATCAGTAAAGACTTTAGCTTTAGCCCTCTCTGTTACATGGGACATGGCCTGCAGGCAACAACAACAACAAGCATTGGCCTGCGCAGCCAGAATAGATAGTGTGGACTGTAGTTATGAAGACAAAAAACAAACATGCAGTTGCCCACATAAGCTAAGACTGTGCTCACCAGAAACAGTATTGGTGTTTTGTTCAAATGACAGTTATACATTATTAGTAGTAATTTAGTGTTATACTGCAGCAAAAATGTGTTAGGAAGGAGTTTGGCGTGGGTGGATGTGTCTGGCTGGGGTTTGTATCTTTTAACCATGACCGCAATCTCTCTCTAACCTTAACCAAGTGGTTTAAACCTACAAACGTGGTTGCCTTTTTAGACATTCAGCAGAGACGTAGCAACATTAGGATTCCTTTGGAGTTGTGTTTTTTTATCCTCCTTGTAGATGTAACAACCCTGACTAAAAAAATCATTTAGATAAAGGGCTTGTTGGCCAGGTTGTGTCTTGTAACATATAAATGGGTTTCTTGAATTGGTGGTGTTTTTCAGATAAAGTCGATACACAAACCTGAGGCTTTTTGAAGCTGCTGGTGCTCTCCCTTCCCAGGTGATAGTATAGGTTTGATAAGCTCAGTCATCCAAGTGCTTAGCAATTCAATTCAATACTCAAACATGTTGTTTCCCCAGGAAATATCCACGACCAGAAAACTTCATGATGTTCACGATTATGCATCATGTATCTGTTTGTGATTCTCAGGCTGGGGAAAGTTTGCCCGGCTGACTCGAGCTCTAACAAGCAGCAGAGGAGTCTTGCAACAGCTGCAGCCCACCGTTCACAAAGGAGAGAATGTCCACAAGCACTCCCGCTTAGCTGAGGTATGGAGGATACATGTGATTTTATTTCTATGCAGTATACTATACTAGAACAAACTGGACACTGAGAAATTGTGAACAGAGGAGTCTTTTAGATCAGGTCAACCTCTAAGACTTACACAGCACTTCTTATGAGCAGGTGAGCTATAGTCAACGTCAGAGCATAATTTCAGCTCCAAGCTACAGTATTTTTGGCCTCCTGCTGTGTGTATTATCTGTCTGTTCCTGACTCACTGCTTTTTGGCAGGTCCTGCAGCTGGGCTCAGATATCCTACCTCAGTACAAACAGGAGACCCCCAAAACCCCTCCTCACATCATCCTGCACTACTGTCTATTCAAGACCACATGGGACTGGGTCATCCTCATCCTCACCTTCTACACAGCCATCATGGTGCCGTACAACGTCTCCTTCAAGACGAAGCAGAACAACGTGACGTGGCTGGTGGTGGACAGCATCGTGGATGTCATCTTCCTGGTGGACATCGTTTTAAACTTTCACACCACATTTGTTGGACCTGCTGGCGAGGTCATCTCAGACCCCAAGCTGATTCGAATGAACTACCTGAAGACCTGGTTTGTTATCGATCTGCTGTCCTGCCTGCCGTACGACGTCATCAACGCCTTCGAGAATGTCGATGAGGTCAGTGCAGTGGTTGTGTTCTGGCATCGGCTGAAACAATCTTTCGATTAGTGGGTTTGTTTATCGAAAGAAAATGAATCAGCCGCTACTTTCATAATCTATCAGTCCTTTTAGTCATTATAAAATCAAACTTGAATACTTGAAGATACACCAGGTGATAAGAACTATCTAAAATGACAGAAACCATCTTTGGAAAAAATGTATTTTAAATGCTATCTGAGGGGTTTATGACTCATGCAGCAAGCCAACAGGAGGCGACCAAGATGATTTATCTTTACTTTTGGGCTGAGCTGTTATGTTGTCCATCTTTATACACAGTCAGTAGACCTATGGATGTATAATAAGATGCGGATACGGCATTGCCATTCAGCCTTGCTTCCAATTTTGCCCAGTGGTCACTTGTATTGCAGTGAAATATTCCACTGTGACCCCAAAAGGCATTTTCCCCATAGAGAAGTGGATGCAACATTGGAGGCAGGGGTCTGTTCATCCCAATGGAAGCTGCTCAAACCACATTGTGGGACACAATGTGGACATCCGCTGCCGCTGAGTCCGAATTATTTAATCGTGCGACTCTTCTAGACTTTTTAAATATGATTGGATCTAATCAATCAAATTCTGATAGTCAAACAAGCCGTTTCGCCACGTTTTGACGCTAAATAAATGTATTCACCGTTCAACATCGCTTCTTTTACAAGGCAAGAGTGTCACGTCATGCATGCCATTGCTGTCGTTACATGGTTTGACCACTATGTCAAATTAAAAGTTCAAAGTCTGGTGCTCTTCCTTGGGTCTTTGCGTATGTGCCAGACGAAAAAAATTCTCATTGCCATCTTTAGATCTGGTATCCAGTTCTATGATACATCCATGGTTAGACCCAGTGTTGCGATGGTAGAAAATATGGCTTAAAATGTACAGAAAATTAAAGAACAATTAACTATACCTGTGAAAGCCCCTCACACACCTAAGGTATCTAAAGGTACCACATCTCTACTGATGTTGTTGATGTTGTGTGGGCTGAGAAAAATCTAGAGAGAGTAGGTGGGATTTCTTTTAAGTGATCGCTGACGAGTCAGAACACCATTTTTTATGGGTAACCATGGCAACATATTACGCAGGGCCCGCTCGTTCTGCTGTTTCTGGTGTTTGGCGTGTTGACGCCAATTTGAAGTAGCCTATCAAAAAAAAAAAAAAAAAATCTGAATCTCCTCGTGGGCTGGAAAGGAAATGTCTGACAGAGGCGATTGTGAACAAAAATAGATTTATCTAAATGCTAACAAATTGGAAATTGCTCTGTCTGCTCAGCCTTTTGCCACTAAATTGGAAGTTTAAATCCTCGAGGTGATCATTTCTAAGGTGACTGACAGGCTATTAGGTTTCCACGCAGGCACTCCACCAAATTTAATAACCACTGTACATCAGATCCTGTGCACTGGTTGTTGTTTTGTATCGTGACAGTGGAAAAAACAAAAAAAAACAAGCAGCATAATAATATGCTTGCTTGTGAATTCATAAATGTTGGACCATAATGAGGAGTGTTTACTGGAGAGCTATCACAGGATCTTGAGATAATTGGCACATTTTAATTGGGAAAGGAGTGTTACATTATTAAACTGAGGCACTCTTCACTCCTCTGCTGTGTCACTGCCCTAAAACCATTAACACCTTATGACAGCTGACAAAAGGATTGAATCATGGGAAAACGTGCTCTGATTAGGCATGTTATGTTGCCAAATTGGCTTTTGGAGTTGGTCACTTTTATCTGGGTTAATCACATTTTTACCATCTACTTATATATGAAAAAGTCTGACTTTATGATGACGTTAGATGGGCGTTAGATGAGTCTGCCTCTCTTTGGCCATGGAAGATTGTTTATCTGTTGTTAAGCTATGACATTAAAAAGCTTCATTTGTTTCATGGAGGGGAAAAATAACTTTACAGAATACCTACAGGTCTGCTGATGAAATCTATTTACAAAATATCCAGCTCATACGTACATTTTTACCCCTCAGTGTATGTGATTGAAATGATCTTTTACAGTGCAACCACAGCTCCTGAATCAGGTCCAAATGTTCCTTGAGGGTTTTTCTTCCAACACACACCCAAACACACATACACACAAACACACACTGATTAAGTGGAGCCTCAGGGTTCTGCACTTGCCGGTTTTCATTATAATAATGCATCATTGTGTGTGTGTGTGTGTGTATGTGTGTGCCCGTGTGTCTTAAATGTGTCACATCTCATGATGTGTGTGTGTTATCGTCACAACGTGGCTGTGTAAAATGCTGTGGTAGCATTTATCGCTTGCGGTGTGTAACACAGTGTATGTTGGCTCTAAGGGCTGTCAGGCTACACATACGGTACAAGGTAATATGAAATGCTGTGGTAATGCTTCAAAAAAAAAAAAGAGGCTTGTTGGTGGGCAGCGGGCGCACAAGTTGTATTTGCAGGTCTAGCATTTTGTCCCCCTTTCTAGTCTTTCAACGCTTCAGCATCCTAAACGCTGACGAGTTCAAGTGGCCGGAGCAGAAGTAGCCGGGGATCAGGAGATGGGGAAAACAGCAATCATTTGTGATTTTAAAGGATAACGCTGGCGTTATTTGATCTTTTTAGTATTATGAAGAAGAAACAAACCAAACTGTATATCTTGTGTTGTTTGTCACACAAAAAGATCACAAAAGTATGATAAAAGTAAGTAGTATTGACGCTTTTTCGGACACAAATTGCTTCATTACGATAAACACAGGATGTGTCTGTCAATTGGCAACCATTTTAAGCAAAAATGTCTGGATATTTGCTGCTTTCCTTAGTCTCGTTTGATGGTAGAGTGAATACCTTTGCCATTTGGACTGTTGGTTGGACAAAACAAACACAAAAAAACTGAAGATGTCAGTTTTAGCTCAGGGGAACTGCAATGTAACTTTTCTTCGTATCATTTTTATCTTAACCAAACAATTTCTCGATTGAAGGTGCAACGTGGAGTCGTGTTTCATTCACTGTTCAAGTGCATTTCTTCCCTTATGCACGGTTGATTTTTGCAGTTTGAAACCTGAAACATTCATGTTTAATTTAATTTGCCTTTGCTTGAGCATTGCAGCATATCCTGGCATGTTACCATCACTGTGTGCACGAGATAAACAAAATGGCTCCCCACATAGAAAAACTCTGCTCTATAGCACTATTAGAGGTCAAAAACTCCACAGGTTACCTTTGACCGAGGAGACATTGACAACACAACCACACCATTGTTTTAGGATAAAAATATGATGGTCATGGTCAGATTTAAAGAAAAAACATGTCATCCAATCCAATTACGCGTGTCTTAAATGTGTTCTTGATAGTTTTTGGACAGTGTGACATAGAGGATGAAGCTATATCAGGCTTTAGTCTTCAGTATAATCATCAGCTTCAGCCTGTAAGTAGTAAGAAGTCAGCGTGAAGTATTATGCACTTTTTTTATCGTCAACAAATCCCATGGCTACTTAGACATTACGCTCTCAGTCATACTGTATTGCTCTAATGATAGATGAAGTCCTAATTTAGGTGATTAGCTGATTAACAAATGTATTCAAATTGTTGATTAGCTTTCAAGGTCAAGTTTTTAATCAAGCCATAAAAGCAAACATTCAATGTGAGCTTTTCTCAGCTTCGCATAACTCTACGTTGAATATTTTGGGATTCTGAACAGACTATAGACTTAATAATCAAAAAAGAATCAACAAGAGTACAAAGGATTGTTAGCTGCAGCCCGACAGCTTCATACTGTACACTTAGCCCGTAATAAGGTTATGGATGCATTTACTGTAAACCGACAACAGCGCTATGACCATCCGCTTCCAGGATCATCTTCCAGTGTGTCTCTGCAACAACTCAGTGACTCCAATTTGCTCCAAATTGCTTTGAGGCAATCCATGGCAAGGGTAAATGAGAGCGAGTAAACAATTGCCCGCGTTATTAAACCGGCGCCAAAACATCTCGCTGCTGCTGCTGCAGACCCTAACGACTGACATGAATAACTTTGATGGCTGTTTTCCCCCAACAGGTTCCCAAATAGGGAAAGGGAAGATCATTAACGAAGAGCGGCTGTCAAAGTTATTCTCGGCGATCTTAAAGCGCCGCACGCCACCTCGAGACTGACTGAACCTCGTAGCCACAGTATCTGATTGACTGATAGCCCAAAACAATAACAGTCGAACACTTCATGTCGCTAAGTGTTTTAGCAAAAAGCTAAAATGGAGCTTTCGGTGCATGCTTTGGCCATAACTGCACACGCTTCACAACAAGGTTGATTTTTATGTTTCTTTTCATTTAAAACCTTTATTGAATATCGATTTTTCTCACGTGTTTGTTCATCGCTTACTACTGATCAAGTGTCTTCTCTCTTACTTGTGCTTCATTTTTGTTTTTTCTTCTTTTTCATCCCTCCGTTCTGTTTTGCATGGCCCTCCTCCCCCCCCCCCCCCCCACTCCCTCCCTCTTCTGCCTGTATTCATGCATGGGACGTGATGAGAAGAATTGGAACCACCGAGCTGTCACTCAAGTAGGCTTCAGTTTGATTAGAATATGATAATGAACAGTTTTGTGTTTGTTATTTTACTTGTAGAAACACACACACACACACACACGCGCGCACCTGGCACACACGTTACATGAAAATCTCCGTCAAGGCTCCACGTTTCCTGTGACATTTATTCTTGCACCAGCGTTTCAGCTGTAGTGCTGGGTGGGGCGTGCAGCAGGAGCATCAGTGAATGAAATAAATGTCACGGGAAGCAAGTTAAGATTTGTGCTGCTTGTCTTTTTTTTTTTTTTTTTTTTTTCCCCTCTGCTAAAGCTGTTCATCGCCAGGAGATAACAACGATCGGGTTGTGTTCTACGATTTGAGAATAAATAACGGTGTCATTAACGTTGCACGAGAGCTGATTCAGTCCTCAAGTCAGCAATAACATGTCATTTGTGACAAATCGGCTGCAACAACGCTACAGTACAGTTAACGAGTACAGTTAACATTTCAAAATAAAAGTCATCCTGGCATTGAAAATATGCTTTAATAGAGGGAGTTTTGAACATGCTGTGCTGTGTGCGTTTTATGTTTGCCTTTTGACATCTTTTTTTTTTTTTTTTGAGTTTCCCGTTTGGCTAACCGACAAACAAATTGGGTGTCAGAAGCTGAAATTTATGATATTTTGATATTGGATTATAGCACATAGGAATGGAATCAATCTTCACACCTCACCCGGGTGGCAGCCAAGATGCACATATGCATATATCGTGATTGCAATGTCTCCGGTATAATTACAGCTGTTTTAGCTTAATATAAAGACTGTTAGCAGGAGAAAACAGATACTACGTAACTCCCTGCTCTGTTTATGTCAGAATTAAATCAATGAGAGTGATGAGCTTTAGAGGTGCTGAAGAAGAATAGATACTTCATTGATCCCTCCAGGGGAAAGAGGGGTGTATATTTGAACTTTTGAAAGGCAAGCTAATCACCTCTTGGCTTTGGCTTCATTAGGAAAGCACAGATATGAGAGTGGCATCAATATTCTGTTCTCACTCTAGACTAGAAAGTTAATAAGCGGCCTATAAGATGCATACTAATTAAGTAGTCACAGCCCTCGTCGATTTTAATTTGAGACTCTAATTTAGCATAAAGCACAAAGAAGCAGCTACCAAGTAACCCCCTGTAAAACTACAAATTCTTGTTTTTCACTTCTGTTTGTGTCCAGATTAAAAAAATAAGATGTATTGTCTGAACTGATGAACTTTAGAAATGCTAAAATGTGTATTTTTGAACTTTTACCTCTGTTTCCAGTCGTAGCTTTTAGCGCGCTGACACGACAGTCTCTTCTAACTCTCAACAAGAAGGCAAATAAATATTCATATTTCTAAAAATGTTTTACTGTTTTCTGTAATAAAATTTATTTCATATCATGATTCAGTGATTTTTCTAACTTGTGTAGAGTTTGCAGCAGAACTCAAAAGCACGATTGCACTGATGATTGAATTGTATCGGAGCTCAGGTCTGTAAAGGGATTTTAGAGATGCTGAGGTGTCTGGCAGGCAGCTAGATCAGATTAAGTGACAGCGAGCACTGCAGTTGTACTCGGATTGCAGACCACAGCACATTAGCAAAATCAATACCCCTCCCAGCACACACACACACACACACACACACACAATACCACCAGCAAACTGATGGGATTGTCTGTTTGAATCACTGAGTGGGTGTTTCAATATGCAGTTAAGCTGAGTAGACATTTAGCTGCTGGTTATGTAACCTCTAGAAGTTGGACAGTTTCATCACGTTGCACAGGAATCAACTCAGAATATGTTAACACTTCTCCTCCTCACCTTGTTTTCATATTCGGTGTCTGTTTTGTGTGCTGTGTCGATTCTTTAAAATGCTGTAAAGTGTTTTTTGTTTAATATCTGATGTGGGAGTCAGACCCTGAGACAACACAGGAGTACTTCATGTTCACAGTGGGATTCTTTGCTTAATTAGCAGTTGTCACTTTATAATAATTGCTAAATCTTAAATTTTAAAATTTAGATTAATTACAAACAGCAAAAAACGAATATTTCACATCATATCTTGTGTACTCCATATTAGATCGTGCACAATATTTCTTTACATGAGGAGCAATCTAAGTTAATTTTATCCATTGAGCGCTTTATTAATCCCAATGAGAAATTGCAGTGTTATAGCAGCTAAGTTAGTCACGAGTCACGAAACAAAAACAACATAAGGACACTTAGAGGTTGAAAGGAAAATAATAATAAATAACAAAAGCAGTAACTAGCAGCTGAACTACAACAAAGCAAACACTAGGACCATACTCTGAATATATGCAACAGTTGTGTATGTAAGACAACACTTTACTTCAGCCCACCATTTAGTATTTAGCGTATATGAACATGTAATAAATGGTTTATAACACTGGTTTCCAGCCTGCACTAGGGCTTGACTAAGCTTCACAGGGGGGTCACAAGGCCTTCTAGATTTAAAGCAGTGTAACTGCTTGAATGTTCAACTTTATTTCAGAATTTCATTCATTTCTGTGAAGAAAACTAAAATGAAATTATTTGATTTTATTTTTGAATTTATTTATTTATTTCCATAAAGTTTAAAAAATAAGAGGATAAGAGGTGAAGATCTGAACACAAGCTATATTCACAGAGCCTTTGCTACCTGTGAAACAGCCTCATCCTGCATTAGAAAAGTACACACTAAAAACAACAGGTCATAGAACAAATAAAATCATCAGGAAGAATAAAAAAGGTATCTATTAAGTATATATGATTGTTAAATTAAAAAAAGCAAAAAAAAAAAAAAGCTAAATTCACACAAAATAATCTGCTTTAAATTCATCCAAACTCGCTCGTTTTACACAACGTCCTGCAGTTTATCAGCTGTTCTGTACTGTATTGTTTTGCATTGGATATAAAATGTAATAAAATATGTCACTTAGTCAAAAAAAAGGTTGGGGAACAATGTTTAATAACACACAATAATGTAGTTGTAAGCAGATATAAGTACTTAACTCATACGTGGAGTCTGGTGTATAACCAGATAAGGAATAATAATATAGTAAAACACAGCTGTGATTATATAAAATGTCTCAGAGGACATGTTATAATGTGTAATACATTATGTGTATGTATTACCTGTGTTAAATGTTTTATAGTGCTTATAAATGCTGAGTCAGGGGACTTAAAGTTGATATTGTGAATTAAAGGGACACCATCTTGATTTTATTAATATAAAATTCACTTTAAATCACAAACTGTCAACAAAACTTCAAACATTTTAACTTTAACTTTTAAAAAATAAACTATGAATTATTCTTTCAGTCTTCTTTAAATATCGCTCCTGATGTCTGCCTTTCTCTCGCTCCTGTTTCAGGGGATCAGCAGTCTGTTCAGCTCACTGAAAGTGGTCCGGCTTCTCCGTCTGGGTCGGGTTGCCCGTAAACTGGATCACTACATCGAGTATGGGGCGGCCGTACTGGTCCTGCTGGTGTGTGTTTTTGGACTGGCTGCTCACTGGTTGGCCTGCATTTGGTATGTTCATGACATGACGTGCACTGCCATTACAGTGAAGTATGTTATCAGGATCTCAACATATAAAAAACGTGACATCTTCCATGTACTCCTGCATATAAATTATATAACACACGTTCTTCCATCACTAATAGCACAGCCAATGAATATAATGAGGCTATTGATTAAGCTAATTAATGAATTAATTAGCAGTTAGTTTTTGTCAACATACTTGTTTTCACACATTAGAGCTGTATGTTTTCCGTAACTTAAAGCCAGATTAAGTTATATAGCGGTTTCAAGAGAATTAGTTTTTCCTCATTAATATGCAAATTTATGGAGCGCGGGCCTCCAAAGTCTAATGAGATCATCTACTCTACAGGGGGCAAGTGTGGTGGAAGCATTAAGTTTCCATCATGTGTTTTGCTTGATTTATTTTGTTTATAAGAATGTTTAAACACACACACAGACACGAAGAGAGACTGAATGCAGATGCCATCATGACAACTTAATGTCCTGCATACATAAAAACATGCAAAATATGTTTGATAGATGTCCTTTTATGTTTATATTAGGACATATTTCCAACTAAGATTTCAAATATGTTGTCACGTGGTTCACAAACTGTCAGGAGCCCACAAGAGGCTCCAAGCAATATCATAAACAACGTGTACTAGTCCAGACAGTATAATCAAACCAGACTCGGATGCCAGTAAAAATAGCTCCTGTATCGTTTCCCTTAGTGTGGTTTCTTTGGTTGCCATGGTCACACGCCGAGCTGCGGTGTCAAGTTGTGAAAAGTTCAGCCATCATCAACCATGATCACTAGGGTAGTAAATAAGAAAATCTAAATCATGTTACTCAAAATTCAGGTTTCCTAAGAAATACTGTTGAATTTAAACTCCTCAGGCCTCCTAAAAATTATGAGGAAAAAATTGGATACATCTAAGAAACATGCATCCTGTGATGTGCCGATTCGTTACACAACTGATATGAGTATTTCCCTTTGAATGTTTACCATATCAGTATAAACCTAAAAAAACAGAAAGGAGGAAGAGGAAAGTAAACAGTGTTTCCTGTATCATCAAATTCA
The DNA here is from genome assembly GCA_033000465.1 of Sciaenops ocellatus. NCBI lineage: Eukaryota > Metazoa > Chordata > Actinopteri > Sciaenidae > Sciaenops > Sciaenops ocellatus. The sequence goes on along the minus strand of CP136872.1, from coordinate 20,938,502 downwards.
CCTCATTTATATTCTGAAGGTTTGTTTTTAATCCTCCAAGAAGCTCGATAACTCAGAGGTTTCATATATAAATAGTGAACTCACCCCGGTGTAATCTGTCTGTAAATAATTACACAAACAATTTAGGATAAAGAAAAAAAAAGCAGGTCAAAGATTATCCTCATCATGTGAAATATCTCGACATTTTGTACAGACATTCAGGGTTCCCAGAGGATGAACCCTACTGATTTGGCTGACTGTTCTTCTAGCGCCACAATGAGGCTCACATTTTTGTGGTTTTTGAGTGAAATATCTAAATAGCTATTAGATGGATTGATATCAAATTTGGTTCTGACTCTCATGAATTGTAGTAACTTTCATACGGAGCCATCATCAGGTCAAAAGTTTCATTTGTGCAACACTAATATGACTAAATACCTGCAGAACTGTGATAATTAGAAAATGTTTGCATGCTAACGCACTAAACTAAGATGTTGAACATGGCAAACACTGTATCCGCTAAACGTCATTATGTTAGCAGTGTTTTTGTGAGTATATTAGCATGCTGAAGTAAACATTTAGCAATAAATTCACTGTTTTTCTTTATTTCTTGTATTTGTGGACTATTTCTGCCGCTCCAGGTACAGCATCGGTGATTATGAGGTTATCGATGAAGAGACCAACATTGTGCGAATGGACAGCTGGCTCTACATCCTGGCTGAGACCGTCGGCACACCGTACAGGTTCAACGCGAGTGGCTCAGGGAAGTGGGAGGGCGGGCCAAACAAGCACTCCGTCTACATCACTTCGTTGTACTTCACCATGACCAGCCTAACAAGCATCGGCTTCGGTAACATCGCCCCGACGACAGATGGAGAGAAAATCTTTGCCGTGGCCATGATGATGATTGGATGTGAGTGGAGGCGTTTTATCTTCCATTCAGTGTAGCAGATACATGAAACATGAGCAGCTTAACTATGCTCTTTAAAGCCACAGCCCGCTGATGTAGGTGAATAAATGAATTATGGATAGAGGCATCAAAGTTCAGAAAATACAACTTTACAAATGATTAGCTGAGCAATGTTTCTAACTCTACTGTAACTTTGAATATGCTGCTCAGGTTGCATATAGTTCAGTGCCAGAACTTCTGGCTTCATTTTTATTTAATTTACATTATCATAAGCATAAGTGTTCTCACTTCCTACTGTACAGTGTATTGCTTTAACAAAAGGGTGCACATGAAAGCCCCTATTCAGGCTCATAGCACATGTACTTTTCAGGCTACAAATGTCAGTTTTTGTTATCACTGTTATCACGACTAATGAAACTAACTAACTAGAGATGATGTGCGTTGACATGTGACTTCTCAATGAGCATTTAAGGAGGGAATGTGCATGTGGCTGCATTTTTATTTTGAACTTGTGACATGCATTTGTGAATTCAGGGAAGACATTTTAAAAAGAAAAAACATAATTTCCGTAGTGACAGAGTGACCATCACAGCAATGTCATTTTTAGTTGATATTAGAAGCAACTAACTTAACATTTGTCATGTTGAACCAAGAAATATGACAATTTAGTCTGTAGCTAGCTTTAAGAGCTTTTATCCCCCTTCCAATAGCTCTTTATTTAATGAAATTATATACAACTCTGATATGCATATACAAGATGTTTAATGTTTAAATCAGTAAACTGTTTTGTTCTTTGCAAATACAAACTAATTCTGAATTTGATGCCTGCAACATACTTCAGAAATAGGACAGGGACAACAAAAGACGGAAAGGTTGTTGGAATAATCAAAACATTACATGTTAACTGGTAACAGGTCATCGTATGACGACCTGAAGACGATAATTGTGTATGAAAATGGCATCCTAGAAAGTCTCGTCTTTTTGTTGACAAGCAGGGCAAGGTATGAAAACTGATGTGCAAATAGTCCAACAGTTTAAGGACAGTGTTTCTCAACGCACAATTGCGACAATCCATAATCTGATTAAAAGATTCATAGAATCTGGAGAAACCAACATTGAATGCCTGTGACTTGCAATCCCTTAGGTGGCATTGCAAAAAAAATCAACATTGTATAGAGGATATTACTACATCAGCCTAGGAACATTTTGGAAAACAAATGCAAAGCGCAAACCAGACATCCACAACATCCAGAGACGCCAGTGATTTCTGAGCTCATCTGAGGCGGACTGACAGGTGGAAAATTGTGCTGTGGTCTGACAAGTCCAAATACGTATTGGAAATCATGACTGCTGTGTCCTTTGGACTAAATTTGCGTTTTACAAAGCATCCCAACTTTTTTCGGAATCACAGTTGTACAATCCGGAAAATAAAATGCCAAGGAGCCTCGCTGTGCTGCTTCTGGTGTGACTGAGTCGTACAGCTCACCCAGCTCTCATCCATCAGTTTCTTAGGCAATTTTCCATGGATGCAGGTGATTTTCTGGGTCTTGCACAGGACAATGGCCTCCCTATTCTCAATCTCACAAAGATCTGATTGGCTCCATTGTCACTAAATGCCAAACTTATTTGAATCACTGAAGAAAATCAGAGATGTGAGCAGGTTTTAAGCATGCTACTGCGTCCCTGTTGGAACCAGGACGGCAGCTTGTGGAAATACTATAATTATAGAGTACTGTGGTTAGTAAAACTGCAGTGGAAGAGAACACAATACGTGAATGTAAAATTAAAAAAGCTCTGAGATTGTTTTCAAAAGGTGTACAGGAGCGTTGTTATTTTTGCCTATATTAGACTCATTACCTCCGTCTGCTGTGTGATATTGTGCTAAATTATTGAGATAATGTGGTGATGCATCACTCACACAGTGTTTCTGAAATGCCTCAGAAAAAAAAACACTGTTGCAATGGTGAATAATAAGGCTGTAAATAATTTGGTACACTGAAACAAATTTAAAACGATAATATCTGAAAAAGATGGGTAAAAATGACATTAATGTTACGTCTGTTCATGTCTGTGTTTACACACAGAAGTAGCCACTTTCGCTGCAGACAATTTATAATTTAGTTAAGAAACCTAACCGACAAAACAATTTAAGAAAGAGGCAGATTTTCACAGTACGCCTGTCTTTCCACATCTCAATATGAAACATTTATAAGGTTTCTTCTGCTCGCGTGGCTCATAATACAGTGTACAGTGCAGTGCCATTATGTGTGACTGCACTCAGAGAGCAACACCTCGAAGCAATAACTGACACCGTCGGATCAATTTAGCACAGTGTTCCCTCCGATCCCTCTGCAATCACTCCTCACCTCCGCTGCACTTTTCAGCCACAGTCTCAACCCTGAGGCGAGAGGTTGATTGTCGCCCCTCTCTCTACCTCGTCGGCTGTTCAGGTTTATGAAAACACTCTCGGGGGAACTCACAAAACTCATCTGCAGACTTGCCTAAATTTTTCATTGTGAGATACAAATCATCATACTGTAAAGCGTGAATATCTAAAAACCAGACAGCCTCAGGAGGATTGTTGTAGATGCAATCTACTGTAGTCCATGGCTGTTCTCTATGAAATATGGATGCCCTGATACTGTTCTATTTTTACTACCAGCACTGGATCGGTGCTGGCAGTAGAAGATCACAGTGTGACGAGGGATTTGGGGGGGGTGGCATGGGGAAGAGGGGCACTATACATATGTCCTGTTTCTATAGCAACTGTGGGCCTGGGGCTTGAGTTTACTGTCTTTTAACTACCTTCAAACAAGCCAGCTGTTGGATGCCGAGCAACGCTGCGACGAAGTTGTGTACGTCAGCAAGTACAGAGCGATGTTGAGGACTGAATGAAGCATCATTCCACAGGGACCGATTGAGTTTCCTTTGTTGCAGCATTTTTCTGCTTACAGAGAAGCGAGCGTCGCCATCTGCACTCAAGCTTGGGGTAGCAGTCGTCCCAAAAACTTTGGCAACTTCAACAAGAGATGATTGTCAAGTCATTTCAGATTTAATAGGCTCAGATCTTTTTTTTTTTTAAACCTTTCTTGATCTGTTGACTTGCTCCCTTTGATGCCTGCAAATGTGCAGCACCGATAATATGTTACAAACGAGCATTTTCTTTGTGTTTAGGCGATACATATCATGCTATCCTGCATCGCTTGATAACGTGACTGTGCAAATGATTGATGGTGATGAAAGGATGAAAGTTGGTGGTTATCCTCGCCCTTGAGGACTTTTGAGCACTTTTTAATTAGCATTATTCCCTGTGCAGTTTTTCAACACTTTGATTGTGTGCTGTGAAATAAGCAAACACACACAAACAAACACATGCACAGGTTACTGTCATCATCTGAGGATAATTGAAATGTGTGGCTGGCATGTTTCCTCTCCGTCCCTTCTAGCAGGGCTAATTAGGGCTCCATTGCCAAGAGAACACTACACACACAGAGCAGACATCTGATGGCTTTGATCCACACACACGCTCCAGCTGTTGCACCAGTTCAACTACCCAACCACCGCCGAGATTGTACTGCTGCACTCCTTCTTTTCCTTTTCTTTAATTCTTCTATCACAAGACAAGTAGAGAAAAAATATCCTTGTTTTGCAGAACACACTCAACACAAAACTGTAATTATAGTTTTCCCTTTTGGCAAGAGTTTTGATGATTATATTTGGAGGTAATGATGAATCATAATTGTTAATTTCCCACGTGATTGATTCAGGCACTTACCACATGAAATTATTAAATCTTAAAACACATTTGGTCTGATACATAATGTAAGTATGTAAAGGCCACCAGTGTCTTCAGAAAGTAAGCTTTAGACATTTAAGCTCAAATTTTGGAAATTGTAATGTCTGTTTAAACAGTCATGGAGATTTTTATGTCCTTGTAAACCAGGTTTTGTAGAGTTTTGTGTCCTTGTAAAGCAAGATTTGGAGATTTTTGTGTCTTTGTAAAGCAGGTATCTGATATTTTAATGTCCTCATAAACCAGGTAGTGGAGTTATATATATATATAGTTTTATGTCCTTGTACACCAAGATTGGAGATTTTTATGTTTTCGTAAAACCCTTTGGAGATTTTTGTGTGTGTGTGTGCTTGTAAGTATAGTTTTCTCAAGTAATCCTAAAATCTGCTGCAATATTATGTGACCCTGGGTGTATAAGCCTCTTTCAAATCTTTCAAAACCCACAGGATAATCTCAGAAATGAATCCCTAAAACAAATGTCATGACCAGTGCCTATCAGATCCATAAATGGAAGATTGTTTGCATTTTTACACATTTCTTATAGCACACACTTTATAGTTCCTCATGAGGTCTATACAAACACCTAAAAACTTTAATATTAAATATTCATATTTAATTAATATTGAAGATATTGCTTCACCAGCAAAGGGCATAAAAAATTCCCCCATCACAAAGAGTGTTCAGAGCCAATGCTTCAAACTTTCTGTTGACTTTTCCCAAATTAAACTTCTCCCTTTTTTTTTTCTGTGTTTTCACAGCCCTTCTTTACGCCACCATCTTTGGTAATGTGACAACAATCTTCCAGCAGATGTACGCCAACACGAACCGTTACCATGAGATGCTTAACAGTGTCCGAGACTTCCTCAAGCTCTACCAGGTGCCCAAGGGCTTGAGTGAAAGAGTTATGGACTACATTGCCTCCACCTGGTCCATGTCGCGGGGTATAGACACTGAAAAGGTGAGTCACACTGCGTCTGCATCTTTAATGGCTCTCTTATAACAATTACCGGTAGTTTTCTTGTTATTATTATGATAAATGCTTTGTAAAACCTTCAGTTTTGTATGGGTCAAACAAACCCAGCTGTATGCCTATTTCCAGGTCATGGCTAGACGGTATCCTCAGATTGTGAAACTCTCCCGTGATTTGTAACCATTATTTCTGCATGTGGGATAAGTTTGCCATATTTTCTGCCAAAAAGCCACCGTTGTGCCCTTTGTAAAACTCAACGATGGCATATTATTTTAAACTATGGTTTTATTGCCTAAAACTAACCGAGTAGTTTGATGCATAAACTAAACTAAACTGAAAATGGCCTAATAGAAAAATAATAAATAATAAGTCTGTAAGTCTAAAAATAAAAAAAGCCAATATCAACTTTTGGTTTCACGCACATACAAATTATGAACTTTTGGGTCAAAGTCCTGTGTGTGATCTATCATCTCGGACCACCTTGCTATTCGGGTTTTGTTGTTATTTATAGTACGTCACCTGACTTCCTCATCCTAAAGGCTTTGTCAGTTTTTAACACAACAAATTTAGTCCGGGGTTTCTTCTGGTACAATTGCAGATGTGCTTCAAACTTGGCAAGAATATGACCTTTAAGAATCTCACGAGAATTTCCATCTAGACGCAACCCCATTTCCAGCCTTTATGCAAAGCTAAGTTAACCAGCTGCTGATTGTAGCTTCATATTTAAACAGACATACATGACAGTAGCATTAAACCTCTCATCAACAGTGGTATGGTGTTTATGACACAGTAATGAACAGTTGCTACCAGCCATCCTAATAAATCCAGGTGATGCTAAAATGATTTGAGTGAGTGGAAATTAAACATTTAAAGTTGGAAGCAGATAGATTGAACTGGTGCCACTCTGATTAATCTGAAGCCAGAAAGCCTGTCCAAAATTCAATCATTGACAAAGTTGTGTTATTACATCATAAATTAAAAACATAACTTCTAATAAGACAGGGATTTTTACACCAGGCCAACATGTGAGCCCTGAGGTTAATCTGCACTTATCAACTTATTGTGTCCTCTTTACATTTTAAGCTTGCACCGCATCTATGTATTATTTATTTGTCTGGCTTCAGGCCACACTAAAGGGTCTAAAAATGGCACATAATCCCTCTCTGCTTGACATTCATCTTCAAAGAGATTTGTTTTAAAGGCAGAGCCCTGCGACGGCCTGGCATCCTGTTGATTAGGTGTACTTGAACAACATGCTGCCACTCAGTGACACTCAGCAGAGAGGCGGCTGGACTCTGAGCTCGTAACAGCTTCCATGTGGAACTCCAAAATAGAATAATAGTATAATTCATACTGAACATACTCAGTCCTATCCAATAGATACATCCATATCCAGTGAAGTATTTCCCAAAGCTACTGAAAAAGAAAGAAGCTGTTAAGTTGCTATGTTTTCTTCACGTACTTGTCCTTTACTGAGATGTGAATCTCTATGCTCTCTGTTTGAAAGTGAAACCTTTAAATTAAATAAACTAAACTGTTAAGACGAAAATAATCTGTATTTTTCCGCTCAACCAAGTCTTGGATGTTCAATAATACTGAAATCAGGCTACTCAATATCAACCTGACAAATGTGAGGTGTCCACACAGGTAGGGATGCAGCAATTAAGGGATTTCAATATCTGCCGCAGTTTAAAATGTCATGGTTTTGTAACCGTGGACAGTCAATGAAGTAGTGGCAAGTTGGGCTTTCGGTTCAACAGCTTATGTGACCATCTCGAAAGACAAAAATATTGTGGAGTCGAAATCATTCAGCCTCCCTTTGAGCCACAGCTCTTCTCTCTCTACTTTTGTTTCTGTTCAGGTGTTGCAGATTTGTCCGAAGGACATGAGAGCAGATATTTGCGTTCATCTCAACCGGAAGGTTTTCAAAGAGCACCCGGCTTTCCGGCTGGCCAGCGATGGGTGTCTCAGAGCGCTGGCCATGGAGTTTCAGACCATCCACTGTGCCCCTGGTGACCTGATCTACCACGCCGGTGAAAGCGTGGACAGCCTCTGCTTCGTGGTGTCGGGATCACTGGAGGTCATTCAGGATGACGAGGTTGTGGCCATTTTAGGTGAGTTAAACACTAACCAAAAAAAAATTAACCAAAGATTTGATATGCAGATGTGCTGCTACCGTATCTTGCTCCTATCTGAATCTATCACATCAGACACATCTCCTCCAAAGAAAATAACAGTGACGACAATAGAAAAACATTTCAAACTCTCCTTCAGCACTGTTCAAACAAAAAGGTTTTGCATCATAGTAACAGACTGTTTTTGTTAGAAGTCTAAAAATCCTGTTTGTTTCTTTCTGTATCGCAACACTTAACAAACAGCTTATGATGTTGTCTGCTGAGTCATAAAGTCAGGATTTGGACAATCTGATGAAAATTTCTAAGAATAGTGACGTGTATATTTTGAACAATGGTCTGTGCTTTCAGGCCTCCTACTTCAGTACTGAGCTTTACCTTCACCTACACAAAAGCCTAATTAATCTGACGTTATTTATTGTTTACTTTTTCCCGGTTAGGTCTGTGAAATATTTAAAAAAGTGAAAAATGTCCATCACAATTTCCTAGAGCCCAAAGTGACATCTTCAGACTACTAAGATCTTTAATTTACTATCATATATGACAGAAAAAATCTCACAACTGAGAAACTGGAACCAGCAAATATTTGGCATTTTACTTAATTACTGAACTGATTATTATTAGTTAATTTTATTTAGATTAAGGGGGTCAAAAAATCAGGAGGGAGAAGATAACTGTTACATTAATGGAGATTTGTACAATTTTGAAAATCTATGTATGTATTTCATGTTTTTTATAGACTATAACATATTTGATAAGTGTTGTATACAGCATAGACCATATACCACAGCATTTGTAGCCTAAGCAAGCTCGCAATGTCCTTAGATGTGTCTTACAAAAACACAAAATTCAACTAGACACATACAAAACAACGATGACTCAAAAATTATTTATTATTTTTATGAATTTTTACATTTCTGAATTCCATTTATCATAAATGATGAAAACAGTTCAGCCTTGAGTGATATGCTTGACCTCTAACCTTTCTGAGTTATCGCTGATCTTTAAGTCCTCCAAAAACACATAAATATGGCTGTCAGTGTATGAAGATCAATAATCTTGGGTCCAAGACATATGGCTGTGGGTGCCTGGTCATCTTCGATCTTCATCTATTACTGGAGGGAGCTTCGCCAATTTGCTGCTGGTTAGATGAAACTTATTTAAGTAAAGGTCTCCAGGGGTCCAAAATGTTGTACCTGATCCTAAACTGACCTGTTTAAAATCGAACCCAACGTGAATATATTTTCAAAAAATAAAAAGATATGACCCGAACAGATCCGAGGATAATTAGGTCCAATTTAAAATGTAACCCAAACAGACTCTCATAAAGAAAGAACACCAACTAACCAAGGACTTTAGCCAGGTGATGAGAAACAAGTCTCAAAATGAATTATATTTCTCCGCTACTGCTGGATGTGTAAATAAGCAACTCTTTACTAACAAGTAAAATGTGATGATATGACAATGTTGTGTTGATAACTTGTTTCTGCTGTCACCAAGTGACCCAAAAAATCAGTTATTGCAGATATAATATCTGTGAATCAAATTTCAAATAGTAATTTTCATTCAATAGCATACATTGTTTTACATAGGCAGCTGATTTCCTGAAATATTTTCTCCCTCAGTGATTAGATTATGATTTAACACACACACACACACACACTAACCCACCCCTAATGCATATTGATAAGGAATGAACAAGACCAATTGCTTTGACATTTCTGATATTTGTGAGCTCAGTTCCTCTTTCATTGCATTTTGATGTGATGTGCATTTTGATGTAATCCGATGACAAAGAGAATTGTTTTTCCTTGCGTATGCTGGTCTGTTTAAATCCCAGCAGCAGAGTATTTTCTTTCTAAAACTTCCTCCTTTTAATTTGCCAAAAGATTGATTCAGTAAATAATGGATGGCTTGCTCTGGCAGGCCCAGTGACACCAATCAATATACTGTCAGGCTACCATTGACCTGGATGGAGGCTGTAATGGAGCCTGAAGTGATAAACAAGTTACCACTATGAATCAAATTTTCATTAGCCTAATGGCTCTGAAGAACAGAAACAACATGTAAAGTACACCTGCAAACAAGACTGAACATCTCATCTAATCCTCTGGTACTGTTTGACTTCTCATCCCTCAGACTACAGTAGCTTTAAATGTTAGCAGTTGTATGAGATGTCTGAAGACAGCTTTTGACCCTGTGGTTTCAAGAAATAATCCAATATTTTCAGTCACGTAAAACCAAATTAATTCATATTTTCTGTTGATTATATTGAGTTATAACACAGTTTTTGTGGTCAGCTTGAGCCTTTTGGTCATTCTCTACATGACTCACCGGTTTGGTTGTCTCCAGCTGCACAAATGACAGCATGTTGAGCACTCATAAATACTTGACTTTCTTAAATTATGTAATAGGTGTTATGTCTAAGTTTATGAGCTAGAATTAATAGCTTTTATAATATTATAGTTTAGTAATCCTTCAGCTGTAGGCCATTAATAAGAACTTTCAGTTTGACAGGTTGTAAAATAACAAAACTCATCTAGCAAATTATAAATCATTAATACAGAAATAAGTTATAGCTTTTAAACCCTTTTATGAAATGTGACTTATTAAACTTGACTGACTTGCCTTTATAGCATGAACAAGCTGGCAGGTGGCTGCTCATTGGCTGGCAGGTGTAAAATAGGACAACCCAAACATTGTCTTTGTTAACTCGTTAAACCACAATTATAAATCAGTGAGTAACATATATTAAACTACAGGTACTTCAGTTAATTCTTATAGGTGAAGTGATCTCCACCTAATTTATTTATTATACTGTATAAAGGACTGGCAGTTCTGTTATATAGTAGAACTACAAACATGCAGTTTGCATAGATGAGAAATCAGCCCATCGATTGGATCAAATGTTTGAACACTTATTTCTAGGAAAAGACTGCAGACGATCTGGACCAAAATCCATTTATTCATGGATTATTATAACTGCATTATTATCAAATAAAAAGTTAACACTTTACTTCAACCTCCCTGTTTAGTGTAAAGATGTAATAAATGGTGTATAACACACTTTAATGTCGTTATTGCTGAGTATGGGGTTAAAGTCAAGTGTTTTACTCATAAAATAACATGCAGCAAACACAGTTAAAAATGCAGTTATTTCAGTGACATACCATCGCACCCCTGCCTCTACTCAGCTGCAAAAGGGATTTCTCACAACCTGGCAACCCAAAATTTGTTCTCATAAGGGTTTATCTGATCTGTGAAACATTAGTAAATGATTTATCGACTGTTATTAAACATATTTGTTACAGCTTCCAAGTCCTTTATAAAAGATGCCTTATTAGAAAGTGGTACCAAACTAACACGTCATTTATTTCTTTGTTTCTTCACCTTGAAGAGCAAACATTTTAGAAGAATTACCTGGTTTAAACAGTGTCCTCTCTCTGCAGGTAAGGGAGATGTGTTTGGGGATGTTTTCTGGAAGGAGGTGACTCTCGCTCAGGCCTGCGCCAACGTCCGAGCACTGACCTACTGCGACCTCCACGTCATTAAACGCGACGCTCTGCAGAAGGTGCTGGAGTTCTACACGGCGTTTTCCAACCACTTCTCGAGAAATCTGTTGCTCACTTACAACCTGCGAAAGAGGGTGAGTTTAGATTTTTGGGCTTTACGCGCTAATTCTACAACTTCATAGGTGGAGCTTGGTAGGAAAAGTTCACACAATATATGTTATGAAAGGACAATATCAACGTAATTATGACCCCGAAGATTAACACTCTTTAAAAACTGAACATGGTGACACTACTGGTTACCATGGTTACACCAAGCACGACTTGGTCAGAGATACAACAGAATAGCAGCTGCTGTATCTGTTTACAACATGAACAAACAAACTCACAAAGTTTTAATAAAGATGTCAGTCAATAATAACAACAAATGCAATCTGATTTCATGCTGCACGTGGCGCGAGTAGTTTTCCGGGCAACAGCAGGACACAGTAAAAGTTGGTTACTTTGCTGAGGAGTTAGACGTGTGCAGCCCGTCACCTGCAGCTCTTCATCTAACAGCTCACCGTGACGGCTTCTTCAACTTCTGTTCTGTTTATGCATAGCCATAAAATCTGGACACTGTATCCGTGACGTCAAATGTAGGTTTCTGAAGAGCCGTTGTGAAGCTCGCAGTGTGGTGGCTCTGGCAGCCACCATCTTGGCAGTCTTGCCTCTGCTGCCTCCCGTCTAATATAAACTCAAGGAGCTGCAGTTTTTGGCACCTCCACATTGGCTTCACTTCACAGCCACGGAGGTTGCCGCTTGGTTTTTATAGGCACATTTTTGAAGTCAGCACTAACCTCTGTCAGATACCAACTGTGGCCTCTTACAGATAAAAGTTAAATAATTTTATCGTGAAGTAGCAGCAGCAGCATGAAATATTGTATTTTGGATAAGCAGTAACTTAATACAGCTCTGAATAATACAGCATTAGACAGTCAAAAATGGATGGAAGGTATTTAAAATTTAGCAGGGGAATGGTGTAAACAATGTAAACGATTATATTGAAAGATAATTACTTAATAAAATGTGTGATTTCATCAAGACCTTATGGAAGATTTGGGCTCATTTTACATCAAAAAAATCAATTTATTAGAATTTACTTTGTAACAAGAACACAATCTGAAACAGTTTCTCTTCCACGTCGTTTGTCTGCTCCTCAAAATATAGTTAAATTTGATTTTCAGCTTCTTTTGACCTGTTACACTTCCTACCAGTCGTCCTTTACTTTTAATACGAGCTTGAACTTTATGCGGACTTCCGTCATCCGGTTTTTATTTGGGGGACGAGTCATAATTGCTGTAGTGCTTCTGCACTTTGCTTCCCAGAGATCCCATAATAATCTGTGTGGGCGAGTACACTGACTCTGTTTAGCCGCAGTGGCTGCTCATGTTAAAGGTACAGTTTGACATTTTGGGAAATACGCTTAGTTGCTTTCTTGCTGTAAGCTCCGGGAGAAGATTGATAAACCACTCTTAAACTCGTGCCTGTAGAGTCATATCTAACCAACAAGTATGAGAGCGGTATCGACCTAATCATCTGATTCTTTGCATGAAAGTGAATGAAGATCCCTACAGCCAGAGCTCATATATGTTCCACAGCTAAACAACACATACTAAACTTTATTAAAAAAAAACACAGTTCCATTAAACAGCCACCATATCTGAAAGCCACTCTTACATCCTTCATTCAGAAACGAACAGCTGTGATCAACAACTCAAGTGTAGCCACCGATCATTACCTCGTTCATAATAAGGTTAGCCTGCCCGAGAGAGTGCAAGTGAGATTGAATTGCCTGCATATGAAGAGGCAATCTCATCTGCTGCATTAAATTCACCAGGGTCCCGTACTTTCTGAATGTATAGTGCAGGGAAATCTAGAGATGGAATGAACAAGGAGCCGTTCGGATGAAGCTTGTGAGGTTGTGTTTTGGGAAATCCAGCACACGATATGTTCAGCATTCGAGTGGTTTAAGTTTAAATAACAGTGTTGCTATGAGACTGACAAGAAAAAAAAGGGAGGTTGTCTGATCTCTTCAAAAAATGATGGATGATTTTGTGCTTCAGTATCATGCCCGAGAAGAAGAAAAGATAGATGACAAAGACAATTAAACACACTGACTTTCTAAGTCGTGAACACCACATCAGTTTGCTGTTCAAACACTTTTCATGAATAGACAATGTATTATTCATTTGGCTTTTCTAAAAAATCTTTCGGCTGAAGAAATTGTTTTTTGGTCAATTTGGGAATATGCACTTATTCCCTTTCTTGTTGAGAATTTGATGGGAAGTAGAGTTAGACCGATATACCAGCCAATAGTCGCTGATTGCAGATTTATTGGCATCGGTATAAGAAAACAAATTGCAGTACAGAAATGCCAAACTAGGCTGGAAACAGGGACACAAGCTACAGAGTGACTTCCTGGAGTCTTGTCATTACTGTCACTGCCAATTTGTGGTTCTTATCTAGTTTTTCTGTGGATTAAAGATGTACTGTAACATGTGAGTTAGTGAACTTTAGAGGTGCTGGTGGATTTTGTTACTTTCGGGAAGAGCTAGGCTAGCAGTTTCCCCGTTTCCAGACAAAAATTATATCATGAATTATACTGACAAGTAAATTTTGAGCACCGCCTAAAACATGGAGCAACACTTGCTCAGTTCTTATGGAGATAGATCTGTTGACTTGCTGTAGTTGCTGTTTTAATGTCATCCATAGAACTTTTAGGACTTCTCAATTTGGCTTATAAGTTATATAAGTTTACAAAGTTTTGAAGACTGTGTGATACTGTGAAAAGATCCACATTAATCTAGTAAGTGCACCTTGAGTTGGGATTGTTTTATCAAATTGCTATTTCCAAGATCAAGGATGCTTCACAGTAATATTGTTAGCTTTCAATAACTACAGATTTCATGAGTTTCCTAACAGCAGGCCTGTGGCTAAGACTCATAATAATATAATATAATATAATAATGATAATAATGCATTTTATTTATAGGCACCTTTCAAAGACACCTTACAGGCACATTTAAAAATTAAGCAGCAATATAACAAGAGACCATAAAATCACGGGAGATTGTAGTTTAATGTTAACAAAGTAGAACATAAACGATCCTAGAACATAAAAATGTAGAATATGAATTTTTATTTTAGATGTATTTCGCCTTCAATTGACAGCACACGCTACGTCTTTTAAGAGACAAGTTGCAGACATCTTGTTGCACACAAACATCAATCCAGTACAGCACAGAAGGAAAACTGCAAAGCTAAAACCGGTAATACAAACGCTAAAATCATCATGGTTGTCCATTAGCATCTGTGTGGTAAGCTAACAGTGTGTCATCACCCTCTGAAGCCAGAGGCATAATATGAACTTTCCCTCTGTGTCGTGGGAATAGCCTCTTTAAGGTGACATTTACAAAGCACGCACATTTTGAAGCATCATCCTCACACACACTGTACAATCAATAAGATAGATACACCTTTTCGTCTAATTTAAGATGATTTTAATCTGGTTTTATTCTATTATTTGTTCACTTAAAGAGACTAAATTGACTTTGTGAAGAGGCATTGCAATATAATTTGCTTGTGTGCTGTCAAACACTGATATTTTTGATCATTTAAAACAAACTGATGATTGTCATGATGGTGTTTTAGTGATAAGAACTTTAAATTCTCTTGTAGATCGTCTTCAGAAAGATCAGCGATGTGAAACGAGAGGAAGAGGAGCGACAGAGACGTAAAAATGAAGCCCCTCTAAACTTGCCACCAGATCACCCGGTACGAAAACTCTTCCAGCGTTTTCGACAGCAGAAAGAAGCTCGCATGACCGAAAAACCAGAGCCAGATGAACATGACATTGAGAAGGGCCCTGTGTACGTGGACGTCCCGATAACTAATACAGCCATTACAACTACCAGCATCGTCACAGTAACAGAAATCCCAGCAACGCCGTTGGCTTCATCGCCTTCATCTTCAACACCCACCAGTAGTACTCCACCAGACAAGGTGAAGCTGCAGGTGCCATCTTCCATTTCTCTGGTAGGTGGACGGCCTGCTGAACCACTCAAAGTCAAAGGCTGGGGTCGCTTCAAGGAGTCCATGGCCAAAGCTGACAACTGGAACAAAGTGTCTAAAGCCGAATCAATGGAGACTTTACCAGAACGGACAAAGGTGCATGAATCACAAATGTCTTTAAAGAAGACAGACTCATGTGACAGCGGGATCACCAAAAGTGACCTGCGGCTGGATAAAGTGGGTGACTTCCGCTTGACGCCCCAGGACCGAAGTCCTGTCCAGCCTCCAGAGACAAGGCACGCCTTCTACCCCATCCCAGAGCAGACACTTCAGGCCTCGCTTCAGGAGCTCAAGCTGGAGCTGAAAGACGACCTCAAGAACCTGAACGTTCGAATGTCTGGGCTTGAGGCTCAACTCACAGAAGCACTTCAACTCCTCAAAGCAAGGAAATCAAGTTCTGGCTCTCCGCAGCCGCTTTTTGACATTTCTAGACCTGCTTCACCAGAACTGGACAAAGAGGACATCTTCTCCTGAAGGATGGAAGACACATCAGGCAACAGTTAACTGTGAACTCAGCTGGAATCCAGTAACATGCAGATTACTCGGATAGCTGAGGCTGCACTGGGCGCACCATTTAGATTAGGCGACAGTGTGTTCTTTAAGATGCACCAGCCTTCATCATTGGGGTGTACCTGTTGATTAACAAGGTAAGGCGAGGTCGTAGCCCAGAATTTGGTGTGGTAACACTGAACGCTTTGAGGTTACGTGAAACCTGACAGCTCTATGTTTGTACATAAGTTTGATTCATTTTTCCATTGTGCTATAATGGAAAAAAAAAAAGCTTGAGCTGTTTGATTTTAGTCAAAATCTGTTTACCACTTCAGATTGTGAGTCTCAGCAGAAGAACACAGTTTGTATCTCTGCTGGAAGGCTCTAATAGAAACAGCATGATCCACTGGTTTGTTATCGAATCATCTGTATGAGATTCTTCTTTGCATGTCACATAAAATAGACGTGTGCCTCAAATAGCAGATGGTGCATATTTGATTAATTGAGGCCACACAACGAGTCATTTGCATTATTTCAGCCTGACAGTGAAAAAAGGACGGTTGGAAATGTTGAAACAGTCTGGGAGTAATTTCCTCAAGCGGTTGATGAACTCTTTTATCACATCAACTGTCAGGATCATTATGAATTATACAACAGAAGCAATCAGATTTTCAAAGACATCTTATAGTTTCCATAAACCACGACTAGATGGGCTTCACGCCAAATGCAACGCTAGTGTGGCAGCAGCGAGCTAAGTTAGCCATCTTTTCTGATATCTAGTATTTGTTATTCTCACATATAAATACTTCAAATACATACATGTTGCATTGTATGACAGCCATGCATTTTTCGCTTTGCCATAATTAGGTGGAACTGATAATGGCTGTGCCTCTTACCGTATTTTAAAAGTCAAGAACATAGTAAGGAATGCCCTTTTTGCAGAATATTTCTAAGATAAAAATTTATTTATGTAAAATAAAAAACTTGTGCAGGTTTACACATTTAAACAAACACAGATAGTCACTGGAACTTGTTTTAGGGATGATTTTTGCCTTAAGTGGCCACTGAGGTACATTTTTACATTTGTTACACCAGTTTGCATGATTTGATGTGTTTTTCTGTCTTCACATCTCCCATGACGACACAAGATTAAAGTTGAATATTAGTAAGGAACAAAAATTAAGTCATTTCTGCACACACAGTTAGGCTAAACTAGTATTTGGAGGCAATGTCAAGTTCAACAAACTCAAACATGCGTTCCCCGAATACAAATGGGAGACAGCCAGCATCACTTGTGTACACTCACACAGTACGCTACCAAAAATTTCCGTCGAGTCGTTTCATATTCAAAGGAATAAGAAATAATTTACATGCAACCACTGCAAGATTTAAACAATTTTATGTACTTGTGTTATTCAACAAAATATGACACAAAAAGATTTTATTAAGTTCCCTTCAAACAAAATATGCCTTTTTTAAAATGCACCAGACCTCAGCTCAGTAATGCAGTCAAAATGAATAAAACAAAGGAACAAGTAGACAGCAAGTGTGGTGAGTTTCATGACTTTGTTTCACCACAATGAAAAAAAAGTCATTCACAGAGCAACAAACGTAACAAAATAGATGTTTGAAATGATTTTAGATTAATCTTGTTTCAGTTGTCACACCCAAAGTGAACTCTACTGAACTGAACTCCTCCTTCTTGCTCAATTGTTGGACTGATTCATAGATGGATTCATCATCAATTTGACACTTTTACTTCCTAATTTATATTTTTAATCAAAATAAGTAAAGTCTACTATATTGTAAACAAAACAGAGAATAGGTATGTTTTTGTTGCAACTGCAATCATTTATTATGAAAATAAGTGCACGGAAAAAAGATGCATCAAATATCGAGTAAAGCAGAGCCATGTGTTCTGGTATCGAGCAATAATTATGCATATTTAGGTGTTACAATAGAATTTTGTGCTAAAACATCAAGCAGAAAATCTAATATTCAGTAAATATGACTCATTCTTTAAAACAAACTGTTTTTTCAAATTGCTTCTAATGAGGCCCAGAATAAATTCATTGCAATCAGTAGTAATAATGTTATTATATCAGTGATATTAACAGTAGTCATACCTGTATTTCTGACTCAGAAAAGTGGTTTTAGAGTTTATCTCTGGTAGAAGCAGGAGCTTTACTGGCCTGCTAGAATCTAAATTTAGTATACAGTAAATGCATTATTTTACATGGCAAAGAATAACCATTATTCTATATTATTTATTATTCATATGGATAATTTATGTTCCCTGCATGCCTTTGCTTTTATCAAGACAAGCTGGGACGGACACAGCTGAGAGGAAAGGCGCCAAGGCCTTTTTTTTTCTCCAACACATTCTGTGGCTCTATTCCCATCAAAAATTCAGCTTACTAAAAATAAATGGGCATGTCAACACAGAAGTGAGAACTCATTTGGGTTAGAGTCAGTGTTTGTGGGTCTTTATGGGTCTGCTCTCAAAAGAAACCTCTCTATCAGAGAGAATAAAGCTGCGGCTCACACGTGTGTAAGAAGTTCAGGACATCAGAAGGAGGCAAAAAGGGGTCGCGGAGAAATGTAGTCACCTTTATGAAAGAAAGGATCTGAAAATTATGTAATGGCAGGCACAGTATTTATCTAAGATTTGACATCCATAAAACATATTCGGTAAAAAGTTATTACAGGCAAGCTCAGCCCCCACAGTGACAAATTTCAACTCATTAGCTTCCAACTACGCTTAATTTTTCTTTTCTTTTTATTTATTAAAAATCAGTTACATCATACAGAGTAGACAGTAGATTACTATCAGCATGGTTTTGGATTTGCACAATAAAACAGACAGACTGGAGGTGTGTTACGACCCAACACTTTGTTTTTAATGTTACAGAGGTCAAATGTTTACTGTTCTCTTTGCAACCTGTATGTGTTATTATAAGAAAATCATCACACACAACCCAGTACACACTTAACAAGTGTCATAGTACTGCAGTTTTATGAAAATGTGGTTTGAAGCTCTGATTTGGCATCAGTTAAATCTGACAACACTGAATATGTTACATAAACAACACGCTCAGCCAGATTTACAAATTAGATTTGTGCAGTGCATGAGTGGCGTGCAAAGTTTAACACGTTAAGGTATAACGTGACAGTTTGCTGTCATACTGAGAATAAGATAAGATTGATACCACGTTCATATCAATGTCTGTACATTAACTAAAGAGTTACAGACTGCTTTTCATTGAGAATGCGACCTGGCGTGACTAAGCTAACTGGCTTAACTGTCTGAAAATATGAAAATTTCCCAAAGCACTTCCTTTAAAATAAGTTATGACTTTGTAAGTTTGTTTTAAAATGTTATTCCTCAGAGAAGAACGTGCAGAATGTGAGTTGATGCCTTCGTCTCTTTCTGAACACAAACTGGAGGATTTTGAGCTTTAGTCTGGAAATTAAACTGCAAGTCATGATACGTGGAGATCAAAGGTGTAAAGCGTTACTCGACAGTTTAACCACAAGTGTATAAAATTATTTTTTAGCCTGCTCTGACTTTTGATAATACTAACAACAATGCTAAAAACATAACTTAATGAGATGCTGGTTCAATCATATAACTACTATGATTCATACTAAACCCACACATTAAATAACTTTAACAGATTGAAGTTAAATAAAGTTGTTTTCTTTGAAGGTTTTTAGCCACAATAAACTGCTGTTTCACTTCACCATCGACACAGATGAATGACAGAATTGGTGTTTATCGGGTATATTTTAAACTTTCATTTTGAATGACACTATGGATCTATGAAGTTTGGTTTTTGTAGAAGGTACTTTATTCTCTCATTATGCGATTGGTTATATTTACACTGTAAATTTAAAATTATCTTTTGGTCGTCTAATAATCAGCAAAAAGATCAAATCTGTTCCAGCCAAAGAGCTGATTTTGCGCCACTATTTGAAGATAAGGCATGTGGAGGGTACTTTCACTTACGCTTGTCTCAAGAGGCTGAATTTTTTACCAACACCATAAATATACGGTAGTAAAATTGGATGTAGGTGCACTCTAAAACTCAGAGACACGATCCTTGAAAGCAATATGTAGTTCTGTGCTGTAACATTTATAAACGGTGACAAAAATATGAGAAATCTTAAGCTACCGAGTGAAGAGGACTTTTTTCTTTTTTACAGTACTGCACTAGCACTCCATTAACATTAACCCTGATATTATTAAAGTCATTATCCGTGATTGCTATTGAGAAGCATGCAACACTGTGCCTTCATAATTTTGCCCCTCTTTTTCAGGCCTGCAGCGAGAAAAGCAGTGTTAAATATCCAAATTACTGTCGCTCCTTTGAAATGATTTGAACAAACAACTATTTTTGTGGTCAGCCCTGGAAAGCTGCCTAGTTATAAAACCCTACATATATAGTATATATGCACAAATTATATTGCAATGTTTAGATTCTTAAGAAAGAGAAAAGTTTGAATTCAGTGTATGGTTTATGTAATATGCACATGCCTCTATGTTCACATGTCATGTGATGAGAAATGTTAACTATTTCAAGCACAATGGGAACTCTTTGTTATGAACTGTGACATACTGTAATATTCATAATAAATATTTTATACGTACTGTACCCTGTCTGTTCTCGTGAGAGCAGCGTATAGCGTCCGTTCTGACCGCTGAGAAATGTCAGTCTT
The DNA here is from genome assembly GCA_033000465.1 of Sciaenops ocellatus. Lineage (NCBI taxonomy): Eukaryota > Metazoa > Chordata > Actinopteri > Sciaenidae > Sciaenops > Sciaenops ocellatus. Next base: position 20,917,888 of record CP136872.1, on the reverse strand, counting down.
TGTGTTTTAGCTCCTCTGCCAGTGATAAGGGCACTCTAAAGAAAGTGTAACTCAGCAGGTGTACCCTCCTGCTGATCTTCTTACGTCAGATAAACCTCACACTTTTGTGCTCATTTAAGAGGATTCCTCAGAGCTGACCCCACTGCTCACGTTGATCCTACTTACTGCAACTCAGAATGTGATAATCCTGAGAGTAGAAATCAACTAATGGAAACACCTCAGCAGGACAGACTCCAGATTACACTGTATTTACTGACAAAGTAGTTTTAATTATAAGACTTTAAGTTTATTCATCACTGATCGAGATAAAAAATTGCAAACATGTGCAGGTAAGATGGTTGCAAAACCTTAGCAGCCGTAAATTGTGCCAAGACAAACAACCAGAAGACCAAAGGCAATGCGAGAGATTTATGTTAATGATGAATCTCAACGACGGCACCTCCGACTTAAAATTCACTAAAAAATCTTCATGGAAGCCATACCCTGAAGCTGTTTGCTTTTCTTTCTGTGCACTGAGAATAAGAGGATTGGATTGTTTTGTGCCACTTCACACTTTGCAAGCTCAAAAGACACACAAAGGCAGAGACAATTTTTTTTAAATCAACGTCCATTTAAGAGTTGATCATTAAAAATCTGTGACAAACTAATTATCCCCTACTGGATTACAGAGTAAATTATTTATTGTGATCTGAAATGTAAAGAAAAAGTTAGTTTACAATATTAAGTAGAAAAGGCAGCTAATCCTCTATTCTATTCTAATCTATTTTTAAAATAGATTAAAATTTTTTCTCTCAATCAACTGCTTGGTTATTTACCTGATAAATTAATTATGTTAAAATCTCACTAAGCATGAATAAACTATCACATTTATCTTTTTCTGTACCTTCACTGTTTGGTGATTTCTGACAGATGTCTTTGACCTCCTTAAAGGAGGTCTGGAGATATTCTTTATTCTTCTTACTGTCAGCGAATCCCATGAAATGACCAAAAACAACAAATTTAATTATTCTCACTGATGCTGTCACAGCCTGATATGTTTTTTTCCCTCTGTGCCATCCAAATGTACATCAATGAGACAAGTTCCTTCAGTAGTATGAACAAACACACACATACTGTCCTTTATTATGATATATCGCTCTAACATACGCTGTCCCTCTATTGTACACACTCAATAAAGCACCAATTATGTATTAATCCACAACTAAAAATAGCCCTGCAAATACTGTTTACTCCTGTTTAAGTAACATTTACTAAAAACTAGTGCTGTTTAAGACAGACAGGACAGCTAATATTGAAAAATGGACAACCACATTTTTGATCTTTTCAAGGGATTTGTTATAAAAATATAGAATTACATCAGTTTTATTCTTTAAAAATACTTCTTCAAATCTGTCATCAAGCTTAAAATAAAGCTGTTTAATACTTCCTGGAAAGTTGACAACTTCTGGAAGAGTTTAATAAGTTGATTTTAAATGAAGCTGAAGGAATTTCTTCAAGTCTGTGTAAAGGCAATTCTGAGATTTCTTTCAAAATACATTAAATGTGTTGGAAAATAGTTGCTGAAAACATGTGAGAAGACTTTGAACGATATATTAGTGAAATGTGGAGTTAGAGGTTAAAACAGTTTTTCACCATTTTCAGTCCAGGATTTTTTTGGGCGGTCCTTAAAGGGTGGCTCGATGACACACTGAGGCCACCCTGAGCATACCCCTGCACCCCTAGCAGAGAGATAGAGATGAATTCATCTCGCTCAGAGTGTTTCAAAGTTAGTCATGTCATTTTCTGAACTCATCTGACACGTTTCATTCGCTTCAAAATGGCTGCTTGACTGAAGCACATTCAGTGGACACACCCCCACAGTCCTGGAGCTGAGAATACTGCTCATTTTTACCCAATTTTGACACCTAATTTCATAAATTTGTCGATATTTTGAATCATTCAAATTTGGCTGGGTGGGTAATAACACTAACAAACTCAGAAAACACATTTATTCTCACTTTACACAGACTTTAATCTATGGGGAAACACACCCCGAGCATCTACATCTTCTTGACTTGCCTGTGTGAGGACATGCACACAGCTGGAGCAACTTATTGCATAATATCCATTATAACATCATTAGATAGATGGATATTCATAAGCATTAAACTTGACGGTTTTAATCTGAACGTGGAATGAGTTATTGTAAAGTTGGCATTTTGGAGGTGTTATATATCAACACATTAGCAAAAAAGAAAGCTACGGCTTGTGGTTTATTCATCCTCGGTAAAAAAAAATAGCTTACATCTGCATTCCAGTGGATAAATGTCATCCACCATTGTTACTGCGTGGAATTAAAAGCTAGTGTGTAGTCCCTCTACAGCCTTTCAGCAATACATCTACTAATATTAGTGTCATTCTACTTCACCCAAATTAGATCTGTAGAGGAAATAATAACATTGATCAGGTTCAAGCTGCTCTATTCAGTTTCCTCTGCCTATTGTCTACCTTTGAATACACAATGTTTATTATGGCGCACTAAAAGGAGGACAGTAAATATAATTAGCATTTCTCCAGCTTACTGCACCACTGAGCATTACCTTATCAGAGCCATGACAGATTCAAGGTCCGCATTTTCTTTTATAGTTACTTCAAATAAAAATGATTCAGTGAAGCTTGTTGGGTAGGAAACTTAACGTTGCAAATGCTTCTACTGGAAACTGCCCTGAATTTACAGCTATCATTCTATTACAGTTTGTGTGCATTTAAATTTCACAAGTACAGGAAACGCTTTCCTCAGGAGGAATCAACACTGATCCTTCAAGTCTTAGCTTACAGGCAGATTTTGTCTGGTCTTGCAGGTTGTGAAAAAAGTGGCTGCTCAGCTGCACTTCAGCCAAGTTTGGACAGGTTGTGTGGCCACGAGCCAGGTTCGCCACAGCGACCGGCGGTGGCCGGTGAGAACAAGGCACTGGACTCAGCGGGTTGTTCTGGTCGTCCGGTAGCAGGGATTCTTACCCTGACACAAAGTCAAGGTGACTCATGGTGGGTGCGAAGTCCACTCAAGTCCAATCTGAGCAAAACAGTAGAGGAAAGCCAGCATAGGTGGAGCCACAGTAGACCAACCTGATACGAAAAGAAAAACAGCTTTATAAATAAATCAGGATTACATAGTGGATTCACTGAAGATGCAGCCCTTAACTCGTTTTACACTGAGTCAGGGCACATTTACCTTTATAAATACTGACGAATTAAATCAGCTAAAAAAGAAGTGCTGTGTACTGATGCTTTTCAAGGCAACAACTACAAAAACTTGCATTCTTTTACAGGAGCTAGAAAGACAATAGTAGTAGTAGTAGTAGTAGTAGTAGTAGTAGTAGTAGTCATTTGGTAAATTCTCTCTGCTGTACAGTGTTGTGTTACCATTGTTCTCTTGTTCTATTTATAGCTGCTTCTTAGAGGGTCGTGCAGGCAGGTAAGGACAGCTGTCTGCACCTCCTCCCCAACTGGCTTGCCTCCAGATTATCTCAGTAACCTGCACCTGCACCCTCAATGCTTTTCAATGGTCTATTCTTTTCTATTCATGTCAAAATCTAATTCACATACACACGAGCTGCTTTATGCACAGCTGTACTGTCAGTTTCCTGTCTGCCGGAAGAGCACGGTTACACAGGCTAAGGCTGGAAAAGGCATGTTTTGATGATAGTTGCACAACACAAAACATAAGTATGCAGAAAATTAGCATATTTTTTTGTTTGCATTTGTCTTTAAAAGGAGCCTTGATGATGTTTCCAGTAAATGCCAGCTAATTAATAATGTTACTTTAATCACATTACACAAAATTTGAACCAGTTTCATGCGCACTTTTGAAATCTTATGCGCTTCTGACATCGAAATTAATCATTCAAAGCCCTTTAGCCCGAGGCCCTGCGTGCACTATGAGTAAGCCTTGCTGTCATGCCAAGACGTCCCAGCGTTCAGTCTTTGCAGGTATGTAAATTTCATTAGCGCCCTCAGTGTGAAATATATATTCACCAACCCATCATCCAACTTTGGCTGTTACTGACTTCAAACTAACAGAGTAAAAAAACAGAAGAGAAGCATACACCACCAGCCAAATGCATGTCAGGTAACTACTTGCAAATTTGGAACATAACAGAGTTGTTTCCAGGCTCTGTCACTCTCAAGAAAACTATTAATTATTAAACCCTGGCAAAAAGATGGAGAGCGGACAAACTTAAACAAGAACGCCCAATTTCTACCAGTTGCATGTTACTATGGCTGATATCAACAAGTGCTGCAATTACACCACAGTTTCTTTTGCCACTTGATTAACTGAGTGCTTCGAGTTCAGACGAGGTGAAAAGGCCACTTGCAGAGAGGCAACTCAAAACGAAATATCAAGCTGATTGGTAGGACTGTACTTCAGAAGAGACGAACAACTTCCATTATCATTAGACTGAGAGAAGAAATGGACAACTTGTGTGTGTATTAGCAATTTAGCAGTGCTCATGGCATCTAGAAATGTCTGCCTCAGTCCAGACTGAAGACTGAAATATAAACATTTTGGAAGGACTGCCATGAAATTAAGTCTTTTGTGCGAGTCTTGATTACTTCCCCCCAAAGTTTGCTCCATATGATGTTCACAAATTTGGTCCAGACATTCATGTTCCCCCTCAGGATGAATTGTGATCACTTACTTTTCATCTAACCTCTTAGCACCTAAAAAACTAATGACATTCCCATCAGCCTGCTAATTACAAATGTGTCTATTTAGAAGTCTACTGGTGAACAAGATCAGATTCAAATATTCAAATTCAAATATATTCGAAGGGGCTCAATAGGGGCTTATTTCTAAGTTAGAAAACATTGTTGGACATGACCTTCATAACTTTTAAAAACTAAGGTAAAATTAGAAATTAGAAATACTGAAATAGAACACAGAGTAAAGCAAAATAAATACATTCAGTGTAGTCTTTGTATGGTCTGAATGTGATTACAATTGCAGTGAAGTATACTTCTTCAGTACATAAAAATATAAGCAGAAGCATCGATTAATGACTAATAATTTGAATAAAACACTTTTAAAAGGTCCACTGTGCAAGACTGGGGGCCTCCATTTTCAGAATAAGGCAGACATGGAACATAATATTCATAACTATGTTTTCATCCACATATAATCACCTGAAAATATGATTTTTTTTCCATTTATATCATTTTATATCTTCAAGGGAGTGGGTCCTCCATTTTGAAACACAATGTTTCTAAAGTAGCCCACAACAGACAAACTAAATACTGACTCTAATACTGACAGGGCCCTTCAAGTGTTGTCTCTCCTTTACACTAGGTAGGCGAGGGTGATGTGAAGAGATCGCAATGCAGTGATTAGACTAGATGCAACTAAATCCTACACACTGGACCTTTAAGTTGTAACTTTAAATATAACCACTGATAAAGGATAGGGAGGTAAGGACATTTTCATTCCAGCTAATACAACTAAAGTGTCATTCATTATTTTGAATTAATATGAAGCACTGTGTCTACTGGTTATAACAATTCTTTATGTAGAGACTTTACACTTTATACTGCACATGCTCAGTCAACATATATGTGTAGACAGAGTGTGATTAGTGTGTTATTGTACCAGAGGTCAGAGTGCAATTTCGCTACTGCCTGCACCAGTAAAAATCCCAGACAGGTTGATTTAAAAGCATTGATCTCATGTTAATTAAGCAAACCACAACTCCCCCTCAGTGGTTTATTTTTCCAGACACAAGGAATGGCCTTTTTTGTTTGTTTGTTTTTTTAGGCATTTCTGGATGCATTATATTTCAGTACAGAAACACAAGCACTCAGAGAAAACCACAAAATAATCCGTTCAATGTTTTATTTGAATTTTTAAAGCGAGCATCAGGCAGTGGCATGTCGTATCTTTATTTTTAGTTTTTTTTTGTTTTTTTTTAATGGTCCAAATGAATCACCATGAAAGCAAACTGAGATTCTCCATTTAGTTTCTAGTTCTTAGTCTGAATAATTCACACCAGAAATGGTATTTTCAAACACCCTGACCTTATTTTTAGGTTTCTGTTCACTTATTTACACGGTCTGCAGTGATGTGTGTGCGAAATGGGTCAGGAGTGCTAGAAGAAGACTAAAGTCATGCACAATTTGCCAGGATCCTGCCAACAAATCTCTTCCAGCAAATTTTACTGTCACACTATAAAGCTTAACTGGTGACTGGAAAAAGTCGAGCCTAAGCAGCCTGACAAAAGGTGTCACCTCAGCTACTTAGGCTCGACTTTAAGAAGCCTAAAGACTGTGTCACATAATCAGAAGAAAAGAAGCCCTAGTGTGAAGAACCAATGCAGAAAAGGTTAAGAAGCACTGATTGATTAATAAGAAAAACAAGCAATAAATTAATGAGCAAGTCGTGACAGAGCTACCTTTGGATTTTACAACTCGCCACTGGACTCACGCTTCATATTATTTGACCTTTAACCCTGATCAAACCAAACCTTTCCATTTGGTACCAATTCATTTTAACACATAGAAAGCACATCTTAGTTTCCAGAGATGCATTAAGATTAATTTTTATATAAACAATGGATTAAACAACCATGTGTACCCACAGATGATTATCACCCAACTCTGCAGTCTTTTTCAGCAATACAGACCGTTTTAGCATCTTTTAGGTCATTGTTTTGTTTTTGTTTTTTTTTTACATCAAACAGCTTTATTATTTTGATTTAGTCCTACGAGTTTCCGGCAGGCAGCTGCTTTCAGCAACAAAGCTTTGAGACTGTACGCCATGTGCCCAGCACTAAATGGCAGACAGAGCACATTAGCCATTAGCCGGTGAACATAGCGGAGCATTTAGCAGCAAAAGAGATATTTCCTGGAGACTTTTTGTTGGGTAGCCAGAAACAAACTTCAAATAAACACTGATGTTGATCTGGATGTGTAACAGTCTGTTAACACATAACAAGTACAAACTTTAAAAGGATAATGTCACTGCTTAAAGCAGCCAAAAAAATCAATTATTGCCGCTTTAAAATGCAGTAAACTATGCATTTTTTTTCAGCATTAATTAACAGTTCTTGCTGATAAATTATATGGCAACGTATCAGAAGTAAGCTGAGCTCCGGGCACTGACTGTGCGCCCAACCCAGCGACTCAGACTGCTTATCATGTGTAGAAAGACTTCAGGAGGGCCTGCCATCTTGCTTTGGGTACCAAATGAGCCAAATAAAGACAGGGAGCAAAATAGCAACTGGCACAACCATGAAACAGATGTCTCTCCATTTAGGAGAGTTTGCCCATGCAGATGCTTAAAATGCCCCAGTATAATCAACATCCAGTGAAGAATATTGCTAAATATACAGACCTACTGAAAAGCAACAGCATTTTAAATCATTTTATTACATTTTATTTACGATTTTATTTTCTGCCTAAGTAAGCTGGCCTCTCTCAGACCATCTTTAGCTGCTGTCCCCTCTGGGGGGAGAATGTGAAATGTCCTACAATGCAACAAACCATGTCACATGACTGATACTCCACATTGGAAACAAATTTATAAATGCTAACTGAACACAACCCTGCAAATTAAAAAAAAAAACACAAATCCTATTGAGTGAATGTTGTGGAAGGCAATTTACCTTGAGTGAAGACACGTTTCCAGAAGATTCTGCCAACATGGATCCCCCCAAGGAACACCAGATTAGAGAGGATGAGCATGGCAGTGGAGAAGGCAGAGAGAAGAGCAATGCAACGCCTCGCCATCGCTGCAGAGAAATTCTGCTCCTGGGAAATCAGTAAATAAATAAGTAAATTGCAGGAGAACCACGAGAGATTTTCATCGTAAATCTGAGAAACAAAGAGTAGCAAAGCACCTGGCATTAGTGAACTGTGTGACCATAAACTAGGAGGATTACACAGTATGTCATCACGCTTTATTATTATTTTGAGAACATGAACCTTCTCCAAAGGCTAGAGGCCAAGAACAGCTTGAATGTCTCTATTGTTACTCTATTGGAAACAGACTTTTAGTCACATTAATGTTGGCTGTTAACTGTAAATTAGATGTGACAAGGTCCAACCAGTTTGTCTCCTGTCTGTACTTACTATAACAGCTGCAGGCATCATCTCTTATTAAAGTAGATTACATGACCCCTTTATTCCTAGCTACAGGAAAGATTTCATCATGTCCACACATCCTAAAGCAATATTATGTAACTTCTCTATCATAAATAGTCTTTATGCTACACTAATAGGGTGAACGATGTCTCTGTCATTTCCACTTTGCCTGTTCTCACACTATGTAACTTTGTGCTCCGGGTACAACCACCTGCGAGAAGTACATAAGACCTCACAGCAAGTCACACACCACCAACTGTTTCACTGATTTTAGTGAAACTGGATCATATTTTATAAAGAAAATGTTGTCTGGTTTTCCATCTGATGTTTTTGTGATTAAGTTTCTACATAAATGCTTTGGATTTCATACTTACAACAAAAGAGTGAATCAAGGATGAGGCAAAAACAGACTTCAGTCCATTTTCCACAAGAACTCCAGCCCAATTCATCAGGGCCCAGTACTGCAAGTAGTCATGGCCACCGTGCCAGAGGCAGACGAATCCAAACGCAAGGCCAGTGGAGAACATTTTGTAAAGAAGGCCGTGCCTTGACCCTCCCAATGGCACATAGATGTATCTGGGACATGACAAAAATAAATCAGAATGAATACAACCAACCAGTCCAACACAAAGAAGATTCAAAATCAAATAAATAGTGAGAATAACAAACAGATCTTTAGTAAGGTCAAGACACAAATGTACTGCAGAGTGCAGATATAAAATAAGGGGTGGGGGGGGGTGGGGTGTTGTATTGAATTGGTTTGCCTGTCACAAATTATCACTTTTAATCAAATAACTGTTACTCTGACATCCAGTGCAAAAATAGAGACGCTACCGGAAATATCTATCAATCCTTTCAAGTGGTTATTAATGCTGCAACTAGGTTAACGATTCCAAAGTGGTTTCTGTGATTCACACCAAATCCATGACACTCGTTTAACCCACTTTCTACATCAAATTGAGTTTTCTTAATCACTGCAGCTGTCTCAACTTAATACTGTTTAACATTAAGGACAGAGTATAATTTTCCCGAGGTATTTTATCAAGCAGCATATATCTAACACATAACTTGCCGTGTAATTTTACTGTGGCTTTAATGAGATTGCACGTGACAGCCCCTCGCTGTGAATAACCTCTCACCAATCAGTGAAGAAAGCGGTGCACGCCGCGAAGAAAAGTGGCCTCAGATATTGTGAGAACCTCGTCTGTCCCAGAGGTACCGAGAGTCTCAACATGTTACATCACTCCAACACGCTTAGAAACAAACATCACGTTCTGTCTAGTGTTGCTGAGCGGGAGAAACTAATTATCTCAGCCACCCTGTGGCTAATCAATGTTCCTGAAAGATGAGCCAGCATTTTCTGAGCCTTAAATAGAGTGGCCAACCTGGCCATATTGGAGGATGAAAGTAGGTGCAAAAACAGATGGGAGAGGAAGACTGTTAGAGCATGAGCAAAGCGGCTACCTAAAACATACTGCGTGCCTATCTGTCTATTTAAATGATTTAGATGTAGATAGAAACAGATGTTATTCAAAATATGATCATTTTTAGATATAGATTAATACCATGGTTAAATGTGTTATGTAACACCTGACTACCTCAAGCAGATGGTTTAAACAACATGCACACAGACACTGATGACTATTATTGTTGGTTTCTGTGCTCTTATAGAGACATTCAGGGTGCTCGCTCTTTCCTGCCAGACCCCCCGCTTATTTATTTACAACAAATGTTCTCCAGGATTTGGGATGCAAATGCTTCTTCTCATAAGTAGCAGTAATAACTCAATCAAACAGCCAGCGAGAGCTCTTTTGTTGGCCGATAACTACATGCATGTGAAACGGAGAACCTAGAGAGGCATACAGACGGGGGAAAGCGTAATGGAATGGCGAAGAATGAGCCACTTAGCTGCCCAGGGAGACGAGGTGTCAGTGAGTCATGTAGAGCACATCATTTAACACCTACGCACTCATCTAGCGCTCTTCAAACAATTTCAACAGAAATTCAGAACTGCATTAAAACCTCTTTAAAAGCACTTTCACAAGAAGGAACTTCGGGGCATTGTGTCATGGGTATCATTTTGCATCTGCAGTAGGATAAATGCAAGTGATGCCATTAAGCAGGGGAAAACAATTTCCAGTGGACATGGATTAAAATGGAAACTTGCATTTGCAATTTAAATCCTGAGAAGAATCTTGAGCAAATTAATTGAAGCCACTTTAACAGTCTGATATGCTACATTTCATCTTTAACATCTGAAAAGCAGATGTGCGTGAACGCCGTCATACATGTCAAACAGTCAACACAAAAACTAATTAGCAAACAATAACCAAGACAAGGGAGCCTTTTCACAGAATTTCACAGTGTGTTTTCTGACAACCATGCGACTGTTTGTGTTGCCTTAATGTAGCAACCCACGTCTACCAAGCAGACCATAAACCCCCAACAGGCTGCATTCAGCCGAGTGTGCATCATTAAAAGCAGACAAACTAATAATGTGCGCTGTCCAAAGTACAAGTGAGCAAACAGATAATGCTCCCATTACGTATGCACATATTAAACAAGGAGGTATTTCTCCAGGGTGCGTGTACAGTAACACAACAGAAGAACTGTTCACCAACAACATGCAACCTCATAATCATGAGAAAGCCTCCATGCAAATGTGATCCTTGTCCATTATGATGAACCGTGCTGGGCAGGCAGCTGGAGAATGGCACCTTTTTTAAGTTCAGTGGCCGACAGGAAATTAGCTTTTTTACAGTAAGTGTGCAATAATTAACGGAACACATGCAAATATAAGACAACAAAAGCTATAGATGGATATAAATATAGGCAGACAGCAGGCAGACAGATATTCTAATATAAGAGCTTAGACAGACAGACAGACAGACAGACATAGATAGATAGATAGATAGACAGACAGACAGACAGACAGATAAACAGACAGACAGACAGACAGATAGATAGATAGATAGATAGATAGATAGATAGATAGATAGATAGATAGATAGATAGATAGATAGATAGATAGATAGATAGATAGATAGATAGATTCTAATATAAAAGCTATTATTTGATTTAGATGAAATGTCACATTTTAGTAAGCATTAACATCTGAATTAGTCTGTCTACAGCTCATGAAGTGCCTCTTACCTGATGAGCCATCGATACAGACCCTTGTCGAAGTGCCTGAGAGTGAGCACAAAAAGATATCTGAGTCACAAATTTACATAATAATATAGCACTGAGTAAGAAACACCTGAGCACCGGGCTTCATATAAAACCAGGCATGTGCAGGATATATGATGAACGTGTGTGTGTGCGTGTGTTTCTTTGTCATTGAGAAGATTAGAAAAGGCCTTTTTTTTCTCTCGCTGTGCTGCCTATAAACTGAAGCCGTTTTGTCAATGATGTCAGTAGACAGCTTTATGCATTCCATCAATGTTGTCAAAACTGGCCAGCTCAGCACACGCAGGCTGGATTGGAGTGCATCGGTGTCAGCACACTGGTCAATCCGGTCTACAGCCGGTGCATTTTTTACTGCAAAACCAAACACACGGCCTTCCATCTCAACTTTATGTGCTCTAAATTAAGAGAGTGTGCTCTCACTGTTAATTACATTTAGGAACAGGAGAGGATTTGCTGTGAGAACATGACATTGCATGTTGCATGTTTGTTCAGTCTAAACCTTGTTCATACTTGCCAGTTTAATAGGTACATCTATCTTAAACTAATACAAGCTAATACAACAGTCCTGTAATAAATCCTGCCTTCATGAAGGTTATAATGTTCAGTTTTGGTTGAAACTGTTTTAGAAATGAACTAATTTAACTTTAAGATCATTGTTCTACTATTCATTTACTATTTGATCAAATCTCCTTAAGAGCTACTGATAAAAATTAGCCTTTCTGGCTTTCTGGCATAATTTCATATATGTTATTAATACGTTCTGTCCCTGTCAAATAAAGTAAAGAACTAAACTAAACTAAAAAATATGTTATTTATAAGCATTTGGTAACACCTGATTCTGATGCTATATAAATAAACGTTATCATTATCATTACTATTATTATTTGGAGCATTTAGATTCTGATTCTGTTGCACTGTTGTGTATTATACAGTTAGGTGTTTCTATTATTTAGCAAACCTCCATTGATATAAAAAGGGTGGACAAAATAATAGAAATACCCGTCAGTGAAATGCAATACAGTTCAACGGCACCACAAGCTGCAGCCTCCAAAATGAAAGACCCCGTTTAATCAACAGGCTGAAACAGTTTCAATAAAAACTGATTCTAACCTTCAGTATTGACTGCTATATTAGGATGAAGCCCTAATAATACCTGCGGTAACTGACAGTGGTTTGCAGCAGCCAGAAGTCATAAACGGTCAACACAAATGACACATAATGTTCACTGTTGAATATACTTGAATGTCCTGCTTTTTCCAAGCGGTGGGAACTTTGTGGTCTTTAGCCCTTTTCTATTTGAGGTCTTGCTGATTAAGGTGCTTTGCCCCTGTGTAACAAGCACTGCAGTGTGTGTGTGTGTGTGTTCATTAACTTGAACAATTGTGACCCCTTCAGCATAAACCAGGCATAGTCATTTCCTTTGCCTTGTAATAAAAGTGTGAAATGAGCTTAATAAATGTCGCAATCATCGCAAAATGTTCTTTTATAATGTCTACTCTTTGTGGAGGTGTGTGTGTGACAGGAATGACTCAAAAGAAATAACTGTGTGTGTGTGTGTACAAGCTCATGCTAAAGCATCATCACTCATTTAACTTGATATACACCAACGAACTGCCATTAGTCAGATCCCTTTAAAACACAACACACATTTCTTATTGCCACTCATTTAGGTGATTTTAACATGTTGTTTTGATTCATGATTTACTTGCTGCTACTAACATCATGTGGCGTGTAAACGTGGTAAATCTCCCAGTGAACAAACCATTTTGCTTGAGTCTGAAAGAATGATATAATGTCCCCAGTGTAGAGGTGACCTGTTGTTTTGACTGCCAGTAATGACAGGAGATAATTCACTGTGACCAACTGAATTATGTTGCCAAAGCACAGTGAGCACTTAAGGCACTTGACCTTAGATTTACCTTTCCCTCGGGGATACAACAAAATGCAATCTTTTCCAGACATTGAATAGTTAAGGAATGCTGCAAGATCGATATAATACTATATTTACTATATAGCAGTGGAGGTGGTTGCACTGCATGATGTTACCTCCACATCCCTGTGAAACTGTACATGATGCTGACACAACGAGGAAGCTTTGGGGGGACTAGTTTATCCAAAGTAGCCAGCATGGATGGAAGGCCAAACAACACGAGGTATTTCACATAGAAGAACTGGACGAGTGCCAGGGCCAGGCCGCCTGTGACAGAAAGGAAAGGAAATGTTAAAAATAATATTCACTTTTTTAATGATTAAGACAAGTTCTATACTTTCTAAAGAGAATTTTCCTGTTATAGAGCCCAAATTTACAAATTAACTATTAGAGGGTACATTATCTGGCTGATTATGCCTTCAATTTGTGACGAAATGTAAAAGCAAATAAATAAATACACGACAGACATCAATCCTGTCAACAAAATCACACTACTGATCATGGTGACTGGATTATGAATCAATTAGCATATCTAATGGGGTTTTATAACCAAGTAAATCCTGCGGGGGTAACATGCTATTAAATTCTGCATCTTAAGCATGTGCCTGAAGTAAAGCTGAAAGTCACAGTATTACTGTACATGAAAGCACAAAAATACATACAGTTCAGCAACTTACCCAAGGCCCAAGGAGGAAGAATCTCTAAGTAGGTCTCATTAGACTGGATGGAGTGCATGTACATGACATGGATCATGTATTCTGCAATGCACCACCACAGTATGATCCGTCCCGATCTGAGCACCAAGTAACTAAAAGATTCGTCCCTGTCACTCTCCTCAGCAGGCCTCCGCATCTGCAAGTGTAGACAGTGAGCTTGTTGTTAAGGGTAACTGGTTGGATCCGAAGAATAAATACCGGGATATATAAATACACTCCAAAGATGGGGATGAAAACAAGCAGGCATAAGTGACAGTCTGACAGCATCAAACCAAATAAATGGTAGCCATTTCTCCACAAATCTGAAAAACTCAATTGTATCATCTTGTAAATAGCTCGCCGCTGATGTTTTGCCAGAACAAAACAAAAGAGGCAATTTTAGACTAAATCGCAGTTTATTTCAGAAGTGGCCTTTGTTGTGGCTCCCTTACCTGCTCAACATAGTCTTTGTACGTGATAATGGGTCCATTATAGAAGAAAGGATGATAGAAGGTGTATGAAAACAACCAACAGAGCTGCACACCTCCACCACGGTCCAGAGGGCACCAGCAATGCTCCAGGCTGAAGCTGATGAAGCGGAGACCACAGACAGCAACACTGAAGAGAAGCAGATAGTGTTCCTCCTCCGTCTTATACCAGCCTCTCTGTGTAATACAGAAGGAAGGCCAATTATTTTTATAACACATTCCTGGGGGGGATCCTTATATTAATAGTGACAGTTTGACACTAAATTTAGGAAAGCTTTAAAAAAAATATCACTCCTTGTTTAAAATATGACACAGATCAAAATGCGGAACATTAGTAGGTTGCAGCAGTTTTAGACAACTGGTTATGGAAATCTGTCAACACACACTAATAAACAGATGCTTAAAACAACTTTTTAATGAGGCCCTCTTAACAGCATTGGGAATATCGTTGCTTTCAAAGTCAATTTCATGTGTGTGTGGGAGGGGGGTGAGCACAGGAGGGACAGAGGCAGATTTTTAGAAGCATGCATAGGCCTGTCAGGTCTTTATCACTTACTGTACTTAATTCAAATTTCTAACCGTTTGGCCTGATGTGCCAGACACTGTGCACTTAAAGGATGCTCTTAGATCACTCTAACTGTACTGAAATACTAAGAGCCAGTGTCCACAATCATCTTCTTAAAATCATATTAAAACTGGACTTCAATATTCTTGGGTCTCTAATTTATTGCCTTCATTACTGTGTTGTATTAAAGAAAGATAATTTAGTAAAAATCACTTTGTTGTTTTGTTATTCTTTCATTTTTATTGCCATAAATGTTTTGAGAATACATGGACTGTATGTTAGCATCTTCCCACTGGTAGCAGCTTGTCAGAAGACACTGAGCTTTGTCCCCAATCTTATAATATAATCCTCAGGAAATACTGGAAATGACCTGCTTGATGTTTTATCTTGTGGTATGGACATGGAATAATGGAGAGCTAAGTGGCCAAATGGCTGTACGTCCCCTTGGTATCTTGTGCCCTCTTGTGTTCTTTGCAAACATGACATTTAGTGATCATCAAGTGAATCTCAAAATTATAGTACTGTACAACGCTAGTGTAGACACAGGCACACATCAAGTAGCTGTCACCTATCTGTTTTATCATTTTAATACAAGATAAAGACACCCCTCCAAAATCAGGAACAAGTATAATCCAGGTGATACAACTGACCTGGATCTCTTGAAGTGGCTGGATGTAAAGCGTGGAGAGCAGCAGCAGGTTACAGGCCCACGACAGAGCAGGCTTTCGCAGTTGGGCTACTGAAAAGGACAAGCCCAGATGTACCAGCAGCACACACACTCCTTTAACCCCCAACAAACTGCTGGCTGCCAGGAGGCCATATATCGTGAGCGCTGGTACCCTGAGCTGTCGATGAAACATCACCCATGAGTTGGATTAAAACATCTTCCACTTAATAGTGATATTCAACTGAACCGTGCTGAAGTGGCCACTTCCTACCTTGGGGTAAAAGATGCCGGTCAGTCTCGAGATCACGCCATGACCAATCAGAGTCCACAGCAAAGACTTCTTAGCCCACTCAGTCCAGAAACTCCACTCAAAGTCTGCTGGGTCCTGACAAAGACAACTAACATCACCATGGACAGACCTGTCTGTTGAAAAGAGGCTATGAATGGTCTAAATGTATTTGTGCTGTGACACAATAAAACAATAAATTAGGACTGTACACTTTAGATTTACAACAAACTGTAGATTGGGCTTTTAAACCAGCATTTTTAATATTGAACTTACCCTTTTAAAACCCTTAAAAAGACCCTTTTCCAACTGGAATTCTCTCTGTAATCCCACTTCATGCTCTGAAGTACAAAACAGGAAAAAAACAGCCTCATTCTTTACCTTTTTTGTCTCTTTTCACTGAACCAACATACTGATTTCTGTCTATTTAACTTACCTTTGGAGAACCTATGCAGCTGGTAGAAAGAATACAGATGAGAGCCGAAGGACAGCACCCAGTACGCAAGGATCTCTGTCCATGGCAGAGGTGCCAACTGGGCCTTTGGTTTAGATGTCATCGGGGAAAAATCACTGTGCTACAGTGCACCTAAAACACAGTGAGTCAATTAATCTGATCTACAAACAGAATTTACTTAAATTAAACATGAAACTGAAATGCCTTTATCTATATTTATATAGATTTTTATGTTGTTTTCAATAAAAAAAAATGTCATCATACAGGCATTAACACAAGAGCCTGCACAAATGCTTCTGCACCATCATACTGCAGAAGCACAAAGCTCATGCAATCCCGAATATGATTGTATTACAATGTTTTGTAAGCACTATTATACTATTAAACTCTGGAGATATACCAGTTGTGGTGGCGTTATATAGATATGAATGGGTTTCTGTGCGTTTTCCACAAATATTCTGGACTCAAAACGTACCTTTAGACGTTATAAACCAAAAATTATCGATCTGCTGTTGACATAAGTAGCAACCAGCGACATAAGCCTGTTTAATAATGTTTAATATTAAGTGTTATTTTCATCCCGGCGACTGAAATTGGCTTCGAGTGTCAAACCGTTAAGCAAACAGCAAGCACTGCTGTTGCTAGGTAACGCTGCGTCCAGAGGGTTGCGGACTATGACGTAGTTCAAACGGTTAAAGTAAAGTAACCTAGGCTACCCTCTCAAGCCAGCTAACGTTAATTAGCGTCGTCTTTACAGCCACTTAAAGTACGTCTTCGTCGTGTGTGTGTGTGTATACATATATATACAAGGCGTGGTGCTGATTTGTACCCATTTGTTTTATTCCCCACACTGTTAAGTCATCTGAAAAACTTCCGCAAGCTATCCCACTCGAGTGGAAGTTAGCTACCGTTAGCTAAAGCTAGCTCAACGTTTGTCAACAAGTTGCAGTGTTACCTAATAATACTGGGCTGGTGTCCATTGCGTTGCTGTAATTTGTTGACTGCACTGTCTTATAGTGCCTGGACCGTAGGGACATATCGTTAGTACGCCCCGGTATCCAACATTCAAAGGTAATGAACTCTTTCTTCTTTATCCTCGTTTCATTCATGATGTCTGGCACAACAACTCTTTACAGCATGACCGCCCCCAACTGGGCCGGAGTAGCTCGTCGAAAAACGTCTGTGTTTGCTAGAAGTTGGAATGAACAAAGTAAAAGTACTGTTAAGTCATTATTCTACTTATATACTTCTACTTCATTATACTAATACATTTATTTTAAAGCTATAGTTACTTAAATTTGATGCATTTAATGACTGAAGATAAGATATAAACCAACCAAAGCAGCTCCACTTCAACCAGTTAAAACATTATATCATTATAATAGCCACATAATTAAAGTAAAGCAAGTATCAAGTAAAAAAAATAATACTAGTAAGTTAGCAATTAATAATATGTGTCCTGTAAGTTGAAATAAATGAAAATCTGCTAAAGCTTAAATGATTGATTGATTGATTGATTGATTGATAGATCTTATTTTTATATTGAGCTGATTGATATCAATATTGATATTGATATCGAGATGGTGGGAGCATACACATCATTGTTCACCTTAATAAACTGGACTGGTCGGACAACACTCACCTGTTAATCCTGTACAAAAAGGGTCAGTGTCGTCTTCACTTGCTGAGGAGACTGAGGTCCTTTGGACTGTGCAGAACTCTGTTAACAACTATGTATGACACTGTGGCGGACAGAAAAAGTCTTAAGGACCAGCTCTGTTCTAGACTGCCTCCTAGACTCTTTAGAGGAAGTGGGGATCATGACCATCATGAACAACTCCTCTCAACTCCTGCATGAGACTGTGGGTAACTACAGCTTATTTTAAAGCTTATGATCAACTTAAATATATATAATACATTAAAATGCAGCTGACACAGAAATGCATCAGTAGTAATAGAATAATAGTCCCATAATATAATCAAAGTAAAGTAAGTATCAAGTGGAATTCTACATTGCAGCCTACATATGAACCAACAAAGTTAAAAACAATACAAGTAAGTTAACAGTTAATAATAATCAAGCTAAAGTTTATATGAATTATTGATTATATTTTTTATTGTGCTCTCTTGCTGATTCTATAGTACAGATTGTAATTATTGTGCAAATATCTCTCACTGATGCTTTTTCTTCTTCAGTGATGTTCCTGCAATCATCGAGTGTCTCGGGTCTTTCAACATCATACACTCTCCTCCAGGCGACCCAGACCCAAGCTTGTGTCCAAATGGCAAACTAGCGGCTCTGCCTCCATGGCACCGCCTTGAGGCTCTCTCTCCTGCGTCGGTGGTACTGCGGATGGCTCTCCTCTTCTTCTCTCCCTCGATGCCCACCAAGCTAATGGCTATGAATATAGATCAAGCAGCAAAGCCGCTGCACCCGACCTCTGTTGGGAAGCATCTTGCTCTGCAGCCACCTTGCTAGCAATCTCTGACCAGACCATCATCCTCCGCTCAAATTAGCACTTTTTTGTGATTTAAAAGTTACATTAACATCCTGTGCCGTAGAGCAACAAATGCAGTTTATATCAGCAAATTATTGCTAAATTAGTCCCTCATTTGATTTCAATTATTAGAAGATACTCACCACTATTCAGTCATAAAAAAAGTATATATTTTCTTTGCACCAACTCTTTTCATGCCCTGAAAAGACTGCTGAAATTTGGACTGCACACACAAATATACAGGAATTTTAAAGGATTTGGATTTGTAAGGATTTTCACACATACAAAATGATTTCCCTTGACGTTTTAATCACTCTACAAGAGGGTTGTTACAGTTTGAAAGGGTTTATTGTGGAGAAACTGTGCTGGTACAGTAGGTCCATGGATCAGCAACTGACTCTATGCATGCATTCTGAATTGGACGGATGTGTGTGGGGTTTTCATAGCTCAACAAAAGATCAGAGAATCTTAACAACAAAAAAGGCACTAACAAATATGGTAACGAGTAGACATCAAGACATCGTGCGCATACACATCACAACATGTGATTCATTCTTTTCTCATTGACAAAATCTGCAACTTCTCCCCAACTTTTCTGACAAACTAAAGGAGTGTTTAGACTCAACTTATGAACTTAACAAATGTTTCATCTCCCCTATTGCTGTTTCTTTGCCTTGCAACCAAATATTGAGCAAAATCAGAACATGACCACAATTCATGTATGCTTCCAGTTATCCATACTGAGAGATTCAAAATTCGTCAATATAACAGTTAATTGTAAGCTTATCTATTGTGTGTGTGTGTGTGTGTGTGTGTGTGTGTGTGTGCGTGCGTGCGTGCGTGCATGCTAATGTGTATGCATGCATTCATGCTTGCATTTGTGTATGTGTCTGTGCACAGTGAGTGTAGTCACAGTATGAATATTTTTTCACAGCTCGTCGGTCTCTCCATCAAAGGGCACAACATCCGTCTCCATATGAATGCTGCTGGGCTCACTGCTGCCCACCCAGCCAATAGGAGTGCGGTTGAAGGAAGGCCGGCAGCCGATGTCCTGTTGATACACCACTGCGGGTTCAGGCTCCTGTTTTGTCGCCTCAGGATCTGGCAGCTGGAATTTCATGAACTGGTTGGCCTTCTCGAAGCCGCCAAATGGCATAGCAGACCTAGCAAAGCAAGGTAAGAGGATTATTAAAAGCCCATGTTTGTCACAAAGTACCATCAAAATCGGGCCTTGAGAGAAGTACCTGTTGAAACTTTTCCACTTGGGGAAATCCTTTTTCTCAAGGGGACCAGGCATTGAAGTTTTCAGAGTGGCTAACAGATTTTCATCACCTTTCATGGCCTTCTCCCATGGCGACATGTACGTCTTCACATACATGCGCTTCTTAGCATCATCCTTTCCACCTCCTGTGAGGAAAAAATCCACAGCTAGGGTATATGACACACTCAACTGGAGTTAGTAGCGCTCATTTAAAGTTGTAAAATTATATTCAACAATCTCTGGCTAAAGTAGTAGTAGTAGTAGTAGTAGTAGTGACTTCCTGGAGTCTCAAGATTGTTTTTACACTTTGAAATGCCGTCTGTTACACTTGTAACGACACCCAACAGTGATGTAGTTTGACCCTGGAGTATAACTGTATGTCAGAGCCGCCAGATGAGGAGTTAAATTACTGAATGTTTTCAGGGGTGTTAAGTTACTTTTTAAGATGCCATTTTACCAATACTTTGGTGCATAGTTTTGGCCTAGAAATTTATTTATTCAATAATATCTTTATGTGTGTGCATTATTATTTATTCATTGTGAATGATAAAGTCAAGAAATTAAGGGATTAATAAAGTATCTCTTAAATACATATCACATACATATATATACATATATATTTGAATCCTTTGTGCACCAGCAGCCCCTGGACAATAAAACAGAATCCTCCTAAAAATGGCAAAAAAAAAAAAAAAATCATACCAACCTTTTAGTGGAGACCACTCACTAGCTCCTTCACCTGTTCCACCTGTCCCTTGTTCGCCACCACCCAGTCCTCCCGCTCCTCCCGCTCCTCCTGCTCCTCCAGCTCCTCCAGCTCCTCCTGCCCCTTTGCTTCCGGGCTTTGGGGGAGGTACAGGGGCCCCTCCTCCGACTTGCATCCCTCCATAACGCAGCTGTCCAGCCTCCTTGCTAAGAAAATGCCCACCAACATTTATCATATGACTTCCCATCTGACCACCCAGGCCGGGAACAAACTTCTGGAGGTTGTCCTGAAAGAAATATGATCAATATAACCAGCTATATGCCACACAGCACATCAATTTGTATTTTCTGATAAACCATGTTTCATGTTCTTGAAGTTACACCTGGCACCTGACTGTATATGTATCTTCTTCCAGACAATTAAAAAGCTCTAAACTAGCTGGTGATTGTTCAGTAATGCTCTGAGGCCTCTAAAGGTTTAAACATCATTGTTGCAGATGACTTAAAGAATCATTTACAGCTGTCCTACTATTTTTCTTTTAAATGGTTTCTTTCAAACAAAGTTAGAATGGCTGTATAGGACAAATTAAGGATTGTAAGACAACAAGACAAACATTGCCACATTTTGCCATAGAATTTAGGGATATTTCAGGGTTTCTCTCTGGATTCTGTGGCTGTATTATTCACACTATATTTTGTTTTCTCCATGAACTTTGCTCTCACCATAGACTCACTGCTGAAGATGTCTGGGTTGTTCTCATAGATGAACTTCTCCACTCTCTGCTGCCTCATCTTGAACATCTTGGAGCCGCGGTTCTTCTGCAGGGAAAGCTCCTCGAGCATGATGTCTTTGGGAGTCCTGATCTTTGTTCCCAGGTCGAACTCCGATGCCTCCGGCTCCGACTCATACTCTAGGTAAGGGAGATTTGAGAAATAAGCGTTAGATTTAGAAAATGTCTTAATGGGGGAACAAAATGTTATGAAAAAGTCTAGAAGGTTTAAATCTTTGTCAAAAAGATCTGAACAAACATAAAGGACTGAAATTTACTATAGTTACATATCATAAATAATTAAATCACACATCACATGACATAATTGTAATTTTTAGGAAAACAGATGTCTGCTTATTTCATGCCCAGAATATTTCCTCGTCTTCTCTCTCCCTACATTTATATGCACGTGTTTTACTTACTTAGAACTTCATATGTAAAATTTTATGGTATCCTGGTTGAACAAAATATATGAAATATTTTACATAACCAAAGTCAACCCAGAGTCATATATATTTAGAGTTATGTGACTGACTTTTGCTATTGTTTTGTGTATTTTTTAAACTTAGCTTTTACTTGTGCTGAAGACTTAACCCTGCTTATCGTTTAAGAATAGTACCCAACCTGCAGTACCTATCACTTCTCATCCATCTATTTATATTCTGTCTTTATATGAAAGATCTGTACTGAGCATATGGAAATTTAGTTTCATATTTGTGTAATTTTATGCCAGCTTACCATCCTGAGCGATATGTGATAGGTCAGTTATGATCTTGGAGAGCTTTTTCCGCTTGTTTAGTGGGGCAGGTGTTCCCAGAGGCATGGCTGAAGTTTCAGGAAAGAACATGGTGTTATCAGCAATATTAGGGTTACAAACATACAAGAAAAATGTGTTTTTGAATATATTCAGCAGTGATAGAAATAATCAGCTTGTCCAGAAAATATTTGGTTAATCTATATATTTATTATAAATAATATTGTTTCTATTTCAGAATGTTTAATTCAAAGAAAATTAAGGCAAAAAGAGAAATTAAAAAGAAAAGATTTTCAATGCAGCAGCTTCAAGAAGTTTTGCTTGATGTCATGATTTATATAATAATGTTATATTTCACATAACATTGTTCATATTCAAAATATTTAATTGACTAATATGATCTGCATATCTGCAAATTCAGACTAAGGTTTAAATGCACTAAAAGGAGTGTTTTTACATTTCACACAATTAAAAGAAACTTTAAAAGACTGTTTGTGCAATTATCTCAGACCATTGCAGCAACCGACTGAAGATCACTCTTCACTGTCAACACCACCAACAACCCCTGAAAGTCAATCCACGGGATCTGAATGTATCCGTCAGACAGGCAGACAGCATCGGCCATACTCATTTTTCAAGTTCAACAGGGATGTCAGTGCCCTCACATTCCCCACATTCCCCAGTGAAACAGATGTCTGCACCAAAGGAAACACACTATGTGTTTCAGTTTTGTTTGGGGACACAAGATCTGTCCACAGCCTCAGTCAACATAAACAGAAGCACGTTGTGGTTCAGGCAAAAAAACAGTGATCAATGCATTCTGGTGCTGTTCTGCTGCAGTAAAAGTAAAACCCTCAGGATCATAAAATAGGATCTGATCATATTCCCCAATCTGCAGAATGCATGGGAACATGTAGGTGGGGGAAGAGGGAGTAATACTTTCCTCATCTGTCGAGATACCACTCAATGCTGAAGCATATTAACAACCGTTAACAACCACATCTCTTACAACCTGTGTTGCTTACCTATTTTGGGATATGTATCAAACTCATACATTATCTGATATGTTTATTTTACACTTTTTTTGTCTTCTTACATGCATGTCAGCACCTTCGGCTCTCAACCGTTTCTTTAAGGCCCAGTCAAGTGGCACAACATCACATCACATCTACTGGCTTGTAACTCAATCCACTGCAGCTATTTTTAAAATCCATTTCCAGCCAAGACATTTTAGCGACGTGTAATGGCGTCATTCGACTATCAAATAGGCTTGACACAACTCTTAAGGACACAATGCACACCTCCAGAAAACAATTCTAACTAATAATATGTTTGAACCTCGCTCAAAACACGAGTGAGATCTTGGAGGAGTTGTGTATGTTAACGAGGAGGATATTGGACACCATTTTAATTGCTTTAAATAACTACAGGCCCAGGGAGCGCTCAGATTTACCACCCCCTGTCAGGGTTTAGTAACACCATATAAAATCTTTGCAACGCCCACATTGAGGGATGGTCAGCACATTCACCCATTCCTTTGGTCATTTTAAGATGTACCAAGAAAATCTAAAAGCAGCAAAGTGACTCCCAGAGCCATTTTACTTTAATTGGTTGTTAGAATTAAAAGCATTCTCATCAAATGCCAAATCATCTTGTTTACTTGTTGTTGAGGTCACCTCCTGCTATTCTTTTCCCTGAGATCAACTGCACAACCCACAGAAATTATGATTGTGAACAAGTTGCAAATCTTTATTCCCTCACCCCATTTTTGCAGTAGCCAGAATTTAAATCCAAGCTGTTGGTTGATTAGTAGGACAAAGCACACCGATGGGATGCAGATCCACTCACCGGGTTTTTGTTGTAATCCTGGGAGGAGAGACAGACCTATAAATACCAAACAGAGAAGAGGAGACCCAAGGCTCAATGCTGGTGCTCTTGATCACAAGTTTACAAATCCCTCAGAGCCTCTGACCCTACGTATGGCTGGACCCAGGTCCCAGAAAGTGCAAAACCCACCCTACACTCAGATGGCAGATCTTCCAGAGGGTTGGGGTTGTGGGTGGCAGCAGTGTTGGTGTCAAGACGGGAGGAGGAGAAGTTTGAGGGTAGGAGTATGAATAGGGATTCAGAGGGGGGCATTAAGGCGGGGGGAGAAGTCTCTGTTGGCCAGCTGAAAGTGCTGATGGGGATATTAAGGGAACAAAATCATTCTCACAGATGGTTCAGAAGCCTATATTTAGTAGCAAAGAACGAGGGGAACAGAACTCAGCTATAAGATAACCTCAAAGGACTCTGGGGTGTGTTTGGGGTACACAGAGAGAGTAGAGCACTGCATGAACAAGTGCACTGTGCAAGTTTAAGGCTAAGCATACTGCATGTGTATATTAAGGCTATATCAGTTTGTGTTTCAAGGTGAGGGTCAGCTCCTTTAAGCCTTCTAACCTGTCACTCGATTGTCACGTTTTCAGTTTCTGTAGAGAAAGAGCTGTCAGATACTCAATGCTTCCATGGCTAAAACAGCTTGTGCAAACACACAAGCATCCAGAGGCTTATAAAAGACAATGCATGTCTCATCCTGCAGTATCCTTTGTGAGTTTGTTCATTTTAAGAGCATTCTAACTGCAGCATGAATGCATGAAAAGATTCTTTAAGTTTTGAAATGAAATGATTTCAAAGTTCTTGCCCTAGATCCAGGGTGGAAGCCAGGATTTTAGAAATACTGTCATGACTCCAAAGTTTCTCCCCACCCCCTCCATCCCAAATATAAATAAATATTTCGACTAGCCTCAAGAAACATCCAAATAATGGTTTAGACATGATTGTTATAAATGCCATCGTTTATTTTATGTATAACTGTAGAATATAAACTTCTCCTGAGGTTGTTAAAGCCCCCAAATTTCCAAGAAACAGGCGACATCCATGTCCTTAGTTGTAAATATTATTTCTGCCACACTATAGTAATTGCAAAATTCTTAATGTTTTTATGAATAATGCTGCAATGTTGTATTTTATACATTTATTTGTAATTCTGCATTTTGTGACCAACATTAACAAATTATAGCACAGACTAAATACATCTTAAGATATAGTTGAATACAACTTAAAGTAGAATATAGGCTATACCAATCAGCATTTGGTTGATTAAAAAAGTGTAGCAAGTACTATATTTTCAGGAACTGCATTGTGCATGAATGATATTGTCAGCTATTAATATTCTCACATTCTCTGTTTACATGTAAAACTGGACATGCTGATCTACAATATATCTGTGGATCTGTGTAACATAAAGTAGTACATTTTATCACCTGGAAAATTTCCCAACATCAGTGGGTTCGTTTATAATAAACTGCTCATTTGGCTTATTTTAAGCATGTCCAGCCTCCTCTTAAAATAACAAGACTTGACCCCTCAGTACTCAGTAATTTTAGACACATCTCGAAATGTGGTTTAGAGAAAGTTTTCTATTATCTGTTGTATGATCATGTCACACACACATCACACAGTCAGTAAGTGAGAGATTTTCAATTTTGCTTCTGACCGAATTAAACTGAATTTTGCTCCAATTTGGCTTAGGAGCAACACAATGGATGTCCTCCCTTCTTGAAACTCACTTACTATTTGTGTATCTTTTTGGTTTCATTTTGTCGTTTGGGTTTTTCTTTATTCTTACTTTCACATTTTTATTTTAATTTAATGTTCTTTTCTATATTTAAAGAGGAAGACATTAAGGGTCGACGTGATATCAAGAGAAGTGAAAAATTAGATCATCTGATAAATTATCTGGTTATCTTATTGTAGTTCTATTTCTGTTACTACAGAATGATTATATGGTTTCATACAGAAGTACCATGGAGACTACTGTACACAGTGTTTTCATTACATCTTGAAATAGAAACTTTCCAGTAGCTGAGAAGGCAGTTTTATTTTTTTTTATTTGATCTTTTTTAAGCAGTTAAATTAAGAACAAATTCTTAATTACAGTAGCGTCCTGGCAAAATGTCATTTTCTCTATAAATAGTCCTCTGTTTGGATGTTAACAGCCCTATATATAGGCACCCTGTGAGTGTGGAGGTTGGCAACAAAATGCCCTTCTAATTGCACATTCAGAGTGGAGTTCAACACTGAGCCCACAGCACCACTCAGTGGCAAATGTTCATGTAGACAAGAGAAAAGCAAATATTTCTAAGATCGGGCCCTGTGGCCCTTCGAGGTCTAACCCAGATAGATTGAGTTCACCAATTTACACTTTCCAGCCGGAAAATAGGCAAATTCTCAACTTCACAGCAGCAGATTAAGAGTTATACACACAAATGTGAAAGGATACAGATGTGATTTTTCATTGTGACATTTAAGGCCAAGTTACACTAATTCCAAATGTACCTTAAGATGCAGATATTTCATTTTTAGCAGCAATGGCACAGTTTATGTATTAGCATTCACTTCTGTTTGATTGGATGATTCTTAAGTGTGGAGCTCTGAGAAAATGATATTTGCCAGACATCATGTAGGCCTACTGGCAGTGGATACTATGATTTGTCAGTTAGCAGGAGACTCTCTCTAACTACCAAGCCACCTACCTGTGACACAGTGGACGAATAGGAATCTTTGTTGGAAAAAAATGTTCATGATGTGTTGACAATCTTGAATTAGGTCCTGAAACAAAACTTTGTTTTCTCTGCAACCACCTCATCTTATATTAAAAGAAGCTGTGTAGTATATGTGGTTATATGAAGGTCCTCTGGGGTAAGAAAATCCTGGCCTGTATTTAAAGAAAAACAAAACATTATTATACAAAGGTGAGTATAATCTATCTATTCCATTATAACATCATTAAATCTCTTCTAATCACCTATTATCCTTATAATGTTATCAATTACAACCTAAGTGATTTTCTAACCTTGAAGTAATGGACTGTAATGGTTTGCAAATACAGCTGATTTTTAGTTTACCAGTTTGTATTTATAGAAACTAAGCTCTCTATTAGACATAAAGTCTCATTATGATGAAATCAAACTCAAATCAATCAATTATCCTGTTGTATTCTATGTCTGTTTGATTCATATTTTTATTTTGAATGAAGAAACTATCTGAAACTGAAGTCTTGTTTTATGAAACAACCCTTGGAATTGATAAATTCAGTATTTGTCTTGCGGTTGTCACATTGTAATTAATCTTAGGTCAAATATCTGTTAGCTAAATACTGAAATCAGATGGTCGTGAGTGAATGGATGCCATGCTGTGATAAAAATGAACAGGCATTTTTACTCTTTGAGTGTATGGTTCAACATATATATTTTTTATTAAAACTAATATACAGTTACAGTTATTGCACTGTTCAATTATTAATATTATCATTTAATTCATGCATGCATATATAGTACATTAAAAGAAAAGTGCAGGATCACACAATCAGCAACAGGGGGCAGTGTAAAATCAAATATGTTAAACAACTGGAGAGCTTTCAAATCTAATTTTATTCTTCTAAAAATGTCTTGTGTCGTAGTCAGTATAAACTTCTACTCAGCATTAATAACAAACATTTTCACACGTTTTATCATATTTTACACCTCAATACAACTATAGTCTAGAGTTTTCATAGCCCAAATGTTGTGAAACCAAGAAAACACTTCACAGAGAAATTGCATTTTAAAAATATTTAAAAATGTCAAAAGTGTCTCTCCAAGAATTCCAAAGCTGAAATAGGCATATTCAGCATGTTTCCTTTAACATACCTAATCCCTCAGTTATTGAATATGATTATCCTTTATTTTTAATAACAACCATTGTTAATGGAAAGACACCAGCAATATGTTTGTGCTTCTTTTGCATTACCAACAAACTTCAGATACCAAACTTTCCTGCTCATCCTTCTTTAACTTCTACATGCTGTGGGATCTTGTAACTATGTACAGTTCAGCCATACCATAAATCCCATTTTTCTGCCATGCACCCACATCTGACCATAACCCTTTATGTGAAATGCTGGGCTATGACCCCATTCAGTAAAACTGGCTCACTTATATACTGCCTATATTCCCCCTTCACACAGCCACTCTCATTTCTTGAACCCTTTTATAAATGCTGGTGCCTCCCAGTCAGTCAACTTCCCCTTGCACAACTTCAGATAAAATCTCAATTAAACAAAACAAAATACACACTCCTTCATCTGTGATATTTATTTAATAAAATTTAAGAATATACATATATCTGCATGATCACACTCATACTAGGAGGCCCTGGTGTGCCAAGTGGCAGTTGGAAGGTGTAATATCCAGTGACAAGTGTACATTCAGTGACAGCCCAGGCACTTGTTGAATGTGACCCATGCTAATAAGATAGCATTTCTCTCTGGCTAAACTTGTCTTCATGTTCAGTTCAGTTTAAGCTTCATGGTGAGTTGATGTATTTAAAAACACTTTTCAATTTTCAGTCATGCATCACTAAAACCCCTGGAAGAGAAGACTATGGCCATCATGGGTAAAAACATTTTGTGCATCAGGACTGATGTTACTGAATTACAGAATTTCATGTTGAAAGCCTGCTATTTTTTTGCTTAATGCTCCTCCACCTGTCAACATACTACAACAAACATCTTCAGTGATTTAATCCTATGGTCATAACCACAACTATTAATTTTCAACATCTTTCAGACATTTCAAGTTTCAAAGAATATTCAGTACAGGCTCTGTTTAGATGGTATTTCTGCAACATTAGTAGAAAGAGATCTCCAGAAGCCTTACACAAACCTCCCCCAGGACAGGCATATGGTGGACTATTCAGCATACAGTATGTGCTAGTATTATTATTGTCACTCAGATACATGTGTGAGTAAATGTGTAGGCAGCAAAAATAAATGTGACAGGCAGCAAGTAGACGTGATCATCTACAATGATCTATTACAGTTTTTCAAGTTCTATTTCAAAAACTTGACTAGTTTATGGATTTCAACTTGATACTGAATCACTTCATCACTTTATGTTAACAACTGATTGTGGGGTTGAGATTTAAATTAACTTGAGTCAATTTCTTTTTGAATTGATGTATTGTTTAGAAGATTGCCCATCACAATTTCCCAAAGCCAAATTTCCACAATGTCTGTTTTGTTTGAACCAACCACCCAAAATTCAAAGATATTCCATTCACAGTGATATATAAGAAGAGAAAAGCAGAATATCATCACATTTGAGAAACTGAAACCAATAGATATTTGCCACTTTTGATTTAAACAATGAACCAATTAACAAAATCAACTTGTCATTTCAGTACTAAATGAATAGGACATGAAAATGTCCAAGTGTGGTAGTGACTGATTTACTGATGTTCACATTGCCCCTGGCCTCCAGACACGTGGCTGGATGCCTCCTTTGGTGGCAACAAAACGTGGTTTGGGTGCCTGAACTGGGTCGGGTTTGAGTGGGGGCAAAGAGGCAAGGATACTAAGCTCAGGAGCACTCTGGAACTGCTTGGCTGTCTGGAGCCCAGTGTTGTATGATACTGGTGTGTAAGGTGTAGGGACTGCATGGGGCACAGGGTTTGGAATAGGGTTGGCAGAGAATTTTGGGAGGCT
This sequence comes from Sciaenops ocellatus, assembly GCA_033000465.1. Taxonomy (NCBI): domain Eukaryota; kingdom Metazoa; phylum Chordata; class Actinopteri; family Sciaenidae; genus Sciaenops; species Sciaenops ocellatus. Next base: position 20,887,947 of record CP136872.1, on the reverse strand, counting down.
TGGTAGACTAGCTGGTTGAGAGGCACGTGAAGCTGGGGTTGGAGCACTGATTGGTGCTGGTGTAAAGGCTGGGGTTGGGGTTGGAGTGAAAGGAGCAAGAGGTGGGGAGGTCATGCCGGAATGAGTCAAACGTTCTCCAAGGGTAGTGGCTGAGCGGGGTGCAATGACTTTGGTAGCCAGAGTGGGAGCTGACATGGGTGTTGGTGTGGAGAATCGCTTGACCTCAAAAACACGGGCTGTTTTGATGGGGATCTGCTTAGGTGAGGTTAGTGAGCTGCCCACCATTGTTGTTGTGTAGTCACCCTGTTGCTGCCTCTGGGCCTGGTAAGAAGGCATGGCTGATAGGTTGGCTGTACTGCCCCCATAGTTGAACATGGCAGAGTTGAGCTGGTAGGGCTGCCTTCTCATGAAATCCAGAGCTTTGATACCTTCTCTTTGGGAGCCTCCTCTACCTCTGCTGTCTGGCTTGCCTATATCCCTCTGAGGCCCTGTAGGGATAGAGGGGCCCAAAAGTGGATTATATCCAATGGGTGGAGGAGCACGAACATTTGGGGAGTATTTCCACTGAGAGGGAAAGGAAGGATTGGGGGACGTGTCAAGGTGTTGGGCCACTTCTTGCTGGTAAGGGGTCTCAGGTGGGGCGTCCACCACATACATACCCATGCGGCTCTGTCTGCGGGCAAACAGCTGGGCCCCCTTACCCCCTGCTTGAAGAAACTTTGGGGTCTCATGGATGACCTTAGGCTTGGGTGCCACTGGAGGAGGTGCCCTCCCCATGCTGACCTCCCCACTTCTCTCTTCATCGTCACCGTCATAGATAGTGTCAGATGGTGGTTGGCCAAATTTATGTCGGCTGGACCTGTCATCCAGGTTCTGCACCATAGACAACAGATCAGGATTGGGGGAGTTCTTAGTGACATCTGGCACATTGAACATAGGTTTGGGTTTTCCACCACGTCGTCGAGCATCGAGTAAGATTCCTGTGCGACCTGTTGGACCAGGAATCGGGGTTGGAGCTACAGCTTCTGGCTGGGAGACCACTGACACTGTAGCTACAGGGGCCATAGAAAATTGAGGTGGACATGATTGAGCAATTGGCACTTGAACTGGAGGCACTGGTACAGTGGGATTAGCTGAACTAGGAATCTGAGATACAACAGGAATTGGGGCTGGAGCCATTGGTGCTTGGTGAGCCGGGGGCATTGAAGGCATACACGCTGGGGGCACAGGTGCGAATGGAGCATGATGAACAGCAGTTATTGGTGGTGATGACTGAATTTTCTCTACAGAAGTAGAGATAGCTGGAGAGTGAAAAGTAACAGGAGCTTCTTGTGCCAGGGCCAAGGGACCTTGAGGTACAGAGGATTGTTGGGAGAACACTATCGGAGGACCAGGGGACAGCTGAGATGGTACCGATGTAGCGTTAATGGTTAGTTCAGAGGCAGAGGAGAATGGTGGTGGCACAATAGCTGCTGAGGCAGGACGCTGGGCTGCTTTTGTGACTGATGGTCGGAACGTTACAGGGGCAGTCGCAGATCGAATGCTTATAAAGCCAGGAGTGAAAGGACGTGCCGTTCTGTTGAGAACATTACTAGCAGATAATTCTGGTAATGGTGTTTCAGCTGGTGGTGCAGGTCTGGTCAGAATAGTCACTGAGGCAGTGGCTGGTTTGGGTGCCACAGGTGGAGGTGGCATCACCATGGAAGTTGTACTAACTGTGGAGTAGGATAGGTCCCCATTGGACATTCCATGGACTGCCACTGGATCTGAAGCCTGAGAAAGCTCTTGCTGTGTGGCTGGAGGACCAGCTGTTATCATCTGCTGAGGCTGAAGGTTTGGTTGCATCTGTGATTGTATCTCCGGATGTAAGTGTTGCATCTGAGCCTGCTCTTGGACTTGCGGAGGGGCCTGGGGCTGTGCAGCCTCTACCTTCTTGGCATGCTCAGCAGCCCTCTTTCTTTGTTGCTCAAATAACTGGGCACCCTTACCTGCTGTGTCACTCAACCCTGGACTTGGAGCATCCTCTGCCCCATCCCCACGACCTTCAGTGCCTGCAGTTGCCCTCTTCTCCAGCATATCCAAGTAGTCACTGTCCCAAGTTGGGTCAGGAGCTGACGAGAACCCATCCTCATCAAACTCTGATTCGCTTCCAGGAAATACTCCATCCTCCTCTTGTGAGTCTTGACACCTGTCCTCATCCACACTACCAAAGCTGGTGAGGGTGTACTTCTTGGAGCGTTGCCGCCTTTTCTTGAACATCAGGACCCCCTTGGAGTGAGGGTTGGGAGCATCTGTCAGTAGGGATGCAATTGTTCGACACTTGCTTTTGGCTTCCTTTACGTGCTTGTCTTGCGGTGTATCCCCTCGGTTCAGTTCTGCAGGGTATGAAAGCCATAGCTATTAGTAATAGTTTCACAATAGCATAACATAACCATTTAACCTTTAAACCAAGAACTGACTCTGACATGAGTATCTAAACCTGTCCTGTCCACCATGCCTTTAACAGGCATCCTCTCTTAACTTGATACAGGAGCACTTCCGGGAAAATTCCAGGCAATCCTTCAGGTTCTCACATTAGCTGGGGTGAAGGATACATTTGCACATTATTAGTCTAAGATACTCTGACATCTAACTTAACTAAAAATATTTGCAAGCTAGTGGAAAGTTGCATGTTGTAGGTGACTGGAAGGAGAACTTCAAAGGGTAGCCACAACATATCCTGTAAGTTGTTACGGTATTAAGCACATTATCATAGGCAACCTGATTCTGTTACCCTAATATGCACTGCCACATGAAGAGAGTTCTTAATTTGTCTAGGACAAGGTTCCTAAGTAGGACGTTAGAATGTTAAACTTGCATCTGTGATGGCCATGGGGATTAACAAGAGTAAATATATTTAAGTTCTTAAAACAACCCGTTGACTTCAAATAGCCCACCTCTGTCCTTATCCTGGGCTTATTATGGATGATGGACAGGATGACAAGTTGTAGGAAAGAATGCTTGGTCAGTGTTGTTGCATCTATCTATTGTCGCAATTTTTTTACCTTTCTTGTCAGTGCTTTTTGTAGGTGTCATAAATATAATAATGATATAATTGTGATTTATGGAAAATACTGTGAAATGTGCGCTTCCTTTTCTGAAATTATTTTTGCAAAAACAATCTTCTTCAACTGCAAGTCAAGTGTCAAGTTCACTGTTCCATGTTCCCTTTTATAACTTTATTAGCATCTTTATCACCCAGCTTAATGGAAGCGCATCTCTTCATGTCGGTACTCTTTTGAACAAGCACGAAAACACACTTGTCATTGTGATGGGAGCCAAACTATGTCATTAACTATGCCATTACACAAGTGTTGTAAAACATATTATACTTGTTCTCTTTCATGAAGTTGATAAAATAGAGAGAGAGAGAGAGAGAGAGAGAGGGAGGGAAAATTAGAGTATCCCTGCTTTGCTACTTGATACCTAAAAGCAGCTGTAGATACTTTTCAGTGCTCCCAGACTGATCACTGGGGTTTTTACGCACATAACTGGAAGGGTAAATATAGTAAACCATACCGACCATGCTCTCTTTAACAGACTTAGCTTAGGTTGACCCACCCACAGACTGGACTACTACTACTACTACTACTACTACTGCTACTAGAAATCTGAAGGATGGTTAGTTATATTGGTTGACTGTCAGATTAATTGACTGAGAAGTGTCAAGAAGAGAAGTGTGTCATTATTAAGGTAGAATAATAGGAGATCAGATGATCTTCACTGTAGTGAGGTATATCTGTGCTGCAAAGCAGATTGCAAATAGAAATAATACAAAGAAAATAATATAAATATAAGGCAAAGAACAGTATCAAAATGAAAATCCTTGAAAAAAGGGCACAGGTCCCTATTATTGTTCTTCCTCAGCTGTACTTACTGGCTTGCTTTGCCTTTTCCATGTAGGTTGTTGTTAGCTCTTCGTCAATGGGTTTATTCACAGGACCCACCATGGGCACAAGCTGGCTGCGGGAGCCCAGCATCATGGCCTCCTTTGCCCTCTCAGGGGACACCAGTGGAACGTTGGCTATCTCTAGAAAGCCACTATCCTCCTCTTGCCCTCCATCTCGTGGCCCCTGGTCATCTGCTGAGGAGATGATGGAGGAGGTCTCAGTGGATGTCTGGGAGGACCACATCCCTGGACCAGGAGGCTGGTAAATTACCTCCCTCCGTGCCACACCCAGTTGCCCTCCTCCTTCATCTCCATCTCCCACACGTTTATCTAACAAACTGGGGAAAACGTGTGCATCTGGAGCACTGTCATAGCCACTCATCTCTGATGTCTCCCCGCCCTCTGGGGAAGTGCGTCCTGTTGGTTTCCCCGGGTTGGAGTTGCTCGGGCTGCGGCGTTTCTGCCGACGCTGCCTCTCATAGCCCGCCACGTCTGCATCACTGTCAGTCTCTCCGTAGTAAGCCTCACTACCAGGTGGAGATGTCAGACCACTGGTTAGAGAGGAGCGGCTACGGTGGACCTCACGGACAGGTGCGTGGTGGGGGTTGGTGGGCGACATTGCACGCAGAGCAGCGCGGTACTCTTTGTCAATACGGGGAGATGGGGCACGGGTCACAAGCACCACGGACTGAAAACCAGCAGGCACCCTGCAAACAAGTAGAGTTTTAAAATATAGATGGGGCCTAATGAAGGCCCGTGGATGTACAATACTTGAGTCTTTGACTTTTCATAAACCTTTTGTTCCTCTGACCTTTTGACCCGGATGTGTAAGATCCCAGGGGAGCTATCAATGAGGTCCATGGCCTGGGCATGGGATAGAGTCCCACAGGGTTGTTCATTGATGGACACCAGCTCATCAGCCTCCCGCAGCCCAGCCCTGCATGCCTTGCTGCGTTTACGCACCTGCACAAGCAAAGGAAGGCAAAATTTCAGTCACATAGATGACAAAAAGTACACAAATGTTCAGCTTTCATGGGTTGAGGTCTAGTCCAAGAGATGCAAGCCTTTGATGAACAACCATTAAATATTAAAGGTGTGCAAGACTGCCTGATGCTGGATATTAAGACAACTTGTACAGACACTCTTTCTTTCCCCGTTATTCTTTTATTTTCCTTACAGTTGTATGTTTGGCTATTGTAACTGCAGGGACAAAAAAAAAAACTGACAGAGGCATGCTGCTGTCTTGTCTTGGTTTGTGATAGTGACTGACAGAGAGCAGATTTTGTCCTGACAGCTCGATCTTGCTGCAGACATATGCCACATATTGCAGCTCGAGTAGGGCACTCACGCACACTTTAACAGGGAAATGTCAGCCAGCAGCCATCTTCATTTGGTGCTTTGCTATTTGTGCCCAAGGTCTGTCAGGACCATGGCATTATGCCCACCTTAAATTGCCTCAGGTCTATGCAATCTATGTGAACACGTCCCATAATAAACTTTTCAACAGCAGATTTTTCAAAGAAAATGACTGCAGTGCTGATTGCACTCTATGAGGGCACTGCCGTGTATTGAATTAATATTGCATGTTTTATTTCAGAGATAAGGAAGCATTGCTTTGGTTGACCTAATTACTATAGTTTTCTTCCAGCTATTCTGGTTTGCCTGTAATGAAATTCCACACCCCTATTTAGCTAAGCCTTTCAAAGTGGCCTGTGCCCGCTTGTGGTACAAGAAGTCAGTTATTCATTCAGTCAGTCACCTTGTGGTTGCAAGTCATAACAGTTACAATACCCTTACATGCTCTCACACACACACACCATATGGACTGGTATAAAAATACACATAAACTTGTATAAATAAACACACAAGCATCTGCATGCAGGCCCACAGGCACAAACCCAGCACTGACACACCAGCTCTTTCAGTGAAGCCCCAAACTGCTCCACCTGTTATGGACAGTATACTATGAGACCTGACAAGATAACACCTTCGTGCTCTCAGGGGTGAAGGAGCATGCTGTTTTGGATAGTCGGGCAGAAACAGCTGTTGTCCACCACCATAAAGGTGATTTGGTGTCCTGTGGCTCTGTGTACATGCTAACACATTCTGCATAACTACATGGAGCATTAACATTTAAAGAGCAAACATTCTTAACATTCTAGATACTGTCTGGTTGTTTTATGAATGTGGTGATTGTCTCAGAGGTATGATCTATAGGTGAACAATCCATAGCAGATTTTTTTCTGATAAACAAATCAACGTCAGCCTGTCAACCAGTAAAGATTCTGTCCTTTTTCTGGCATAAGGACATCTTTGTGGAGAATTTGTGAGGTCTGTACATGGAATCTTTCCTTTACTCAGTGAGAACTGAGGTACCAATATAATTACCTTTATTTCAACATAATTATGCATGATAGAGAGGCAAATGATGGAAAATACAATGGCTGTCTGAGATATTTAGGAGGTATATAATAGATAAGAGAGGTTTAAGATATGTATAGATGTTTTATCTATACATCTTATACGGTATATGCAAGGTGTATGGTCCATTGAACAAATATAGCTTTTTCAATCCATGTTGTACTGACAAAAACAAAAACATTTTATTCTAGACAAAGTTTTCAAAGACACTAAAATTGTGAGGTTGGATTGTTTGGGAATTGTGAACAAAAAAGAACAGTAACTTTACTGAACTGTTGCAGCAGAAAGCAGAAAGAGAACATATTGTTTGTGATATTGTTGAAAAAAAGTTTTATGTATTTGAAAATCATGGCTGAAGAAGCTGGCCAAAGTAAACTGTTTTTTCTCTCCTTGTCATCTATTGACAGCTCGTGTGGTGCCTGAACAGTAACAATATGCAGTACAACAGAGGTTTAGCAATCAGGACTTCCTTTGCACGTGAACCTACAAAACTCATACGTTCTTCTCTAGGCAGCAAGATACTGGGCAGTGCATGTACAAAAATAGTACATGAGGTTAATTTTTAAGTACTGAGCTGAAACACACACCTTGGCTGACCCCTTAACCTGCTGCTTCTAAACCAAAAATAGCCACCTGAAAAAAGTAATTTTGCTCAGTCAACAATTATTGAAAATGTGTGTGGATATGTGCGTCTGTGTGATGGATATACATGTATGCATGCATCATGTATGTGCAGGTGTACTAAAACCTGAACTCCAGAAATAAGATCTCTCTATATAAAGATTTCGTAGGCGAGGAAGTCGGCTCAAGTTTCTTTAGAGAGCAAGGACAAGTTTGGTAGAGTGAAGAGCAGCGTCTGTGGGTCACGTCACAAGTCATGTCGCCGATCACGATCGCCGATCGCGATACTGACTCGACAATAAAGGATCAATATTAAGTCAGAAAGTGTAACTGCAACCTTACTGTACCTACGCATTTAAGTATTTGGTTAGTGTTTTTATTTTTCAACCATTTTCAGCTTTCCTCATCTTATCTTTCTGCTGCTTAAAAGCCTAATTAATCCTTTTATGCAGTATATATTCCCCTTTGGCTTACACGCCAATCTTTGCTTTCTCAAATGGAGATCAAGATTCAAATCTGGACTGCTTCACTGGTGCCAAATGTGGACACCAAATTCTTGTGAAGAATTTGCTCTAGGGGAGTAAAATGAGCTGAGAGGCTTTGTATGAGAGTTGTAAGGTTAAATAGTTCCTTTACATAGTGAATATTTTCCTTGAGTGAACTTTTTTATATAGGCTGTACATACAATTCTAACAAAGCGATATAGTTTTAGTATTTTATGTCATACACACTGGCTTGAGTCTGGCATGAACCATAGCCATTTGGTCCAAATAAATCTCAGGTAACCTTTTAGCTCAAACATGAACAGGCATGGCTGAAGTGATTTGAGTTTCTTACTGAAACAATGACATAGTGGAAACAGGCTAATTCAATAGCCTATATCAGATTATGGTCATGGGTGAATGATGTGTAGTATCTGTAATGGCCTCACAATGAAGACAAATTGACAGACAAAATGATGACTTTAATGTACCAAAACCTTTGCTACAATGTACACATTCACTGCCCAAAGCACTATTGGAGTGTCATTGTGTCATTGCCACAGTGTCATTGTCAAAAACAAAAACTGTCGGAAACAAACCAAGAAAACCAAGAAGTCAAATTTGGATTTTCTGGTCAGCATCACTCTGATCTCACCAGAATGTTGAGCTTTATGCAATTTAATAAAAGAAGAAACATTGAGAGGATATGTAACAGGGTTGCCCTACATTCCGAGCTGAACTTGAAGTTTAAAGTTCACTCAGTCAGTCATCGTTGCACCTCTGCATAAAGACCATTCTCAAATGAGATGATGACTCATATTCAGGCCCTAAACTAGCTTGCATGACAGCCAATATTCCATTTCAACTTTATTCACAGCTCCTTAAATCTCAACCTAATATATCTCAGCTAATGTTTCACTTCCCTTTAGCGAGACTGTTAAATCTAATCTAAAGTTTTCTACTTTCTACTCAGCACACCATGAAATGGCTGCTTCTGTCCAACCTGCTGAGTGACCCGCCTTACCTTAGCCACCTGAAGTGGTTTCTGATGCTCTGCACCTCCCTGGAGACGAAAGCCCCATGGTGCTCCACCGGACAATGTAATTATCACTTCCTCTGCAACCATTGTTCTGCTCTCTCTGTCTTTTTTTTTTTTTAGCGTTTCTTCTTTTTCTTGGTTATTTTCCCCTCCTCCTTGATTTTTATATCTCGTTTGGGGGAACCCTCAGTGCATTGGCCCCATGGTCATTGATCAGGGCCCCCTCAGAGAGCTCTGACCTGCTCTTTGCCTGCCACACTGTCCGGGCGCTGACTTCTCTCTGAGTCCAGCACCAAGGCCGACGCTCACACCTGAACGCACACACATGCACACACGCACACTTCTGTTTGCCCACCCACACCCGGAGTGGGCCAACCATCATAGGGAAGCCAAGGGAGAGAGAAAGAGGGAGAAGGAGAGAGGAATATGATGGGAGGGGGGTCTGTGTCTGCTTACACTGAGGAATGCCTGCCTCAAATGAGCAGGGGGAGGGCCCAACACAACACTTGTCCTGTCACTCAGACCTATGTCACCAGGTTGCTGATAGCCCCTCCAAAAATAGAGCACCACCACCACCACCTCCTCTGCTTTGCCTGCTCATCTGCAGACCAAGAGAAAGTTAACATTTCGGACGTCCAAATGGCACCGTTTCATATCTGGCTTTACAGCATTGAGGTCATTAGTAACCTTTAGTCAAGTCACACCCAGACTCTCAAATCTCCAGGCTCAGACTTGACAAGACATTCCTCTCTTGATTGGTTGCATTCAAATATCATTCCATTTTGTTTAGAAATTAATGGTGCAGACAATTAGGGGACTGAGGCTACTATGTATGCCAGCTCCTCTGAATCAGGAGACATTCTAGGCTGTCAACATAGAGTCTTTAGGATAAGTACTTACGCAAACTCTGGATGAACAGCCTGCACACTGAAATATGTCCTACTTTAGGCATCCACAGTGTTGAGTGAATGACAAATACTTTGAAACACAGAAGGCCCTCATACATGCTTGTATAAAACTGATACAGAATGCAGACACGGGAAGAAGTGGCACATGTAGACACAGGATAAACAAATGTTGTTCCTTAACTCTTTATTATGCTTGTTTTTCGGGAGGATGATTTTATCTGGTGTAGACTTTGTTGATAAAAAAATCACAGAAATATGACTTGGTGGGCAGATATGGATTAATCCCACTGCATATTTACCTCTATCCCCAGGAAGCTGTCACAATCAGACCTCACATTCTTACACCCGGCCAAACTCTAAGCATGGTGGCCGCTGTGGATAGTTTGAACAAATACGTTTAACAAATAGAAACAAGACTGCATGCCTACAGCCATGCTAGCGGCGCTTTGTGCTGAATGCTAACATGTTCTCAATGACAGTGCTAATATGTTTATGTGTGATAGCATATTCACCATCTTAGTTTAGCACGTGAGCATATTAACAATATTTGCTAATTAGCACTAAAAAAAGTATGCTGAGGTTAAAGAGAATGTTACTGGTTTTGCAACACAGAGTCTTGGACAAATTTAAATTTTGACGTGATGATGATGATGAATTTTAATGATTTTGGTGATCCATGTTGCTGGCACGGCTAAAAACGCACACAGTGGTTGTAGATTTATGGTTACAGATATATTCAGTCAGGTTCAAAGTGGTCAAACCTTTAAATGGTACATTTAAAGTGAACATTTTAAGCATATGTTACTTTTCCTGCACTTTTTGTCTTCCTTATATTGACTGATTTTGATACTTACTCTAGTTGTGTCACCTGTACAGGTGAATCAAAGTCAAACATGCCTTGAATTGAAGGATGTCTTCTTGGGATTTCCACGTGAAATCCACCTAAAACAAAACTAGAGTGTAGGACTGAGTTACTACTGACTAAATGTGTATAACCACATAACACGTAGAGGTGGCAAACTTCTGGTCCTGTTCTGGTCAGTAAAAATGAATACATTTGATCTAGCCTTAACAGACTCTTAACTAACTTCTCCCCCTCCATGTCCTAATTTAAACTTGAAATTCAAGGGGGAAAAGATACACAACACCATCTCCACTGCACACAGTCTCAGTGGACATAAACTTTCTTTAACTATGTTGTCTTGTCCCTTTGAGGCATTGACAGGCCTTTAAACCTGTTGATAGAGGCTGGATGATCTCCCTTGCTAGAAAAGCAATGCTGCCATTATCAATGCTGCAGGAGGGTTACCAATGATAGCTGCTCCCTTTGGCAGCCTTGCTCTGCAGCTGTCTCCAGACCTCAGGATAGTAACCAAGATCAGTCCTGGGTCAGAGACTCAGAAAAAAATATCACCCTCTCTTCATGGGAGACGATATCAGATCTAAGAGAACACCACGGTTAAAGCAAGTGCTCAACCACACAGTTACAACTGATCCAGTTTATGTTAGATCTGTTTTTACACAGGGAAAGTGAAGTATTAGATATCTGAACAAACATGCTGATCAGTTGTGACAACCACACCCCCTAGTGTTTAAAAGTAGGCTAGTAGTTGGCCTCTTGAAGCTTTTACTCATTTATTTACTTCTCAGTAATTGCACTATTTTTGTCTATTTTGTGGTTGAAAATAGCTACTAATAATTATTTGTTTTGTGTTGGATGTTTTATGACAGACTGTGCACCACAACTAGCCTGCATGTCACTACATGCACAGATCATATTTGCCTAAAATATTTTAGGATACATAGAGACCAGTCTACACCAGCGTTTTACTTGTTACTTGTACCTTGTAAGAGCGTTTTTACCCTGTAGTATTGCTACTTTTATCTACGTACAAGATATGTATACTTGTATACTTGAGAGGTATACTTTAACAAAATTTTATATCCCAAGAACTTCAGTCAGATCATTTCTAACCAGTCATACATCAAGCACTTCAAGCACAGGAGTGAAATTTAGGAATAGACAAAGACATTTGTGGTATTCTCTTCATCTTAACCAATACAATGTGCTGTTTGCTGTCAGTGACTGTTCTCCCTGTCAAACTAAACAAAGACACTGCGTTGCAGAGAATTGTGGTCAGAAACTCAGAAAGAGGTCTGCTAAGTCATTCTGTCCAGGACAGAAGTTCAGAAGTTGACTGTCTTTCAAGAAAAAGTAAAAAGGTCAAAATCCATATGCAGCAGCACGGCCGAGACGTTTCACTTTCTCCTGTGGCTCCATATGCTTTTTTTTTTTTGTGCAGTGGCAACAAAATGACTTAAAGTCATGCGTAAGAGTGCAGCAAAGACTTTTCGGTTGTTGCTTTAACTCAGGAAATGGAGGAAGCTGAGTATTTTTTCCTGTGGACATGGGAGAACTCTTACATGTGGCTACAGCTCTCGTGACCCCCCCCTTTTAATTACTTTGTGACAGCCTATCTCTCTTTCTTTTCCCTGTCACTGTTTCATGGTGTGACTTATTTTCTCTTCTTTTCCAACCACTTTTACTGTGAAGAAATCTTCTCTGCTCTCTATCTTTCTCTCATTTTTCTATTTAGCAAAATTCTCTTTTGGCCAACTTGCATTCCCAAGACGACTTTGACAGACAGATTTGTTGAATAGCAGCAGGCACAGACCCAGTGGCCTTTAACTGAGGCATCCTTGCCAGCATGGCAGACACGGCCAACCAGTCCCTGCCAGCCTTGCCCCCTGGGCCCCTCAGACGAGGTGAAAATGAGACTGCCATACAAATAAACATGATGTAAGCTCAGGGTTTTAGAAAAGTGAACAGCATATATGTTTAATGAAAGTAGATACAGAAAGTAAGGATGGTGACCATTCTTAGCATTTGTGTAATTCATTTGAGGCTAGTTTCTTTTAAATAGAATATTATTTATCACTCTGTGCATGTCAAAGAGGCAATAATTAAAGGGAATGACGTGTATGCAAATATTAAAATTTAAAACATTTTAAACCTTGTGTTTTATTTTCTATGCAGTGAAAAGAATGTAATATATTTAAATATATTTGTTGAAGTTAGTTTACAAAGTGTAGCTTTAGAGAACATATTGTACTCAACACCATACCGTACCCTTTTGGGAGACACGGTTTAGTTGACCCTGGAGAGTCTCACATTTTTTAAAATGTCAAGTTACAAAAGGTTGGTTTACCCTTTGTAGGAGGTATAATTCTGACATTTTGCAATATATTTTTAAACTCTGGCTTTTTTTTCCCGAATGTTCAGAACTTGTAAGATTTTTCTGGTGATTAATTATATTATTTAACCGCAGTTTGTTCAGATTCAAGCTTTGTTTATGAGTACTCACACAGCACCTTGAGACTTTGGATTTTTAATTAATCATGCATTTTTAAGGTGTCTTCTTCATTCATTTTCCTTGGAGGTTGGCTTTTGCTTGCATGTTGATAAAATTATATTATTATAATCTCATATACTGTATACTGTATTTGACGTAATGTTTTAAGTTTTTGGACACAACTATATATTTATTGTCATCTTTAAGATTGTGTGTACAATCTAATGTGATTCAGTTTCACCACAAGATAATGTATGTGCCTCTGTCACACCATGCTCACTCTTCCACTTGCAGAAAATGTTTAAATCTCATCTGAGGTTTTTTTGTGTGTGGTAAGCTCTCGTCAGTTCACCATCTTTTTCTTCACTGTCTGAAATGTATGTTGGAAAAACGTTACTTTTTAATTGGAATCATTTGAATTTTCCTCTCTCTTCTTCCCATTCCTCATCCCCCCCACCTCATACGCTGAACTCCTGACCCCAGTTTGTGACAGACTGTGTTGCGTCTCTCCCAGGACTCCCACTAAGGACAGATGAGTCCTGTATCATCTGCTCCATGACACAGAGGCAGCATCGCGCCAGGTGGCCGCTCATAACCTCCGTGTGCTGTCACCAGTGAGTCACACACACCATACACCTGCAAACTCATTCAAAACAATGGCGCAAAAAAATATGTACCCAAGCTATGATTAGTCAAAGACAAAATCAGACTGATAGTTCCCTTCACTGGTTGCTATGCTTTCATAGGTAGCATTCATACGTACTGTACTCTTTCTGACTAATCTAAAAACTAACATCCATTAACAGTATTTGCATATTTATGTTCTCAGTGACCCTTACACTTCGTATCCAGTCACTAAATTCGTATATAGTTGTACACTATCACCATTACGCTCAAAATTATGGTTGTGTATTTGAGATTCACTAAATAAATTCTCTGGGTGACTAATTAGTAGGATCATCTTCTATCATGCTTGGATGAAGAGAATATCTGCATACTTAAGGGCCTTGAGAAGCATCTTTGCTACCAATCTGCATGCATTATTCCTTTAATCCTCACGGTGGCACTCTCCACTGACTGTACCAACACAGTACACACACACACACACATACTGTACACAGGTTGAGCTTGTTTTTCATTTTTGATGAGCCAAAGCCAGCCCTCACTCTCCTCATGGGAAATGTCTGATAGGATAGGATGTAACGGACCGGCCGGCTGAGGTAACAGCGGGAAGAAAAATGTACTCAAAGTTTGTGAATTTGACATAAGTCTACCAGCAACCTCCATGTGGGTGGTTTGTTTGACGTGATTAGACTGAGTGGCCCCCCACCTCCTCAACTTCATCTTGTCAGTCCATCACTGAGTAAGGTGAGGAGAATGGGGAGTGGATTAAGTTTCTTGCTGGCTGGAAGATGATCCTCGAGTATATCAGGAGCAGCATAGCCAGGGTCTCTGTCAGTGTCACCTTAAGGGCAGGTGGGAGTGACGATGTTTCTGTTATGTCTCAGAGCCCACGTCTGTCAGTTCCACCGGTGAACTCAGAGACAGATGTAACTTTGGACCACCCAGTCTAAGATTACAATGTGTGTGCGTGTCAGTATATAGTTTAAGTCTGTCACACAGTAATGGCAAATGTCAAGTCAAGTGTTTTTTAATTTGTTCTATTTCACAAATGATTGTACCATATTTGTTGCTATAAGTATACATACATCCATACGCACACACACAGTGTTAGCTCTTATTACAGTTATTCCTGCTATTGGGGTGACAATAGCTCTGTCTGTGGGGACTTGGCTTGGCAACCAGTGGGTGGTTCAAGTTCAGCACGGAGCAGTCAGTATACAGTGTGAACTGGTGGAGGTGTTGATGCCTACTGTAGTTCACCTCCTGGGCTGTGTCCTTGACCAAGGCACCAAACCCACAACTGCTTGAGCCACCTGACTATATGACAGCCTCCTCACTCTGACATATCTCCATACATTAATGTGTGTGTACAGGTTCTGTTTGTGCATGTGTGTGTAAAATAACTGATTTTGAAATAATTTAATTTTAAGTATTTACTTTTCTTTAATCGGCCACTCAATAGCTTTAGTCCAGACGGAACTCATTCATGGTGCACTGAGGATGAAGCGTCACCATGAGGTTGACACTTTTGACTTTTACTTTTAATGACTGACTTCCCCTCTCACACCTTAAAGTTTTCACTTATCTTTCATCTATTGTGAAATGTCTCAACATCCATGAGAGATGGATTGGCAAAACATTTTGTTAAGACATTCACGGTCCCGAGACTGCTTTGGCGATAACCTGACTTTTCCACTGAGCCACTGGGACTTCATTCAAGTGCCAAACTGGAGCTGCAGAAGAAGGCTCCAATATTATCCCCATTATTCTGAGAGTTGGCATCAAGCTTTAAAGTTTAAAGCAGAGATCCTTAAGTATCAATGAGGTCATTTTTCCATTAGTAGTCAGTACTGACCCCCATCTACTGTACCATGATTACATCTGTGCATATTGTGGAATATTTGAAATGCCCAAGCAACTCTAATATAGAAATATGGCTTTTTATTTTAATGTTGGATGATGAAAGTCATTTTCAGACGAAGTTTAACACACACACACACACACACACACACACACACACACACACACACACACACACACATATATACTCCCCCACTTTAGCTCAAGCTTAACAGAGTGGCTCCAGATCGAGTGAGTCACTTATTCGTCGTCATGAATAAATCACACCCACTGCTACGCTCTTCTACTCTGCACCACTGCCTTTTCCAAAACACACCAACACACCCGCACACATACATGTTCACACACAAACACAATCTACAAATACACACACTGGACTATAAGTTGCATCCTTTGCCCCTACACAGACAGAGAATGACCACTTTCCCCTTTGTTGCACTGCAGAGAGTGTATTTTCCAGGGTTGGTACTGTAGTGTACAGTACAGCATGCTCTGAAACTGGAATGAAAAAAGTTCTGCTTAAAAATGGAGCCTTTTTACAGTACTTTTAAAATATTTATTCTATTTTAGACATCACCTAAATCTTTCTATTTTTTGCTTTTAACATTGTGGCCCTTTAAAGTGCACGTCTACAGACAACACAGTATATCCAAATAAAACTATAACATGAGTTTTGATGAATATTATGTCCTTGTGACCCCCTCTGAAATATACAGACAGTTGAGGAAAGAACACAATCCCTTGCTCAATCTACTCCTCAAGAAGATATTTGTCACTTTCCATTTTTACAGCCCCCCCCTTCCCTCTTAGCGGTAAAACGGAGTTCATGTCACCCTGCATTTCCCTGAGGCAAACTGATGGCTACACCCAGAGTCCCAGACGTACATACACAGCAAGACAAAGTGACTGCTCCTTTTATGCCACTTTGTTTATGCTGTACTCTCTCATGTTAGACAGTGGACCCTTCTTTTTTTCTCGTGTTCACTTTATTGCTCTGTTTCACTCTTTTTTTTCTCATTTTTACACATTTCTCAAATCCTTTTTTTAAATATTATTTTTCATATGTTTTCATTTGCCACTAATTCTTTGATCTAATCCACTTCAGTGTATCAACCCCACCCCATTTGTCAGCCTCATTCTCACCTCATCGCCATCTTTCCCTGCCTTGCCATAGATCTCAATCTCTCAAGTATACACAGTGAGAGTGAGCTCTCACTATGGGCAAAAAGCCTGTGAAATTTCCCACAGGGTAAGGCAACATGAGTTTGCTTCTACAACGTAGCAAATGGACTTGTAACTCAGGCATTGATTTCCTCTTAGTATTATGGGAAAGAGATGGCAGTGAGGTGAAGGCTAAGAGCCCAGCAGTCAATACACATTTTCATCACAACGCCGGATGTTCCTCCGTAGTCGGATTGGTTTCACTGCCCCGGCACGGGCAGTAATTGTCATCGGTTGGCTCTATTAATTGAACATTGTCAAGCAACAAAAGAATGATGACAGGGGTTATTTGATTTTCATTAGGGATTTACAGGATAGTTTGAAATGTGCAGTACGGGAAATCACAGTAGAAATATTAGCTGTAGCAGTTGTAATAGCACTTTAATGGGACTGCAGAAAAGAATAGCAGTAATGAAAGTATTGGTGACAGTAAGTGTGATAACAGTGGTTGTAGCAGTCCTAGTAGTGATACATATTGCTTTGTTATGTTTCTGCTTTAAATGGTCAGTTTCTTCCAAGTTACAAAAACCTCTTGTGGTTTCTAGCTATTTTATTTGTCCATGTTTTGAGAGATTTCCTCTGCCACAATGGAAGTCAATGGAATATTTTATCAAGTAGTCCCTATGAAAACAGTTACAGCAAAGTCTGTGGAAAACGTGAAAAGTGAAGTTTGAACTTTGCTTTGTTTTTACACACAAAAGACCCAAAACTCTTCTGTGACACTGACAGAGAAACTAAAAGCAAGACAAGACTTTTCATTCCAGCAATTCCAGTTCCATTGCAAAGTAATACAACTATTAAATATGTTACTGTAGTTAGATCCGTGTTTGACATGTCAAAAGATTTATTCGACTTTAGTTTCACCCCACATTTTTGCCACTGGTCATGTGCCCATGTCTTCCCAACCATCGCATGAGGCGCCTGAAAGTGCAGAGGAATGTAGCAAGGTAGTACAAAGAGAGTCTCTTAGTCTCTCTCTCTCTCTTGATCACTCTCTCAGACACACACGCACACATACACGTTTCTACCAACTTTTTGCCCAT
This sequence comes from Sciaenops ocellatus, assembly GCA_033000465.1. Classification (NCBI taxonomy): domain Eukaryota; kingdom Metazoa; phylum Chordata; class Actinopteri; family Sciaenidae; genus Sciaenops; species Sciaenops ocellatus. Next base: position 20,870,447 of record CP136872.1, on the reverse strand, counting down.
CTTAGAGACAGGAGTTTCTCTCCACCCATCGCAACAGCTGGCACCAGCTCAGCCCCATTTCACATAACCAAGAATAAGCCCCAGAAAAAGACAACAACTCATACTTAATGGACAGATAAGACTTTTGGATGAGCTCCTTGGACACACACATCTGCCCGTTTTTGTGCAGAAGCGATCGAGCTTGAGATTTATTGATTGCAGACTAAGCAGAACAGAAAATACAGACAAAATCAGACTACTAGATAGCTTCAGAGCCTTGCTGGAGATGAGGGGAGGAGGAGGAATCTACTACGTGTTTTTCCTGGTGATTGGGGTGACCTTGCTCAGTGGCCTTGGCTGCTTGGGTGAACACGAGTCTACGGATGACAGTGTCAGCACAGAGGCAAAGGAAAGGCCCAGACCCCCACACCTTATCTTTATCATGGTGGATGACCAGGGTTATGGAGACATTGGCTACCATGGCTCAGACATCCACACACCTGTGTTGGACCAGCTGGCAGCAGAGGGGGTCAAACTTGAAAATTATTACGTCCAGCCCATCTGCTCACCCTCTCGCAGTCAACTTATGACAGGGCGGTGAGTAATTTCCTTATCATTGCAGCATTATGGCAGTGGGATAGTGATTAAGTTACTGCATATGTTCCCATATGATCTCAATATGTATAGCTCGTTTTGTCTTTTGGTAAACTCTTTAATGTATTCAGTGACGGGGCACTACGTACAACCTTTTATGCCAAGACGAAGTATAAGATTATTTTTCTTTTTTAATCAATAGAAGAAAATATAACTGTAGTCTGAGTTATGGAGGATGTGTAAGAAGCAAAAAGATAATTTTAGTCCATTTTACCTGATTAAAATGCAATTTCTAGACTTAAAATTACAATTTGGTTGTTCATGATCTCTTTTATTTACTTTTTTACTCTTGTATACTGCTGAGATATGCTACAGCTATGTCACATCACAACAAAACTGATAAACTATAATTCGTCTCATCCACAATATAAAGCGTCTGAATATGAACAAGTACCTCGTGCTTCTGAATCTTTCCTGATTCTTTGTGCTGAATTTGTATTATCTCTGTGGACATCTGCCCAAATGTGACGCTGTAACGCTAACATAATATCAGGATAAATTAAATATTTTTATGGCATGAAATGTTGCAGGTTGACACAAAGTGGGTACAGCAAAAAAGCAAAATTACCCTAAAAAATTACGATTGATAATGTTTAACAGTGTGAGAGTATCCAAGAGTGCGATATTTCTTAAACCATCTGTGAAATTTCCCATTATTGTGTTACTATTCACATCTTTGCAAGACACTGTTTTTTCACATCTTCTAACACACTCTCTCTCATGTCTTGCCAGCTACCAAATTCACACTGGACTCCAGCATTCGATCATCCGATCACGTCAACCCCTCTGCCTGCCCCTGGATGTTCCCACCCTACCAGAGCGTCTGGTTGAAGCTGGATATGCCACACACATGGTGGGGAAATGGCACCTTGGCTTCTGCAGGCCGAACTGTCTGCCCACAGGACGTGGCTTTCAGAGTTTCCTGGGCACGCTGACTGGCAGTGGAGACCACTTCTCCTATCGGAGCTGTGATGGGGCTGAAGCTTGTGGATTTGACTTGCATGACGGAGACAGGCCTGCCTGGGAGATGGCTGGAAACTACTCCACTCTGCTCTACATAGAGAGGTGAGCATCAAGGTATAAGTTAAATTAAACATACATACAGGAAGACAAACTTAAAAAGCCTTAAAAAACTTCCAATGTTTTCTCTGTCCAACCAGAGTGAAGCAGATCCTAAGGAGCCATGACCCCCATAAACCACTGTTCCTCTATTTGTCCCTTCAGGCTCCCCATACACCCTTGCAGGTACCAGACCATTTTCTGCACAATTATGATTCCCAGGGCAATCGTCTTAGGCGCCACTACTCAGCCATGCTGAGCTGCCTGGATGCTGGGGTTGGAGAAGTAGTCCAGGAACTGAAGACTACTGGGCTCTATCAAAACTCAGTACTGATATACTCATCTGATAATGGTGGACAGCCACTCTCTGGTGGGAGCAACTGGCCATTGAGAGGTGGCAAGGGGACCTACTGGGAAGGGGGCATCCGGGCTGTGGGCTTTGTTCACAGTGCCCTCCTGAAGAGGAAGGGTGTAGTCAGCAGAGCACTCATCCATGTTTCTGACTGGTATCCCACATTACTGGCGATGGCTGGGGCCCTACAGTCGCACCATGGCCTAGATGGTCACAATGTTTGGGGGACCATCAGCGAGGGCCTACCCTGTCCTCGCACTGAAATCCTTTTCAACATTGACCCAGTCTCAAGGAAGCCTGGGGAGCCATATGACAAGGCGTTGGTACTCAACGGCTTTGGGATCTGGGACACAGCCGTAAGGGCAGCAATAAGGGCTGGGGACTGGAAGCTGCTGACGGGAAATGTGGGCGATGGGGATTGGATACCACCACAGGCTCTTCCTGGGGGTCCAGAACGGTGGCAGAAACTCGAGAAGCGGCGCAATGAGCTGGGGAAATCAGTTTGGCTGTTTAATGTCACCTCTGACCCCTACGAGAGGTCAGACCTGGCAGAAGCTCGTCCAGAGGTGGTGAAACATCTGCTGACCAGGCTAGCAGAATACAACCAGACAGCAGTAATGGCCAGGAATCCACCAGATGATCCTATGGCTGACCCTGAGCTCCACGGAGGGGTGTGGAGCCCCTGGCTGGGCGTGGAGGGACAGGAGAGGGATAGTGGAGAGGAGAATGGCAGGAAAGAAAAGATAATGAAGATTAAGCACTGCAAACTATGCAAATTAAAAGCCCTCTTCAAGAAGGTGGGGTCACGGTTACAGAGGAACACGCTGTTCTTCTAAATGTCTTGTGTAGCAACATTAATTGGACTAAAGGGTTCAGTATGCTTCAAATGAAATAAAGTGACATCTGAACACATCTAAAGCCACACTTGCTGCAGAAAACTGCGGGGGTTAGAGGTTCCAGATGCTGTTCAATGATCTGACAAGGACTTCATTTGAAGCACACTGACACCTTAACCAGGAAGAAAAGGGGAAAAAAGAGATGGAGACAAACAAAAATACAGACAAGACAACATCGAGGCAGGTCAGATAGACAAGATAGACAGTCACAAATACTGGAGGTCGGCAGATAAACAAGGGAGCTTGATAGACAAAGCAGACAGAGCTGTGCGGCTGGCTGAGCGAGCTGACTCACTCACTGTCCTGCAGCCAAACTACAGTAGGGTGACTTTGGGCTGCCGTTGGACTGTGCAGGCAGCAATGTGTGTGTCATTGTCTGTATTCATGAATAGTTTGATAAATACAGATAGAGTGCATACACGTGGAAGTGAGGCCTAAAGAGACGAAAAGAGGAAGAATGGCAAGGGCTGTGACCTCTTGATGTCTCATCTCTTAATCACTCGGGAGGACCCTTCCAGGATGACACAAAGACACCCACTGGGGTTGTTTTTGTCATATGTCATCTTGTCCTTTTGTTTTTAGGGGTTATACAGAGTCACTTCTGCTCACACTGTAGCACACCCACCAATGCCTAGTGCTTGCTCATGGTAGGAATTGTTGGGTCTCTGTAAATAATATTATTAAGAGTACGGTCTAGACCTGCTCTATATGGAAAGTGTCATGAGATAACTTCTGTTATGATTCAGCACTATAAAAATAGCATTAATTGAACTGAGCTGAATTGAATTGAACTGAATTGAATTAAAACACCCCTGACCAACGCACGGTGTCCAGTCCCTACAGCATTGACTAACCAACAAAAGCTTTTAAATGTTACTCAACTCATCTACTCATGCTGCAAATGATCTAAATAAAATCATGAATGCCAGAAATCAATGTTAACATCTCATGGTATACACAAAAGGCATGTTCAAGGTGTATATTTTTAACATTTGTAACATTTTTCAAGCTCTCTCTGTAATTTGGAACTGATGGAATACAATCCAATACTTCTTAGGGGAATTATTATTTAGTATTTATTTCTATTTTAGTGTAAATTATTAGTACTACAAAATCTTTCCAGGAAACTACCTACAAGATTTTTCACAGGTGTTTAATATCAGCTACATGATGAATGCTTGTTTAGGTACACATGTGAAAATACTCTTAACACTTAAACACTAATACATTAAAAACATTTATCCTGACTATCTGCATGGTTTTTTTGTGGGATGTCAGAACGCCCAACCTGTTGTCAATAATGTACAGTTCTATAAAAATTATCTGGATTATGTTCAGTTACAGTTTTTTTAAAATAAATCAACAGTTTCTGCAGTGTCTGTACATGGAAACTGCAATATGGTTATGGTTAAGGAAGGGTCATGGCTATAGCAAATAAAATATGTTCAGGGAATGGTTGAAGTTAGTTTGGTACATTACATAACATTATAACATTGTGTGCTACACGTTCTCGGTTCATAAAGGGCAAAATTCTACTATAATCCCTCTGTTGGCACTGAATGTTGGCAATGGATCTAACTTGTAAGGTGCAGAATCATCCAATATGTACATAATTCTGAAGGATACTTGGCTGGGGAAGCCGTAGTTTAGGCTCATGCTGTCTGATTAGGTGTGATGTATCTGCCTGCTGGTGAGGCTGCTGCTATGTATCTTGATGGGAAAGGATGAGAGGTGGAACTGATTGGTCTCATAAAACATGTACAGTAAACATTGTCAGCATTGCTTGGTGCTGTGTGTAACAACTAATTTGTTGATTTCAGCCTTTAGGTGCGTGTTTTTATCTGAGTGTGTTTGTGTGTCCTGGTTGTGAGTGTCAGCTGCAATCCCACACACAGTACGAACAGTGCTGTAAATTTCTCCCCAGCGGCCTGATAATGAATATTCAACTGTCCTTCACTATTTCTTCCAGACTTGCCTCCTCCTTCCTCCCTGTCACCCTCCCTCCTTCTTTGCCCCCCCCTTGTCTTTCTGTCTCATTTTGCTCCTCATCCTACTCACTTGTTTGTGCTCATTTGGAAGATCGAGTTAGAAGTATTAGCCATGTTTTGCTCAGAGCTCTGTGGCGTACAGTTAAATAAAAAGAGTGGAGGAGGGAAGAGAGAATTCCCCAGGCACTGCAGGGGGCTGTCATGTCTGAAGTGCTTGTAGATCAGATTAAAATGTCTTGTTTACTGAAAAAGCCTCACTGCATACATAACACGGACTGACTAGTTATAATAAGGATGAAGTAAAAGTTGGAAAAAACAGCTCAGGGTTTGGCTGCACAGACAATACTGCTTATTAAGATAAATTAATTTCATTCTTTTTGGTGTTTTCATGGGATTTGTTGACAATAAGAAAAATACAGAATATTTCTAATCTCTCCTTAAAATATATATATATATATATATATATATATATATATATATATATATATATATATAAACTCAAATCAGTCAAGTGAATGTCGCATTAATAATATGAACAATAAATACAAGTATGCTCTGTGGTGCAGTGCAAGGAGCCCTGGAGCCGGTTGGGGTTTGGTGTCTAAGTCAAGGACATTTGCACAAGAGCAGAGCAGGATAGGATATATTAACTATGATAAGTTACTGGACACACTCTGTAACACGAACATACACACCTGAAGGTGGGGTGAAGCAGGTTTCAGAATTTTTACACGAGGTTGATTCAGCTGTGTTATGACCTCTACTGCCGACTAAAAGGTGGAGCTACAGTGCCCCTCCTTTGTATGTTCATGTGTATAATAGAGCAGCGTCCCTGCCTTGAACAGGCTGTGTACACAGGGCTATAGAGAAAGGCGAAATGCAATATCTTTTAATATCGTCTATCCTACTAGGCATTCATACACAGAAACGGTTGTGTAACAAATGAAATATGAGAGCTTGAGAGAGAAGTTCAAACCCTTGCACATTTTTCTGCACAGCTGGCCAATCACTGTGTGAAGTGGGTGTGAATGTTGGGTCATCAGTTTCAGAAAGTTACAGAATATGTCAAACCAAGAACCCCCCCCTAAACTTTACATCTGAAAGGTGTGTGCTATTCAACATCCGACAAGCAGTTCTGACGGAGTATACCGGTGCCTTACAGGCCTCACAGAACTATTAGTCTTCTTAAGGAAGATGCTTCTTCGACAGGGCTCTTCCTTATACATACAGCATTGCTAAAGCAATTCAAGAGCTGTTTTACAGACACCAGAAGAAAATCAAACAATTTCTGTGACCTCCATCTGCACGAGAAATCACACACAACTGGAGGCTTTCTATTCTGAAAGAATCTGCACAGAGTTCACGACATGTTTGACATTGCTCCAAGGAGCACTGAAGCTGAAGGCACTTTGTTCACCACCTCTGTATGTGTGCGTGCCGCAAACACACAGTGAGAAAAAACCCCACACCATGAAAAACTAGACTGCAGTGATGAGATTTGATGAGACTGCTTTGGGTTAACAGTAGGAATGTTGCTCAGAGACCTTCAGAGTCCCATACATGTGAGAAACTGGTGAAGACAATTGTTACATGCCCACACATCTGATTCCCAGTATACTGTGATGGCCCGCAGAAATAAGGCACCGTCAGATGATATAAATCACGGAGGAGGTGTCTCACATACACACACACACACACACTTGAATACAGTGCTATCCAGGACGTGGGAGGGAGCTGTCATATCCACTGTTGGATAATCACTTGAAGGTAAGGCTAACTTAAGATTCTGTGGTGAAGTCGTGAAGTTAAACACAATAGACTCATGACAATCTTATAAGTACAACTTTCATTTCTTGTTGTTGCAGCCTTTTCTCTACACTTATTCAGTGAGATGACGTGCTACCAAAAACTAAATCAGTCTCTTTTATTATAAATTACTGCCCATTACCACTTAAATAGTCCTGATGTGCTAAAACTTTACATCCAATGAGCTGTCTCAGTGCAGCTCACCAGCAGATAGGAAGATCTAACCCTTGGATGTTGTGCAGGGGACACTCCCTTAGAAACATACACACACATCTCAAAACCATTAAAAGTCTTGTGATGTCACTGGTCAGCATGAGGGAGGAGAGGCTCTCCAAAGATACGTAAAGCAGCCGTGAGCCAAGTTGAAAACATTCCTGCAGAATGAGTCACTGCCCTTCGCAACACTGCTGTTACAGTATCATTGTCATTGCCTTCCACCAGTGTAATTAATGCACATCATTTAGCACAACCTTAAACAATGCTAAACAACTCGTGACAAAGGTTTTGCAAGTAGACACTGCTTCATTTTAAGGCGTCCCAAGCCTGAAAGGTTGGAAACTGCTGCTCTGTACCAATGTTTCCATTATTATACCACCCACCCTTCAACCTGCCACTGCACAGCCTGTCCGAGCCTCATCTGACAGGCACATCACTGAGGAAACACAGCAATTCAGCAATTAATACGACGGTACCTCTGCACCCTCACTAATTAGGCTTTCATATCAGAGCGGCTCCCTGTAATTATGGCAGAAACTGGTCTCACTGCTCCTGTGCTCACTGCAAACACTCATTAATCGCCAGCATTGGTCTCTAAACACTGTTCCAGATACACACTCACAGTTCAGAGGCAATGCAGAGAGAAAGAGAGAGGAAAATGCACATGTTGGCATTTACATATACTGAACATGTTACTGTAAATGCATTGTACTGTTAGCTTGAAACATCATTAAATAATATTGTCCTACTGTTGTCTATGTCATCTTTCAATGCTGGCAGCAGGAAACCAAAATGCAGACAAACAGGCAGAGAAGGACACAGTTACATACTCGAACAGACAAACAGGAACACAGCAAATGATCTGGCAAACCTTCACACCATCAGCCTTGTGTTTCTGTGGTTACTAAGTGGTTCCGTGTTTTCAAAATGAATCTATGTTTTGCAATCCATAGTGTATGTGAAGAACCACAAATGGCGCCACATGGTTTTGCAATAGTATTGTATAAGACGGTAAGTTCCACTGAGGACAAGGAGGGACGTGTCCCTTCTCTTCTCAAAATCTTATTTGTCCCCCTCACTTTAAAGTCTTACTGCATCATTTTACTCTGTCCACCCACCAGAGTCCAAATGAGACATGACTTAAGTTGATAAAAATATGTTGTCAGCCTCATCTGATATCCCTTAAGTTGGTCGCATGCGAGTGACCATCACCTTCTTTGCATGGAGTTCTACTTTGGTGAACTTTGACTGGAGAAGTTGCAGGTTCAACCATTTCCAAATACAGACAGTGTGCGTTTGCCTCAGCATGGTGCATTAGTACATGTGCGACAGTAGCTGTATTAGTAATCAAAGCAATGAGCTTAACAAGCAGCAGCAAGTGACGTCACCCATGGGTTTCTGAAAGTGGCAGTCCTGCCTCTGCTGGCTAATCCAAAAATCTGCAGAGAGGTGGATCATCGGTGGACCTGAGGCAGGCCGAATGACGCCTGGGTGCTCTAATAAGCCATCTGTAATGCATCCACCTGTCAATCAAAGGGGCCATGCTCTTAATTATGTATAACTTTAAGCCTTAATGTAATTTGAACAGGTAAGTTATATGAAAATTAACTAAAGAGACCAAAACTCAGCCTCAAGTTGCCATTTGAGGAACTGTAGTTTTTGGCACTTCCGCACTGGCTTCACTTCACAGCCACAGAGGTTGCAGCTTAATCTGGCTAGGTGTTAGGTACTTAGTCTGCAGTTTGGTGTTGAGCAGTTAGTGTACAGCGAGTTTTTCACACTTTTTTAGAGACATAAATGACCTCAACACTAAGTAGCTCACTTTTTCATCATACAAGTGTCTAAAATCATACGCAGATTAATCAATGCATCATCTAAACCAAAAAGAAATATGATTCTCACGTTTTTTGGTAACATTAGCTGGTCACATTACCTAACTGGAGTGTGTGCAGCTATAATCAACCACAAACACACACACGTACTTAAACATGGTGCCAAGAAGATATATTAATACCCTTCATGAGATATTCATGAAAGCTCAGATAAACCTTTACAGTGCAGTAAGCTATTACATAACATATAATTCCCTGTCTCTTATACAAAGATGCTCCAGCTTATACTTAAAGCCCCCTACAACCGCATATGAGTTGGATGGAAAAGCAGATCCCTGCTGGCTGGTCGAGGTGATAAACTACAGGTAATCAGATCTCTGCGATTAAAGCTCTAGGAACACTGATTTTTGTCTCTGTTTTCTATTTATGTTTTTTTTTTTTTCTGTTGCATTGCATCCTGATAAATTACAGCAGGGGTGGTGCAATGATCATAATTAAATTAGGATGACAGTTGTGGAAACACCGTGAACATTGTGATCATGATGAAGAAGCTTTGTCAGCACAATGAAGACAGATGGGCATGTGCAGTGTTTAAACACACAGAGGGGGACGTGTGCATTTAGCTGTGAAGGTGATAGACTGTATGCAAATGCACTGTCACAGGGAAATAGCCTTAAGGATAACACTAATGCAGTGACTGCACAGTAGGTGAATAGTAAAAAAAAATGTACCAGGTTACCTACCACGTGTTTTCAACATTCTTAAACTCTAGCTGTGGCCTAAACTCTCTTTCTGGATGTGAACAGATGTAAAATCGTCCCCAGAAGTGCCAGAAGTCTTCAAATAGCCTCAGACAAATGTCACATTTCAATGGATAAATCTCCAATGTTTCTTTTTCAAGACAAAATATCATCACCAACAAGCACACGGGCAAAGATTGTGCCATCTATTAGACGGACTTTTGTGTTAAAAAACAGCTGAAATAATATACACAATGATCTGCTATCAGGAGTTTGTAAAAATGTTCATATGGACTGCAGATGCCTGTTACATAAGAAGATTTCTATTGCTGAATATGATTTATAAAATGGTTTATAGGTGTGAAACAAAATCCAAATAGTGAATCATGATTGTGTCCATTTTGACTGATGCCTGGTTCCTTTTTTTTTTTTTTTTTTTTGGAGGACCCAGTTTTGGAAATGAAAACCATAGTATAGTGGGCATGCAGCTCATTGCTCTGTGCCCATATTAAAATATTGCGGCATCACATCTCAGTATAAGAGTGAGTCTTCGTAGGATGCTGCTCTTATCGGCTGTTCTGGTGTCAGCTTTACCTGCATATAAACCGAAGATTGGGAAGGGAGAGATGGTAAAACTGAATCTGGATCTGTGGCTCGTGGTACATCCGAAAAGATCTCGCGTGGCTTACATCCTACCTCTACCACTACTGCTAGAGAGGAGACAGCAGAGGGAGGTGTCACTCTGCAAGTTTTTTCTGGTTTGGGAAAACGTCAAAGCAAGAGGGAACATAAACGAGCGTCACCTCCTAGTCAATGCAAATGGTCAATATTAATACTGTCAATAGCAATACAAAAGAATGCCAGATTGCACACACCCACAGCCTTGTTTTTTTTTTACTTATTTGACTTAATCAGACCTACTCTCATGAACAGTATGGCTCTAAGGATACAGATGTTCACCCACCACTTTGGTACAGACTGAAATATCAACAACAATTTGATGGATTGTCATGAAATTTGACATTAATGCTCCCTATGAGATGAATTATAATAGCTTTGTTGATCCCTTGACTTTTCTAAATCTCTGTCCGGTTTATGACAAAATATCTGCAAAACTAATGACATTCCCAAAAGCCTCAGTTCAGCTTTGTGTTCATTACTACTCGGGAGTTAGTTTGGTTTTGTGCTCAGGACTTCACACACAGATACAGGGGGAGGATGTAAACTCTACACAGAACAGCTCCAGCTGGGGGATTCAAACCAAGAACCCAGAGCCTTCTTGCTATCTATCTATCTATCTATCTATCTATCTATCTATCTATCTATCTATCTATCTACTCGAAACTTTCTCTTTCTATGTTTACTGTTATGCATCAAAATACTAAGGCAGATTCCTTGTGAAAACAGTTGGCAACAAACCTGATTCTGATTTACCTATCTTTGTTCAAGTCAAGTTAAGGTCAAGGAGCTTTAGTGTCATTTCAACCATATAGTACACAGTGAAACAAGACAGTGTTTCACCAAGGACCATGGTGCTACACGAAACAGAGAACATGGTGCAGACAGGACTACAATAAAGTGCACACAAAACACAAAAAGTGCTACATAAAGTGTAAAAACAGTTTGACAAGAAACAACAGACAGAGACAGACTAGGATGTGCTACATATAGATATATTAGGTATATACAGTAGATAGGTAGATATTGAATAAAAATGGAGTGGCAGCAGATAAAAGGTGCAAGTGTGCATGGATATAGAGGCAAATTTACAGCTTTATCGTCCTTTGTTTTTCTTTTTTTTTTATAAATGACAGATTCATTGTATGTGCACCCAATAACATTGATTTTAAAATGAAATACATTACGAAAATAAAGGATTAGGTGGATAGATGCAGAAATTAAACATGTGCAAAGAAATTAAACGTTTGCAGGATGGTGTAGATGGATTGTTTTCCTTTCTTTTTAAAGCACAAAGTGACTCCTCCTCTCGGTAGAGGATCTTCGTTACTACAGCTCCGCTCCCCCTCCCACTCCCCTGCTCCTCTCTCCGTAGCTCGCTCGAGCCTCTCTTCCCCCTCTCGCGCTCTGCCTTCACGAGTTCTCCTCCCGAAACCTGCGCGAGGCGGCCACTGAAGCGCGAGGCGATTTGGCCCCCCTCTCTCTCTCTCTCGCTCTCTCTCCCCTCTTCACTTCAGTCAACATGGCTACAGTTGTAACCTCGACCAGATTCACAGACGAATATCAGCTGTATGAGGAACTCGGAAAGTAAGCGACCGTCACTGCTGCTGCTCTTGTTGCATTCAGTCTGTGTGTGTGTGTGTATATGTGTGTGTGTGTTTGCACGTTTCCCCCTCTCTGCTTGCTGCTACCATTGTGCGCGTTTACTTCAGTGTTGACAAGGCAGGAGAGGGGCTGTCAAAAAAAAAAAAAAAAAAAAAAAAAACAGAGAAGGGGTAGGAGAACCACCTAAGCAACAATAAGCCGTAGGCAGGTTCAGCACAACAGAGGCTTGTATTTAATCCTGAATGCGCATTTAAAGGTGTATCGCGACCATTGTTGGCTCAGTAAAGGTGTGAAACACCCGCGCATTGCTCCAACTTGTTTGTCAATTTATCTGCAGGTAGCACGCGTCGAAAACTCGTTTGCACGGACCCCGGTTGCCTGGTGGCATCCTCGCGGTCTCCTTGTCCAATCATTCAGCTCTGTTTTTGTGCATTTCTGAGCAGACTGCAGGGCTACTGTATATGTCAAGCCACACACACACACACACACACCAACACACACGCACGCTAAAAGAAGAAGACAAGGCTTTGCTGCAAACAAGACTGTGGTGGTGCTTGCACATTTTTGGCTCTGCACTGCATTCAGGATTAAAACATGAGATAGATTACAGTGTATATCCTGGCTACAAAGCCACTTTGTAACATCTCATCTCAACTGTGTGCCTAATAGAGCTGCTCCACCTACCAATGAGTTTAAAGGAGGCGTCCGTGCAGTTACATGTTAATTCATTCTCCTGTAGTCCAGCTCATGTTTCTGACAAGCCCTCTCACCCCCCCCCCCCCCCCCCCCCCCCCCTGTCAAGCACTAGTAGCCAGGACCTCTTCTCACATCTCACACACAGAATATCAGACTGTATTTAATAATGCATGTGACTTCCTTTCCCCTCTCCACTCCAGGGGTGCCTTCTCAATTGTCCGCCGATGCGTCAAGAAGTCCACCGGCCAGGAGTATGCTGCTAAAATTATTAACACAAAAAAGCTCTCAGCCAGAGGTAAGTGCGGCCGATATCCATTGCGTAGCACGGCGTAACAGTCGAGGAGCGGCATGAATTTATGCAAACTGAAAGCTGACAACGCTGCTGCTGTAGCTGCTCAGTGGAGACGGTTCAGCTGCAGGATGGTTGGTTTATTTCCTTAAGAGCAGCCATCCAGACACTCTCTCCTGTCCTTGTCAGTGGAGATTCCTGAAAAGCTAGAGGCCAATTGGCAGAGGCGGGCTGCTGCGGTTTAAGTTGTACAGTGAGGTTCAGTGGGCTTTGGCAGTCGTCTGCAACCATTTTTGGTTTGTTATGGTTACTGTTTGGGTCTCTCGCAAATGGTTGTATGTGCACCAGCTTGACCTTGAGCCTAAAATATCCTCAACTCTGACAGCAGCTCGTCGGATGAGATAAAGGAATGTTCTCTTTTACAACTACTCGGGTCTTGTTTTAATAATTTTGGCCCCTGCAGTATGGCTAAAAAGACGTCAGACGGAGTAAGAAACATGAGCAGTGAGAAACAAACCCCCAGGTTAGCCAAACTTACAGACTGACTTCCTGGTTTCCATGGCTGTGAGTGCACACAGCTTGTGTGATTTAGCAGGCTCCATCTACAGAATATGGCAGAAATGAAATATAATATGCTTAGTCGTGTTTTAATTAGTGTCTAATCATCAAAAACAAGAACTGTTGTGTTCGTGTTACCTTTTAGAATGAGTCTTTTGTACCTCCAGATGCTGTAGGTCCTCACAGAGTCCACCATGTTGAGCCGCCATGTTCTTACAGTCACCAAAAACAAACTAAACGCTGGCTCTAGATGGCACATTTAAAGGCCACCATTGTTTCCCCTTTACACAAGGAAGGAGAGGGTGAAGTGAGGCGGTTGCAGTCAGCACCTACACAGCCAGATGCCATTAAAAATCCTACACTGGTCCTTTAACTCCGTCTTTGTGTCTCTCTTGTATTATTTAAATCACAGAGCTTAGCCTCCATTTTTCATGAATGATAAATGGCCACTTTTGAAAACTTCTCAAGGCTTACAGCTGTTTTCAAGGTATTCCAGGAATCCTTAAACAGTCCACTCACCATCTGAATGATAAATGTTCAATTCACTGCAAGGTAAAAACAAAAGATTTGAACTGTTGCCAAAGTTGCAACTATATTTCCAATTCTAGTAGTTGGAAATGACATTGCCTCACACGAGAAACCTGTATGAAAATATGAAATGATAGACTGTTCATATAAATAAAATGCAAAACGTTTGGTTCAGGTTGTACAAATCGAGGAAAATATGAACATCACTGGCTACCAGCTTAGTTCTTGATGAAGATGTCGAGTCACAGCTGGATAAAAGATCTTTTTATCATACAATGGACAGAATATCTTTTTAAGATGGCCTGATTTTGAACATTTGAATGGTAGTTGGACTTTGGAGAGGGACAGTCCTATTACCAACATTTCAGTTGCTCAAACTTTAGTTTGTATCTATAAATAAACAATATATAAATAAATAATCTCGTGGTTAGCAGTGTCGCCTCAGTTTGCATGTTCTCTCCGGGTTCTCTGGCTTCCTCCCACAGTCCAAACACATGCACTTAACAGGTTAATTGGTGACTCTAAACTGGTGTGTGAATATGAGTGTGAATGGTCGTGTGTCTCTATGTGTCCTGTGATGAGCTGGCGACTTTGTCCAGGGTGGTGTACCCCGCCGCACGCCCTAAGTCAGCTGGGACAGGCTCCAGCCCCACCGTGACCCTGATGAAGATCAGCAGTTAGAGCGAATGGATGGATCTAATCTAGATAAACGTGTTGGATCATTCATCTGCTCATGTGTCTCGACATGTTGGACTGTTTTGTCATGATGTTGTTCCCAGATGTCATTCATCATTTTTTTTATTGTTATTGTTAGAAGAGAAGCCAGACTATGAAAGAAGACACAAGTTGTAATAAATTTGGATTTGCCTTCTAAGTCAGCGTGGTTAGCTCAGAATTTTAAGGTTTGCAGTTACTGACAGCCTGTGTGTGTGTGTGTGTGTGTGTGTGTGTGTGTGTGTGTGTGTGTGTGTGTGTGTGTGTGTGTGTGTGTGTGTGTGTGTGTGTGTGTGCAGCAGTTTAACACATGCTGAAATACCACCACCTGTGCTTCAGTATTTGTAGCAGATTTGTTGTCATTGTCATTAGTCTGCCTGTTACACTGCGCGTGTGTCACAGCAATCCTTCTGCCATGTGGCTGAATTCAAGCATTTTTAGTCTGATGATTGTTTTGGGATGTCACGTACGTTTGTGTTACCTGTCACAGTATCTCCTCCCGTCTTTATGTGTGAACATGTCGCAGACTCTCTGTGTGTGCGCTGCATGCTCGTTCAACTAAGCGTCAGAAGGTTGAGTGATGATATGCACTGCAGATCAGGGCTGGTTCTGGACTGATTGGGCTGCTCTTTTCCCAAGGGGATGCAGGCTGAAATTGCTCACCCCCCCCCCCCACACTTTTCCTCTGTTTCTCTGTCTGTCTCACCCAAACACCCCCGACCATGTAATTTCAGTCCTTTTTATCTTTTTCTTCATCTTTTTTTATCTTCCTTCTCATGTCCCCTCCCTTCCTTCTCCGTAAACAAAAGATTGATTTGAGGAAAGATCTTAAAAACCCTTCTCACCAGGCGATTTGATCTAGTGTGTGTGTGTGTGTGTTTGTGTGTGTGAGGGCTGTGTTGGCAGTGGTCTGGAGCTAGTAACCCGGCAACAGCAGGGGTGAAACACTTCATCCCATAGGCTGTCTGGCATAGAGGTTCAGTGTGTGTGTCTGGGTCGTGGTCACAATTATCACACAAACACACACACAGACACACACACACACACACCCACAAAGATGACTGCTCTTTTCTCACTTAAAGTACAAACACATTTTCTCTCACCTTCTTAACGGTTCTCACACTTCATGCGTACAAGGCCTGTTTGTATACAGTTTCACATTGTGAAATACACCCGCATTAGTCTCTCCTCCAGCACGCAATGCCCTTAATCAGAGCTGAAATATGCTGGTGCTGCCAATGTGTTATTCACCAACAGAAGAAGCATGATCTCCCTGTCTCAACCTCACACATGGTGTGGTTACACCATGCCTATGGGGAAAAAAGGCAAGAAGACATTGGGACAGGCACCAATTCTGGTTTATTATAACAGAAGTCTTAGGTTTTTGGTCATGGTAACCTTTGCTTACAACAAAACGTTCACTGCTGAGTTTTAGGAATGCAGCAACATGGCTAAGAAGTAGTAAGACGGGGCGAGAAAGACGAGCAGTCAGATGATCAGACAGGTTGTAAACTAACCCCCAGGCTAGCCAAAGGAATTTGCTGTGGAAAACAAAAGCAAATGGTTCAGTGGTGACCCAAGATGTCTGAATATGTATCGACCGACACTTGCTTCAAACGCTGTTTTCTTTAGTATGTGGCTTCATTACACTTACACACCCAGAGCTAAGCATAGGGTCAGTCTTCTCAGTTTAACTTCAGTACTGTTTGACTTTTCTCAAGTTGCAAAAAGATATCACCAAAAGATATGCATGCAAACTTTCCTCTCATGATTTTGACACTGTTTGCTGATCAAAAGAAGCATCACACTTGCACCTAAGGAGTCAAAAATATTGATACTTTTGATACTTTTTCCATACCTCTTGTTTAAAACGATATGATAATATCACTCAGTAGTATCAAAAGTACCAAAAAGTGTAAATAAACAGATCTATAATCAGATTTGGTTTGGGTAATCTGGCTAAACTGAAATCATTTGGTCCCACATCTTAGCTCTCAGTTTTTTTAGGGGCAGGAATTGATGTAATACAATATGCATGACTATGTTTTCATTAGTGTACGATCACCTGAAAATAAGAGTCATGTGTTGTCATGTTTTTCTTACCTCAGCATGAGTCATATCTACAGATGCTACTCATGTCACTGTCCTCTCTGTACCTCTCGCCCGATCAGTACTGAACATGGCAACTCGCAACAGAGTTCAGGAGGAAGCAAGATGGCTCGCTCACTAGCTCTGAACAGTGGGTCCTCTTCAGCAGGGTCTGCCATTTTCTGCTTTATTAGATAGTGAAAGCTGGAGAGAGAGACAGGAAATTTAGGGTCAGTCCTGTTTCCAGCAGTATTGAAACAGCTGGATGGATATTCAGTGCTTTACTCTTTGGCATACATACATACTGTACATGTTTAGTCTATGTGTTCCTTGTTTGCAAACACTGAACCTGCAGTATATCTGCTTTGGTGGTTTGATGTCTGGGGAACTTTTGAGTATCACTTGTACTTTCTGTGTGTTTGTGTGTGTGTGTGTGTGTGTGTGTGTGTGTGTGTGTGTGTGTGTGTGTGTGTGTGTGTGTGTGTGTGTGTGTGTGTGCGTAGATGGGATTAAGCCTTATTCAGTGTGGCTCAGGGAAGGCACGTTGGCTGGCGGTGAGGTCAGTGATTATGGCTGGATCGTGTGGCGTCACATGCATGCGCATGTCGCTCAAGCGGATACTCACACAGACACACGTGGTGTGCCACTTCCACTGACACTCACACACGTGTGCATCGACACATGCACACACTGTTAATAACACACTACATTTAGTTACTCAATTTTGTCGGCTGCACATTTTCTATTATGGATATATTTTCTCATTGAAGAACTGTTTCTCTAATAGATGACAATAGAAATAATAATAGTTACTATTATGCTATGCTATTAGTTAACAGTTACTGAACTTTAACTCAGCTCCAAACTAATTGACATGTTGTCAAAGAATCAGCACAAATCACTACATGGGTCCCCAGCCTCATAAGCTAGAATAGTTGAGTGGATAAAATTTATTTTTGATAGCAACATGTGTGTGTGCATTTTACTACAGACTGTTAACTGCTCAAGCTTAATGATGGACTGATAATGTTATCAGTTTTACAGATTGTAGTGTTGTCATTTAGTTGCCTGAACTTGGCTTTGCCACGTTACACGCTAAGTGGCTGCTCCCACAGGTTGGCAGAGTGAACATTAAGCCTCATTTGAATCCAGCTAAATACCAAGAGTAGTAAGTTGGATGCCGGTAACTGTTTTTTCAGGTTGTTTTTTTGTGGGGTTGCAGCACTTTATACTGTACTAGCTTTGTTAATATATGGAAGCACGTTCTGCACCGGCATATGTCCGTGTGTGTAGCTGGTCAGCTTGGTTTAGCAAAAGTGACCTTAACATCAGTTTACAGAAGTGGATAATAACATTTATTGTTAGCTCGAGACAGCAGTGACTGCCGATTTTAAAAAAACCGTGGGAAGCAGAAGTTAAGAAGGGAAGTGGGCTCATACGCTCATGTTACTTTTACTTCAGCTGTAGACGTCTCACGCATGTTTAATGCACACTTTGATGAAATGCAGAGATAGTACTCTCCTGTCTATGGCTTTAGTAATGAACCATGATTTCTGAAGGTCTGGAGATAAAGTGGAAGTCAGTGGTCAGATTTTAAGGATACCATAAAAGGGATGTTTGGGAGATATTTCTGTCTCTCTATCATAACAGTAGGTTCATTACAGTAGCTCATCTCATTGTGTAAAAGCCAAACCTTGTATGTCGACATGAATATGCAAGTCAGCATTTGCTTTTGCCCACTCAGCTTTTGTCTGCAGCTTTCCAGTTATGGAGCTCACAGTCATCATCACCAGTCTTCTGCTTTTACTGCATACCAGTGACAACACTGAGTCACATAGGGCTGAGGTTTTAAACCAAAAAAAAAAATTATCAGTCATTGGCGGTAAACTGCATGGACCGCGAGGATAATTTCCTTTTTCGCAGCGTTGGACATCACCAGCTGGGCTGTGGCCAGAATTACAACATGCTTAAAAAGCTTCAATAACTGATCAAGAACAAAAACTTGGGCAGCAGTTGTGTTTCTGGCCCCATGGCGAAAGTGAGTCCAATATTTACTCTCTTTTAGCTCAGTTTTTGGTCTCTACCAACTCCTGAGGTCTGGCTTTCTCTCTGCTAAATGCTTCACTGTGCCAAGACAGTGAAGTCGCGGCCTGGCCAGCTAAACAATGAGCTTGCTCTGTAAAGCTAAGGGGAGCTGCAGATTCAGGTGATGATTCTCTGTAATGTAATGGCTATACACAGTGTACGTTAGCAATCATAACTCTGTACCTTTTGCTTTGAAGATATGAAATGGGTGCACTAGCCAAAACCACGATTTTCTGTCCATGTGTGAGAATATAGATGTACCATACTTTCGTCTCCAGTAGAATCAACCGTGTGAGGCCAGTGACAAGCTCTGTTACAATATCCAGCTTTTATTGATTCGCCAAAATCATTCATCAAGTGCTCAACTGCAGTGTTTGACAGAGCACACAACGTGCAATCCATGTCACAGGTATTCAATCGTCAGGGTGTCTGCTGTGACGAATGTTTCCACTCACATCACCTGAGGAAATGTACACAGTTAGAAGATTCATGTTGGAAAATGTATACATGTTCCAGCATTGTTATATGTGGGCACTTGTAATGTAACATTTACATTAATCAAACATTGCAGTATGTTATTTTTAAGTTCTTGGATGTCCAAAACTCCTTTGTAAAGACAATAAAAGTATGTCTAGGTTGCAAGATTCACTCTGTACTTCTGAATCATTCTTGTTGGTTGTTAGCTACTGAAGCTGTGAGTGACTAGTGAACAGACTAGTCTCCTTTAAAAAAAAATGCAAGTTGATGAAAGCGTGTTGCTACAGGTACCAGTGGGAAGATAAGACACGATCTAGGAAGGCTGGTTTGATTAATGTATTCATGACTGCACAGTTTATAGTACTACAGTACACAATTGCATTGTAAATAGTAGCAGTGGGTTGTTCGCTTTTCGAAATACCTAATGGGAATGTGTACTTGCACGTATTTGACTGACTAATGTAATCCATTTTTTCTGTGACACTGCATTGCTACTAAAGTTGAGTCTGGTTCAACTTATTGAAATGAGAGCTGAATCGGTTTGATTTCGTGCATTTTCATTATTGGTTAATCTGACAATAATTTTCTCAATCGAATACTTGTTTGGCCTATAAGATGTCATGAAATATAAAATGTCCATCACAATCTCCCAGAGCCCAAAGTGACATTTGTTATGTCCCAACCGAAACCCTACAATCTTTAAGATTATATCATAGGAGACAAGGAAAACTAGCAGCAAATACCCACATTTGAAATGCTGAAATCTTTGCTTGAAGTGCATGTAAAGTAAGAATAAATATGTGTTCTGAGTTTGTCAGACCAAAGAAGAAAGTGTTATTAACCACCCAGCCAAATTTGAATGATTAAAAATATCGACAAGTTTATGAAATTAGGTGTCAAAATCGGGTAAAAATTCTCAGTATTCTCAGCTCCAGGACTGTGGGGGCGTGTCTGCTGAATGAGCTGAAGCCACGTCCACTCAGAGCAGTCAAGCAGCCTTTCTGAAGCGACTGAAACGTGTCAGATGAGTTCAGAAAATCTCTCTGCTAGGGGTGCAGGGGTATGCTCAGGGTGGCCTCAGCGTGTCATTGAGCCACCCTTTAGGACCGCCCACAAAATCCTGGACTGAATACTGGTGAAAAACTGTGTTAACCTCTAACTCCACAGTTCAGTAATATATCGTCTATATGTGTTCTTTGTTCCTATAAGTCTATTCACATGTTTTCAGCAACTATTTTCCAACATATTTAATGTATTTTGAAAGAATTCTCAGTTTGCCTTTACACGGTCTATCGGCTAATTTCACCTCTAGATTTATTTGTAGTGGTTATTGCCCATTAGTGGCCATCATCTGTTTAATAAATATGTCTGTTGGACACACAAGTTGGCACTCACAGAAAAGCACCCATCCAAATCAATGCTCAGTCTGTATTAACTGTGTTTAATATAGTTACTTAGAGCTTAAAGGTTTATTGGTTAAAATACAAACAATTGGTTAATTAGCGATGATTTATTTTTCAAATAAAAATGGCAAAAACTGTCTGGTTCCAGCTTCTCAAGTGTGAATATTTGCTGCTTTTCTCAGCAGTTAATTGAGTTCAGGCACAGTATTGAATGTAGGTCACCCGTGTTTTGGCAGCGCTCAGAACCCAGCGCACGATCACTGTAGTTTTGTGCATAAAACGAAAGAAAACACACTTGAAGTGTAAAAATATGCTTCGGGTGATGTTTACCTGCGTATAGTGAGAGTGAACTGTGAGCTGTGAAGTGGCCTCTGTTAACAGCTGGATTGTTTAAAATAAGAGCGAGTCTGTTAAATCTGACGAGCGTGAGACGCACGACTCGAAGACGCAGCTGTGCAGACACAAGGAAACACTGTTGACTGTGTGATCTACCTCAACGTTTTTATTTTTATCTACGATTATGTGTCAGGTATCGTGTCGTACTGTGAAGTGAGTGTATTTTTACCCTCTTATTAGGTAAGGCCTTGTGATGTCAGTGAAAGCGAGAAGGAGGAAGAGGGAGAGGCTGGCGGCACTTGTCCCGCTGTTGAATTATTGAGGTGCAAGGCTGCTCTCCTCTCAGTGAACACGGACAAGAGCTGACGAGTGGACCCTCACACTCCTTTTCTTAGCTTCCTTCCATGTGTCTCATTTCTCCCTTAGCCACCATCCCATTCTTTTTTTCCTCCCTTTTGCCTCCATCCCTCTCCCTAGTCATCTACTCTGGTTCTGCAACATCGCAGGCCATGCAGCCAAACTCTGTGTGTGTGTGTGTGTGTGTGTGTGTGTGTGTGTGTGTGTGTGTGTGTGTGTGTGTGTGTGTGTGTGTGTGTGTGTGTGTGTGTGTGTGTGTGTGTGTTTTTTCAGGCTTTTGGTGGGCTTCTTGTGCACTCGCTGGAGGCTGATTGGCGGAAGGCGGATAAACGTAGAAGCGCTGCGTGGTGAATGTTTAATGGGACCAACTGTGAATATTTGATGAGAGGGAGAGAGTGAGAGAGTCACATATGAAAAGAGAAAGATGTAGATATGGAAAAAAAGAGAGCGAGACGGTCAGGGTTATGGGCTCCAAAGCAGAAATAGTGCATTATAACACATGCATGGAGCCACTGTGTCTTGCCGCAGCATGCAAACCTTCCACTTTCCTTATCAAGCCTTTGAACAACACAGTGTGTGCTTGTGTGCTCATGTCTGTGTCCTGAGGTTCATTGTGTTTTCTCCTCCTGTCATCTTTCCCTCCGCCTTTTCTTTTTCTTTGTCTGCTCATCATTATCCTCTCTGTCCGAAGCATATGGCATCATGTGGGAGCCAACTTTAATGAAAGTTTCATTTGCTATATAGTGCTGGACAAGGACAGAGAGATGCTCGCTGTCACTAGAAAGTGAATCTACACATCGGTAGGACTGCAACTAACTGTATCAAAAGCTTTCATCATCTTTTATTCTGATGACTATTTTATTGTTTGGTCCATAGACTGCTCCATAGATTGTCATGGACAATATATTATTTTTAAAACAAATCCCACTACAGTTTTCCCAAACCCTATTTGTCTAAATGTTTCAGCACATCAATACTCTACATTATACAGTTTTGTTGTTGTACGTTTGTTTTAGTTAAAAGTAGAGTAGTAGAGCAGAGATGTTAGGCGTGTGCATCTAGGCCACAAGGTCTCTGTTGTATATTTCTGTGCTCTAGAACGTAAACAATGAATTGATTAATCGTGTTAGTCACAAGTATTTTGATAATTTGGTAATTGTTCGTCATTTTTCAAGCAAAAATGCCAACCATTCTCTAAGTTTGAGCGTCTTAGAGGTGAGGTTTTACAGTACATACACGAAACAAACTGAATGGCTCTGGGCTGTTTGATGGTGGATGATGACGAATAAAACAAGGAAATTATAATTGGCAAACAATAAATGATTTAATTGTTTTAAAACATTGTTTAATTCTTTTCAGTTAAATGAGAAAATAATCGTGAGATTAATTGAAAACTTCTGTGTTCACATCCATTTTTTATCATCCCTGCACGGAAACATTGGATTACATTAGAGAATCTCCGATGTGTGTATGTGTGTCAGTTAAACAGGAGGTGTTGTTTGTACAACGCATGTCTCTTTTCTGTCAGTGGCGGCAGAATTGTTCATGTGTGGAGCTTGAAGAACGTCCTTGACTGAAAGCTCGCCTCACATCACATTGCACAGTGTGCAGATGCTCATACTATTATTTCTATTGTGTTCTGTAATACAATCATCTCGAATAAACCTTTTATTTCGTGCAAGTAACTTCATCATTCCTGAGTAGATCTCTGTGACCAGTTCCTTTTATTTTTATGTACTGCCACTCTAATCCACTTAGAGCTGAAACAATTAGTCGAGTAATTGATTAGCCGATAGACAAAAAAGAGCGATCACACACAGACCAGACTTATATTTAGTTGTAAGATGGGGGCAGTAATTCCGCTTCATAGGTAAGTAAGTTGCTGTTTTCTAAACAGAGAAGTTTTTATTGAGATTATTTATTGCGACAGTTGGAAGATTGAAAAGGCAATAAAGCAGGGTAAACACATGGGAGAGGCATACACTAATAATGTGTGTTTGTGTGCGCGTCTGCCTGTGTGTGACAGTGACATCGCATCATACTCTCACCTTATCTCAATGTCTCCACATTTTACTTGCTTTTCTTCCTCTTTCTAACTCTCGGGGCCCGATTTAGAACAAATCCGTTACTGTGGCGAAAACGCAGGTTTTTCCCCCAATTCATCTGAACAGCGGTATTGCATTCTTGCTGCAGCGATGTGGGCAACAGGGTCTGCCGAAAATAACAAAAAAATGTGACGGGGAAGTTGAGCCAGATTCAACTTTTAAAGAAATGCAACCTGACATTGCACTGCAGTGACCAGTCAAACCTCCACAGTCAGTTTGAAATGTCACTGAAACTGGAGGTGGATGGTGGAAGTCATGGACTAAACTCTAAAGATACTCTCTCCGTTCTTTCTTGGTTTATTTCGTGGACCTAGAATCTACATCTGTGTCTGACTCAGAGTCTATCCTGCAAAATCGTGACACCAAGAAGTTTCCTTTGGTTTGTGTCTGTTTGTTTGAGCGAGAGAGAGAGACACACAGTAGTGGTCAAGTGACACGGACAGTGATTGAGAGTGAGGGAGCACCGATCCCGAGAAAGCTGGTAAATTAGAGAAAAAAAAAAATATCGTCATCATACACACACTGCCGCACAAACCTGTGGCGATTCACTGCAAAGTCTGATTGGTCTGAATTGGTCGAGTCTGTTCAAACAAACCCTGGTGAGTTTTCCTGTTTGGTTCTGTTCATTTGGGTGTGAAAGTTATATCGTACTCTGAACAACTGGACCAAGACTGCCTTAAAAGAAGAACCTAAGGAAGGAAGTGGTTAAGTAAGTATGAAAATAAGGGGATAAGTAAGGAAGGAAGGAATCGAATAACAAAGTGAGGAAGTGGGTTATAAGGAAATAAGGAAGTAGATAATGAAGTAAGTTGGTAAGGAAGTAACTATGGTTGGCTGCGTCTGTCTCTATAAGGGTGTATACATGTCTGCAGCTTTCCAGGCTCTTCAGACATGCCGGGGGATAATCCACCACTGATCACACTGACTGACTGTCATGCTGTCAATCAAGCAGCTTGTCTCCATGGTAACAGCTAGCTTACATACATCATATTCTTCACACCTGACAAGCCAATTCAGCATATTCCCCAGGTGTCATGTACAATGAATGGTAACATAGTGCAGCCAGAGTCACCATGTAAATCTCGAGTCCTTCAGCCTGAGAATACCCGTTCAGAAACCTGCCTGGCTGTCAATCAGACAAACTGATGTTTTCCAGGAAATGTCTCTGAAAAATGTCACTTTTTGGAGCTGTGTGAGGTCTGTTAAATGCCTTAACTGATGTCACTTGAGTCTGTATTCATTCTGGTTCTGCTGTGTCGATGTTAATCCTCTTTTTTTTTTTTCAAACTGTTCATTGTGAGTCTGTTATTCGAATGCAAAGGTAAATTGGAGTATTTTAAAATCATACTTTCTAACTTTATGACTTTTGTCTGTGTGATTTAAATCACGTTTGTGCTGTTAAAGGTCAAAGAGCATCAAATCCAATTACAGCACAGTTTGATCTATTTAATCTGAATCCTTGTAGATAAATCTTACTATGCTATTGGTGATGGCCTTACAAGCTTCTGACGAGGGTCCTGAGGATGAGTCTGAGAAGTAGGTAGCCAGATGAGGTTGCACTGCTGACGTTGCTCCTCTCGCTTCTGGTGCCTCCGTTGCCTCACCTGGATGGCAAACTGGCAGGTGAGGCCTCAGATTTGGTGATGTTGTTGTAGACACAGCTGCCTCTTACAAAGTTGGCAAACAGCCTTATCTTTGTCTTTTTTTTGTATTTACAGCGTAAAACCACATAATGCAATACTGCTTCTCGGGTATTTCAGTGTTCACGTCACTTTGCATATCTGATCATTTTATTGGTGTGTGCTTTTCACTGCTCTTTTTTACACGATGAAAGACCGGATGTGATATAACCAAAACCAGGAAACCACACTAACTTCCCAATTTGGCTGTGGTATACATATTTGTTTACCTTTTCTTGTCACTATCTCTATTTACACCAGGGTTTCTTTGCACAAGGCTGCTATATATTCCCAAGAGGAGGATGTTTGACTAGCTGCTCATTAACACACACACACACCCATAATCGATCACACGTATTGCTCTTTTTTTTTTCCGTGCCATGCTTTGTCAGTTATGTCTGTAGTAGTAATATAATAGACACCTGCCTGCAGGCTCCTAGCCAAGTTGAAATCATTTGATAATGAAAGCTGCAGTTTGTAGTATCCCAATAAAAGTGTTCAAGTGAGTCTAGTGTGTGGCTACATCATTTGGTTGAAGTGTGTACTCCTGCTGACTGGCACAACACCAGCATGGTTGGTGCGCTTGTGTCTGCTTCCAAGGCTACAATCAAAACAGCCTTTCATAATAAAAGTTGTCTCACAATAATGCTATTCAGGGCGGGCTGCCTTGACACACTTTAGTGCAGGTGTGTGTGTGATGCAGATTTTGTTAAGGCTTTAGTGCAATGAAACACAACCTCCACTTGATCACCATTGAATTATAATTACAAAATGAGCTGCTACAATAATAGGGGGGAAATTTGATGCCAGTACTTTTTCCATTGATACAGAACAAGGATTTTCATTTTCATATTTTTGTCGTCAACTGGCTAAAGTTAGATACATTTTCTATTTAAGTTGGAATATATCGATCCAATGCTTTCTCTGTGAAACAACCAAACACTGTAGCCGTGATTAACTTGGCTACAGCTTCAACAACTGAGCAACAATTATGAATGAGCAGTTATTTAAATCACTAACCAGTGACCATGATCTACTGTACATGTAAACAGAATAATTCATTCCAACCTTGTCCAGCTATAACAACAATCATACTTAGTGTTACAGCACACACAGCTCATTGCTTACACAAAGCGTTGTCAGCCTGCACTATGTCAAGTCAAGCCCATGCAACATCTTTGCTCATACAACAAACAGGACTTGTCCCACAAGCTCCAAAATAAATATCAAACCTTGTGGATTTTGCTTGATAGAAAGAGGAATCCTGGTAAATGTGAAATAGCGTCATTATTTGCATTTGAGGAGGATTATCTCAAATAAACTGTCATTGTCAGACACCATCTATGTCAGCTGTCTTTGCTCAGCTTTACCGGTTGTGTTAAATTTTTGTTTTGCTGTGGATGTGTGTTCATGTGCGTCACTTCATGTCTCACTGAAAGGGCTGGAAATCTCAACACACAGTGGAGGTCATTGTCCCTTCTCTCAGGGTACAACCAAGAGATAAAACTGTGTGTGTGTGTTTGTGTGTGTGTTTGATCGACTCTCAGAGCTGGTCATTGTCAGGGTTGAAGCATGTCTCCTTGGGACAGCCGCTCATCAGTGATTAGTTATCACCAAGCGAGGATCAAGGCTGCACTCTGACACATCAAGGCTGGGAACCCGGGCGGTGTTATTTATGTGCTGGAATAAAGGGGCCAGTATTTGCCTCCAGATCTATTCTTAGTACTAATTTGGGTGTCATCACACACACATTTCAACAGTCCTCCAGCCAATAGATTGTCTCGTCTGCAAAATAAACAGACAGTGTTGCAACTCATACCTTAAATTCTCCAGCACAAGTCGGTATTCAAATATCACCCGCATAAACCCATAATGGTTGGTTGTTAATAAAACCCTAAACACATTGAGGGAAGATGGAAATATCTGTAATTTAAATATTTCACGTAGTAAATTGAACATAATGTCAGTCATGCACTGTGTCGTCATTTTTCTTGCTTGTCCAGTCCTGCTGCCTACATTACCCACAATGCAACTTGAAAGCTGACAGTTCATTTGGGAATTCATGGCGTGTTTTAGTCTAGTGGCTGCTAGCCTCAAGCAGAGAGTGGAGTTGGAAAAAGTTTTTTTTAAAATATTGAGCAGTTGACGTGCACTGATACTAGCTTTAGCTTTTCTTAACCTAATTAACTCTGTATATTTGTTGATTTAAAGTACAATGGGGTCATGTTCACAGCTCCCACAGCTCCAATGCTGATAAGCTTTTCAATGTACTTAATGACATGTGGCACGGTGAGCTGTTGCGATAAATCTAATTTACCTTTAATCTCATTTTATTTGTTTAGCCACAGTGTAGTTTAGATAACAGGAGGGGAAAAAACAGCACTTTGTGGCCATGCAGGTGACTTTTATATTTAGATGTGTAGATGGGGATGCTGGGATGTCAGCTCCACTAGTCAAACTTTTATACGCTGGACAGCTTTTTGTTTTGTAAAACTAAGGACATTAGTTTGGGGTCACTGGACAAAAATGATGGGATGATGATGCAGCACTAATGCTCAGGATTTTCTCATTTCAAATTTAATGAAAAATGAAGGTTAAAAAGGGATTCTGCACAAGACCAGAATACATTTTTATAAAATAGTTCTCCCTCTTTGTTGGTGGTGTTGGTTCTTTTTTGAGCAATGAAAGTTTTGATTTGTCCATCCAACAGTTTGGCCCATAATGGATTGCCAAGAAAACCTATGTTCATGATCCCTTAAAGATGTATCTATATGAATCTGTATGACTCTGGTGTTCCTCTTTTCACTGCTACCAGAAGGGCATAATCACTACTTGTTCAAAACTTTAGGTCACACCTAAAACTGACCATCGGCCCCCCTAACACGCGACTCTGTTTTGGTCTCTTCTCCAAGCTGCTTCAGACCCTGCCAGGAGCGTTTAAGAAGTGTCGGCTACGTAGTTAAACAGTTTGGCTGTTTCTCTGTCATTTCTGTGTCTGACTTCCGGCCAGGTCGATCTGCTCTGTACCGCTTGGCACGGCTGGTTGTGTCGTCCGTCAAAAATAGAACAGCCTCTTATCCTTCACGGAGCGTAGAGCTCCAGGACGCTACTGAAATGCGCCACTGTGCTTCTGGTGGCATCATTGTCAAACATTGTCAAGAACGGCTGCGATCAGACCTGGTGGCCACGTCACAGCCATGCCCAGTAGGGCAGTCGAGCCATAGGACTTGGACTAGCATGAACATCCCTCAGATTAGGCAAAAGTACCAAAGAGGAACAACTGCATTAGAAAATATTTGTTTCTTTGATGAAAACAGGTAACTACTCCCAAGATTTCATCCAGAGTTTATGTTTTGTTGCGTTAGCTGCTAACATTGAGTTGAGGCTGAAGATTATACTTTGTATAAACTTGATAAAATATTCAAGCTTGAATTTTTCCACTTTCTGGATTCTGGGTTACTTTGTCCAGTCTAGTCTGATACAACACTTCACAACTCTGTACGCCTAGACTTAACACATTAGTATGCTTCAAGTGAAGTGCTTGTCAAATCGTTGAGCAGTTTCTGAATCCCCCTCTCTCCATACTTCTGATGTCAGCATTTAGGAGACTGCTTCTGAAACGCACAATCTCGACATTCCCAACAGGAAGTACGCCACTTCAAGCGCCACATGATTACATCTGTCCTTTTTATATATGTACAAACAACCGCAACACAATGATGTTTGTTTCAAGCATAACCTGACCTTTACCTAGCGAATGTTGACATGCGGGTGTTGCGCATCGATATAGCAAGTGATGTAATGTGATGTACTGTATAAGGATTTATGTGTCTGTGGTGAGTCAGCACCTGAGAAGATAATATATGCTGTCACATGTTAGTTTCCTCTGTGTTTGTCTGTGATATGAAACACGGTGGTGGTGATGTTCAGTGACTTGTGAAGGTCACAGTCCAAACAAAGGGGTAGGAGCACAAAATATAAAACCCAGTGAACACAGGCCATAGAGAGAGTAACAGACTTACTATAGGTACACAGGAGGAGGAGGAGACCGTTGAGAGAGGTTGCTATGGACTCACTTTTGTCTTCACTACCAGTGCTGATGATAACAACAGTGGGACTGTATGTGCCCAAGAAGGGAAGAAAATACTCAGTCTGAGTGTCTGCTGTGTTTCAAAGTGGAGTCTAGTATGTTTATAAAGTATTTTAGGGCTATAACGAATGATTATTTTACATGATTGAATATTTTGATAATCGATTAATCTTTAAAGTCAGTTTTCAAGTTGTCAAATTTGATGGTCCTAGCTTCTCTCATATGGATTTTTCGACTGTTGGTTGAACAAACAGAGCTGTCGAAGACATCATTTTGGACTCTGGGAAATAAAAAACAAACGAACAAACAAACAAAAAATTATTGGTAAATTAAATCAATTAATTGAGAAATAATCAGCAGATTAGTCAATAAAGAAAATAATCTGTAAAAGAGTTGAAGAAAAATAATCATCACAATGATCTGGAGCCCAAGGTGACATCATTGGGTGGAAAATAAAAGATTATTGTTGTATCCAAGAAAAACGTGTGGACGCTAGAAGCTAAGTGCGTCAACCAGGTCGCTCCAGGCTCAAACACCTCAATAGCTTAAGTAATAGGCTAAGCTCCTTTGACAAAGACCAAGTAAAGCAGCGAATTCTCACATTTGAGGAGCTGGAACCAGAGACAATTAATCAATAAGTTGATTGAAAAAGAATTTAATTGGCAACTATTTTGACAATCAATTCATCATTAACTTCGTTCAAGCAAAAATGCTAAATAATCGATCGTTCCAGGTTCTCGAATGTCAGAAATTTGACACAGAAAGACTTTTGATGACGTCAACTTGTCCTCTCGGATACTAGATAGATATTTTTCCCTTTCTTCCAATATTTTGTATTCCAGTTGTTCAAGAAAATAAGTGGCATATTAATTGGTTGTTTCAGCGGTAGTGCATTTATTTCCAATACAACAGGGATGTTCGTTCAT
Source organism: Sciaenops ocellatus (assembly GCA_033000465.1). NCBI lineage: Eukaryota > Metazoa > Chordata > Actinopteri > Sciaenidae > Sciaenops > Sciaenops ocellatus. The sequence continues at coordinate 20,840,311 of CP136872.1, read as the reverse complement.
AATCCTGGTTATTAAAATGGATGTTGGTAAAAGTTAGGACGTTTTTGGAGTTCACTGTGACCATAACCAAAAAAGAACACTGAATAAATCCACGGAAATGTTTTAAATCTTTCCCCCACAGAAAATAAGTGTGTGGGAGTGAGAGAATACCTGAGTGGTTAGTTATATGGCCAACTTTGTTCACTTCAGAAACAGCCCTGTCTCGTGGACTCCAACATATGTCTTGATTATCCCATGACAACATTGACATAACCCAAGCTACTGTAGCTGGCAGGCCCACGGGTCAGCAGTAAATCCACAGTTTGTATGGGCTGCTGTAAGCAAGGGGTGTTGGGCCTGTCGCCATTCATTACAATGTTGAGATCTGTTAACTGTAAACGCAGTCTACCTTGCAGAGAAGGAGAGAAAGGAAGAGAAACTACTTCAGGCGACACACAAAAGAGATGTGTGAATACATCTGTCACTCATAACAGCTGAGGTCTGCACCATTAATTTGAAGGTCTGACAGACTGTGTATAGCTGGTGATGTGTAGTGTTTAAACTCGCACCAGAAAGTGGCAGAGTGAAATTTGATCATAGAGGCTTGATGTAGGAATGACTACTCGCAAGACTAGTTGAGGCTTGGTGACAAAGTGACTTCTCACAGGGCTAGGAACCAGCCAGGAACATGCTAGTGCCAGTCAGTCAGAATGACTCTCAGATTTCGCTTTAATATGCTGTTATCTCCCTCCTTTTATTGTCAGGATTGTAAATCATTTCGTTCAGTTATTAAAGGTAATCCAAACCGTGTTCGCAACTCCGCTTCATGTTCATGTGTGCTGTCCAATTATACAATTTTATGTTTTATATTTTGATGCTTTGGCCACATTGTTCTTAAAGCGTTCATGTCAATAAATCTCTTTGAACTGGAAAAAAAAATTCAATTAACTAAAAAAGTCTGTGTTCTCTGTGTTGTCTACATGCCATATCTATGTGTCTACATGTACATAGTATGTACACTAGGTGCCCCATTCCTTTTTTGTAGTTTGATTCTGTGCATGACACACAAAAGTCACCGAGTTAATCAGATCGAAGCAGAGTATCTAAAGTGTGTGAACATGACAAGTGGTGTTCAACTGATACTGTAAAGAAAAATGCCTGCAGGTGCAATGTGCTCTGTAAATCCATCAGGTCTATATAATGTGTGAGTATTCTTTTAGTAATCATTTGTTTGGTCTTTAGAATTTCTACAATATATAACACACTCAAATGGGAAAAAAACTGTGACATGTTATATTAAACTGGAGCGTCCTGGTAGCCCAACTGGCCTGTATGCAGTCCTTACCGCAGTGTCCCAGGTTCAAGTCTGGTCTGGCCTACCTTTCCTGTCTCTGTCTACTGTGCTGTCAATGAAATAAAAAAATGACACACAGTCTAATGTGATGTCTTCTAATTATTGTAGCACTTTATTTTAACCCCACCATTAAGCATTTATAAGCAGTATAAAGATTTAATAAAGGATTTATGATACTATAACGTAGTCAGAAGCAGATTATAAGGCCAGAACTGAATACTGGTGTATAAATAGATGACACAGTTAAATATAATAGTTGATAGACAGGTGACGTTAAAGTGTTACAGAAGACACGACTGACAATGTTTGGTGTTTTTGCTTGAAAAAATTCCACAAGCACTGAATTATTAAAATGGTTGGTGATCAACAGAGACCTTTCAATTCATTGGATGCTATCAGCTTTCTTTCAGTATTTCTTTAAATCAGGCAAAGGTCAAGACCCCAAAATAACCTCATTCCCCTTTAATGCCTTCCTCCTTCTGGAGAGTGCTACTGTTACTGCTGCATCCTTCCCATGGTGTTAAACTCCATAAAGAGTCCATACCCCCTCCTGCTATCTCCACACTGGAGGAACTTTAACGGAGGTGAAGCTGGAGCTGTATTTGTTATCCTGTTGGTCAGAGTGAACTTTTCTATCTAAGCGCTGCAAGGGGTCCTGGCAGGGACACACTGACTCTTTTCACAATGCTGCGCAGCAACTTCATGTTAATGGTCTCTCCCAGCAGGTCAGTTAAGGTCTGTTTAAGCTTCATTTAATGTCCCCCAACTTAACGCACCCAGTAAGCCACACACACTGACTGAAGACCGCCTCTTTTAGCATGCAGAACATGATGCAGAACTGAGAACATTATAGTGAGAAACAAAATGAGAGCGAGAAGAAGGATACACAGTGTGTCACTACATATTTTGGTTGAGCTGCCCTGACACCTTTCAGACTGTAACACACACAAGCACACATACAGACCACTGCGCTGTTGTTTTTCATACTAAATGTGAGAACAGAAAAAACATGCGAGGGCTTCGACTGAGCAATCCGGGTCAGGGCGATTTAAACCTAAATGATTTGTAGGTGAGGCATGTGCGAGAGGTTTAGCGGTGGAAATGGAGGAGCAATTTTTCAAAGCTGTACACCGTTTATGAATGCAAAACCTCGTTAAATATAATGCGTGCTATGAACTGAACTGAGTTAACTGAAATTTGGAGGTCAGCACTGAACATCTGTTTTCTGAAGTATCCTGTAAAATGTTGCTTTTGTCATATCAAACGAGAAACACTGAAAAGTGTTTGCGTTCCTACCGACTTCAGTGATTCGTGACACGTGCATAACTTTGGTCCCATCAGCCTCTGCTGCACTTCATTGTACATTTGCTGAGCAGCCAGCGTTGACACTAAGATGCTGAACATGGTGAATGTTATACCTGCTAAACGTTGGCATGTTGATATTTTTATTTTGACCATGTTAGCATGCAGACATTAGTAAATACAACCTCACAGAGCTGCTTGCTTGGCCGTATCTTCCTCTTGGCTGAGTTGTGGCAGTGCACTTGGTCCCTCTCTGGGGTCCAGTAGAGCAGAGCTGGTGTCTGTCTCTGTCTGATTAGCATACTGCAGAGGACGGATGGTGGCTAGTCTGGGGGTGGAAAAGGTGAGGTGGGATTTTGAGTATTGGGACTGGCCATAAATAGTTGAAAAATAGTAGAGAATAAAATAAATGCCAGCTTACTACTGTTGTTAGCACCACTGCCATCAGAATCGTGACATTATGAACACCATCTTTATTTTTCCCCCCCTTGTTATTTTCTCCATCACTGCCCTCCCCGCTGCTTTTACATCATTATGCTCTTGGCTTTGAGTGGGAGGCAGTAGTATCAGCATTGGCCCACTGACACCAGACTGACCTCTCGCAGCAACGGGATGTCTGACTGGAGTCGCTTATTGATGGAGGAAGCTGTGACAAGAAGGGAAAGAATCAGTGTCAGAAACTCGCCTCCGCCTGTCTCACTCCTCTGTTCTTCATCTGTCAGTCTTTCTCTGTGTCTGCTTCTCGGTCTCTCACTTTCTGTCTCATTGTGTCTCTGTCTCTCTGTTCGCTGATGCAGGGCGGGCCAGGTCAGTGTGATTCAGGGCTGTAAGCTGGAGGAGGATTGGATCTATTTATAGTCTTGTCTGCTCTGGGCCACAATGACCCGAAGTCTCTGTCTGTTTTTCTGTTTCTGTCAGTCTGCCATTCATTTCTCTCGTATCAGTTGGTCTTTATTTTATCCTGTCTTACCCTCAGAAGAAGAAGACATTACCCTCCAGTGTTTAACAAGCTGTTCCTCACTGTAATTTCATCCAGCAGCAGCGTCTTCAAGATGCTCAAGCACATTCTCTTGTCTTGTTTGTATCAGATGTTCAACCACTTTTCTTCCTAATGGGATGAGGGCATAAACTAGATTGTTCCATGTCCCTGTTCAACTGAGCACTCATCCTGAGAAGAGCTGCTAATATATATTTTTTTAAAATATAGATGCTGATGGGAAGGGCGGCTTAATACACTGCATAAATAGGCTACATTTTAGCGAAGGAAAATCTCGCATTGGCTTTTTTAAAGGGGTCCCCAGACCTCTCACTTCAAGTTATCTTAACGAAAATGGATTCTGTGGGTGCCCACAAGTCTCTCCTTTACAGACATGCACACTTTATGCTAAAGTAAACTGGGTATGAGCAGAGAGCTGAGACTTGTGGATACAGTAGCCATTTCACTAGTTTTGAAACTTGACCCTTTTACTGTATAAAATGACCTATTATGACGTCTAGTATGATCACAGCCTTGAGAACTGTACAACAACAAATTAGAGACCTAGGACATTCAGAAGATGTATGGCTTTCCAGTGTATATTGACAATATATTGGGTATACTGAAGGGTGCTACTGGAAAATTTCCAGAATCCAGTGCTTGCCATCCAGTTGGCGAATTATGCAATTCTTACTGAAATCTTCAAAAGTCAACATTTTTTTTCTTTCTATGGACTCCAAGGTCAAAGTCTTGGTGTCTTAATGTGCCTTTCTTAAGTGGGAAATATCGAAATAGTATGACAAATGTTAATCTCAAAATACTTGAGCTCACAGTAATGACATGAAAACCCTTAATTAGTCTGAACAGCAGTCAAGAAATTAAAGATTTAAATAAATGAGGAGAAAAGTAATTTTAGGGCCTGTAACCAGGGAATCTTTAGAAGATCTGACTAACTTGATTAATTGCAAACTAAATATCTTATATATAAGATAATAGTATCATATATATATATGGATTTTGGGCTTAAACATCAGCTTTGTGAGCAACATTTTGCTGCTGACATTGCTTTATATGATGCCAGTGCTGCATCCCGTCTCAGTTTCAATGTGTGGTCGTCGAATATGTGTTCATTTTCTCTCTTTTGGGTAGAAACTATGCCATAGCTTTGGTCAGGGTCAGGGACACACCCAGTTTCATCGAGCGTTTGCTTCTGAGAAAGGCTCAGGAAGGAATCAGAACATCCGAAAGTGGTCTGTGTGACGGTGGCTTGTGTTGTTTTGTGTGTGCAGCGAGGAAATGAAGTTGAGAGCCAGGCTTTTAGTTGTGCTCACAACACACAACTACACACTTAATGCACATAGATGCACTGTAAAACAATACACTGCTTGAAGTTTAAGTACATGTACGAAAGCAAATGTGATTTGCATATTTTATGGTGATAAATCCGACATACTATACCGGTACTGGTTCTGAAAATGCTGTCATTGTGCATGTGAGCGGCTTCATGGTGAAGCTCTTTAAAATGGAGAAGCTATTCTGTGTGTGTGCTGGTTGTGTCTAATCAGCGACTCATCATGCTAATATCCTGGTATGCTTAGGGTGCAGGTTGCCAGGTTGGCTCCAGTCAGCAGATGAAGAATGGTGATCGTGATCTTGAGTTGACAGTTGGGCTCTGATAGCCTGATCTGAGGAGATGGGACTTTGTCGAAGCTGCAGACTGACACGCTGACTATTTAAAGACAAGTCAAACCTGTGACATACATACTGTAGTATGTACTCCTACACATACTCCTCTACATTGTATGATAAATACTTGTATGGTCTGTTTAGTGGAAGCTGCGTGTGTTACCAGCTTCATGCACGCCAAATTCAGTAACAAAATCAGCAGATTTGGCTGTCTGGCTTGGTCATGGTGTTTACTCTGTGTGCTCAGTTAGCTGACCTTTTATAGTAAAGTATTTGTCTTATCTTTCCCTGCAGTCAGAAGATAATTGGTGTACTTGGGGGAGAGAGTATAGGTTGTTTTGTGGATATGGGCTGAAAAAATCCATCTATTCATCCACTGCTGCAGCTTGTAGATGAGATAGTAATAGAGGAAGGAGGGGACTGGATGGATAAATGAATGTGATGATGTGCCACGCCGTCGATCATCACTCCAATCCAATTGGGCTAAGTGCTGTGTGTGGTTCTTTTCGGCGCAAACGCCATGATATCACATCACATCTCTCTGGAAAGCTGTAAAAGTGAGTGTATAGTGTGTATGTGGGTGGGGATGGTAACAGCAGGCCATTGGTTTGACTCTTTCACTATCTACATGAAATCCTACAAAGAAACTAAAAGAAAAGTTACAAAGGAACTTGGTAAAATAAATTTACTTTAAAACGTTTTTTTACTTGGTAGTCTGAATGGGCCATTTCTCAGTTTGTGTCAAAAACATTGTTGTTTATGGTTTGGGATATAGAGAGTGAGCCTTACTGTCTCCGTCTTCTTGCTGCTGTGATGCTGTTTTGATCCTTTATAAACACTGAATCAAACACTAGTGTTTTGCTCACTTTGTTAAGTGGCTCAGATTTTGCTTGGTTTATATGCTTCTAAATATGTAAATATGCTACGTGGATAAATTGTTTCCCTTTTAGCCACTTTTTACGATTGGAGGTTTGCTCAGGGTGTTTTATTTTGAAAATTGATCGGACTCTACGCCATTTCTGTGTCTGACTTCCTGCCAGCAGGCTGATCGCGGACTCAATCCAAAATTGAAAAGCCTGCAGACCCGCTTCTGGGCCGCCCGCTCACACGGACCTCAGCGCTATTGGTGGGGTTTAAAACACTGACTAGTACGTCTATGATTAGCTCCGGCGGCTGCGGTGCACACGTAACAAGTCACATCCACGCCTGGTTGAATATGGCCGTTACACACCCTGTAGTCCTCGGACAAAGTCATTGTAACAGACATTTTAAACATGTTTGTATTGTCATTATAGATTTATCCACTACATTAGGGGATGATTAGGTGTGATAATTGTCCTTTGTACTAAAAGATACAGACAGGTACACTTAACCAATGTGTAGGTTCACTGTAGAGCTACAAGTTCAGGACAATGGGTGTATTAGCCATTTTTCAAGTGGCTCTGTCCCTCACTTATGACTCTCTACTGGTTCTGTTGGTTCTATAAAGAGCCTGTAGTTGCCTTCTCCATTTGACACTTCTGTTAGGCTGCAGGCTCTGTCTCTAGTTTGTATTGTTTTCTATACAATTTGTCTTTTTGAAGCCTGCACTTAGTCTCTCATCTCTCTATTGAAAGTCCTCAGTTAGTTTCTAGTATTTCTAAGCAGCCAGCTGCCAAGATTGTCTTCCATCACAAGCATAATAAAGCCATCATCTCAGGCCAGAATTCAAAAAATAGTCTATTTTTGCAGGCTGATCCAACGTCTAAGAATACAAGCAGCCAAAATAGTTCATTATGGCTCTGAGAAGAAGGTTGTGGAATGTCTGCAGAATGCTTTGATTTCTCCTCCTCTGAACACACTGGTCAGAGTAAAGCTTGTGTATGTGTGTATGAAACAAACTTAACAGGATAGATGAGTGTCTGTATGCGAAGACATGCAGGCTAAAAGCTGGAGCTGATTGGCTTAGCCCTGTAGGTCAGAGATTTGGGGTCAAACTCGGGGTAGCATTTTAAGCCCTTCCTGTGTTTTCCTGCAGGAGCTTGTTGCTGTTAAAGACAATGAGAGGGAATCAGTGTGTAAAACTTTACGCTGCTAATCAAGAACTTATTTTCCAAATGTCTACATTTGATGCATGTACAATACTTTTCTTGCAATGCACTGTTTAACAACATATAAACATGTATAAAACAGGCTAAATTTATTTACACTGTCGCTGAAATTATAAGCGTAGAGCAGAGCAGCAAATTCTCACATTTGAAGAGGGGTAAACGGCAATTTTTTGCATTTTTGCTCAATAGTTAACTGAAACGGTTAATCAATTATCCGAATTCTTGCAGATTTATGTTCTTTTAATTGACATATCAGTTAACTGACTGCTTATTTCAGGACTAACTGTTCCATTGTCCTCTCCTCTGAATGCCTGAGTCTCTCATAGCTACTGAAAACAGCACTAAACATTTAAGATAAATATTGAGTTTTTTTTAATTAGAATACACATTACATGAACTATATGTTTGCAATTCTAGTTTTTCACATTTCATATACTATCAACAAATAGCAGTGAATTATCACTGAAGGTGCCATGTAAAATTTATATGTTTTAAATGCTTTGCATGCACACAAGACACATTACACATTTAAATGGCAGTCATGCAATTGATTTTTCACTGCCTCCTAAGGCGCCTCAGTGTTTGCTGTGAAGGAAGGAAGTATTTCCTATTCACGTTTCCTGACGGTGTTTTTTCAGCCAGTCTGGGAATTTGAACAAACTGAAACCTTCTCTCACCTCTGGGTTACCTCCATCCCATTAGCTCGCTTCATTGATTACATGCAGCTCGATTAGTTACCACTAAGTGTGGGACTTCTGGTCCTGACCATAACTGTTGCCAGGATTATCAAATAGAGTTTACTTATTGTACACATCCAAGTGATTGACTGCTCTGCCACAGAACTGCTCATAATTTCGATGTCCATTTTCATGTGTTTATGCATTAGTTTAGTGTCATGACTCATCAGGGTTGAACGGTAATCGTTCGTATTTTTCTCCTGACAAGTTTTTACTTGACTTTTTTCTTCTCTTCTCTTCATCTAGTCATTTCCAAGAAGTCAAACAAATAAAATGCAAATCAGTGCTTGTTTTCATCAGCTGCTGCTATGAGAATAAATTTGAGGACATGATAAGATTAGATGATTACTCAAGCACTGGTAACTCATCATGACACATCATGGCATTTCCTTTCGTCATGCATGACATGTGTGTTATTTTAACAATTACTCACCTCTGATTCACGTCTACCTTGTTGTGGATAAAGAGTGAGTGATGTGCAACAATGTCGACTTTGCAGTTATGCAGTAGGATATGCATCCTGGGCACAGGATTTATTTTGTTATTTTTTGGGCTGACATGCTAGTGCAGTGGACTCATGCAACAGGAGTTGGTAGCAAGCTATTTGTTGTTACAGTAGAGTAGATAACAGAGCAGGTAATGAAATGTGTAATCAAAATATCTGTCAGTCTGTTTCACACTTTAACATCTTCTGTAGGGATTAATTGAGCTGATGTCTGTCTCCTCAAAACAATTCATTAATTGTCACAACAGATGCAGATTAATTTAAAAGTTAACAACTAATCGACTAATCGTTACACCAGGGACTGCTGTTACTCTAAATATTGAGTCAGCGAGCCCGAAAGTGTAACTCTGTGAATGCAATCAAATTTAATTAGAATTAGAGCAGCAGCTAACAATTATTTATATTCAGTTTGCTGTCTTACTGTTTGACAAAGAAAAACATAAAATGCTCACACTTGAGAAGCTGAAACCAGCAAATATCTGGCATCTGGCTGTTACGTAATTCGCTTAATAAGCGCAGTATCAGGGCGTATACTGGTGCAGCCTCATTTATCAATATGACAACCTTTGCAACATCTGCCAAGCTTTGTTATATTCAGGTTTAAAAAAAATAAACAACAGGATTTTATAATGCAAATTGAAAATGTGCCTAAGAACAGGTAGATGGAAAAATAAGAGCATTTCTTACTGCAGCACAGAGCCTGTCCTTACTGCACTGGGCTGTGTTTGAGCACCTTTACATACAGATGAGTTTAAACAAAGTATGTACAGTATATACTAATGCATTTCCACAGCCGAAGGTGTCAATATGTTTGCTTATCTATACACCATTAAACTGCCTGAAGCCTTGAATGGGACAGAAGATTAGAGCAGCATGACTGAATGAATGTAACTTATTGGCTAGCAGAAACAGTGAACTTTATAATGACATCGATGAAGAAGCTTTATTTAATGTGGATCAGTCATCGTACCAATGCATCCTTATTTATCAACATGACAACTTTTCCACCATTGTCAAGCCTAGATATATTTTTGCATCATTGAGGCTTTGTGTTCAGTTTCCGTGCAAAGTTTGTGCATAAAAATAGATGTAAATGTGCCAGTGTCGCTCGCAGTATTGACAGTATGACTCTTAACTATTGTACATAGCCTGTAGTGCGTCAGATGACGTACACGTAGAGGAAAGATAACTTGACAAGCTCTCCCCTTCAGAGTGGGATAAGAAAAGAGCAGCTGTGGGGGGAAAAGAAAGGTTATGTGACTAAATTATGTGACTAAATTGGATTCTGGACTAAACAAACAGTTTTAATATGTCAGCCTTTAAGAAATGATGACTTTATTTTCTACTATATTCCAACATTTTTAGCACAAACTATTAATCATTTAAAGGAGTAAATTATCTGCAGATGACCATATTGAAAATTATCACTAGTTCCAGCACTAATGGTATCTATATTGACACCATAAATGGACAGGGGATTAGGGACGTCCAATATCTCTCCCTCTCTATCACACACACACACACACACACACACACACACACACACACACACACACACACAGAAAAACAAACACACACAGGCGTTACTCACTCACATAAGCCGTCCATCTGTCCCCAGAGACCAGCAGCTGGTGGGTGTCCAGTATGAACTTGACTTCTGACACCCAGCACCAGGAGATATGATCCACTGGATCTATCAACTGTATCTGTCCTACAACCAATCTTCCTATCCTGAACACACACACACACACACACACACACACACACACACACACACACACACATATGGACATCCTCTCCTCGCCATTAGAATCATTAACTGGACACTGATTATATTAAGACCGGACCCACAAGACTAATTTCACTAAGTGCAAAAGGCTTGTGTGAGTGTGTGTGTGTGTGTGTGTGCGCGCGCGCGCATGTGTATACAGTATATAGCTCTCTGGATGTCCACTTGTACAAGCTCATATTAGTTGACAGCCACTGTTTTGACCCTCTTAGCTTGTCTGGCTCGCTGTGTGTTTTACCTCTTTGACACCCTGTCTCTGAAACTCTGCTGTCCCCTCCAGTTGAAGTTGAGTTTATGTTGGTGACAAAAATGGCAGGTTTAGAAGAAAAGTGATTGTTGTAAGCGGAGGAGGCAGATGAGGAGAGATTGTAGCGAAAGAGGATAAAATGAGTTGTGTGTGTTTACGTGCTGCAGCTGCACAGCTGAAAGAAAATCACTTCACAAAGTTGCCCGTGGAGGATTTTCTGAAATCCTTCCAAACAAGTTATCAAGTTTTAATGGTTGCAAACATCTTTGCTTTAGAAAAAACAAACAAATGATGTATTATTTATTAGCACATCATCTATTTTAAAAGTTATGTAGAGGAAGCTGTTTCCAAAATGCTGTTGCAAAAAAGTGCTGTTGAACAACATGAACTGTCCGCTCACACTTCAGGTTGTCAGCGAGTCTTTTCCTGCTAACATTAATGAAGTATCTGTGTATCTTCTCTGTCTGATACTGACGTTGTGTCCACTGTTTCCTCTCTGCTCAGATCACCAGAAACTGGAGCGGGAGGCAAGAATCTGCCGTCTGCTGAAACATCCAAACATAGGTGAGTCATTTGAGAGGCAACAGATGAATGTTTTTCAGCCACTGCACTAGATTTCAGTCAGACAGAAGACTCAGAGATCATATTTATAGATTCGGTGTCAGTCATACTCCTGGAGGATCTCCAATGTCCGTAGTAAATAAACGGCCATAAATCTGCTAAGAAATCATAAAAAAGTTGTTATTTAAACTCCAGAATTTGCCTGAGAATCATCACGTTTTTAGGTTTCTTCAATATCGCTCTACAGTGACAGTTTTCTGTACATCTGTGGGTACATTGCATGCAGGGAATGCTAATAGCTTCTGTTTATCATAATGTAAACAGACACAGGTCTCAATTTTGTCTTACGGGAGCCCGCAATGTCAGATTTTGAACCCTGTACCCTAAAAACGTCTCTCTAGTAATAAATTGTCAGGCTGAGTGTCATACATTATAATTGAATAAATACCAAATATATCTAACACTTGAGTTTCATCACACCTACTTAACTGCTGAAATGTGTCTATATATATATGAAACCCACACAATAGGAAGTGGACTCTTGAGAAAGGAAGGTAATGGCAGTGTGCAAACTGCCAAGTGTCTTATCATACAGTAGCATGCGGCCAGTGCAAGCCCCACGCACAAACAGAGTATGATAACAGCATAATAGGTATGGTTTCATTGGTCTGATTCTTCTTTGACCCACCTGATTCCTGCTTCTTCCTCACCCTATTCTTCCTTTCTTTTCCTCCCTCAGCTGCTCTTTTCTGATCCCACTCTCAAGGGTAGAGCTTGTCGGGTTTTCTTTTATCTCACTGTACGCCATCTGAAGCAAGAGGAGAATAATATATGACATTCTTAGACTGTTTTCGCTCCTAATTTAAGCACTCAAGCACCTTCACTCACCATGACACATAATCTAGTTAGTACATCACTGCCTTTCAAAACTGTTGGATTGTTAAGAGCTGATGGTTGTCTTTGTTGGCAACCAGAAAATAAAACCGTTTCACACCTAGGTGTACAGTGATGATTCCTGTTTGCTTTCCAGAGAGAACCTAAAAAGAAATTACCATTATCACATCAATTATGAATGATTAAAATATGGCAACTGCTCTGTCAACTTCGTCATCCAAGAGCTGGTTCCTGGTTGCCAACATGCCAGGTGGCACTCAGGCTTTAGAAACCTACTGTGGAGTGGATCATTTGCAAATAAAACTGCTCTGCTGGAAACCTTGTATCCTCGTATATCACTTGACCTTGTGTGTGTTTATTATTGTGAACTAACACATAATAATATTGTGCTGATTTGTGTGGTTCTTGTGCTTTGTTTAACTGTCTTACTTACTTGCTAGTTACTCATCGAGAAACGTAACATGTGACATTATTTGTTACTCAGCCCAGCTGCCGTCAAAGGTGCCTTTAACAACTCTCAAGTGCTCCACACCCACACGTCAAGTGTAGAAATAGAGAAGCAGGCAGCCCGATAATTTGGATGGATTTACTGACCATCCAGCTAGCTCAGCTTCAGTGACTGCACGCCGCTCTTCAGTAATCCTGAGCTCAGCTGTCCCAAGTCTCAACGAAACTTGGTGACATCTGCGAGTACCATTGGCGTTTCTCCTCTTTTGGTAGACGCTAACCTCTTCCTTCCACCAGCCAGCTGCTGTGCCAAGCCAGCACATCCTAAACCAGTCACAGTGCAGAACATAGAGACCAAACCCGTCTGAGTAGTGGAGCATTACTGGGATTAGTAACTGTAATGCAATTACTGAATTTTAAAATGTAATCCCCTACACTGCTTACTGTATAAAGCGCTGACATGTAACATGTTACTGCCTGACATATTGCCACAAGTAATTTAACACACACACACACACACACACACACACACACACACACACACACACACACACACACACACAGGTGATCACTCATAGAGAGTTTCCACCTAGAAGATCATTTATGTCACCTAATTGACTGATTTCTAATTGAAGGCTCCCTCTCTGTTTCTTTCTCCCTCACAAGTGCGACTCCATGACAGCATCTCAGAGGAAGGCTTCCATTACCTTGTCTTTGACCTGTAAGTAAATCACATTAACACACACACACACACACACACACACACACACACACACACACACACACACACACACACACACACACACATACAGATCACAGGTTCAGGCTGGAGTATTGCTCCAGGATAAATTGCTTCACCTAAGCAACAAGTAATCATGACTCTGTGACTGTCACCGCAGTACAGTGCATCAGCTCTTCCACTGTAAATGCCCAAAGGTGTTTTTCACCTCAGTAATTTCCTACCAGTTTTTCCACACAAGTAAACTCTCTTTTCAGCATGTTTACGCCACAAATATAAATGTTTGAGATGCAAGCTTCCTTTTTCTACTAGTCTAAACGGCATTTGTTAAATATCATGTTTCATATCCCCCAATGTTGGATCTGTCTACACTGACAACACAACAAAATGGCAGATAGAAAAGCCATTGAAATGTGTCATGTTGATATTGTATGTAGTGTGTATTTTTTTACATCTCTGAGAGGGCTCTTCCTTTGTCTCTGTGTTATAAAAGAGACATAACAAAGTCTTTATTGTCTCCCTTTGTCTGCCTGTAGTGTCACTGGAGGAGAGCTGTTTGAGGACATTGTTGCTAGAGAGTATTACAGCGAGGCAGATGCCAGGTACAGTATGTCATATTGCTAACGTGTAAAGTTTTTGAAGGCCACAAAAGTAAAAAAATTAAAAGTTGCTTTATGAGAGCACAAAATGTTTTGCTGTTTGAATCTGTGTTAAGGTACTTTGTGCTTTCTGGCAGTTCATTGAGGATGTTTTCAGTACATGGTACAGACTTTATTTTGACCATGTGACTCTGGGCTTTTAAATTTAACTCCATTAATAAATCATATCAAAGCTGCCCTAAGTTATTACTTTTTGCAGCTGTGTTTTTGCACTTCAGCACATTACTTTTTGTGTTAAAACTGTATGTATTCAGGGGAGTTTTACTGAGAGCATTGCTCTATTTTTAAGGAAATCCCTGATCACATTCACAGTTACACATTCAGCTGCCCAGTACGACCACAGTCTGATCTGCTGGCCACTGAGCAGCTCCACTAGTACAGTTGGAGTTCAGGGTGCTTTTCACTCTCCCCACCCAGATTTATCCTGGCAGTCCGGTGACCTGAACCAGTGACCTAAAGTAAAGTTCACCTGCCTGGATAGTGCAGACTAAATAACTAAACTTTATCTAATGCTCTGGCAGATTTTAGTCATGTGGCAGTTGACCATCGCAATACAATTATATATGCTAGATAAATAACAGATAAAAACGTGAGATCTAAACATTATTCTGTGTACAATTATGTGAACACATAGATTAAATTATATTACCCAACAACAAATAATGTTCTAGCATTTTTGGGTAAATCACTAAGTCATTTTTCTATGTATCTACAAAAAGTGTACTAATATATTCGAGTTATGGCCAAATTTAACTCAGATGTCATGAGTCTGAGGACATAATACATATTTTTAACTCTGAATACCAGTGCCATGTGCAAAGGTGGTGTATGACTCCATCTTCCTTGTTCAATATGAGCATGATCGCAGAGTAAACTTCAATAAATGTAATTCTCAAATTATATTTAATACCAGGTCAGATAGTTAATTCAGAGTTTATTTTATAATATGTCTTATATTTGTTTGCTCCATCCCAAATCTCCATCACTTGCACCATGACATGATGACATATGTGTAGTCAATCGGAGTTGCCGATGCTTCGTCTTACTAAATCGTGTACTGATGGTAAAAACAGATCAAGCTGTGGGTGGAGGTTTGTCTACAAGCAAAGCTTTTACCCCGGCCATGTCGAGGGTCTCAGTGGATTTTAGAGACACCTTCAGCCTCACATCCATACAAGCAGAAGAGAGGGCAGCTTCAAACACTCTGCTTTTTTACACTTAATGGGGCATCACACACACGGGTGAACAACGTAGAAGCCTGGGTATCCAAAACTTTTAATGTTTTCACTGCCAAATCCCAGAGAGCCACCACCTCTGACACACCATGACGACATCCTCGAGTTGTTTTTCTGAGCTTTATTTTAAAATCTACTGAGAGCACAACTTGTGATTAAACACGACAGAGGGAAATCGTGCGTTATTAAGTCCTTTAAATGTATGTGCAGCCAGTTTGCCTCACTTTGCACTTGTAGTTGAAGTCACATACGCTGCGACTAACAGCTATAAATAATATTAACAAAGTTTCGGTTTCGGTGTTATCATGGTATATCAGTACAGTAAAAAGGAGTACTGCTAACTTTTGATTGTCTAGAGAATTGACATACATTTAAAGATTCATAGTGTTGGGACAGGGCAAATGATAAAATGTGCAGGGATGTACAACACTTAAGTGACTAAGAACAGTCTGCTGGGAGCCATCTTAGCAGCAAAACAAGAAGGAGGGTAAAATGTGGAGTCTAGATTTAGCCTAATTTGGACACAATGCCAAGAACTCTTGAGTCTGTTGTACAGAGAGAGGACACCACTCGCCCAAAATCTTTCTCTGCGCAACCTTTTGCTGCTGACGCTGACTTCACCTTTACTGATGTCTGGCTCAGTTTAATTTTAAATGAAACTCTAGTAAGTCTAAGTGGGCGTCAGACCAGAAAAATTGCTGATGTGTAAGCTTAGCACAAGCTCACACAAGATACTCCCCACTGCACACACCCTGGTCGCTCCACTTCCTTCCACACGATCATTCACATAAAAATGCACCCGACTTTCCTCCCACATGCACCGCTTATTCTCCTGTCCAGTTAGCTAGTTTGCATATGGTGACAGTGTAAAATTGCTGATACATCTGCGGGTCTTACAGGGCCCCCCGCATGAGTCAGGCATGGATCATATGAGTAGGTATGATTAGTGGCATGTGTCAAAATAAAGGAGAGGGAATGATCTCATGTTGCCGGTCGCAGATAGCATGTTAAATATTTGGTAGAACATGACGCTGATTGCAGGGATTCGCTCCAAGTCAGCGAGGGCGTTAAGGTTGGGTTAAATATGGGGATATCTGTGCACATTTTCAGATACTCTCTCCTGGAAAGCTCTGCCCCCAGCACTCAGCAGCTATCTATCAACGAGCTGCAGCTTTGTACCTCCACTCCACTGGGTCCTCCTCCCCACACAACACTCACTCACAAAATGTGTGTCTATCGCAGGGTTGTGCAAGTTTTCCAACTTGTACATAACCTGCGTCACTGTACTCAGCTACACGTATTTGCGAGCCTCATTTTGGTGCTACATGCACTTCTTTACTATGGTGGCACTTGTCAGACAAAAAAAAAAAAAGACTCACTGCCACCGTGAATTTAGTAAACATAATATTACCCATAGTAACCATAATGCCCTTGGCTATAAAAAAAATGTGATTGGGTTGCTGGAGAAACATTTAAATTGAAATGGCCTGCTGGAAAAATCCTGGTTTATTCTTTTGGAGCTACAGTAAGTCAGCATTGTGTATATATTGTCTGTATTACTTAATTTATTAACATTTGACCCAATAAATATAACCACAGATTAATAATTTTCCTTTAAACTTGGTATCGTGACGTGTTTCCCATCCTTCTGTCTTCTCCAGCCACTGCATCAATCAGATCCTGGAGAGCGTCAGTCACATCCACCAGCATGACATTGTGCACCGGGACCTCAAGGTGAGTTACCATAAACCGGTGATGAACATAGGAGGACCTTCTGTACTATCTGACATACTATCTGTGTCGTGAATGCAGATGAAAGGTGTGTGTGGAGACTGAGGTCTAAACGCATGCACACACTCGTCACGCTCTGACGTAAAGAGCAACTTAAGAGATGAGCGTCATCCTTTTCCCTCTTCATCTGTTTTCTCTCCTGCTTATTTCTCTATTCCCATGCTGCTCTATGTCTAAACCCCCTCCCATTCCTCTCCTTCCTTCTACCACCCCTCCTGCACTGCCGAGGAGTGACGAAAGCAGACCAGCTGCTATTAATAGCGGGTCGGTAGGTGACGGTGATGACGGCCAGTGACGATTTCCCCTGCAGCAAGACAGTTCACCCCTACCAGAAACCAACAGCACTCTGACCTCCTCAGTTGTGTTATTTAATTTTCATAGTGCACGAAGACAGCAAAGTGAGCTGCGATTTAAACACCTGGATTATTGCACCACATTGTGTCTTTTCTTATTGCTTATATGAGCTCAGTCCTTAACTTTAATAGTTTATTTAACAACCTGGTCCATTATTTTATGTGACAGAGCAAGATTAAACCATTACTCTAGAGAGTAGACAGATATAATTGGAATATAAACATCTGTTTATGTGTTGTTGCTTTTCATTGATTTTTAGCTTGCATATGGATCTTGTTATCAAATAAACTGCAGAGTAAAGAGGCAAGAGTTTCAGAGAGACAATAATGTTTATAGATGATGAGAGCAGTGGACAACAATGACTTACATTAGTTGTTGTCCTTTCACGTATTCAAACTACATCTCTGCAGCCAAATATCGTTCAGAGCCACCAAAATATATTTTAAATTCTTAGAGCTTCCGAAAATATCAAATATATACAGCTGAATTTGGGTGAAATGTGTCTAAAATGGTGTATAAGACTTTAATATTTCCATTTTATAGAGTGAAGCAGCATAAAAACATGCTTTCAGTATTTCACTCAGTTTAAACATCTCAATACTTTTTATTACATTACACACATTTGACAGATACTTTTGCTCAAAGCAACTTATTTTGAATGCATTGTCCTCAAAATATTGACATATTATCACCTTAATGTAACAGACTTGACAGTAAACAGTTGCACATTGAGCAGTTTTATAGAGCAAAATTCAAATTTATTTGCAAGCAAATGCAAGTCCAATAGTCTCTCTCTTATAGCTCTGTTTTTGGTCTTAATCAGCTCTTTAGCTGCTAAATGCTCCAGTATGTTCACCAGCTAGTTGCTAACTTTGGTCTGTCCGCTGTTTTGTGCTGAGCAGGGAGTTCACAGTGGGTTTTTCGAACTTTTTGACTGAAAACAGCTGCGTGCTGGGTGCAAAAATGATGATCCAACAACCAAAACAGTAAAGTTATGGGCCAGACGGCTAAGCAATAAGCTGACACTCACTATAAAGCTCTTAAAGCCGAACTCAGCAGGCAGATTTGGTTGATAATTCTCTGTAGGTTCATCACAAATGACTGCTCTCATCAACCTGAATTGCAGCAGCAGACGGCAGCTGTTTTTAGTGAAAAAAGAAAAAGCTCTAATAATCCAACTGTAAACTTCCTGGTCAGCAACAAACGGCAGACAGATTAAGTTAACAACTGGCTGGTGAACATATGAGTTGGTAGAGACCAAACCAGAGCTAAAAGGAGAGTTAATATTGGTACAAACAAACCCTCTAATCATCAGACAGCTAAAAATAAAGCACCATCAGATTTTTTTTTTCTTCCCTGGGAATAAAGCTGCCAAATGTGACATCTGTATTGGAGCCATAAAAACACCAATAATGCCAACAAAGAGCGCCATGGAGAGTTGTGACATCAGACACAGACAGACAGACAGACACACACATACACACACACACTTGTCATATGTCTGCCTCCCTGTCATCCTGGGAGGGCCACTTGCTGAAGGGAAAACAAGAATTGGAGAGAAAGAGTTGAATGCTGTTGGCTGGTGGCAGGCTGGGTTGCTATGGTAACTGTAGGGTGAGGTCACCCGGCTGCTGCAGCGCCAGCGTAGGGACTCATTATGCCACCTCCCATCTATCTGTCTCTATCTGTCTGTCTCTCTCTCTCTCTCTCTGTCTCTCTCTTTTTTTCTTCTGTTGCTTTCACTCCAGCTCTCTGTCCCTGTGCAGTTCCACCTTTTATTTCTCTTTCATATTGTTTCACCTGTGCATGGTTGAAATGGTAGGAGGAAGGAGGGGTGCATGGATGGATGGATGGATGGATGGATGGTTGGATAACTAGACGGAGAGACAGAATGCAAGACTGACAGATGAAAAGAAACAGACCAAGAGCACAAAAACAGTTGGTACAAGTGTCCAGACATTTGTCTATCTGTCTGCATTTGAGGTGATGTTCATCATGTTGTGGATAGCGAACCACTGCAAAGACATTTGCACACACACACAAACACACACACCACATCATTTAAAAGAAAAACATCTATTTTCTGAACTTCTTATCCTGCTCAGGGTCTCAGGGGACTGGAGTGTTTCCCAGCTCTCACTGGGTACCCATCTATCTGGGCTAATGCTCATAAAGACCCCATTTACACTTGGTATTAACACCGTGTTATCGGGATGTATGATCACAGCCCTCTCCATTTACACCTGGTCCGTTCACCTGGAGAGTTATGCTATCTCTGCCAAGTGCAATATGCAAATTAGGTCGAAAGAGCTGGCAGACAAACAAGGTCCGAGGTCTGGAGACGCAATGCAGGATAGGTGCAGGCTTTTCAGGTATCTCTGCTCACAACAATAACATTATTTATTATTTATACTGTAAAAAGGTTATTGTTACCAGTGGGGACGCTTGCCAGCACTTGTCACTTGACCCTCGTCTTGCATGTTGTCCCTCGATAGTCTCTTGAAGTGATGCTGCTGTATGAGCTCCTTTTTTTTCCTGTTCTCTCTTACCAACTTTTCCTCTGAGGCTTCCTGACAGGTAGCTTGAGATAGCAGAAAGAAGGAGAGTTAGGTGAACTTTGCAGCATGTTTCTTTCCTCAAGAACGAGGTCACACTGTGTGTCAGAGTCCAATTCAATCGAATTGCAATGTGTTGTGCATGCTTTTACACCACGTTTGGCTGACATCTTCTGACTCCTGCATTTACTGCCTTGGAATACAAAAATGTCAAATTAGAAATGGCTCAAGTTATTGGTTACATATGAAGCAGACATTTTTTTTTGCATCCAATCACTGCAATGATGTTAACAAATTAATCTAACAATGCACATGCAGTTGTGGTGTTGAAATAAAATCCCAGACAAGAACCTTGGTCTTGGGACCAGTCTCAGGCCAAGACAGATCTTGAGTACTACATCACTGATGCCCGGGAAAAGCTGCACACTTAACATAGAAAGCCAACCATGCAAAGAAAAGGAACAAGTCAATCCGATATTATAAAGTAAAATACAAAGCAAGCAAATCTAAAACAGCTGTGCAGCTAAAATCAGATGACCTTGTATCTGATTACACTTGACCCTGACGTGTTTCCTCCCCTCATCTGTTCCTTAAGTGAGAGGAACGACAATGTAAGAAAACACAAATGAAAACAAAACAAGGACAGTTAAAGCAACTGAAGCACAGTTAATATGTTTTTATCTTTGCCAAGTCCTGATTTTTGCATGCTTATGTGATCATGAGGACAGTGTCAAAATGCTGTGTTAAATTCTGTGACAGCTGACTGAAAAGGTCTTTCCTTTGGGGGAAGCCTTGAAGCCTGTTTGACCGAATCATGCCTCATTACTACTGTAGATGTCATCTTGCTCCTGCAGCTCATCCAGTCATGCAGACAGCTAGAACATTTCTTGAAGGAGCGTACATGCGTATCTCTTTTGCCCTTAATTAAATGTTTTTTCCCGCTTGCTGCTCCTAACTGTGCAAACATTTATTTTGTGCCATGCAAAACTTCATTTCAGTTTATCCGAGGATAAATTTAACAGAACTGTTATTATTGAATAACTGATTTACTTAATTTACGTGTAAATAAAAACATTTGCCAACAGTTGCTCAAATGTGACGATTCATTTCATTTGTGGGTTCATTAAATTCATAACCTTTGGGAATTTTTGAGTGTTAAACAAAAATATGGAACTCGTGATGTGCATTTGTCTGTATATTTGACATTTTACAGAAAAAAAGCTGACAAAAGAATATTAAAAACAGTCACTACTTGCATATTTAATCCAGAACAATTTGTTTCTCTGTGTTGCAGCCAGAGAACCTGCTCCTGGCCAGTAAGATGAAGGGAGCAGCAGTGAAGCTTGCAGATTTCGGTCTAGCCATCGAGGTGCAGGGGGACCAACAGGCATGGTTTGGTAAGAAACACGATATTAACAATTTGAAATTTTAACCTTATTCTCTCTTTCACATTCAGCAGCAATGTTTGCGTCAGCAAGAAAACCATCCTCGATGCTGGAGAAAATAAGAAAGTATTAAATTAGTAGGGAGCTTATGTTTCAGTTCATTATGATAATAATACACCTTATTTTTGTTAATGTATAAAAGAAAAGTAATAAGAGCAATCATGGAAGATTACTAGATACTAAATAATCAAATAATGTCCAAAAATGCGAGTGTCTGTGTTGAGAACAGTCTTGTTGCATTTTGAAGTTTGGTTATATTAAAATATTATTGTGAATATTAGTTTTACCCTGAAAATAGCAACAAATAGTATTAGTAGTAATAGTATCGAGTTAAAACATTAAAAGAGAAGCAAAACAAGGGAAAGATGAGGAGGGTAAAAGAAGTAGAAATGTCACTCTGCTCATTTGTCCAAAACATACATGAACATCCTGAAAAATACATACAGAGATCAGAGAGGTTTATGAATCCATAGGCTTCTCAGATGCTGTAATCAGAAACAATACTTTTTATCGTTGAATTGTTCAAGAGTTCAAGACAAACTTCACTTAAGTATGTTTGTATTTTCACAGGTTTTGCAGGAACTCCAGGATATCTGTCCCCGGAGGTGTTGAGAAAGGACCCGTACGGAAAGCCAGTGGACATATGGGCATGTGGTCAGTTAGCCAGATGTCTGTTTGTTCATATGCTCACTAAAATTCATGAGCGAGATTATGCCACTGAAGTTATATTTTATATGTATTTTGTGTATTTTTATATCCAGTATGTTTATATAGATTTTGTGTGTGTGTGTCAGGTGTGATCCTGTACATTTTGCTGGTGGGCTACCCTCCCTTCTGGGACGAGGACCAACACAAACTGTACCAGCAAATCAAGGCCGGAGCATATGACGTGAGTGCACCTCTCTCAGATTTTTGTTGTTATACTTTCCTTTAAATCAGACGCTCGGACCGGTCAAACCTCCACAGTCAGCCTGAAATGTCACTGAAACTGAGTCTATCCAGGTGGATTCATGGACTTAACTATAATACTCTACCTGTTGTGTTCTGGCTTTGTTTATTTCAGTCTGGCTCGTAATTTACGCTGCAAAGTAATGACACGGAGAAGTTTAATTTGGTTTGTGTGCAATGGTTTGAGAGAGGGAGAAACTGAGCGTTGGTCGAGAGACATAGACAGTGAATAAGGGTGAGGCAGCACCGGCGTTGAGAAAGCCAGTTAATCAGCTAAATATAATTATTCCCCATCGCCACACACTAAACCCTATGGCGATTCACCGAAATGGGTTGCATTGTTTGATGGTTTAATGTATTCTGTGAGCACAAGCCGAGCTCTGTCCCTCAGTTATACTGCCACATCAGATGCTGAACACAGAGTATTTGCATATTATGCGGTTATAAAGACAGATAGGTGCGTCTGTACATATCCAGAAGCCACAGAGAAACATTAGCATGTATGTGGAGTTGTGTTTCTGACCACTTGACAAATAGAAGTCTGATATACGCTGGCCTTATAGCTCCGTTTTTTGGTCTCCACCAACTGCTTAGGAAAATATATTTAGCTCCACTTTTTCACTATTTTCAGTCTCTAACTTTGTCTGTCTGACATTTGGTGCTGAGCCAGTAATACACAGAGATGTTTTTTTTTTTTTTTGCTGAAAACAGCTTCCTGCTTCAGCTGAAAAAATAAAAAAAAAAGCTGATGAGGGCAGTCAACTTCAGTAAAGTTTTGAGCTGTAACCCACCCCACGCCTCAACAAAAAAAAAAAGAGCTGAAAGAAGCTCTGTGGAGCTCTGGAAAGTACAGAGGCAGGTGATAATTGTCTGAGGGTCTGTCACTCCGAGAAACAGCTGTCACATTAAACGCTGAGGGGGGTGGGATTACCTGTCATCTACTATGACTGCTCACATGATAAATTCAGTGTATTTTCCACAGCACTAATAACATCAGTGCATCATGTTACACTCACCACTCTGCTGCTCTGAGCAGAAATAATGTTGTCATACTCTAATTAATTCCAGTCATTTCTTGATTGATATTAAGTCACTGTTAAAAACACTCAACGGTTTTATACAAATTAAAATATATAAAAGGAAGGCTGCAAGACTTTTAGTGTTACTTCAGCGCTTCATTCATGGTTGTTTTAGATAATTTGGGGAAAAGGGCAAAGTGAAACATCTGCCGTGACTCGTGCTGTACTGATTTAAGTGAGCGAGTTTGACTGGGGAAAAGGACAAATTAGAAATAAAGCCCTGTTTCTCTCCGAGGTAAATAAAGACCACTCTTTGAGTCATTTCATCCATTATTAATATAAAAATATTGATTAGTGCTGCTTTAATAAAGGCCATTTTTATGGAGCTCATATTTGCAGGCTCAGTGGATGGATCCATAAAAATTAGAGTAAGGGTCCGTAGAGTCCGTCTGTCAGAGAGCTCCATCTGTGTTCATGAAAATTGAATCCTAATACATAATCTTAATCATAATTTATGTGAATGAGAAAAACAAGCACAGAGCCTTGAGATGAGCCCTGCAGGACACCTTCATTTCAAGTCTCCTCGAATAACACACTCTGAAATCTGTCATGCAAGTAATTTAGAAAATTAATTCTAGTTTTTAATTGCCTTCTACTTGTTATTGCATGATTTTAATCCTGCTGTAGAAAAAGGTGATACACTATGAGAGAGCAATAGGCTTATTTATCACATTTTGTCATTGTCCTCTGGGAGATAGGAATTTATTACCCATATTAATTTCCATAATTGGAAGCAACCACATCTAATGAATGTGCATAATATGAGCATTGATATGAAGTGACAAGCACTTGTAATAATCTGAAATATCATCACTGTCATGCAGATACCTTGAATCTTATTTCTTTTTATCAGTAACTGACACTTAAAGGTTTCATTTTTAGTCGTACACATGTGGATGGAGGGATGAGGGTGGCAGAGAAACTGTGCTGACTTCTCCACCTGTTACTACTGAAGGGCTTTGTGCATTGTCGCCACAGTTTGACTCAGTTTTTCTGTTTAACATAGTATCATTCAAATATTTTTTGTTTTTGCCCTTACTGATCCAAATATTATGCATGGTTTAAAAAAAAGAAGAGAAACATCGTAACAATAAAGCTTCTGTACTTAGTGTCCATGCATAGTTTGCATTTATCTGGATAAGAGCAAAAGTGTCTGTTTCACAGTGGGCCAGATTTACCAAGAAAATTGTTTTCCGTTACAATCTGCATCTGTTTCATGTCCAGCCTGTAGTGATTTTACAGTTCATTAATAGTCAAGTTAAAATTCATGTTTAATGAGCACAAAACAAAACTCCCTGTCCACTACTAGTTTTCTGGTTACAGTAATAAGATATTGAGTTCATTAATAAAAGGCCTGGGGGCGTCACGGCGGTGCAGTGGTTAGCACTGTTGCCTCACAGCGAGAAAGTTCCTGGTTACCCTCGGGCTTTTCTGTGTCGAGTTTCTTCCCGTGTCTGCCTACCACGGTCCAAAGACATGCAGGTTTACAGGTTAATTGGTGACTCTAAATTGCCCGTAGGTGTGAATATGAGTGTGAATGGTTGTTTGTCTCTGTGTGTCAGCCCTGTGATGAACTGGCAACTTGTCCAGGGTGTAGGCTCCAGCTCCCCACGACCCTGATAAGGATAAGCGGTTACAGAAAATGGGAGGACGGAATAAAAGCCCTGATGCAAGACTCTGACAGCTTGGTGGAAAATTAACAAAACCAGTAAATTCACAATGACAACATGTAAATACAGACCAAAACTCAAAAAACACCTCCTTCATCACGTGGGAACAAAGAAAATATCCTCCAGAATAACTCTCATATCACTTTACATGATACATTTTCAGTACCTTCATTTAAAATCCACTATAAAATCCAACAACTAACAATTACCCATGCTAATAGATGAAATGAATGAAAATAGACGAGCTTTCCAAATTATACAAACTAATATCAACTACAGATTCAAGAAAGTCCCTCTCCACCCAAGATTGAAAAAACAACTCACTGTCTCCCAACTTTGGGATCCAAATATGTAGGTGATACCTTTACAAAGACTAATGATACTGCCCTATAACAATACAAATGGACCTCCGAAACACACATTACTCAACACAAGATGTATAAAATGTGTTTTTCAGATAGATACTTGGTCACACTGGTCGATAAACACATCAGACACTTACTTCCACACTGCCTGGCTCTGCCCACCAACTCATTACTTCTGGAAACAAGTCACCGACAGGATATCACTCATTATGAGCTGTATCGTCCCTCTGTCTGCTCGGTGACCTCTCAGTTATCAACCCACCCATCCAGAAGTACAAACCCCCATGCTCACTGCCCTTTCCATCGCCAAGAAAACTATCCTGTTAAACTGGAAAACGAGAAACACGTTGAAAAAAACCTTAGACCTTCTCACAGAACTATTATCATTATTCTTATTGTCTCAGACATTTCTTCTTACTTCTCTATTTTTCCTCTTACTACTTGTTTTTTACTACAACAATTTCCTCATCTCTTCTGTTACTTTAGTTATTTTCCCCCCCACTTTCACTTTGTCCATCTTTTTCCTCCATCTGCCTGACTGTGTCTAGCTCTCTGTCCGTCTGTCTGACCATCTGTCTGTCTATTACCATTTCTGTCTGTCAAAATATGTGTAGTAAGTCATTAATGACTTGGAGGATGGGCATGTGGGAGGGTGAGGGTGGTAAGGGAACAAGGAGAGGAGTAAGATAGGAGTAGCAACCTCTGTTTAATGCACATTTATTTTGATTGCCACAACTTTCCTTGTCACTTGTGTAGAACCTTGCTGCATTATGTTTACGCCTGGTTTTGAGGCGGACAATATAAAAAACACATCATTGAGCGTCATCGTGCATCACTGAAAGTATATGTGAGTGCATCGGCATGTTGTGTTGCATGATAAAATGTTTAATGTAAACACGATCTCTTTGTCTACCTCTTTCAGTTTCCTTCTCCAGAGTGGGACACGGTGACCCCCGAGGCCAAGAATCTGATCAATCAGATGTTAACGATTAACCCTGCCAAAAGGATCACTGCCGACCAGGCCCTTAAGCATCCATGGGTCTGCGTAAGTCACACTCTTCGTCTTCTTTGGTTTTCCACATCACAAGAAAATTCTGGTTATTTAGCAGTCATACACTGACTGCACGTTATTTTTGGCACTGCTTTTCAAAACAACGCGATCACATCCAACAGCCTAGTGTTAAAATCATGGACTGTGAAACACAGAAACCTAGATTATGTGCTCGAGCAGAATTTGTAGTTTTGGTAGAATAAAACACATCCAAAGCTCTCAGTTCTCTTCACACACATGCTCAAGATGTAAGAGCTTCAGTCAAGACTAAATGTGTACCAGAATACCATGACCACGTAAATGTGTGGTTGTGATTGGCTGATGATATCTTCAGTGTTAGCAGAAAAGTGACTGGCTAATGCAATGTTGGCTTATATTACGACCATAAATGCTGCAACACCCATGAGCATTTCATTGTTGCAACTATAAACAAAACAAAACACCGTGCAGATGTCAAGATTTATCTGAAATTCTCACCAAAATGCACCTGAGAGACAGTTTCACCTAATGTTTTCATGATCACAGGCTTGTACATTTTGAGTTGTTATCAAAGAACCAGATCTTTCCAAAGTAGTTGTTAATCTTTGTAGAGATGAATCATGCTTTTACAAGCTGTAGATGTGCTCCAACTGTGAGTCGTATAACTCTATTAAACTGCAGGTGGAGTTTGCCATCGCCACTGATTTCCCGAATAGATTTGAGTTCTGTGTTAGTTTGGTTGGGGATATTTCCATAGCAGCAGCACTTGCTACTTTAAAAAAAAAGGATGATGATTTAAAATAGGTGGTCATTGTGTGTAGGCACAATAATATTCTACTTGGAGGCATCCAAATATAAAAAATAGTGGCTGAAGAAACAGAACGCAAGACTTGTTTTCTTTGCCTTCACCTTGTACATTATTTTCATTTATTAGGACTCGTGTAGAGTCGATTATATCGCCTTCCCCTGATGTTTAAATGTTGTTTCCTCTCCTCTGCATACAGCAACGCTCCACTGTGGCTTCCATGATGCACCGCCAAGAGACTGTGGAGTGTCTGCGCAAGTTCAACGCCAGGAGGAAACTTAAAGTGAGCATGGACACAGTCTAACACACACACAGGCACACACACACACACACACACCCACACGTCCACGCAACACAAATCTTTATGATGTTGATCTTTGTCTCTCTCTAGGGAGCTATCCTCACAACGATGCTGGTGTCCAGGAACTTTTCAGGTGAGCTTTGGCAGTGATACTAATGACACATCAAGAGGCAACAATTTGATTTGGCCCATAGATTTCAAATGGGGGCCTGTGCTGTTGACAATACATATTTGAGCCTGGATTTAGACAAACTGAACAGTTTTGTGACAGAGAGCAAATCTGTTTTATTTCTAATAATGATGAAATATCAGTTATATCCACTCTAATATCACTTTTTTCTGATCGGATGTCTCGCAGAGGCCAAATAATGCGTATCGCTGTTGTTCTGCTACTTTACTTCCTCTCTGCGATCTGTCTTCTATCTATCTTCATCTAGTTCCCTTAACTGCACATTTTTATTCCTGGTCATATTTGCTTGTCAGCTTTGTCTGCAGTTTTGATTTCGCACTTCAGAGGTTTGGCTTGGATTTCCACCTCGTAAGCAGTTTGATCACCGAAAACGCAGTGCACTTTTGATTGAACACCCAATTTGTGGGCTAGACGATGGCCTCGCAGGCTAATGCATTAAGGCTATTGGCCCTGTGCTTATGTGCTTTCATGTAAGTAAAGCAGCTCCTGTGGATTACAGCCAACTACTTTTTACTGGTCAAGATCGATCCGAGACAGAAGAAAGCAGACGGGCAAGACCTCTGAATTGCTTTATACATGACTGTTGGCTTGTTTGTCAAGTTAATGTCCATGGGAATAAGATTAATCATTTCAGGGCGCAGGTATTTTGGTGCTGTGAAGATTACCCGTCTGCTGCTTCACTTCATCCTAATAAAAAGGAGTTAGATATCAGGGAAAACACACTTTCTGGAAACCCGTATTTTGTCATTCTTGTTTCATACGCTGAAGTTTATTAAACTTTAAGAAGTCCAGAAAATTAAAAGGCTGTCAGGCTTTAGCGTGCCTCCACATTGAATCCCTCTCTGTCCAATAGTGGGACGGCAGCATACCAGCCCTGCCGCTACCACCAGCACGGCCGCAATGGCACAGGAAGGTACGTCTGCTCGAGGGGATGTTGGAGTCAGGCACTGCCAACTTCGTATTCAACCTATTGGCATGTGGCCTGGTCTGCTTGAACCCCTCCACCTGCTGCCTGCTGCTACTATACCCTGATGGACCACGTTTGAATGGTCGTCATTGCACTGGGACATTCAAACACGCACACACAAACATGTAAATGGAAACCACAAACTAAGCTCAGCTCTTGAAGTTGATGAACGGAGGACTGGCTACTTAATTTTCTGTGTCAAACACAACAGCCATTTAACTGACATCCAACTACTGCAGCTGCCACGTTGCAAAGCTCTGTTTACACATCCGGTGCAGGCTGCGTATCTTTTCCTCTGCAGCATTTTTACCTTTTATATTACAAATATAAATAGACACGACAGCATTCAACCTCCACAACACTCCCAGTTTTGCCTCCTTTGAATTGGTTTGTATTCACAGTACTCGGCGGATGCCCAGTCGATGCCTGCCTGTGCTCGCTGCAACCTTCCCTTCGCATGGCTCTGGCACTAACAGCCAGCCAAGCATGTGTATGAACGCACAGTCCAACCTGCATGGGAAGCTGGATAAACAGAATGCACAGTGTCCTTTTGTTATCTTATATTTCTTTGTCTTCTCTCTCCTGCCTGCTCCATTGTCTTTGTGTGAACAGACAAAATTGCAAGTACCCCGAAGGCATCAGTATGCTTCAAACACAGTGCTGTATTTAGGGGAGGGTGGGGGGCTGCGTCTGAGAACTTTGTCACAACGAGAAGAGGTCAAAACAACACTTGTAGTATTAAAAATGATCATGAAACCTGTGGGTTTCAGCTTGTAGCCTTCATCAAGGTCATCATCATACCACACATTACAAAGAACATTTAAGAAGATCAGCAAACATATAACACATTCAAATATACGGTATACTCATTGTTAGGGAACCAGCAGTGAGATAAAAAAAACACACAAAAAGGATTTGAAAATATTTTCGAGCTTATAAAATATGACTGTAGAATAAAAACCTAAATAATTTAGAAGCCCTGATTCATGGAAATAGACATTAGCCCCTCTTTGGCTGGGCTTCATGACTTCTGTGCCTTTTTAAATAACAAAGATTAAATATTAAGTTTTGTTTACTGAAGTGTCTTGAAACAGGAATAGTTAGATTCATCGTGATAGAGCACCTTTGTTCTGTGGTATGCTGTCTTCACTCACGTATATTTACCACTGCATCATTCAAATAACTTTTATTATAGCAGTTTTGCATGTAAAGAAATCCTGCTGATGTTTTGATCGTGGTACTTTTAGCAGTAGTAGTTAATTGATTACCAACCGATTTATGCGTAATGCCCTTTCAGAACCAACAAGCATGTCCACTGTTGCCCCACTCTATGACTGCAGGCTTTTAGTTGTTACACAGACTAGTTTGTATGAAGCATACTGAACCCTTTATAGATCAGTCACATGACTTACTGCTAATATAGGTACTGTGGTTTGATCGACAAGCGGATGCTGATAAGTTGTTGCTAAAGGGTTTCTCTTCATGCTCGATCACGATTATTAAATCAAAGAATTTGTTTTCAAGATGATGTCCTGAACTTAAAGGTTTCTGCTCAGTCTCGTAAATGCTGGGAACGTACTCCCCTGCACTCCTTACGATAAAGACTTTGAAGTGGATGCTGCATGCCAGACATGTTGATAAACCACCGTCATCGCATGAACCCACCACCTCTGTGAAAATCAAAGAATGCCTTTTAATATCCAGTAAAAGCCTGACCGGTGTCTGCAGTTCTCACCTTCAGTTTCCAGTTCAGATGTTGAGCTGCAGTTATTAAATACATTACTGTTTTCTTGCCTTCTTCATTGCCCTCCTTCCTACTTTATAAATGGAAGGTAAGGGAGGATCATTGGAACACGACTAACACAAGAGTTATTTATACAGTAGTGTGTGTTTGTCTGTGTGCATGTATGTGGACATTTTCATTGAGTTTCCAGTGTGTTTGTGTTTGTGTTGATTTAATTTCTATGCAACTCTGGTTATAAATGTGTGGTCAGGTTTTCAAATGCATGAACATTTAATCACAACTAGTAATCGAACAAACTGTTTCATTTAACATGAACTGGTTGCATTACAGTAAGATGTGTTTGATATGGTAGCCCTGAGAGCTCAGCGCACTGCAACAACAAAGAAGAGATTCAGAAAAAACTGTGCACAAAATACAACCAAATACAGAAAGGCTGTTTCTACGGGACACTTTGTGACTGATGAAGTCATTAAAGTTGACTATCCAGTACTACTGCTGCTGGAGCTAAAATATAAGTTTTATTTTGGTAGGACAACAAGCGTGTCCCAGACGTGTCTGGGTGTGTTCATCACTTTTTAGTGTCAGTTTCTGTTGTCTTCTCTGCTCTTACTTGGTTGTGTTTTTTTTTTGTTCTAAATGTCTAAATTGTTGAAGATGTTTTCATAATTTCTCTGTGTTGCAGTGCTTTGAGCTCTCAGGGCCACCGTAGTTTGATCTGCAGGGACAGTCAACTATGAGATATGTCAAAAGTTTAACATTTTTAACCCAAACATTTTTTTATACCTGTTACTTTCAACAAAGTTGCTCTAGCACTAGTCCTTGAGTTCTTAGTGACATGAGTTGATTTTAGGGAGGAACACAAACAGCTTTTGGGTTTAGAAATGAACTCATTTAATTCAGTTGATATTGCTGTGGAAAATGGTCAAAGATAATATTTATTTATTTAAGAAACTGAAAATAGAACTAGAAAAGATTTCTTGGCTGTTTATATATATTATATTTTAGGGCTATTGAGCAATATTTCCTCTAGATCTCCAAATGAACACACAGTTCATTATATTAGTTATATATCATAGAAATAAGTACTTACTTATGTTGAGTCAAGATTGAGAGAATTTATTTTAAGTTATAATTATTAGATGGTAATCTAATCTCTAATTTCATAGTTGTAACTTATCTTAATTGTGAATTGCTCTCACAATTTTGACTTACTTTATCACAGTTTTTTACTTTAAGTCAAACATTTGATTATGTACTTACCACTCTTATCATTACGTCTGATTATTCATGTTTTTGGGCTGAAGTGAGCTTCCATTCCAACATCAACAATGTTTTGGAAGGAAATGGTGGGAGCATTGTTACAGGGCTCTGTAACAAAATGATTGTCATATTTTTTTAAACAATATGACAATTAAAAATGTAATAAAAAGGTTAAAGAGCCCTCAGGGAATATTCCTGCTCCAAAGCAGTTATTTTAATTTTAATAATAAAAAATGTTCCCATATTTTTCTTGTTTTTTCATTTTCCAAATGCACTTTTCATTTTAAGTTTGCCATTTCTGTATCATCAGTATCAAATTTCATATTGGTCTGTTTATCTCCAGTGATGGAGGAACACTTTTGGATAGGACTGTTCCTCATACAAAGGTTTTACTTGAAGAAATATTAATGTGAAATCAGGTGGGCACTTCACCAGGCCTAATAGTTTGTCCTACTGACTGCTTGATCTCAGCCACTGTTTGTCGGACAATTATTTCTCGGACTGTGTGTTTACTGTCTTTTCTCTCTTTTTTTCAGCATGCAAAACCTTACTAAACAAAAAGTCGGACGGCGTGAAGGTAAGTTCTCTGACCCGTGGGGGTTTTGTTGACTTAACTGTTTCTGTCTTATTTTCTGTTG
The DNA here is from genome assembly GCA_033000465.1 of Sciaenops ocellatus. Taxonomy (NCBI): domain Eukaryota; kingdom Metazoa; phylum Chordata; class Actinopteri; family Sciaenidae; genus Sciaenops; species Sciaenops ocellatus. Next base: position 20,807,969 of record CP136872.1, on the reverse strand, counting down.
TCTCCCTTTTGGTCTGCCATCCTAATAACTCTATAAACATCTATCTTTGATGTCATTAGCATATGGAAAAGCATTATGTTCTTTAAGTTGGATTACCTTTGTGTTCTGGTGCTCCTTTGTTAGTTTTTCAAAGGTCTAATAAATGTGATTTTTGTGGCTAAGGTAAAAATAAAGTTAGCAGTTAAATTTGGGGCACAAGTAATACCGATTTGAGATTAAAATCAAAGTAAGGAACGTAATAAAGTCTTTTAAAATGCTGTTTTTACCACCAGGTTTTTTTGTTTGTTTTATTCACAACGAGTTGAGCTAGCATCATGTCTTGGTGCTCATTTTGTTTTGATCGACAGTCAGCGTCAGTGCATGCAGTGAAGCGCCATGATAACAAGGGCCAAAATGAAATTCCCATTACATACAGTAACTTAAAACAATAACTAAACCCAACATGAAACAAATAAACTGCACAACCAGTCCCTATATTGTTTTTTGCAGCTGATTGTTTTGTTCTCATCTTTGTTCCTGTGTAAGCCTGTGCAGCTGTTTTCTTTTTCTCTCTTTCTGAAATCAATCTGGCAGCTTCACTTTTTTACTATTTTCGATTAGTTCCTTGTTTCCCGATGACCCTTTATTTTTTCCTCCTCCTTTCCATTGCTGTCTGTCAGAAAAGGAAGTCCAGCTCGAGTGTATGTTTGATGGTGAGATCGGCTCTGTCGTTTTCGTTCATTTTTCATTCTTTGTCTCTCTTCGGCTCTCCGAGTCCTTTTCCCCCCCCTCCGGTCCTCCCTCCTCTCTGTTTCATTTGTTTGTTTTTCTTTTTGGCAGAGATGCTTGAGGCGTTGTCTATGACAATTTTTGTCTTGTTCGATTTCTGTCCATCCAACATCCCTGCATCCCCTTTTGCCATAAGCGCCACCAAAACCATTTCAAGTCCTGACAAATAAGCCACACACACACACACACACACACACACACTCACACACCCCTTGCCAGTTATCCTCCGATGTCTGCTTGTGGATAAGATCGACCATTTTGGCTTACTTACCAACGTCACTGGCCATCACAGGAGTGAGAGACATTTTAATCATTGTAAACATCAATATACAATCATTTTTCCTTTTTTTGTAATGATTGCATATTAATTGCACCCTCATTTTTCATTTTCTGAGATTTTTTCTCCCTCTTTCTGTAAATAAATCAGCTGTCTTGGTCACCTGCAGATAATCACCACTGTTAAACTAGAGACAGTTCAGGCCTGATGGATTGAGGATATCACACATACATGGTGTATATAAAGTAATAAAGTAAAAATACATAGAAATATTAACAGAAATTTAGTATTTTAGGAATTTGGCCTCGATATTTTTGATTAGTCACATTTATACTTGAATGCATTCATCAAAATCAGATTAATACTTACAGTACTCTTCTTAAAAATATAGGCTATAAACATTAGGGTTGAGGTACAGTACACAAGTTTTTAGATACCTTACACCTTACTTTGAGGACTACAAACAGGCATAAACACAATCATCCATACAGAGCAACATAAAAAATCTAAAATTGGCAATTTAAATAATTTAGAAACTATGGACACATTTTAACTTGTACTAAAATAGTCTTGAGGTTTGATAACCAGCTTTATTAAACTGTTTTAGTCATAAATAACATGTAGCTCTGGACATTTCAGTTCTGGTAAACACTTTTTGTAGCTGTTGGGGTGGACGAAACATAAACTCTCAGAAGGATCTTGTGTTTTTACAGAAAACTCTGCAGAAGAGTTGAAAGAAATGTCTCTCGAACATTGGGCTCCAATTATTTCAACAGCACTGAAATTGTAGTGAATAGTTAACAGGTATGAATGTGGGACTGTGGGTAAGAATATGTGTCCTCGGGTAACCTTTCCTGAGTCAATAAATAGATTAAAAGAGGAGCGCAAGATCAAATCAAGAATATTTGACTTCCCGAAACAGTTTTCTCTGATCCTGTAGGATAATTCAAAGCCGTTAGAAGATGAACAACACCAACAGAGACTTCCTTCGTAATCCTTATGTTCACATTGAAAACTGATAATGTTAATGAAATATATCAGGAATATTTGCACTGAAGGAACTGTAGTTTGCCTTGTTTCTTCTCAGTCTTACACATTAGTTTTTCTGTTAGAAGATGTTCCTAATAGGCCATGGAGACGGCCAAAATACTTTTTAAGGTCACACTGGGGTATTCACTCATCTCAGAGTTGTAGAAAAACAGCCAAAAATCGTCTCAGCACTTTGCACATAACCTTTTTTATTAATGTAATCTATTCATCCACACCTGATTTACATTCAAGAAGCGTCTCTTTCCTTTTTTCCTCCAGCTAGCCTGAGGCTGGGGTGTTTGAGTCCAGCTCAAACTGTGTTTTCTTGTTCACATCACAGATTTCATTTATAATCTGCAGCTATAATCTACAGCTCTGTTATGCAGCTGTACCACTATACTGGCTTGCAAGTAAAAAGAAAGGATGATAAAAATCGAAGCAGCGGAGGCTGAAATATGCTGACTTTTAGCGTGATCCAAATATGGATCTTGTTCCAAAAACACCTGATCCTACATTTCCCATAATGCAACCAATACCATCTTTTTGTTAGTCCCTACCTGCCTGGTAAATGCCCTCCACACCCTTAGTTTGAAAATCCTAAAATCAGTGGAGTTCCCCTTTAATACACAACAAACAGTTTCTACACTTGTTTTGCGTGAGGCAATTTTTTGTTTTGTTTCTCATAAAAGTATTACATGGATTACAGTGATAACCATAATAAAATGTATTTACATTTACTTAAACACACGTAAATGAATTTGAATACTTTCAAATGTACTTAAAGTTCATGGCTTTCATTACTACCATTGATTTCCTGAGAGTGCAGGCAGTATATGTGACAGTAAACCCATTTTTTTAAGTTTAATTAAAGTGAACACTGTACATACTTAGAGAGTGAAATTTTTATATAGTAAAACTATATTGTACTAGACTGCAGGGACCATTGAAACAACAAAACGTTGATGAAACCACACTTGGCTTAAGAAAATTTCCAAATCTTTTTTTTGTGTCTTTTTTTTTTTTTTTTATTGGAAAGTTATTAAAATTCATTTAAAGCCATAAACAGGGCCTGTTCTTGAACATTAGGGCTGCAGTAATGCTAAAGTAGTTTTGGAGTACGAATAGTATTGTCGTAGTAGGGAAATAACATACAGTACATACTTTCACGCATGCACATACACTGTTCTCTACGATCAGAGAAAAACCTGTCATCAAGGCCTTTTACTGCATGCACAGACCTGGACTGGTATCCATTATTTTAAACTTATTTTCTGACTCGGTTACACATATTTTGGCTGCGTTGCTGCCAATTTCTGGTACAGACCTGTGAATTCTATTTTTATCCCAGCATATGTTGATTTACTTTGTGTTCAAGAGCTGGGAAAATATTCAAATCCACTCTGAAGATATGTTAATTGTTTTAAAATGCATTTGCTGACTAACTCTTCTGTATTTTTTTTTTAATGTTGTACAATGTCTGCAAAAGTTGTAGACATTAAATTCAGGCGTACACCAGGATGCTAGACTCTAAGAGCCCTGCAATCACTCAATACACAGCTTTACAATAGGAATAAAAAGTGCTCATATCAGTTAAATATGCTGTTGCAGGACAATTAATCTGTGTCTGCAAGTTCCTGATGATCAAAAGAAGGGTCATGTGATGGATTAGAGATTAATTTGAACCTATGTGCATACAGGAGAATAAAACAACTGCCTTAAAGTGCACAAGGCAGCAAGGTACATATGATTGATACATATATTCAGATAAATCAGATTAGCTTTGAACCCCACTCCCAGATTGTGCACTTTTAAATCCTACTCTCTTACAATATGTGGAATATTTATATTGGCTGTGTTCCTGTTTTCCACCCAAGATTCCCATAGGGGGGTTTATGGTTTTAGACCCAGTGGGAGCAGTGGGAGTCATTCTGTGTTGTGTTTCTTTGCCCCAGTCGCAGGGAAACAACAGTAAAAACAGTGTAGTAAGCAGCAGCAGCACCAAAGACAGCAGCATGTCATCTTCAGCACCAATGGTACCCCATCTCTATTTGGTTTCTCTCACGTTGCTTTTTATGGTCTCATTTCCATCCTTTTAATGTTTAGTTCTGTCTCCTCCTCATACTTTTGTCACATCCCACGTTAAGTGAAATCTCTGTACTTTGTCCTCTCTCTCGTCCTTCATCCTCTGCCTCTCTGCTTCTGTTTTGAACACAAACTGCGATGGTGGCAGTGGATTTTTGACGACTTTAAAATTGAACAACTGGTTCGTGCCTTTGAGTGGCTCTCCAGGCTTGTGTTTTACCCAGACCTCCCGTGGACACACTCGTGTGTGTGTGTGTGTGTGTGTGTGTGTGTGTGTGTGTATATATATATATATATATATATATATATATATATATATATATATATATATATATATATATATATATATATATATATATATATATATATATGCACGCACACAGTGCACAGCACTGACAGGTAGACAAATGACTTTCATTTTGCGGTACAACAGCAGACACTTCAATAAAGCTCTGTGCAGCCACAGTCTGGTGACTCCTTTGTGAGTTCAACTGTGTCACCTGAGCTTTGTTAAGGTTTATGGCAATTTCTCTCAAAGCAGAGCTCAAAAACTCAAAGGTTGAATCTCTACTACATCAAAAGGCTGCATTTACAAATTGCTTTTCGATATGTGAATTTTAAATGATGAGGACTTCTGGGTAAAACGAGAGCTGGAGTGAATGGGTAACAGAGAGATGCAGCCCCTGTGTTCAAATATGTAATGAGATTGAGCCATATATACTCTATAGTGCGACAGTTATTCCTACAGGTTCAACCAGAAGTGTCACAGAAAAGTAGACACTTCTAAGACACCTGGGATAAATAAACTGAAGAAATGTAGATCTTTTTCTTTTTTTAATTAAAATGATAGGATCATATATCATGATCTTCAAATGTATTCTCTTAAGTCAAACAGTTTAGAGGAGTAATTCAGCATTTTGGGATCGAGTAAGATCGAAAAAAGTGAATAAACGTAAAGTCGGGAGGCGATTAGCTTAGCTTAGCATTAAGACTGGAAATGGGAAACAGCAAGCCTGGCTCTGTCCACATTTCTTAGTCGTTGTTTGTCATTAAATAGTTCCACTATGCAACTGTATAATCTTAAATTTAAACTTTCACCTCTTCATCATGAGGTTGCCAGATTACAGGATAGAACTCTTAAGAAGTCACTGCTCCCAGCCAAGAAATTGTCCAGCAAATAACGTCCTGTAATACTTTGGTTTGTACCAATTTAACAAACAGAACATGAAGTGTTGATCAGTGAGTACGGTGTGCCGGTATCTTTATTTTATAACCTTCGGACAGAGCCAGGCTAGCTGTTGCCCGTAGTCTTCAGCTAACTGTCTGCGGCTTCAAATTTACTGTGCAGACAAGAAAGTGGTACCAATCTTCTCATCTAACTCTCTGTAACAAAATATACATGATGCAAATTTTCTGCATAATGCCAATGCTGATGCTGCACATCAGCAAATGCAAAGTTGATTGCAGACTAGCAAATTGAACAATGAGGCAAAACATTGATTTCTTCAGATCGAACATTTCCAGGGTAGAGTTCATAATCGCACACGGGGCTGCATGTTCTAAGGTTGTAGTTCCTGGATGTTGGGTCCAGCGTGTGACTCACCGACTAAACCAGTATATACTGTGGGTTTGATTTCCAAACAATGCCGTACTTGGAGCTCTTGAATTGCTTTGTGCTGAATGTTTCTGTGGCAGGGTCAAGGCTGAGGAAGAGGAGTGGTTACACAAACACACTGTCACCACGCTTAATGCAGCGTTCACGGCACATAGAATGGACGCTTGTGAGGGGCAAAGACTCGTGTTTGTGGCAGCACACAACTTGACTCAAAAATCCAGAGTCTGTTTACTAGCTTAGCATTAAAGCTACTGTACTACTATACTATAAATGGCATTTATATTTCAAAACTGTTAAACATGCTGACTTCCAGGGGACATAAAATTGGCATGCACACTTACATGCAGTCACTCACAGAGCCCTCCTCCTCCTCCTCAGTCATGGCCCTGAATACGTGTTTAGCTGTTCATGGCTGTTTTCATGCATTTTGGAGGCTCTAAAATGATCCTGTTTGGGGGGAACAGACTGACACTGAGCTCCTTGATGCCTACAGTCGTGTGTTTGGATCACCATAAATGCTCCACAGCCTCTGTACTGTAGCTCCTGTGCTTTGTTTTGGTGTGCGCACATGTGTCTGTTTTGTATGTTTGTCGTCATGGAATAAGTTGCTATTCCCTGGCATCTTCCCTGGTGCCCCTCCTCTCCCCTCCCCTCCTCCCCTCCTCCCCCCAACCCATCCCTTCCCTGCATGGTAAAGTGTCTCCTACCTCCCCCCAGGAAGCCCAGACAACTGTCGTTCACAACCCAGCTGACGGCACCAAGGTAAGCCCCTCCTTCTCCCACCACTAGCCACCAGCCACTACTAACACTCGCAGGTGACTCGTGGAGGATTTTCTCTAAACGTACATCGCTGTCACGACAACTGTAACGACCCTCTACGCTTCGTTGTGCACCTGATGTGAGCTGGCTTCTGTCGTCACGTTTTAATTATTTCTCTTCCTGATTACCAGAAGGGATTTCACCGGAAATGTGAACCCTGTGAACTCCCAAAATCTAATCCATCATTATGGAGCCACTGGAATAAATGTAGAGTTTCAGTGTTTTATTATAATCAATATATAAATTAAAAAATACCTCAAGCTTCATAAATGATTTGTCAGTTAATAATTGTATTTCCTTATTCTGTCTTTAAATGATGAACGATGAACAATCAGAGCTCTTGTTGCTGCACTGTGGGTTGGACTTGGATTTTAGGATACTGCTCACCCAGGAATCAAAATAAGTGAAATTTAAGACTTATTTTTACTTAAGTAAGTTAATTAATGCATCATTTAAATGTAAATTGAATTAGTTAAAAATACTTTTAAGTTGATCTGATCCTCAATCGATTGAGACAAAGTGTTTCTCACATATCAGCACCTGATTTTAAATGATCGGGTTGTTTGTCTCAACTTTTGTCTCGACTTTTCCCAACTTAATTTGACCCTAAAATTCAGACAAACTGCGACATGCTGCTCTGCTTAATAACTTCACAGCCACCATGTGATGTGGTTGATCAATCACCTGCCGAGCTGAGCCAGACTGCGGTTTTTGCTGTGTGACGCAGCAACGCTGCTTGTTACCCTGTAAGCTTAAAAAGCCAAATTTTTCATAAAATTTTTTCATAAAAATGTGATAACTTCCTCTGATGTTAGCAGAGACTCTCCTCATTCCAGGCGAGGCATGGCACGGCGCCTCCGCTGTGAAACACAACAAGAAATTGATTATGATTAAACACCGGTGCTACCCTTCAGGATCCATACAGCTAATTTCAAATGTATATGAAAGAGAAAATCCTACACGTGCAGTCTTTAACAGCAGCACATGCACACTGACAATTATAGCTTCAAATACTGATGTCGGACTAAAATAGGAACTAACTGTGACGCTGCTTGTGCTGTTTCGTTGGTGTACAAGCTTGCAAAATACTGGTATCGCTAGATAGTCAATGCTGTTACACTATTTTCTTTACATTGACACTTTTCTCACTTAGTCTTTGGCAGTTACACACTAACATGCACACCCTTTCCTGTTAAAATTAGTTGCTCACACACTTTGTTGCTCTGGTACTTGTGGCTCTCTGCGCTGCTGTCCTGGCTGGTTTGTGCTCCTGGGAGGGAGTCGTCCACCCGTCCGTCCATCTGTCCGTCAGGTCGTCTGTGTGTCTGTATGGGCAACGTGTCCAAAGCTTCCCAACTCTGTCTCACTTGCACATTAAAGAATTATTCGTCTTGCTCTTTTCTCTCTTTCTTTTGTCTCTCCTTTATCTCCTCTGTGTCTAACAGGGCTCCACAGAGAGCTGTAATAATGCAGAAGAGGAGGAAATGAAAGGTAGGAAAGGTACTTGTCCAACTTTCACCTTCTCTGCATGTTGTTTTTATTCACTTGTTCAGGTTTTGTCGCTCTGTTAAACTGCATATTGAATAGAGAAATATTACAATATATCTATATGTTTTTTGTAGAGGTTTAAGGCAACAGTCCACTCCGCTTCAGTCGGGGCAGTGGAGGCTTGATTGAGACGGATTGATTTGAGTATCTAGGGAATGAACAGTTGGATATAAACGCTGTGCATGTTTGAAGATGGAAGAACAGTGTTATCTCTTTTTGCTGTTTTTGCCATTTACATCTTCTGAACAAACTGATGATCCTGTTCAAACCTCTTTCTGCTCATAAGCTCCTCTGGCTGTGGTGGTATGGTCAGTTCATAGGATAGAGCGTTCCCTGAGGTAGAGCTTGGCGTTAATTCTCAAATGGTTTTCAGTTTTTTTGGCTTTTGGTCAGTCACATGAAGAAGACAGAGATTTAAAGACTTCACCTTTGGCTCTGGGAACATTTTTGTACTTCTGTCTGACATTTGTTTTAGACAAATGAAGACTAATGAAGAAAATAATATCAGAATAATACAAAATAAATATTGCTAGCCTTAGTGGAAAGAAAGAGGTATGAGCTTCTCAACTTATTGTGGAGGTTATCTGCCCTCAAGTGGCCGAAAAGATAATTTGTATTGAGAATTTGTGTAGATTTTTAAATATTTTGGACTTTAACTGTGACAGACAGCAGTCAAGCTGCTATGACCCCTTCCATCCATGGATCTGACCCAAGAACACCAAGATAAATGAACTGAAAGCAACCACTCCCATCATAATTTCCAATAGGATTATCTCATTTTTCTAGGAACAAGAACTTTAATAAAAATCATTTTAAAGATGCTGTAATCACGTAAAACCTCTGCACGCGGTGGCTTTTAGTCAGATTATGCACAGCTGTGTGCAGAAGAAGGGCACGCTGCTCTAACAGAATCTGCAAAGGCTCAAATCTCTTGAATCTGACACCTCCAACACTCCCCACTGCCCACCATATGTGGGTAACTATGCCCCATTTTGATTGTTGGTATGTGTGAGTGTGCTGCGCATGCCAACGTCACATGCCACTTAAGCCTTTAATTAGTCGTCTTCAGCTCAGGGATTTACCCTTTAATGTTTTCAGGTGGATGAAGTAGGACAGCTTTCCAGAAAAGAGTTAATCCAGTTACCTAAGGCAGCTTTCTGCAAGTTTACCAGCACTTGATCATATAGTGGATCATCACTGACATGCAATCAAGAGACTGCTTTTGCTTTGGATGGTCATCTGCCATTCACAATTAATGTAATGTAATTAGGATGCATTAGCTCCTTTAATGTAGAAACACAAAAGTCACATGGTCAAGAAAGTGACCAGTCACACATTCTGCAACAGCATACGGATAACTCTGTAGCTTCCAGGTTTTCTGCAGCCAGTTGCACCAGCTGAACTGTAATCTTACGTCACAGAACACGGGGATTTCTGGTCTACTGCAGTGTCGATCGTTAGTTTGTTTGTGTTATTGTGTGACTTTGGCGAGTTAACACTCAAGTTAAAACTCCCCTTGCTTCTACCATGGCAGCACTGAATAAGAAATGACTTCTTGATGATCGCCATGTGGATAAAAGGTTATTCACTTTGGAGTCCAAGTGAGCTGAGAGGTTTGGCTACACAGGGTGGCTTGTCCAGTTTATTTGTTTCTTACTTTCTGGTTTTCTGAATCAGCTGGCTTTGACTTGCTTGACTTGACTTCAATTTCTGTGTGCCTGCACGCAGCTGATTTTCACCTCACTGCCCACTGTGCCTTCTTTAGTGTGTTGTGTTAAGTGAAATATTATGATATTAAACTGTAGTTGCAGATTGATTTTCTGTCCATTCATGGTCTAATCGTTGCAGTATTTTGTTCTTGGTTTACAGGTGTGTGTTGTTCTACAGACTAAATCTATGAATTGAAGAATTATTGATAGACTAACTTATGAGTTCCTCTCAGGCTCCGTGTCAGTGAGCATATGTTTCTATTTGTGTTTGTCTTGTGATGCGGGCAGTGGCTGTCTGTGGGTCTTCTAGTTCAGACAGTGCAGTGTTCAGCCAGTGCAGCACTACTGAGGAACAGACCAAGACCTTGTCTCCTCACTCCCCACCACCCCTCTGTAAGTCAGCAGCAGTTTACCCGATTCAACCCTCAGCTCTGACCTTTCTGTCCTGTTTTTTCCTCTTCAAAGTAGTAACAAGATATTTTGGCCTTAAAAGGCTACACGTGAATAATTCTTCTTTTCCCACCAACTTGCTGCACTTGTTGCCCTCTGCCCTCCTGTGCTGCCATCTACTGGCATCCAGGCCTGACTGCAAGCTACTGTTTCAAATGTTCATCTATAACTGAGTGTCTGGAGTCTCATTTCCTATCTTCACTGCTTGATTTACTTCATGCAGAATATAAAACAATGTTAAATATAAAGTTAAACGGCTTCTCAGTTTTGCTAAATATAACTTTATTACTGGGATGACTGTACCTGCCTGCAGCTCGTCCCCTGCAGGAGGCTGCTAGCAGCCCCAGTGTCCCTCAGGCCAGTCCAGCTCAGAGCTCCTGTCCTGAACCAGAGTCCGCTCTGTCGCCCCCAGCAGGCAGCAGCAACAAACTGCAGCAGAGTAAGTGCCAAGCAGGTTGGGCAAAAAGGCTCCTAAAGCAGTGTTCATACATCAGTTCTAACTTTCCGTGCCGCTTGATGGCAGGAGGTTTGAGGATTTGAGGAAATAAACTGACATGAACACAGAGTCACATGCAGGTGTGGAGGATTTGCTAGCTGGCTTTTCTGGCTCAGCAGCTGCATGTTTGTTAAAAAAGTGATCAACACACTTTCAAAGTGTGTTCATCTCTGCCGGTTTATTCTCTTATCGGTGTGAACTGATGTTCAGTGTGTTGGCATGCAGTTTGTGCTTTTCTAGTGTTTTTTTTTTCTTCTAATGAACATTTGTTGACTTTCATGTCTCTGAATTTGAACCTGTATTTGAGTAATTATTTACCTTCTCCCAAAGTACACAACTATTTGTTATGCTTACATTACATACCTAGCGAGTCGCAACTCTGCTAACAACGAAACATCATGCAAGGTCAACAACACAAGACAAGGCAGCCAGCTAATATTACTTACTTGTCCAACAGCAAGACGCCCAGCTCAGCATCCGTCTTTCAGCCTTTTATTTTATAAAGCTATCGCTACTATCTAAAAATCATTCCTAAATTTACTCTCATCTGGTGGCCTTTGTTAAAGACGCTTCAAGTTTCAGCATATGGACTCTTATTTACAGTATCCGATATTCTTGATGTTGTGTTTCACAACGAGAGTGTGGTGTGTTTTGTACTTTGCCCATGCAATGAACTTATTTCAAATGTCAGAGGTTTCAAGTAAGTTCAGGGAAACATGAGAAGCAGTATTTATATGTTGAACTTCCAAATGATTTCTAACTGTCTTTAACCTCTTCTGGTTGTCTTCCCCCTCCTACTCACTCTTTTAGCTCGTAAACAGGAGATCATAAAGATGACAGAGCAGCTGATTGAAGCCATCAACAACGGGGATTTTGAGGCTTACACGTAAGTTTGCATGTGCAGCTTGAACAATAAAACTAATTGTGTACAAGTCATCATCTTTCAAGTGCTTTGCTGAAACTATTGTCACTTATAACACAAAGAAACTTCATTTTCCTGAGATATACATACTGTAAAACTGTCATTTTGTGTTCAACACACACCTTCCTCTCAAAGCCTTCTCATTCTTCAGCTAAAGTTTATTTATGGTTGTTTTCTCCTGACAGGAGAATCTGTGACCCTGGACTGACTTCTTTTGAGCCAGAGGCTCTTGGAAACCTGGTGGAGGGCATGGACTTTCACAAGTTCTACTTTGAGAACTGTGAGTTAGTGTCAGATAAGTTTGATTGTTTCTCTTTGAATCTACAAATGCAGTGTAGTAGTAGTGCTGACAAGTATTTAGTTTAAAAACTAGTGTTACGTTATTATTTATCAAAGTAAAAGACATTTGTATCCTAAAATCTGCATTAAGAGATCTGTAGGACCCCCCCCATGGTAGGACCATGTGCTTGTGCACCTAGCACTGAGCCCTGAGGCACCCCACAGTGAACAGCAGTGGTAGATGACCTGGAATGAGCAGTTCCATTGCAGTCTTTTAGATAAGACCTAAATCATTTGAGGGCTGCATCACTGATACCCATCCAAGTTTCCAGATGGTCCAAGAGGAGCTCATGGTCAATGATGTCAAAACTTTATCCAGATATGATCTAGATGATGACAAAAACAGCAAATACTTACATTTGAGAAGCTGGACCAAGTGAATTTGGGGTATTTTGGCTTATAAAATGACTTAAATAACAATCAAAACAGTTGCAGATGAATCGGTTACTCGTTGCAGCTGTCCTGCATACCTTTTATAAATCTTTGGTCTACATGTATCAATGGCAGAAATATAATCTTAAACTCTGCAGTGTGTCCACCTTTACAGAGTTTTAAGGTTAAAGGTGCTCTTAAATTTCATTACTTCGCTACACGTTAACACATGTCAAGCCTCCTTACCAACAGCTGAATTGCACATTTCTGTCCCCACAGTGCTGAGTAAAAACAGCAAGCCAGTGCACACCACCATCCTCAACCCCCATGTGCATCTGATCGGCGAGGATGCCGCCTGCATCGCCTACATCCGTCTGACACAGTACATGGACACCCAGGGCCGGCCGCGCTCCTGCCAGTCGGAGGAGACGCGCGTGTGGCATCGCCGCGATGCCAAATGGCTCAATGTGCACTTCCACTGCTCAGGAGCACCAGCTGCACCCCTGCAGTGAACCGACAACTCAGGCCCAGGTAAAGTGATGACACCTCACTATTATGGCGGCCTGAAGGAGGCAATAACAGTTTTATGCTGCATGCAAGGATTTATGGTTCATGGTTGACTGTAAACACTCTTTGCGCAGGTTATTTGGACCCTCTGAGAGTTTTTGCAGGGCAACATTTTGTTCTTGTATCTTTGAAGTAGCAAAGCTTTGTTATCTTATAACTTCTGCATGACTAGAGGCCACTAAGACAAAGTGAGGATTTTTTAAAATTTTTATTTAAAGATAGTTTGTACACTTAATGTTGTATTTTTCCTTCTCCAGCTTTGCCTGAACTCTAAAGCTGTTGGGAGCATTTATTCTCCGTGGTCGGATTGGTGCCTGGATCCTAGCCGGGAAGAGGCTGCTTGAAAAGTTGTAAAAACACACACAAAAAAAAAAAGAAATGGGGAAAATACATTATAAATAAAAAAAAGCATATTTCAAAAGCCTGACTGAATGACCGACCACACCGACCAACACCAATCCAGTCAAACCCTAGGTAGATGAGGTTTGGGGCCCGGCTGATGTCAGGTGCCCCTTCTTGCTGATGGTGCATGCTTCTGGTGGCGACACAGGGGTGATGCTGTCCTGGTCCTGTTTTTTCTCCCGTGCCCTTTATTTCCCCGTCTTTGTTTTGTCTGCTGTCTGGAAAAGTATTAAAATGTTAAAAAAATAAAATATATATATATATATATATATGAACTATAACATGTACACTTCACACACATAGCGAATAGGACTGGGGCAGCGAGTATAAAATGTGGAAAAATGTGATTTTTTTTTTTTTGTTTGTTTCTTTTTAAGAGCAGCAGAACATCTACTTTAATAGAAGTTTTGTTTGTTTTACAGTTAACAGGTATATGTGGGTGTGGTTTATAGGAACGAGAGCAACTAATATCTACTTAATATCAGAATTTAACACATTTCATGTGTCAGGTTTGAGCATCTGTCACGATTAAAAGGGGTCTAGGTGTTGTGATACGTTACTGAAGGGGACCTTTATTTTTATTTCATCTTTTTGTATTATTAAGCTGTTGGTTTTTATCTCTTGAATGATGTATTTTAAAGTATTTTGTGTTGAAAAGGGATCATTTTTAATCAAAGGGGGTTTTATTTAATAAATGTGTATAAACAGATATTTATATAGGAGAAAAGGGGGGAAATATGCTTTACTTTCTGGGTGTAGGGAGGGTTAAGAGTTAAGCATGAGAGTGGGTCTTTTTTGTTTTTCAGCTTTGAAGTCCTGAGGTGTAAATACAAACACACACACACATCACACACTCAAGTTTCCTGTGCTCCAGCCTTTAGGGTTGAGCCTCTCTTGAGCTTTTAGACACAACGTCCGGGCCAGCTCGTCCTGAAGTTGCAGAAGGCCTCCATCTGTCCACCCTGCAGTGTTTGGAAACGAACACCAGGAGGCGCCATCAGTCAAAGTCTAAAGCTCCTCACATCTCTGAACTACCTTATCTTAAAGCACGGACACACTCTCAGCTGTCTTTTTAAGTTTTTAGTCTTTAATCTGTTTTTGTGTATTTTTGACGTGAAGCATGAATTATTTGAACTGTCTAATGGCCTGTACTGTTTTTGCACAGACACTTAAGACTCGATGCTGTTGCGTTCACTCTTCTGATGGAGTGAACCTTTCTGCAACTTCAGCTTACGCGCGCCAAAACCTTTCCCTTCCACCCTACCTCTGCCCCCCTCTACTTCCATCATTCCTTCCTCTTATACTCTTCGCATCTGTTACTCTTGTGACCTTCACTAACCGGGCCCCATTATTGTCTTAGTAGCACCACGCTGTGTGATGATGACGTCGTCACCCTTATGCCTGTCTCTTGTTCTGATTGTGTTCTTTAAAAAATCTGTGTGTGTTGTCCGTCTTGGCTTGCTGTACTTCTGTGTGAAGTCCTAAAAAGCATGTTAAAAAGGGATTGGACAAAACAAAAGAGAGGGCTATGCTGGTTCGAGGGCTGTGGGACCCTAACGCTGATGGCAATCAATACTTTGGTCCCCTTTGTCACAGTTTCTGTTGTAAATGTTGTAGTTTTTAGTGTTTTGATGTTGATGTTTTTATCAGTTGTTTTAGCAAGAGCTATAAAAAAAAAATGGTTGAAATGAATAGAGGTGGGGGACAACCCCTTTTTTTACCTCACATGCTGATCACACACACCGAATGCTGAAATTGTGAGACAGAAACACTTAATACACTCCTGTGGCTAATTGTATTGGAATTCACAATCATATAAGCACACAAGATCAATGATTCTCCCTTTAAAGAGGACAAAACATATCTCTCTGTCAGTGGTTGAACTTTCCAGTACTGTCTTTTTTCCACTGTGTCGTAGGAACCTTGTGTGACTTTGTACCAGCGAAGGGGTGAGGCTTGCCGTGTGTCCTGTCTCTGTGCTACGCTGCTCCATAGTTAACTCATGCTTTAATCTGCTGGTAAAAGCTGAAACCATGATGATGATGATTCATATCGTGTCTCTGTACGTACACTGACAGTCGAGCGGGTTTTTAAAAAAAAAGAAACTAAATGTTAAATCATGTGAGACCCCGTCCTACTGTATCAATCACCTGTGCTGTGACATATCAGACTTGCCATGAAAACTGTGCCCCCCCGACCCCCAACACACACACACACACTTTTTGCACCATGATGACGACGCGTTGTATCAATACTGAAACTATGATGTGATGTTTTTTATGGCTCTAAGTAGTTTTGTTTGTGATGTGGGCTCTGGCCCAGTTGTCTGTCGATGCCACTGATCTGAAGAAAAGATGCTTTTCTTTCATTGTGTGTGTATGTGTGTGTATTTCAACACAGTCATAGGGATGTTTAGAAGATGCAGTTTAACTTTTCATCTAAAAAAAAAAAAAAAGGAGGGAAACTGATCTGATTTGCATTTTTGATCGATTTGATATGAAGCCAAAATTGAACTTCACAGCAGACATTTGTACATGATGTAGCAGGAAAAGCACAAAAGTGTGAACAATGAGTCTAACAAAGGCTACATCCCTGTGTGCGGATGCCTTCTCCATTGAGTTTGAGCACATCGGTTAAGTCTGATACCAGATGATCTGTGTTTTTTTGAACTATGACAAGTAAAAATCTGCCAGTTTTGACTCTGACTCTGCAGCGGGCGCAGTGAGCCAGCCCTTTATTTTTTTATAATTAGTTGTATAACAGTGATTCACAACCTTTTTGTCTAATGACATCTTAAAGTGAAGCAGCGTCTACTTATAGAAGCTCATCACATCAGAGATGTTCTCTTCTAAAGTCTTTTTCCCTGTCCTGTTAAAAGCTACCCTGTGGAGTTATTGACCAATAGCAGTGTGATGTGATACGATACACATTCCTTCCACTGGTCACTTCATTGCCATCATAGGCAATGAGGAAGACGACTACTAGCAAGTAAACATAAATGTAAACACTGCGGTTTTGCAGAGAAGTCAGTGTGTTCTTTGAGGAAGAAAATGCATTTAACGTGTCTGTTAAATCCTAAAGATACACACATTTTATTTTGTTGTGTAACGCTGAATTTAAATAGAAACTTTGTCATCATATCACCTCATGACCCCTCAGATTTATCTTGTGACCTGAGGTTGGGAACCACTGTTATATAGTTAAACTGTAACCATGACCATGCATTTTGAGTCTTCTTTCCCCTCATCCACCTCAGTAACTTCAGCTGATAGATGAAATGTTTCTTTATAGTACTTTATTCGGTCATATTGAGTTTTACCATCTAGCCATGCAGGTAGTTCATTTGTGATGTATTGAAAAATGATATTTAAACTCAGCAGCATCATCTCTCTCCAGAAACCGTCTCTGCTGCTCTGAAGAATCCACAGATTTAACTGAATATTCTATTAATAGAAAGCATTTCCAATAAAAACTGTTCAGAATAACACAGCAGATGTTTGTGGACAAAGATATTGCTGATGCATTTGGTATAAACTTGCACATAAAATCAAAACTATCCGCATGGCTAGATATCACTGGAGGTATGTGAGAAAATCTTTGTTGTAATTTGCATGAACTGATCATTTAAAAACAGCACGGTTAATTTAATTTCATGTGCCAATAGTGTCCTAATTGTGTAGTAAATTCATTCAGAATATTGAATTCATTTACTAATAAATACAGCTGAATTTATTGCATTGAAATATTTTACTGTAAAAACTCCCCTGCATGAAATTATGTCGTTTAAATCTTAAAGAGGTACAATTAGAAAAAACATTTACTTGAACAATTCATTTCTTGCAGATTTGTGTGTGCTGGTTTCCAGTCGCTCATCTAAACCGATCTCTCTTGGATCATGTGACTGACCAACTTTAATCGAAGTAATTTGAAAACAGTTTTTCGCATCCTGGAGACTTAAATTATCTGAATCTGGATTTTTGAACCAGCAATCAAGTTTTTAAACTTGCTTGAAATTTTAAATAATTCAATTCAAACCACACATTTCAATGCTAAAGATTCAGTAGTATTAACAAACATTAATATTGAGCAGTAACTATTTCACAATTAAATGCTCATTTCATGATAAATGCTCATCTTCTAAAATTATGAACCATCTTTGCTTCCATAGAGTGACCTCCCTGCTTCAGCTGAAGTGTCACTGAGTAACAGATTACATTTAACGTGACAGGGTATCGACCTTTGAGTCTCACTGCTGTATATAGGATACGTGACCAAATTTTACTTAACTTTACACAAGACCATTCACAGACGGTGTCTGTTGTTTTGCTTCATATAAATTTGTTTAAAAAATGCAAATGTGTGTAAAACAAATAAACTCCATATATTAGAGGTTTGCAGAAGAGTTTTGCAAACGTCTAACATATGTTGGATTAAAACAGTACCTGACTGAATTGAAGGAGAAGAAAAGATCCTTGAAACGCTTCAAACTAAAGTTGGAACGGGAACATTAAAAACCACAAACAGCAACACTATATATGCAGTTTTACAAATGGAAGAAATATGCATGTCTACTTTCTGGTAATTTTTCACTGTTTACTTGATAAAGAAATGGAAATCTATGTTACTTGCATCCTCAAGGTTATGAAATGGCTCCATCTGATATATCAGAATCAAGTTATCTCACATTAAAAATGCATAAAATATTAGCAAAAGCCTTAGCTTGTATGTAAGTAAATTTATTGCATTGTAACCTGATACTAAAAAGGGGCTACATGTGTCTACTCTTTGAGTTTCAATTGGATGCTGGATTTTTTGCATGACCATACAGTTAATAAACATCATACATTAAAAACTATCACGTGTTTGTTTGGATGGTTGTTCTTCAATGATTTGTTATTATTGGAAAATAAGAGTATTTAATAAAAGTAGCATTTGACTATTTGTTCTGGTTTGTTTCTCGTTGCAGCTTTAAAGTCTTGTTGTGTATGCAGAGACGAAATACTGATCAAATGCTTGATTACAGCTGTCTGATAATTCAGTATTATGTATCACCATGTATATCTAAATATATATTTGTTTAAATGACTAACAACTTTCTATTTAAGGTTTTTTGTTTTACATGTTTAAAGAATATGTGCAACACTGAAATAGTTAAATGCATTTAGCTTGGCTATTATGGATTATGGATGTTCTGTCTGTAGTACTGATAGTCACCTCTCAGGGGGCGCCAAAGACCAAACAAATATAAAGCTGAGCTGCAACATGCAACTCAAAAAAACCTGGAACCTATATATTTAGGTGTAAACGTGTGTAAAGGACACACTCACTAGTCTTGAAACTATAATCAGGTGCCCAACAGTTATTGCTGGCCATTTAAAGATCCTTCCTAATGCACATTCAATGTAAGTGAAGGGGAACAAAGTGCAACGTTTATAGTGAAAGTCTATAAGTAAATATGAGGCTTCAGCAGTCTGAGTTAGACAAATCAAGTGGAAACAGCAATTTGAAGTTTGTATCCATCTTTTTTACAACAAGAATGATAAAGATATACCTGTTTGGTTGACAGGTCTTTATCCACACCCCAAGAAAACCTGGGGTGGTGGCATTTATCAGTCACATTGCATTGTGGGTATTGTAGGAAACTACTCACCAGGTTTGGACCAAGCGACAACCTCCATATCTGTGAAGTGAAGCCAATGTGGAAGTGTCAAAAAAATGCAGTTCCTTGAACGGCCATTTGAGGTTGGCTACAGGAGTGAATGAATCTCCATAAGACCCAATATTAAAATGTTCACAGCAGAAATAAACATGTTGACAGCCTGGTAGCCTGGCCCATTCAAGTTATATTAAGGCTTAAAGTTCTGCATAATTAACAGCTTGGCCGCTTTGATTGACAGATAGGTGCCGTTACAGATGGCTTGTTTGAGCACCCGAGTGTCTTTCAGCCTGCGTTACATCCACGTCTTTGACGAGTTTTACATTAGCCGGGAGGCGGCAGAGGCAGGACTGGCAACATGGCAGCGGCCAGCGCCACAGACTGAGCTTCAAAACGCCTCTTAAGAAACCTACGGGTGACGCCACGCATGTATTGTCCATTTTTCATACAGTCAGTGGTTTGGACAAGAAGAATGGATGTAGAAAGGATGAAATAAAAGATTAAAAAAAGGATATTTCTGGTTCTGCTGTATCGATTTTGATTATTTTATTCCACTACGTTACAGGAGTGCAATGCTAAAGCTTTAACTTTAATCTGAATATTTTGTCCACCCCTATTATTATAGAATATTACAAACATAACATCAAGACGGCCACAGAAATGACCATAGAACTGTATCAACATCTCTCCTAACAAGGTAGCATTATGTGTATTAAACAATTTGCTGCATCTGTTTTAGCTCAGGGGCTGAAAATGTTGATGCAGTACAAACTAACTAAAACAAAACTTTCCACATGGGCACACCAAAGTGCTCAATTCAGTGCTGAAAAGGAAGAGGGTAATGTTGGTTTAGTCCACCATTTTTTTAACTCTTGAAAGGATGTACAGCTTCCTCAACCGACCCTATTTTAACAAGAGGAACTTGTCCCCAAAATTAACATGGCTCTGTAGGTCCAGACAAAACACAAACAAACAGAGCACACTGTAGTCTTGATGATTTTTAATTACATCAAATGGATTTATGTAAAAGTGGAAAAGGAGGAAAACACTGGGTCTCATCACCACCATCATGTTCAACACAGCAACAGAAATCTGCACATGGTCTGTATGCACTGGGCAGATTACAGGTCACCTATACTCAAGTCAGAGTTATCACCAGTTCCTTACTGTGTGATGGTATGTTCATGAACTGCACGTGTGCTTTTATTGTTTACATTTCAGAGCAGGGTGAGAAGCGATAAATGACATTAACAGTGACATATGATTTAAGCTAAGATGAACGGTGTGTAGGGTTTGTTTCAGGGCGTCATGGCTGTCAACTGTCATATAGGTGACCTGGAACACTCCCATGATTAGTCTCTTTCTCTCGCTCTCTCTCGCACGCGCTCAGATCACACAACCTTTACTTGTGATTGGCAGCCAACAGACGGCAATCACACAGCTGTCATGGCTTCCTGTCCAAGTCCATTTGGCATCCTGGCTGAGTAAAATCCCCACTGAACACAGTCCTCCTCTTTGATTGGATAAAAGGAAGTGGGGTGATTGGCTGATTGATTGCTCCATGCAGATTGCGATTCTTCAGGTTTGTAGTTGGAAATGTTTGGTGCTGACATGCTTTGAAAATGGTTTGACCAAGCCTGAATGTCGTCTTTCGTTGTGCATGCTGCCCATTTACAAAAAGACAGAAGATGGTCCGGCTGACCTCAAAGATCCAAAATCATCAGAGTCATCGTTCTGGTTTAAGATCGCCCTTTTGGCTGTTGTGTGCACATTGGCACTTTAATCTTAGTCCGTAGAGACTAGTGCACATCAAGCAGTCCGTCACACTGAAGGACACATGGCAGTGTAATCTGCCACAGCTTTAGTCTTTATAGAAAAAAAAAAAAAAAAAAACTGTCACCGCAACATTTTCTAAAATTTTTCTGTTTCCTTGATTCAAGGAAGAAAAACAAAACAGAGAAGGAAGCCACTTTTCTCTACTGAAGTGTCCTGGGTTTAAACAAAACCAAAAAAAAGGGGCAGAAGAAGAAGAAGAAAACTAGGATATACAATCTTTTCTCACTGTAGACGGTCTCAGCAGATTAACTCTACTAGGCTTCAGACACACAGCTCCAAGGCCACCTTTCTCTCTGAGTCCCAGGCAAGCAAAAAGGAGTGGAAAGAGTAAGAACAGAAAGGAAAAGGAGACGTAGTAGAAAGTAAAGAAACAAAAGAGAACACAGAAAGAGAAAAAATAAGGTTAAAAGTCAGAAACTGTACCAGTAGACAGTGATATATAGATTATATATATATATATATATAAAGGGGAGACAGACAGAAGCAGCCAGCCTGGATCTACATGCATTGTCATGGGAACAAGAGAGGGGAAGGATTTCAGCGCTACACTGAAGCCATGCAGCGACAACAAGCAGCCTGAAAACAGCAAAGGGCCTATTTTTTTTTTTTCCACCAGCAGGAAACACTCTTCACCGACAACACAAGAAGCATCATGGAGGAGGGATACGGTGAGGTGCTGGAGTCGTGGAACTCCTCTTGTTTTGTTGGGGGACACAAACAGGCAAAGCGTTCATCCACTCTGAGCAACGTGGTAAAAACGGCCCATATGCCATGCAGACCGGGGTCCCGTCAGGCTTCGTGAACAGGCGTTTGGCACCACAGGGACGGTCAGGCGCGACACACAGGACAGCGAGGAGACGGGGAGGGGAGAGGGAGGTTTGGGGGCTTAGGGGAGCAAGGGGAGGCAAGTGCACGGCAGGATGGACGACATCTGTTACACCATGTTTTAGGTTCCCATGGAGACAAGACCGAACCCCCTCCCCTCCCCTATTTCCTCCCGCTCGAGCAGCACTCACTCACCACGCGCTCACAGCATGGTAGCAGACAGACGAGGGTGGTGGAGGGTGGGGTTTAGCAGCTTTGCTGCGGCTCCCCGCTCCTGCTTTTTGACTTTCTGCCCTCCACATCTGTAGGACAAAGGCAATGTTTATGTTACATCTGTAGACAAGAACATTTTCATGTTATACCTGCATATACTGTAGATTAAGATAAATACAATAACTTTAAAACAGCAAGTACAGAGTACAAAAGCAGAAATAAATAAAGGATCTAGAGGACATTACTGCTAGTATCGGCACATGAAGCAGTGCTCGTCTTTGATTATAACTTAATGATTACAACAATCTGTACAAGATCTTGTCAGTCTAAAATGCATAATCAAATATTATCCATTCTCAAGTCGTGGTGCGTCAGGATGAGTATATATTAGTTTCCAGATACCAAAAGAAATGATGTTAACTTCATTCACAAAACAATCTGACCACTGAAAACTCAACTTACTATCTACCTGTTCCAGTAACTCCATCAAGCACTGCCTACAACTAAAATAGCAATCACTCCTACTCTACCTTCACTTCAACTTTCACTTAACCACCTGTACCTTCCTTCCCCTCAGATTATTTTCTGAATGAAGCTTCATCATTTTGTCACCAGCCCAAGACGTCAAGTTAAGACACATTTGAGCAAATGCCCCCCGTTAATACATATATAAAAGAAAATACAGAAAAGGGTGTCAAATGTACAAAAACAAACAGTACACACCATTAATAAAAAAAAAAAAAAACCCAAAAAGATAAATGTGATTACCATTTTGATCACAGCAATCAAAATGAGCGCGACAGACCAAAGCCGTGCAATTTAGTGGATGATGCAACTGAGTTAAAAGCAGTGAAAAGGACGCTTCCCCCCCCCCCAAAAAAAACATCCAAACATCATAAACAGAAAGTGGAAAGTGAATCTATTATCTGACACGGTGAACATTTCTCATGTAGATATGCAATCAAGAAATGGCTGCTACGAAATCAGTCCCACAAGATTTATTTTAAGATTTAAGCTATAGGCAGAAATACGAAGCCTTGAACTGTGATACGTGAACCCCAAACTGCAGATAATAGTATAATGTTAGCGCCAGTGAAACAGATTTGATGAGGAAACAATAATATGGTAAGAGATAGTTGGACGGGAGAACATTCATCAAAGTCCCACCTCAGAGAAAAGAACAAGGCAGTAAAATAAAGAAAAAAACAAAACAAAAAACAAAATTCACCGATCAGCACCATGGCAAACAGAAAAGAACGAAACAAATACACCACACAGAGAGAGATAGTGCTCTAATAAATACATGCAGAGGAGGAGGATTTGTCGTTTTATCCATCCCGTTATCGTCCCCTCTTTAAGTCTGGAAGAAAGATCAGCAAGCCAGAACCTCCCTGTCATTCACACACACCCATACTCATACCACAGAGACTGGTTGTCCTCTGGGCTCAGTGATTGGTCCGAATTATTTACACGATTGGCATCAACCCCAACATTATACTCTGTAAGACTGGCCGGGCTGGATCTCGCCTGGCCATTTGATTGGCTGTGAGGGGTCTGGTTTTGCGTGGGAATGTGGTTCGGGATTGGAGGTGGGTGTGTTTTATTTGTAACAGGAGGCCCACTGATGTTGCTGACAAGGGTGGGGTTTAGAGACAGGAAGGGGAGGTTTTTGCCCGCTGACTCACTAAAGATGGAGTCCATGAACACGGACTCTACAGTGAAGGAAGGGCCGAGGAAAGACTCGAGGGTGGAGAGGTCGGGATCCTCCAAGCTATGGCAGGGTAAGCTGAGTGACTTGGGCAGGGGGTTGGTTGTGGTGGTGGTGGTGGTGGTAAGGGGTCCCTTTAGGTTGGTGCTGTTGGGGTGGTACTCACTGGGTGTAGGCTGGGAGCGTACCCCAGCCTTGGTGGAAGCGACGGGAGGAGCAGCATCGACGGACACGGGCTGCCGGCTGTCCTTAGAGAGCAGGTCGTGGATGCTGGTGCGCCGTGTGGTGCCCTCAGCGGTGGAGATGACGCTGCTGGCCCGGGGCAGCGTGGAGGAAGCAGAATCCAAGCGTTCGGACACTGACGTAGCTTTGCCCTGCGAGGATAAGCTGGAGCGGACTGGGACGGAGCCTCTCACACGGGTGCTCTCCGCCTTACGTAGGGTGGGGCGACCCGGTTGTCCAGATCTTGGAGGGCGATCAGAGCTGACCGGTGCCGCTTTCCCACTGGAGGAGCGCAGTATACCCCGACCCTTTGTGGAAGTGCGTTCCTTCGGCACATGCTCAGAAGAAGTGGAGAGACGAGGGGAGTCTACAGTGAGGTTCTCCTGACTGCCAGACTGCAGAAGACAGAGCACACAAACAGCTGAACTACTTCATCTACAGGTTTTAATCACACATCAGTTATAACCGAGTCTTATAACTGATGCCTCACCTCTGCAGGGTCAATACCCTCATCCAGGAACTGCTGCAGGGAAAGTACCTCGGTGCTCCTGATCTGGGTCTGGCTGGGGCTTCCTGCGATGGTGGACGGGTCCAGGGATCTGCGCAGCTGCAGGGGGCTCTGGTGGGAGGAACGTGATGAGGTGGGCTGCTGGACGGGACTGCTGCCGCTGCTGGACCACACCTCCTGGTCCAAACTCAGGCTGAACTCTCCGCTGCTCTCGCTGTGAGGCCTGCTGAGGCTGCCGTTCAACGCGCCTGCGGGAGAAGGAGGCAGTGATTAGAACATGGGGAAAGTGATCTTTATCATTCACTGTTATGAACTGGATTAATATTAACTGAATGACTGAAATGTGTATCTCTCTGATCGCACATTTATAACACAAATGAGAGAAAAGAGGAAGACTAAAGAGTGTGGCGGAAATCTTATAAGCTGTATGTGATCGATTCAGGGAAAAAATGCATTGAATATTAAATATATTTAATGATTTCTTATTTTTGTGTCACAGTGCAGTTAAAGTCACCCATTTGATTTGCAAAACAAATCTTGAATGTAAAAAATATAGTAGACTAGCAGTCAGAACTGGACCATCCTAATATGTCGATTTGGAAGAGAAAAAACTGACTTGATCCAGTTTTCACAGGAGGACACAAAGTATGTTTGAGTAAAGACATGGAGGAAAAAGAAAGGGAGCAAATGAGGAAGGTGAGAGTGGTTAGTTGAGAGGAGGAGGAGGAGGAGGAGGAGGAAAGGAGGGAGGAGCATACCTTTGCCCTCCAGAGGAGAAGTGAGGTGGGAGTTATTGTTACTATTACTACTGGTGGTCCTGTTGCTATGGAGACTGGAGGGTCTGGAGGCTGGGTAAGGGACAAGAGGGAAGACATATGCACATTACACACACACACACACACACACACACACACACACACACAGTTAGGATATATATATATACACACACACACTTAAAATGTATCCACACAAACATGCACTAACACAAAGAGTAACACGTCGGAGCACGTTAACAGTTTGACAGAACGTCTCCTGCTGGGGCAGCAGATGGCACATGCCAGGCAGAGGGACAGGAAAGGGTGGCTCGATGCCAGGCTGCAGCCACAATATGTCCAGTCAAGTCAATAAACAAAGCAACTGCCGACGGAGAAGGCAGGCCCAATCCACCTTGGAGAATACCGACCAAGAGAGGTCGACGGTAAGAAAGTAAATTAGCAATAAAAAGAAGAAACTGAAGCTTTGTGTGAAACTGAGGAGGAGGAAGAGGAAGAAAGAAAAGGAGGGGGTGACAATGTGACCTTGCTCTTGACTGTGTTTGTAGGGACAGTTTCAGCTGGAAACCAGGGAGCGTGAAATCATTTCAAACTGGTTTTCAGGACACGGGTGACACCAAATTAGAATTTAAAAAAAAACATTACTGGTCACTGTCAGCGTTCTTATTATGTCTAGGAAACCAGCCCAGAGTGGGATTCAGTGCCGAGTAGTGGTCACTTACTACAGATGTTACAGGGAACTCTGCACGTAACGCCCAGCTCAACAGGAGAAGGACACAGAGCCTGCAGGCCTGATAAAACACACACACACACACACACATACAGCTCAACACACCCCGTTTGTGACACATGACATCACTTCTTATTACTGTTTCCCACAGTGCAAAACAAGCAAAGTTCAACATCTCTTAATGGTTCAAAATCAATAACATCTCTGGAAGATGACCTGATACATTATAAGCAATGTCCGGTGTGTGTGTGTGTGTGTGTGAGCGAGCCAGTTTCCTCCAGCCATTACAGAGACGTACTGGGAAATCAGTCTCAACAACAATGTAATGGATTTTGTGAGTGCATTCTGGGAACTTTCAGCTAAGTATGGTGCAGGTTGGGCACTAATGCTAACCAGCTGAATGACTGGTGACAATGGACAATATTATGATGCCAAGTAGTAGTGTCTAGTGTACAACAAAAGTGTGTAGACCTATGTTAAGTGCTAGGAATGTGTGTCAGTAGCTTGGTGGCTGTTTAACAACTGGGTCACGTACATCACAGCGACACAGAACTGATGAATAGTTGCCTGGCCACAGATTAACTGCCCTGGATAACATCCTAACGCCTGAATTAGAGTCAATCCTACTTTCAATGGAGGCTGATCTCTCTCTGGTTTGCTCTCCACTAAAATTGCTTTCCCCAACTGTAGATCAGGCTTAATTGAAGCGCAGGAAGGCCGCCCAAAGATTAGCAGTGGACATGACCTGCTTTTTTTTTTTGGGGACGATTCAGTCCAATTTCTCATTTGAAAGGCTTTGAGAGTCCTGACTGGTGTTGAGCGGCTGCTGTTATCCATATTTTTTCTTTTCATTTGACACATCTACAGTTTGATGATGATGTCAATTCTTACCTTGACTCTTGGGGTCATCTAAGGAGCCAGCAACATCCTCACAGGAGGCATTAGCTGTAAAAGAGAGTGATGAGGATGTGACTAAATTTTACGACCTTTATATGAATTTTCTCTCAAATGAGTCCAGTCGACACGGCAAAATAAACACCTGAAATGTGGTCAGACTCTTTCTTTTCACACAAACAAAACAAGCATCCTGACCTTTGACCTGAAGCCGGAGCTTGGCCCTGCGGTGCCCTGCGGTCGGCAGGGTGAGGGCGGCACAGTCGATGGCGTTGGTGGAAAGGGCGAGCTCCTTCATGCGCTGCCCGCTGCGCCTGCTGCTGCCCGTGATGCCGGCGTCTCCAGCCTCGGCGCCGTCTAGATTGTCGATGCTGCTCGCCCACTGAGCCCCGGGGCCGCCGGCTACCGCCATGGTCTGGAGCAGGTCATTCATGGCTGAATGGACGACGGAGGGATGGAAATGAGGACGGGAACATTATAAAATGACACATTTCATTAAGAATCATCTCACCTCAAGTCATGGCACAGATTTTGTAGCCAAAAGAATTTAAAGAAATCCATCTAGGAAATGTTTAAGATTTTGTTTCCCCTTAGACATAGCAACTTGGGGAAGAAAGCAACAAATTTTAAGTACTTTAGATTCCTAAAAGTTGCTTAAAGCTGGAAAGCTGCCTCTTTAATCAGTAGTTTAACATTTTTATGTTCACAGTGCCTTAATGCAGTAGCCTCGTAAAGGACAAGGCTTAACCATCTTGTCCAAAATTAGGCTTATCTTAATACTCGAGAATAAATGTGTCTTGTAGAGCACAACAAATCATCGCAAGGCACATGCAGGCATACAGTATTACAAATAAGTCATTAAAAAGATAAAGCGTGCATAAAGATGGCAGCTAAATAGTTTGATAGATATTTTTTGGACAGGAGAAGAGGCCACTGTCTTTATGCACTTTGTTTACTGAGCTATATGCAACGGTGGAGAAGCATGAAGGCATGCAGAGCTGCTCCGAGCAGCAGCAGCGGCAGCGGCGGCGGTGCTGTACACAAAAGATGAGCGCCACAATGAGAATGAGGCGAGTCCATGTCAGCAGAATAAGATCTGAAATGCAGCACGCTGACAGAGGAAGAAAGACAGAAAGAGAGAGAGAGAGCTACAGAGAGAACGAGAGTGACGGCTCCATTTCAAGTCCTCCATGGTGAGTGCGAGTGGTGGTGATTTTTTTGTCATGCTGTAATCAAAGATGGGAGCAAACACACCACAGGCGCATGAAAGGCAAACCCGCAGTCTCTCCCACTCACACAGCCAGCCTTTCATTTGCGATACACAAACAAAATGAAATCACAGAGCACATGACAAAGCTGCCCGATAAGTTGCCCGTTGCATAGCGATTCACAATCGCCAAACTCAAAGATAAGCTTTGGTAGATGACATTCAGGACTAAGAGAGGTGAAAATCAAACTGCATCACACTACAAAAGAAAGAGAGATCTATGGAATCATCATTTTTTGTGAGGTTTCTTTTTTTTTTTTAATACATACATTCATTTTCATTTGTACATTTTTGCTTTAAGTGAAGTAATCTATCTGCTAATAGTGACAACAAAGTGACACTACAGTTGTGAAAGCTAAAGTAACTAAGTAGATGCTTTACAGGGGAAGAGAAGGAGGCAGACGCATGGCGACGGAGGTGTGTGTGTCATTAGGAAAAAACTAGGAAGGACAAGTCACTGATGTCACCAGACGCAGCATGAGGGTAGTTAAATCTTTAAGAAATTTTGTGTATATATCAGATTAACATTACCGCTGAAATACCCAAATTATGTCTTCTATAAAATGGAAAACAATCCCACATAAATGACTGTAAACCTGAGCTGTGACTGAAACCTGAAACTGCCACCCTGTCACTGTCACACCCCCACACTGCAGCCTCCCTGAAATCAGTGACTGTGCCTTCTTTGTTTCTCCTGGTGTGACGATGGGAGGGAGAGGAGGCGGAGGAAGGCTAGTGCGGTGGCTAATGGAGGTCTTACACATGGAGCGCCGGTAGATGGCCTTGGCCTTGTCTTTGTCCTTGGATCTGTTCCTCATGAAAGGCAACCTTTTTATAGCTGTCAGAGCGCAGCCAGAGACAGACAGACAGACAGAGGGAGACAGACAGGGAGAGAGAGCGACAGAACAAGCCCGAGGGGGGAGTGGAGGAAAAGAAAACAAAAGAAAAAAAAAAAGGAGGGCAGAACAGAGGGATGTGGTTAACGTTTTTACAAAGAGAGCCAGGGCAGAGAGAGTGCTGAGCCCCTGGACACTCAACTGGACAGCAGACAACAATGCAATAGACACAACCACTATAATATATATCTTAGGAGGGTGGATCGTATTATCACAAAGCCTATGTTTGTGTAGGAAGTGCCTCCAACAGACTCCTTTAAAACCTGAATAATACTTTTTTAAAGGGCAGACTTTCGTACAAAAACACAAATACACAACAGATTATGCAAATACACACACAATCACACACACACACACACAAACCCTCTCATGTTGATGGTCATGAGTTTTCTGCAACTGAAAGCATTACATGTTGTACACAATAAACACAAGTGTCACCACATCTACATGAAACACAGGATGAAGAATATTAAAGGGTGCAATCAGGAGAGTGAAAAGGTCAAAGGGCAGGTTAACAGCATCATGGGGTCATAAGGCATAACCAACTTTATTACTGCATATTTGACTTTGGTATGTCTTAATGTTTGAGAACTATCTTATTCATATGCATTTATTTGTTGTAATTTATGTTTTAATGCGCGGTTTCTTACAGCGTTTTCCTTTCTCTTAAATAGAAATTCACTTATTATGCTACCTTAAATATGCTGGTTATACCTTCTGGATTTTACACAGTACTTATTTATCACTTTACGCAACTTTACAGTTAAATTCTGAGGCAAACAAAACTACTTGTTTATTTCAAGTAATCCTACTAGCTCGCGTACAACCTGTATTCTTTATTCAATAACGACCAGGATTTCCACACATCTTGCGTCGACTGGAACTCGGTCACATTGCACCTTTTAATAGCTGGGATGCTACGTTAGAGGGAGTTTCTCCGTTATTTACAGGTGAACTGCACAGATCAGCAGGTTGACATGACTGTAACTGAGAGTTAGACCCTGGTCGGAGAGAAGTAAAGCGCCAGCTGGACCTTAGTCAAAATATACCAAGTGTTTTCCGATATTTGAACCACATGAGATGCGCTTGATTCAGCTTGACACCTGAAAACACTGTCAAAAGTACTGTACTTTACCAACGGAGCACTGCACTCCTGTAACCTCAGATCAAATTCGATGCAGCAGAAGCAGGGATAGCATCTTTTTTTATTCCACACATTCTTCTTACTTGTCAAAACCCGGAGCCTACATAACCCACTATGCAAATCAGTTCAGTCGGGGATTCGGTTGTGTTATACTAGTAGCAGCTAATGTACCATCGAGATACGAGCCTCCAGCAGAGATGATGAACAGGCTACAGAGGTCTGTCAAAAGTTCCCTTTTGAAATTTAATATCACCAGATACACAAAAAGATATTATTCTTAAACTAGAATTAAGTGTCTTATGGTAGTGGATTTTATTATGAATCAGGTTACAGAAATCAAGCGCTCCCTCTGTTGTTCCGAATACAGGAAATGCATCTACTTTTCGACCGAGGTCCGAGGTTCAGAGTCAACCTTGTGGTCCTGCGCAGATCAACCGTAACCTCTAAGACAGCCGAGTGACACAGACAATGGACTCACGAAAACATGCCCTGAGAGACGTGAAAGTCGGGTCACAAACCCCGCCCACCCTCCCCATCCGCGGCATACCATTGGTGGAACCCTGCCCTTGGGCATGGGAGGACTGCTGCCCTCTCCTCCCTTCGCAGAGAGAGAGTGAGAGAGAGAGAGAGATAAAGGAGCAGTTAGGGGAGGAAAGACCCATTCAACCACTCAGCCAGTACACGATTGCACACACAAACACAGTAGAAGTGTGTTTTGTGACTTTGTGGTTACGTGAATGTATTATTTGTCTGTGTAATGATAACTGTTTGCTGCACATTGTTTGGCATGTGTTTCTACAGTAAATCTCATCGTTTATCTTGAGCATACTGAAGTTCCTTGAGTTGTGGCTGAAACGGCAGCTACGCTAATTTTTAATCTTGCTCCGACGTGTGTTTGTATACAGGTGTTTCCTCGGTACTCACTGCTGCTCCTCTTTTGTGTGTCATCCAGCGAGTTGGAGCCTGAGCCTATGGACGAGCTGTCCTGGTTGTCCTGGGGAAAGGTCAGGAATCCGTCGCCGCACTCTGATCGAGAGGGAGTCAGCGTGAGAGAGCGCATCCTCTCTCGGCTCTTCGGTTTAATCAGCTTCCTCATCTTCAGAGTGATCCAGTTGCCACGCCTGCAAAAGAGAGAGACAAGAGTGGGACGATCAGGAACAAGAGGAGAAAAGGAAACAAGATATAAAGTCAATACATACTGACACAATCTGATTAACTGATTTGTTCCATGTCTACTGTACTTTAAGGCTTTCTTTCAGCCTCTAAATCTTCCCATAGACAGAAAATGTTGCAGTATACAGCCGCTTAAAGCTCTACACACCATAAATATTTGATGCATCCCTTCCTGAGGCTGTGGTGTGAGTGTTTTCTGATATTCCCCTGCGTCCTAGATACGAGTCAACAACCAATCTCTGTTGTTTTTCTGGGTGGTTTTAGTAAAATATTTTTTAAACTCGTGTAACTAGATGACGTTGCTTTTTTACCTGCGTGGAGGTGAGGGGTCGTAGAACTTGTACTGGTCCATGATCTTCTCCTCCAGCTTCTCTTTCTGTCTCCTCAGCTCATTCAGCTTGTCTCTGATGAGTGAAGAAATGAGAGATGATCATGTAAGGCAACCATTTTGTTCCGACTGTCCTATTACCAAACAAACTGATGGAATATCTACGACATGTTTGCAGATCATCGGGTGTTTACATGTATTGTCTTTGCTCTACGTGGAACAGGTCCTTGCTCTCCATGGTCTGCTCCAGCAATGTGCGATTCTGTAACATCAGAGTCTGGATCTGGTCCAACAGGTGACGATTCTCCTCCTCCAGATTTCCTTTCAGCTGGCTCAACAACTAATATAAACACACACACCCAAAGATATATTAAAGAGATCTTAACACACCTGTCTTAATACATTGAAGATGATACATTAAAAGAGGTAACCATCACACAACACAGCTGGCTTTAGAAGTCGTCTCTACAAACATGATACATTAAAAAGACAGCTGGCTTTGAAACTGGCACACAAACACATAATGAGGATCCCCCAAATACAAAGAAAAGAGTGCGTCTCCTCACCTCGCACTGGTTGGTGAGTTTGGTGGAGGTGATGTCCAGCTGCTGGTACTGCTCCTTCAGTTTAGAGAATTCGGCCTCCAGCTTCGTCTGGTCCAGCTTGGCGCTGTTCAGCTGGCTCTTTATGTTCTTGTGGTCCAGCTGGAGATTCTCGTTGTCCTTCACCAGCTGACGATAAGTGGTATTCAGCCTGAGGAGGGAGCAGATGGACTCCTCAGTATATAGACACATTTGGTGTAAGAAAAAAAATTAAGAGTGTGAAAGGTTGTATCGCTTTGTGAAAATCTGACCTGTCATTTTCCTCTTTGAGCAGTTTGCATTGGTCAGCTGTGGCTTGGTGCGTTTGGTTCTCCAGCGCCATTTTTTCCTGCTGCTCCTTCAGGTTTTTCTCCAGCTCCTCCAGCTCCCCCTTCCTCTGCAGGAGCTGCTTGTATCTTAACACATAAAAATACACATACATTATAAATAAGTCTGAGTCACATAAAGAAATAAAAAAAGTTAGGCAGACAAACATCTCCCCCCATGCTCCTAAACCCTCGTCTCACTTGTCCTCCAGGTCCCTGTGCTGCTGCTCCAGACTCTTGTGGGAGCTCTTCAGGCCTCCGTGCTTTCCGATGAGGGTTTCGTACTCGGCCGCCTGCCTCTCGTGGAGCGCCGCCAGCTTCTCGTGGTCACGGAGGAGGAGCTCGTAGGTGGACCTCAGCTCCTCTTTGTCCTTCAGAGCTCCCTCGCGCTCACCCTCCACGCTGCTCTGCTGGCTCTGCAGCTGGGCGTTCTGGGCCATGAGGGCTGCACTCTGCGAGCTCAGGGTGGAGTTCTCCACCTAAAGGAGAGGACGAAGAAAGAGATAAATTTAATAAGGAGAGATTGTTTTACTGTGATCTGTGAGGAGTACTGAGCTCCTCACATCAGACCCTAGAGGACACACAAAGCTAGTGAAGGTTGTTGCTGTTTTTATCTATAGGTGGCACTGTGTCTCTATTCAGTTTGTTCTCCCTCTTTGCTGTAAGCTCCATCTACAAAGCACCAGCAGGAAAACTGTTTCTTTTCATGTTTCCTTTGTGGTCACAATGGTTTCCTAGTCTCAAATCCCTCTTCAATCACGACTGGTGTGCGTATTCACACTCTGATACTTCACACACACATTCTGTCCAGGTGCTGACACACTTTCCGTGCCTTAAAACAGAAACAGCTTTTTTTTTTTTTTTTTACCTCCAGTACACACGTCGCACACGTACACGCAGCCCACAAACATTAAGAGACGTAGACAAAGCTGCTGTACGGTCAGTGTAAATCCTGTCGCCTATAAGCAGGGTTTGAATTGCTTCCAAACAGGCAGTATAAGTCTAAATCCAGGCGAGCTAAGCAGCCTGCTAAGGCAACTGTACAAACAGACCAATGTTGAATAATAGCTGGATACCTTTCCATTTTGTGTTTACAATTTAGACTTGATTATGTTGTATTATATCATATACAGTATCCTGCATATAAGTATTTCATGTTTGATCTGATCTTCTCTGTCTTTATCATAATTGTGAATTTAGTATTATATGCAGCAATATGAGTTTATAGTGCAACGAAGAATGAATAAAACAGATGATATCAGTCTAATAATTATTCAATCTTTCAATGGAGTTGAAACACAATATCTTATTCGGAAATAAAAAATTACTTTTCCAATCACATTTTGATCTGCTGATGAAGATCACACAATGTGACTGAAAGCTCCAGAGCAGCTACTAAATGGACTACTTGAGGAGAGACTGTTTTGTCGACTTCTGTTTCCAAGGTTAAGCATCAACTCTGGACCTCAACACTATCACTATCACTCCTTAAAGTGATCAAAGGAAATTTAAACGATGCCATGACGTCTACCAAACTTGACCTGCTGATGAAGATCACGTGATGCGATTGAAAGCTCCATAACAGCTACTAAAGGGAACCTGAGGTGCGATTGTTTTTTTCAAATTGCATACGTGTAGTAGATTACCTGCAGCTTGGCGTTCTGCGTCTGTAGTGTCGTATTGTTCTCCTGTAAAGAAGCAGTCTGTCTCTGCACAGCCACTATCTGAGCCTGCAGGTTGGAGCTTTGAGTTTCCAGTTGTTTGAGCTGGCTCCTCAGCGCCGCCTTCTCAGCCTGCAGTGTGGCATTCTGGGGAAGACACACACATCAGAATGCATTCAGAGAGAAGCACAAACCCTAAAGTCACATAAGCAAACCCGATACAGTGCTAACTTACATTCCTCTCCACCTCAATGAGTCTGTCTTTGACTTTCAGCAGTTCCCTGGTGGCTTCATGACTCTCTTTCTCCCATTTACTGACAGCCTGAGGGTCCTCCCCTCCTCTAGGGGGCGAGCTCTGCACCATCCTCTCTTCTTCCTCCCTCTGACGCAGCGCCTCGTAGTTTTTCTTCACCTGGAGAGAGAGAGAGAGACAGGAGTCAACACATAACTTTTTGACATTTTTTGAGACAACAAAATTAACTGTAACTGAGTCCACCCACAGATACCTCAACTTTTCCACTCAACGTTTAGCTTTGGATTTGATTTGTGTCAAAGTTCAAAACACAAACATCTCCCTAAAGGACAGCAGACATCTTCCACTCCTCTCCACCGCTCTCACAGACTCCTGCCGCCTCATGAATAGATAAAGTGGCGATAGAAGTGGAAGAGTGGTTGAATAAATAATGTATTGGCCTTGAGAAGACCTCTGTGTTTTCAGTGTTTCTAGTGTTTTAGACTGCAGGCATGGATTTTGGGACACAGTGTTCCCAAGTGGAGTTTGGTGCGTTTGTGGAATGTGATTTTTTTACTGGTGTCTGGATGTATTTCTATGTTTAAAAGTAGTAATTTGTGTATCTGTTTGTGTTACTGACCGTTTTGAGCTCCTGCCGAAGTTGCTGGTTGAGGTTCGAGGACTCTTGCAGTCTAGCCTCCAGGGCGGCGATCTTCTCCTCTTTAATCTCCAGAGATGATTTCAGAGTCGACTCCAGTTTGGTTTCCAGGAGCTTAAACCTGAAAAATATTCAAGTTAGCTGCGTGTGTGTCTGTAAATACAGATAAAGCATTAGCGTCATAGCCACAAGGCCAACTGACAACTTCTTGGCAAGAGTGTAGCAAGGTGGAAAGATGCTGGCTCAGAAAATCTCCCAAAGGATCATTCTGCAATAGACTCAGATTAATTTAAATTTCAAATCTTGATCTAAAATGGGCCACTTCTGGGATTACTTTTATGGATTCTGATTCTAAGATGACAGATGATATTTATTCTTTTAGCTGCAAGCTGAAACTGTTTTAAGAGCAGTCAGTACTGTGGCTTGTGTGCGCCTGTTTGCAGTGATACCTGTCGTCTGAGCTCTCGTCATGCAGCAGCCTTTCTTTGTTCAGTCCGATCTTCTCCAGCTCATGGGTCAGTTTCTCCAGATCATTGTTCATCTGCTGAGTCCGCAGCTTCTCGCTGACAAGCTCCTTAAAAACACACAAACACACAACTTACAGCCAAGTTCCATTTATAAACTAATAATATAATAAGAGATGATTCGGGAATCAGGTGAAACATCTTATATACTTATATTTGCAGACGTCTGACACCGTGAGAGCTCTTCTTACCTCTCTGAGTGTGATGAGGGTCTTCTTATCAATGGTGCCCTGTTTGACCAGCTCCTTGTTCTCTCTCTCCAGGTCTTTGACTCTCGTGCAGGAGTCCCTGAAGAAGATCATCTCCTTGCCCATGGTCCGGTTCTCTTTCTCCAAGCTGGAGATCCGCTGGTTGTTGTCATCCAGTTTGGAGTCACGGATCTCAGCCTGCTGCCTCAGCCGCTTGTTCTCCTTCTCCAGAAGCTTCTTGTCTTTCTCTAGTTGGCAGCTTTCCTGCTCCAGAGTCTTGTTCTGGGACAGGACGTAATGGAGAGCAGACAGATGAAACATCATTTGCTGGGATTATTTTTAGTTTAAATGCCTTGTAAATACATGTTTGGCTAAAAGAGGACACGGGCCAATAATCAATTTTCACGAATAATCTGGGATAATCCAACTCTGCTGGGAAACATGCTGTGATTTTATTAGCATGAACTAAGAGTGGCAATGCTGCTCAAGTTTATGAACAACAACATTGTAATTTTCACTTTTTATTTCTTTAAACATATAAACAAGATTTGCTGTATCACAATCACTACTTCCAGTCTGCCTCGACTGCAGTTTTTTGGGCCAATCTGATTGACCTCATTCTGCCAGGCAGAATCAGTCCATCCCAAAAATAAGTTAACTGAGGCTGTGTCAGTAAATCCCTTACAGCTATCCACCATTTGAGGTTGTACCTCTTCTGCTCCAGAGAAGAGCGCAGTCCAAAAATGCATCAAATTTCCTAACACTGGCTCAAAATTCAGTTTGTATTACAGAGACTTGCTATTCATGGATCTAATGACAGATTCTTTAAAGTATGTCAGCCTTTTATCACATACTTGGTTAAGCAGTTATAAACTGATTTATCTTCTGTCAAATGTTGTTTTTTTTTTGCCTACCTCCTGCTCCAGCTGCTCCAGGCGTTTGCTGGAGATCTTGAGCTCCTCCAGGTTGCGTTGCAGGGTTTGATTTTCAGTCTCCACCTCTTGCAGCTCTGCTTCCAACTGCTGGATCTTCTTGCTGCTGTTCTCTAAAGCCTTCTGCAGCCGCTGGTTCTCTGTATCTAGGCCCTGGTAACTCACCTGGGAGAGGAAAGGCCAGATATTAAAAGCGTTCATGAACTAATTGTGCCGCTCCCTGATGCTATTATATGCCAGATCCCCTGTAAGTTACCTGTAAAAATATTCACTGGTGATACAAAATTGCAAAAATTCAAAGTGTGATTTGCCTTTACCTTCTTTTTATTTCTCCAAAACACTTCCTGCCACACATGGTTGCATTTTAGCTGTGTCTCACTGATCTCCAGCCTTACCTCTAATCTCTCCGTCTTCTTGGACGAGGCTTTGAGCAGTTCCAGGGTACGCTTCATCTGGCTTCTCTCGCTCTCCAGCTCTCTGTTCTCTGCTTCCAGCTGAGCTGCCTTAGCTCCCGCTGAACGGAGACTCTCTGCAGAGCGCCGAAGCTGCAGGTTCTCATCCTCCAGCTGGGAGTTCTCCTTTTCCAGAGCCTCCAGCTGGAAGGCCATGTTCTTCAGCGCATCCAGCTTCTTCTTCAGACGACGGCCCTCTGCCTCCAGCTCAGTGTTCTCCTTCTCCAAAGACGACACCTACACACACGCACACAAGTGATGGATGAAGACGATCTGATGGTGTTGTGTTATGGCAGACTGAAACTTTCTACTTTATTCTATGCTGCTAGCACAAATTCAATGTATTATTAGATCATGCTTCTAGTGTTTAATATGGACTCTGTACAAATTGTGCAGTAATATCCAATTCCAAGATTTAATTACTTGCAGAACAAATGTTCCAACACAAATAGTGAGTGAGATGTAACAGATTTGTAACCAACAACAGATTTGTCTTTACTGTTTGCTAAAGATGAGTCATTGATCTAAGGGAGATCATAATACATAAAAAACTAAAAAAATGCAGAGGGTCTTAACTATGGATAGTCAAAGATCTTTCTCCCTGACGCGAGAGATAATAACATACTTAAAAAGTGAACATCTTGCCAATCTTCTGGGAAGCTATTCAACTTCAAGTTTAACTCTTAGTAGCGGTTTACCAAGATGCACAAAGCCAAACACAAACATTTCTCATGTAATATTAAATATCTAATATGATGAAACAAAGGCTATTGAAGGTTGTGGGAAAAATAACACAAACTGACTAACAGAGGACACGCAGACATCTCAAAGTACAGACCAGGCAGATTCAAAATGCACCAGACCTTTTCACAGGTGATTCCAAGACTGGCAACTTTTTTCTGCAGGCTCTCGTTGTCCCTTTCCAGCTTCTGCATCTGAATCTCCAACTCCTCCGCTCGCTCACCTTTCTCCTTCATCACTTCAAGCTCTTTACCTGCATGAATAAAAGAAAGATACAAACTTTTCCAAACAACCCATATTTGACCTTGTGAATTCTACATAAAAAACAAGGAACTGGATGCAACACAACAAAGGCGGCCAGATGCTAAAGGTAGCTGACAAAACACTGACTCCTTGAGATTAAAAAGGACAGATGGAGAAAAAACCAAACATCACTCACGTAGTTGTTTCCTTTCAAACTCCATCTTATTGAGTTTGGCGGTTGTCTCGCAGATGGACTCGTGCAGAATGCGATTCTCTTTCTCCACATCCTTGACCCGGGCCTCAGCGCCGACCTGACAGCGCTGACGCAGAGATGACACCGTCTGACCCAGGTGCTTGTTCTCCTGCTCCAGACCCTTCAGCTGGAGGACAGAGACATCAGTTTTAATGACAGCCTAGGGTCACATTTACTCATCCTTAGCACAGTAAACTATATGGAAAGGATTCTAGCTTGCTGTAATGTGACTGACTATCAGCTAATGCTTGGAGAAAGATTTAAGAAATGAAAAGGAAGGCTCAAAGTTTCTGATAAAAACTTCCATAAGAAGCAGAACAGAAATTTAGAAACGCAAAGCACCTTATGAGGATTATACAAACCAACAGTTCATTTGAATATTGTGTGTTTTGCACAGAATTAGTTGCATCTTGTCATGTTAACAACCAATAGGGTGGAATTACCCACAGTAATCTGTAAATGCAGTATTTCTCTGACTTTGCACCTCATCAAGGTCGGATTTTACAAATCAGACGGTTCAACTAATCAAAAGTGTCAGATTTGGGTCTAACAGTCCCTGCAGGCACACAGAGAGGGACTGTAACTGGTCCACCAAATGCCAAAAATCTGTGTAGTCAATAAAACATAGAAGTAGTCCCACTTAATAGTTTTTTTTTGAGCCAAATGCAAATCAATTGCACAAAGATTGCTCTCAAGAAAACTCAGTATAGACTCGAGTGAATTACACAGCTCAGTAATGTTCTTTTCTTAGAGTTTCCTGGAACGAGAATCAATGATGGTTTTGTAGATTGAGCAGTGTACAGTGACGCACAGTCTCAAAGCCTTGTTTGTCTGACTGTGTTGGTGCATCCGACCATACGCATGTCCAGCATACAGACTGCAACGTTAACTGTGTTTTAAAGCACATGAATGCTGGATGTGATTATAGTCATTCTCTGAAGACTGGACCTCTATAACATTAGGTCAACTGCACTAAATTGTTCTGGCATCTGGAACACGGTCGGTCTAATCAGTCAATAATGTAACGTTAAGCAAAAAAAAAGTGGCATTATGGAAAAATGTCATACAAGCAATTATCACTCAAGATTGAATGTACCGTTTCTACTGATGTAAAATTCAAGAATTAGTGTTGGTTATTTAAAATTATGACCATCTGGTTTTGGGATAAACTTCCCTAATGAAATCTGTGTGTGTGTGTGTGTGTGTGTGTGTACCTGTCTCTCAGAGTTTTCTCTGAGCGTTTCAAGAGTTTTCTCCAGTAGAGCCTTCTCCTTCATCAGGTCAGTACTGAGCGACTCTGCACTGCGGAGCGACTCTCTATCTGCCGTCAGTTCACTCTCCAGCTGCTCCAACTGTAATCAATGATAAAGATTTAGTCGGCGCTCTTAATGAAAACAGATCTTTCCTCAGTAATGACTGTAACTGCAACCTGTACGGTTGCTTCCTCTTTAGTTACAGACATCACGATGCACTGTGGATTCTCTCGCATTACATCCTGTGCCGCAGTATCATCTGTATTGTGATGATGCTTAATACTGTGGAGGATGTATCAATAGCACAAGTTACCCTGTGGTCATAAAGAAGTTGGTGCAATTATTAATCCATGATACAAACAAACAAAACAACACCTCATTCTTTCATAACTCTGTAGACAAACACACACAGATACACGTTAAATAAGATCACTGCTGTGCTTCGACTCTACCAGCAGCTGCATTCACATTTTAATGTGTTTTCGCTCAAGTCACTTAGAAATAAATTTCTCACTTTGGATTTTCCTCTTTGTGAGAGGAAAAACACAATTTCATGCTTTTTATTCAGAGGACAGAGAGAGAGGGGCTTATGTTTCTGAAAATAGCTGAGAGACTTCTCTTAGCGAGGGGCGTTTGAGTGTCAAAGACTGGGAAAGAAAAGGCAGTGCAGAGCTGCCTGGATTTACAGCTTTGCTTTCATCCTCCTATCCACCCCTCTCTATACTCTCTCCTTCTTTTTCTTTTTCTCCTCCACTTTCACTGTGTGAAAAGACCAAAAACCAAGTGTTAGAGTGATATACTATGGAGGAGTGTTGGTCCAATATGCTAATCTTAGTGGTGACCCTGAATAGGGACAGAAAATTAAACTGTGATTCCAACTTGGGCTGCAAAGTATCTTCAGACAGATACTTTGGGGTTGATCTCTCTATAGTATACAGCTGAAAATACAAATACTGATAAGTATTATGGCAGTGTTTTGAAATGAATATTATAAAGTGATAGAAAAGTGTGTGTCATTTCTCCAAAGGAAAAAACAACTTAACCCAAACACTAAAAAAACTTCAGTACACAGTCCACTGCTTACTTTCTGGTTCAGTTTCTGGTTTTCCTGGTTGACTTTGACCAGTTTTGACACAGTGTCCTGACTGGCTGCTCCTCTGAGCTCCTCCACAGTCTTCAGCAGGGTCTGGTTGTCTTTCTCCAGCTTCAACAGGCGGCTTGAGGTCAGCTCGTTCACCTCCTCACCCAGAGACTTTTGAGGGGCTGGAATCAATGATGGGAAGAAAACGTGGATTACACATTAATGTTTGAAGAAATACTTTAAAATTTAAATTCTTTGCATTCCAAATAATAAAAACATGCTAATCACTCAAAAAAAAGTTTTAAAGATTACAATAATTCCATCCAAAAAATAATAAATACAGAGCCCTTGGGTCCAATTTTGCACGTCTTAAATCTTTGAAAGTGCCATTTTAACAAACAACCCCCCCTCCGTCCCCCCATACACACAAAGTCTTTATCCAGATCCCTGGCTAGTTAAACCTCTTAACAGCTTTTACAATCCAAATGCACAGATTATCCTCCAAGAGCCACTGAATATTAATTACAGGTCTTAACCAAGTGGAAAGAAAACCCAGTGGAGGCTGGCAAATGCAGAAGAGCCATGGGGATGAGACCAGGGCTAAGAGCCAAAGATGAAAACCTGGTCTGTTGGCTGTCTGAAGCCTTTAACCTGGTCAACTCAGGTGACTGTCAGCTGCATGCTATTTTAATCCAACATCCCATTTGTTGCTTTACTTCACCCTGCTCTCTTTGCTCCAATTTAGCTGCCGGTCAACATACAGAAACATGGTCTTGTATTCCACCTTCTTCTTACCTTCTGCCAGTTCTGGTGTCTTGGATAGTTGCTCCAACTCCCATCCTAGGTGCAGGGACTCGTCCATGCTCTGTTTCTGAGCCATCTCAAGCACAAGGTTCTCCTCCAACAGCTCCTCCATGCGCTTACGGTCCATGTCCCGCTCCTAGAGATAACAGAAATATTTTGAAATAAACATATCCTGAACACATGATTGAACACTACAACTACTGATCCAGACTTCTGATTTGAACCCCAGCTTCTCTATCTCCAACTCTCAGATATCTGCACTGGAACACTGATCAATAAATCCATCTTCTCACCATCTCCAGGTCATGGATCTTGGATTTGAGCTGCAGATTCTCTTTCTCCAGGAGGTGCAGTTTGTCAGATCGGGTCCGGCTAGCATCCAGCTGCTCCTCCAACATAGCTTTTGTCTCCAACAGGACCTGGTTGTCCTCTTTCAGCTCCTGCAGAAACCACCACATCAGCAGAGAATACAAGTTAGACAACAAAACATAAATACTGCAGCTAGAACAAAAAATGTTTTAGAGATGTCCTCATTAGAAAATGTTTATTATTACCTCTAATATCAGTACAATTATCAGAATCTGTAGTAAAAGCTTGCGTGCTTGTGTATTCACACAGTTTGAACTAATATCATTAAGACCTGTTATGCCTAGTTGATAGCTAGCTCTTTTGATACCAGCTGAATGATGCTCAAGTATCCCAGGAGTGTCCTTTAACAAATACTTAATAATATAATAATAGTCTTCTTGGCTTGAAGTAATGCTGTAGCGTGTGCGTGCGGTTGTGTACCTCGACTCTGGCCTTGTAAAACTCAATGTCGTGAAGTCTCTCCTTGTATCGGCTCAGCTCGCTCTCCAGTTTGTCGACACGGATCGCTTTCTCTCTGAGTGCATCCAGCTCGTCACGGTATGCCCGAGCCGACCGAGCATCCGACAGCAACTGGTAGCTCTGCAGGGGTTGACAGTCAAATATTGAGTATGAATACGTGGAAATAAGTATTAAATAAAGACTGATAAGAGAATCTTTAAATAAGGATAAGATATACAATACAATCTCTTTTTTTCTAGTGGGTTCAGTGACTCTCATCTTATACGGCTTATAGATTATCTATTAACTACTAGTCTCTTCTGTTAGAAAATAAACTCCCACACTATAAATTATCATAAACACACATCTAGACACACAAAATCTGCCCTCCATGCTCTGAACTCATCCACCCTGTTAGCCACTCAGCCTGCCGCCTCCTCCAAATCAAAGGCCATGTGAGGCTGTTGCTAGACTAAAGATAGCTCTAATAGCCCCTAATGAGCTAAGTCACTAGCTGGCTGATTAAAGCCTGGCAGCGCTGCAGAAACAAAGTACTTAGAAAAAAGAGGGAACAGCAGGTGAAGTCATATCAAGCTTTGTGTGTTGTGTGCCTGTAGGTGTGTGACGTTCGCTGTGTGACTTGTGGCGTTACCTCTTGCTGAAGCTTTTTGAGCTCCACTTCCATGTTCTCGAGCTCTTGCCTGGTGTCCAAAAGCTGCTCACTCTTCTCCTCTCTGAAAAAGAGACACAGAGGGAGAAAATGGATGAGAAAAAGGAAAAAGTCAGAGGATGTAACCTAGAAACAGGACGGACAGAAAGAATTTGAGGAGGCAGGGAAAGATACAGATCTCTCTGTAGCAAATAAAGAAGGGAAAATGTGATGTTCTTTTGGCTCTCTCGTTTAATGATTAAGATGAGAGCATCAAAAATCATGTGCCAGATTTGTTTTACGGGAGCATACATGTGTGTGTGTGTGTGTATCAACAAGGACTATCCTTTAGGGCTGTTTCCATTTCAGAGCTTGCAGCTAAATCGTTTAATGGTAGTAACCTATTGACACAGTTGCACAGAATAGTTGATTTCATATGATCTGCCTGACTAGCTTTACTATTTTAACGTACTCACAGTATTTTAGTTTTGGTAGCTTGGCATTTTGTGTATTTTTTGATTTTTTCCAGTAAATTTTTGCTACTATATAAGTAAGATGTAGGAGTAATGCAACGTCCGTGAGTTTGAGCATCATTATAGCAAAAAGAAGAGTGAACTGAAGACTCAACTAACACTTGGTCATTTAAAAACTACATGTACCATTGACACATAGCATAGGCAACATTCTTTTGAGCACAAGTTAGATAAATCAGCGACTCACAACCTACTACCCCATTTCCTTTAGCAAAAAAAATAGCCTATTGTGTCGGGTGTGTTTGAGCTGAAGAGGTGACAAAACAAGAGAGGGGAAAGATGGCAGTTAAAAACAACTGAAGAAAAGACAGTACCCTGTGACTACTTCAGGGGTAAACATATGCAAATCCAGCCCTTAGGCTCAAACTCCTGATCTTCCTTTATTCTGGAGAAACTACAGCAACAGATAAGATTAAAGAGGGGGAGAGGAGAGTTTCCATTTTAATATCTGCTATCCAACACTCTCCTGTATCATTTGTTTAAGTGACAGCGAAATAGAGCAGCCTGACATTTGCTGCCTGTGTGAGTTTGTGTGTGTGAGCAAATTCTCCGGGCTCCGACCACAGAGGGAGAATGTGTCACACTGCTTTGAAGGAAAGCGACTGCATTCTTGAGATGGTCGTGTGTGTGTGTGTGTGTGTGTGTGTTTGCATGAAACCGCTCCACTGAACATCTGATGGTCTATTTGATTACAGCTCCCTGAAGTCTTGTGGTGCATCTCAATAAGGAAAAAGGCATCCTTCTTTTCTTGCTCTCCCATTTATCCCCTCCCTCCCACAGCTAACATTATTTGGGAGGTTGGGAGTCGATATGCAGGCAGGCAGGATGTTCCTTTACCAA
Source organism: Sciaenops ocellatus (assembly GCA_033000465.1). Classification (NCBI taxonomy): domain Eukaryota; kingdom Metazoa; phylum Chordata; class Actinopteri; family Sciaenidae; genus Sciaenops; species Sciaenops ocellatus. The sequence goes on along the minus strand of CP136872.1, from coordinate 20,763,643 downwards.
TTTGTGTTTTGTTTCATCAGTAAACCCCCTCCATCTCCTGCGGCCCCCTCCCCATCTCCCTGTCCCCAAATCACAAACACCTGTCAACTCTAGCATGGCAGATTAGCTTTGGGCTCACATTATGGATGCAGCTGGCTCTGCTGCTTATGTTAATGGCTTAACACGCAGTGCATCTGCGCAAGCACAGACACAAAAACTATGCACTGCTATATTTAAAAAGCCAAGGAATAAGAGCAACCTTTATTCTTAGCTAAATAAATGTCTAACTGGTATCATCTTTACCTATATCTTTTCTGTATATCTTAATAGACCTTTTTCACAGTAGCCATTTTGACATGAAATAGTAGGTAAACACAGGTGTTACCAATGATAACAATTAAGGTTTTGTTTCATCCAGCTCAAACAGAGTCAGGGTGCTGCTAAGATCTATTCCATAACCGTAAATCTTGGCCCCATCCAAAATAACGGGTCTTTCTCTTTCTACAGAAGTTGTAGCTACAACAACAAATGCTGTTACAAGATATTTAATATCACCTCAACAGCAAATATATTAGCATCACATGGTTGTGGTTCACCCTTTGTCTACACAATACAATACAATAATACAATATAATACAGCACACACACACACTTGTACTGTATATATAAAATAATGTCAAGTAATCAAAATTAAAAATGACCTGACAACATGACAAATCAACCTTTAAGGTCCAGTGTGTAGGATTTAGTGGCATCTAGCAGTGTAGTTGCAGCACGCAAGTACCGCGCATCACCCTTTCCTTTCAAGCGTGAAGAAGAAAGTATCTTGGCCGCAAGTTTGTCTGTTCAGGGCTACTGTATAAACATTGCAGTTCAACATGGCTGCCTCCATGGAAGACTTTGTGGCATCTGTGGCAAAAACATAATTATTTTTAGGTTTATATAAGAGGATTAGAAACTCATGAAAACATTGTTATGAATATTATATTCCATTTGTGCTGTATTTTATAAATAGAGCTCCTTAAATCTCACACACTGGACCTTTAAAGGACCTTAATGAATTATTCCTGCAGGAACATGTGCTGAATTGCAGTACAGCAGACTGCTGTTCAGTCAAGAACATAATGTGCACATTAAGTTTGGTTGTGGCTAATTCCAGTTAAACAGAACTTTCCTGACTTTTAACTGAATGAGTTACAATTTGTAGCAGTTAATGATCTACTGACATTCAAGTTGTATTGGCTGGTTGAACCCAAAGACTTTACATCAGTAACAGTAAATGAGTGACGACTTTCCACAGCTACAATTCTGTTTCTGATCTATTTACATATTAGGGATATATAAGGGATATAATTCTCGAAAATATGTGTAATAAGAAAGTTTTAGACGCAGATAAATGGAACAAGCACCAAATATTTTTTGACCTAGGATTTGGGTTAAGACTCGTTGTTAAGACTCGTTGTTAAGACTCGTTGAGGAACAGCAGCTATTAATATTCCGCTAAATGCATTTCACGGGTATAAACTCTGAACTGTGTCTGAACTGTAACAGGAGGAGGAAAAACAGCTAAGACGCAGTAGCTTCAACAGAAACATTAACAAACAGACCACTGTGGGAACACTGAACCATACCCCCCGGCTCTGACCTAGTCTCCTTCAGACAAACACAAACACACAGCAGACCACACACCAGACACACACACACACACATCTACATTTGTATGCGGGAGCAATATCTGTGCATGTGCACACACCCAAACACACAACACAACAAACACACAACACAACAAACACACTCCTCTTCTGCCTCAGAGAAGAAACAGCAATCATGTGACCAGACTGCATCAGCACAGAAAGACTTAAAGCCCTTTTTGTCCCGTCACATGACAATGCTTTTCTATCACAGACACCACAGCAACAAGTAAAGCACACTATAGCAACCAACAAACAGAATAACTCACAGGCTTGTCAGGTGTTGTTCTGTCGCCTTATTTAGGTCTACTAAAGAAATCATAATGTAGGTCAAGGGCGTATAAGGGAGATGTCTACAGTGATGAATGTCGGATCTTTTCAGCATTAGAACCACGATGAATGAGCTGAAGCTCACTCGAGAAGAGATGCTTTTCACTCTTTTCATGTGACCGAGCAGAGGGCGACATGCACTCCATTCTGAGTTACAACCAATTGTTAAAGAACCATAATTCTTGTATTTAGCCCTCACACATGCCATTGTCTATGTGAAAATACAGGCCTTTTCCAAATAATTAGGACTCATTTGAATATATTTTCAATTTGTTCAATGAGTTATTCTTACATGATGTCTCTGCTGAAGAACACAGCAGTGGACAAACCCTGCAATCAGTCACTACTATTAAGAGTTAAATTGCTATTTTGAGCTGTTTGCAGATACATTTCAGATGGTTTTGACACGTTGAATGCTTTGAGCAGCTCTGAGAAAAAATTCTAAAACATTTCATAAAAGAAGAAAGTGTTATTAACCACCCAGCCAAATTACAAGTTTATGAAATTAGGCGTCAAAAGCAGTATTCTCAGCTCCAGGACTGTGGGGGCGTGTCTGCTAAATGTGCTGAAGCAATTGCCCACTCGTGGGAGCAGTCAAGCAGCAATTTAGAAGCGACTGAAACGTGTCAGATGAGTTCAGAAAATGACATGACTAAATTTGAAACAGTTTGATTATATAATCTTTACCTCTCTGCTAGGGGTGCAGGGGTATGCTCAGGGTGGCCTCAGCGTGTCATCGAGCCACCCTTTAGACCACCCCAAAAAATCCTGGACTGAAAACTGGTGAAAAACTGTTTTAACCTCTAACTCCACATTTCAGTAATATATCATTCAAAGTCTCAATGTTTTTAGCAACTATTTTCCAACATAATTAATTAATTTTGAAAGAAATCTTGGAATTGCCTTTACACAGACTTTAATTTTAATGTTGCTAAGGTGTATAACTTATTTCTAGTCTGGAAATCAGATTCACTCAAATGTGAAAATGATTCCCTTCACGTCGCAACAAGATGCTGTCTGATCTGACACAGACAGGCATTGGAATCTTGGCACCACTGTGTAAAAGAAGGACAGACTATGAAGTATTCAACAGCTCTTAACCTTCTTCCAACAAAAGAGTTCCTGTCAAAGCATTCAGTATCAACGCCAACCTCATGACGCCAGCCAGTCTGTTAAATTAGATGTTATGTTTGTGCAACATTTAAATACTTCCCCTTGCTCTTTTTCTTCTAACTGACCATTAAGCCTCCGTCTAGCAAGGCATTATGGCACTTTAAAAAGGAAGCTCTATTACTCATAGGCAGAATTTAAAAGGCTTCACCAAGCTTGGTGAGAGGGTGGGGGGTTTACTCATGTGTGTATTTGTGTGGTGCAGTGCGACATCGTAGCAGCCTGATCTCATGTGAGTAATAGTGCTGTAGGAAGGAAATGGATTGCTGGTCTCCATCACTCTTCCTCTCTGCATTGTCACTGTTGTTCTTTCAGCATCATGTTTGAGGCTTGAATACAGTCACTTCCAATAACCTGAGCGCTGACAACTCTGAGCATACACTCAAAGTGAGTTCCCCTCAGGAATTACTAAAAATAACAAAAATGGGGCACCCCATGTCTTACAGTTTAAGATGACAACTGGGAACTGCAATGTCATTTCTTCACTATCACTATCAAAAGGCATAAAATCATGAATAAATAACGATGCCCTAGCCTTGATATTAGGCTGCATAGAGGTACAGAAATGTTAGATCTTTTCAGCATGAAAGTCATAATGAAAGAGACAGACAGACAGACAGATGTCTCGATTCCTGTTGATGTCAAAACCATGATGACCTGACATCATTATTAACAACTAGCCAATGACCAGTTCCCAGTTCAGACCGAAACTGATGACAGCAAGAGAAGCAAAAATGGGAACTACAGTAGAAAACAAGAATCAGGTGAATAGTTATTGTCTAATCCAGCAAATGATCACTTTGTATGTCGTTCTTGAGCTATTCCATGGCTGTAAAGACTGAAAGAGGTATCATTTGTTTTTCTACATTCACTCCTCTTATCTAATCAAGCCGACAAAGCCGTGGCACTCACAGTTCCTGTCGAAGGCGTCTGATTTTGGCCTTGGCATCAGCCAACTCCACAGAGAGGTGCTGCCGGCTTTCAGTCCTCCTCATACTGGGGGAGTCACCGGGAGACTGGGTCGGACAGGGAACCAGTGGAGACAGCTGGACGCAGTCTCTCTCCTGGGTTAACTCCACTATGGTCTGGATGGAAAGAGGAAAAAAAAAAGAGAGGGCAGATAGTGAGATTTCTAGCTGTGTAGATGAGTTAGAGCTCATTAATACAATCAGGCTTTGTGAGTTCACATCTGACTCCTAAAAAAAACAGACTTAGGAAAGAAACCAAACTGTTTTGTACTGTCTGTACAAAACTAAATTAACCAGTGTTGCTATAGTTTGTAACGGCAATAGTTAGAAGTAGGGTACAACAACTGGGTTAGAGGCAAAGAAGAAAGTAGATCCATGGATTCACCCAACGCACCCCCACCACCAAAAACTAGAACAAAAGGCATTAAGGCAAAAAAAGTGCATCCAGTCCCACACACAGCCTATTTTGATCTAGTACCCGTGACAGGAAATGGGATTTTAATTGAGAGCGGCTGGGCTACACAGTGATAATCTGGAGGCTATTAGAACCCCTAACACACACAGACACACACAGACACACACAGACACACACACAGACACACACAGACACACACACACAGAAAGACCAGTTATATCAGTCATGGGCATCTGCACCCTATGGGTTGGAAACTCATTTAATGACGCATATACTCTAAATAAAACGCACTCTCACACACACTCGCACCCACACACCCACACACACACACTCCAGTTAACAGTTGACAGTTTCAACGGTTCTTCCTGAGGCTGCTCTCTTGTGGTAACAGCAAAAAAGAGAAAAAAGTTTCCACATAACTTTAATAGACATAGCCCGTCATTTTCATTCACAAAATGTTTGTAGAAATGTAACAGACATCCACAAACACACAATGAATATGACAACTTCCCCCCCACCACCTATACACCTATAGAAAGAGAACAGACACATACTTAGTAGTAGTTAGTTTAGTAGAGTAGTTCTCAGCCCTGTTTATTGCCGTTAGGCTGATGTTGCCTTAGTGACAAAAGGACTTTCCAACACGCCTCAATAAATCTATGTAAAAATACACCGTCATTACCTCCAGCTGTGTGTCCCTCTCATCCACCAGGTGTTTGAGGTGGAAAGCCAGGTTTCTGGAGAGGCTGTCCAGGTCTTCAGGAGGCATTTCCCCACTTTCCAACCACTGCAGGTCCACTACGTTCTCCTGATTATGAGTCACCTAAAATCAGAAGCATTATATCATCAATAACAAGATGTTCAACAAGATTATTGAGGATGTCTAGGAGGTTGACTATCTTAATTTTGTCTAGTTTTGTTCACTAAAGGGGAGAAATACCTCTTGGATGTGGGATGCTATGGCAGCTTTGGTGTCAAAGTCCAGAGTCTGGATACGCTCAATGTACTCTTCCTTCTTCTCGCACTGTAAACAACAGAGGTGGTAGGGGGTGAAAGAAGAAGAGATGTTAGGTGGGTTGAAGGTCAGCTGGAGGGTTAGTAGATCAAAACTGCAGACACAAGGCAGAAGCTGCTCTTATATACAGGTTTACAGGAAGCAGGAGTTGTATTCAGGAAAGAAGTCTAGTCTTCAAATGGAAAATTATCGTCTGGATCAGACATAGATCATTTTCCCCTCATGCTGGCTGAAGATGAGATTTTGCACTGAAGAAATAAGCTCTTTTGTGCCAATTCTTACTCAGCACCGGGTACCGCTGTGCTGATTGCAAGCTTGAAGCAGACAGAATATAAATTCAGAGTTACTTGCATGAATGCAACCATGGTGTCTTTTTGCTAAAACAATAGGGTCGGTGAAAGGTCAGCGCTCTTGTTTGAAATGCAATGACTAATAGCTGAATGGGGGCTTTATCCTCAAGACAGGAAAGGTCTGCTGCACCATTCACTACACGGTGCTAGCTTTATGAGTTAAGAGTTAATTCATTTTAACAAAGGCAGAAAATGGCTGTAATCAAAACAGGCTGGACCAAACAGTGTGCCACAATAAGGTTCCTGGATTTGGAATTAAATTGCTACAAGATGACCAACAGAAATGATGAACATATAGCAACTAGCTCAACTGAGGACCTTCACAACATGAGGAAAAATCATGGTGAGGAATCATTTTTAGTACCGATGTTTTGAATCAAGCACAAACTCAAAGTCCTTGACCTGAATTACATACGCATATGTGAAGCATGGAAATGTTTAAGTGGACTAAACTGTGCTCTTACCTGAACAGCACAGCCGAGTAGCAGCAGCAACAGTTTCTTCATCTCGTCCAGACCTTGCTCTAATGAAAAAAAACAAACACAAAGATAACGACTATTATGACTACATCCAAACCGCTTGAATTATGTCTGCATAAGACACCAAACAAAATGACAAACAGCATTAGATTATTGTTTCTGCTTTTGTGGTAAAAACACACAGAGAGGTTGATGAATAAATACTATTGATGGATGTTTGACTGATAGCGGTGGAAATCTTTGCCTCGAGCACTTCACCGCAAAATGAGAGCTGTGGTGATTGATGGAGGAGGATAACTGATGATTACATTTATAAGTGCTTTGTAACAAAACATCCCGAACAACGTCATTTTTGTTTTTTGTTCAATCAGAGCTATTAAAAAAAAAAAAAAAATCAATGTAGGTCATAGCAGGTGTTTCATTGGCAGATGGGGTCTTACTCATCTGCCTTCTCTGGCACATCTTTAAATTTATTTCCCTATAAAAAACAAACAAACCAAGTTTTAGTAGATCACAGTTGAAGTGCCACATTTGCCTCACTTTAATTTAGGAAAAAAAATCTCTATCTATCCCACATTTGCTTGGATATTCCAATTGACTAAATGCACACGTTGTTACAATTTCCCCCTCAATAAAACCCCTTCCTCTAGTTACAGTGCCACAAAGTTTTCCACGGGGTATAGTGAGCCGGCAGGATGAACTTCTAGTGCTCTTTCACATGTCAGGACATATTGTCATAAACTGCTGAAACCCACAAACAGCTGCCAGTATGCTGAACAGGCCTGAGCTCATCTGTGGGATTTAGAAACAGAAAACCAGGTGGTGTATGTGTTGGATACACTGACTAAGTGGCATGGTATATGCCTGTTGTGAGCATCTATGGCTATACTAGGAGTGTCCTTTCTCCATTTGAAGCAGGGTGTGTGTGTGTGTGTGTGTGTGATAAGCCAGCTCATCATGTGGCCCATGGGATAGTGAGTGCTAACACTATCCGGCTCGAATAATAATAATAAATCCAGATTAGTGACGGCATGTTTTCTGTGTTCGGGGTGGTCTGTTTGCCTCTCTGTTTAATGGGCCAATCGTCACAGTATGAACAGCAGGCATACAGATAGACAATTATGATCTATGACTTTACCCTTTGTGGGACTTTCCAAATATTTTAAAATTAAATCAAATTAAAAGAATAAAACCACTTTAACATTTCTGCAAATTAAAGACTCCTCCAAGAAATATAACTGCTGGAGAAAGGACTCCAATTCTCTGCGTAAAGCACCAATTTAGAGAGCGACAAACAGACAACCAAGCAGTTCCTTTGGGGGAAAGCTCGGCCTGCCAAAACAGAGAGTGCCCCATTGACAGGATCTATCCGTCAATTTTACAGAATCCTCCATGTAATCAAATCAATCTCTCTTCTCTCGTTCCACATGAATCAATACACACACAAGTCAATGCGCTATTGAGTAAAAGAGACCTTCATGTGGTCATTATGTGGCAGGTTAAATCATCTTTTAAGTGGGAGACCAATATTATACTCATGATAATTATTACTTGATTATAGGTCCAAACCAGGATCAATAATAGGACAAACCAACAGTGATGAGGTTCTTTCACACTGAAACTTTGATCGTGTTGGGCTTTTGGCCACGGCCCAACCAGCTGCTGCAGTTTTCCACCAGCTGTAAGGCAAAATAACCTGATGTGACATCACTGTTTTCCTGTGCATGTGATTTCACTGTTGATTTAGCCATTAAGGGTGGCTAATGTTTGGCTATTTCTATCATGGTTTGGAAATTCAGGTGTAATTGCATTTGTTCTGTACTGCAGCCAAGGAAAGATGGTGAATTTTGTTTTTTCTATGTTCCAGGGAAACTTTCCAACTGTTGGGTTGGGTATCACAGCTAAAGGAATGTATGGAAAATATGTACTAGCTGCTCAAAAAGTCTGGATGACGTCAGTATATTCCAGTAGACACAGCTCTGTCTCAGCCCACACCTTTCTGACATTGGGGCTGCGTACGAAAATTCTTGTAGCTTTCCGAAGTCGACAATCACGGCAATTTCATACAGTGATTGGCCAGGTGTGTGGAAGTTCATTCTTTACACAGCTACCTCTGTCACTTTTTGTGTGTATAACTGAGTGCAACACTATAATTGCTTTAAATATCGCCTCACCCTCAGTATCGTGTCTCAGTCAGTCTCTTTGACAGCAGGCTTTTCACTCCTACGTTGGCTGTGTGGCTGAACAACTCTAAAAACTTTTACCTGTCAGACAACACGTCGTATGAACTGCTTGTTTAAGCATACCCGCCTACGACAGCTAGAATTACCTTGTTTAAATAACTACGCCTGCAAAGGGTTGCTTATACCAAGTAGCACCCATACATAATGACGGATTTATGGATGTTAACTGCATTAATGTTGGAAAACCTCAAAAAGAAAGAAACTTGAGATTCTTGCACGTTATCCTAAATGTAAATGCAAACCTTATTTCCATAACTTAATGTATTTTTAATGCAAAGTATTTATTTCTAGAAAATACTGAAGGATGAAGGACTTGTTGTGAACAGTTTACTGATGAATAATCAAGAGGGTGTCACCATTTTGTGCTTAGTCAGTAGTAGAAAAAAGAATAAAATGAAACTCTTAATCAGGACCTGCTACAGAAGGGGAAATATTAAGTGTATAAAGAAAGTTTGGTCCTAGAAGGGTGACGGGAGATATAACCTAATTCTCACAGCTGCAGGGCTTAATGGTACTCTATCAGAGGCACAGGAATCTATTCTAGTCAGGGAAAGGATTTAGCTCAGCAAATCTACTGGAGAAACATAGGCGAGATAAGGAACCTTACAGGACAAATAATTTATACAGCTAGAGAGGAAGAACAAGAGAGAGAAACGGTAAGAGGGAGAGATGAAAGGAAATGAGACAAAAGAGGGAAAGAGCACAGAGCGCAAGCAACACAAACACACAGGAGGGATATAGAAATAGGGAAACCAAAAGAGAGAGAGAGAGGGAGGGAGCAGGAGGAAGGCAAAGAGGCAAGGTTGAAAATAGAAAATCTCCCTCCAGCAGCAGCAGCAAGGAGGAGGCTTCAAGGAGGCGCTACCATCTCTCTGCTAGCTCATTTTCTCTGTCCCTCTCTTCCTCCCTCTCTCTTACACTCATCCATCCATTTATTCCATGCAACATGCATCCACCCACCCTTCCTTCCTTCCTTCCTTCAACATTGTTACAAATCATATGCACCTCCCGAGCGTCTGCACTCACTCATCTAGGCTTCCTTTTTCATCTCCTTTCCTCCCTTCCCTGCTGTATCCTCTTAGAAGGAAACAAGAGGTCAGGCGGACAGTGACTAACCCTTCCTCCTGCCGTGTCATTGTAGCATACAAGGATGTGAGTCAATAAGACAAAGAAAATTAAATGTGCGTTTGCAAAATGTGCAATCAATTGCTATGACCCCTTCCTCTGTCGTGATGAACAGGGTCATTCAGGGCCTGATGACTTGCATGTCAGTGAGAAAACTAGTAAAAGAAATCCGATATTGGTTTGACGGCATGCCAGAGTGTGTTCATCCCATCTCACTGGAGCACACCACAGAGTTGGCTGAGCCTTATTTTCAGATTATTGGTGGGCATTTGTGTTTTATGGCGAGATAGAGTCTCCAGCAACATCAAAGACAGACAGCCCGGAGCTGAGGTCAGCGTCACAAACAACAACAAGGCACGCAACCAAAGTTACACAATGAGCACTGAACTGGCTAAAGTTCAGTAGTTACTGGTCAAACTGCTATTTTCTCCTGTTTATCTTCATTGTTTCATTCTCATAACTTTCTACGGCAAATCTAGCACATCAGTCTTCTCAGTCGTACACACACACACACACACACACAAACAATTCTAGTCTATTCTTTCTGATGGAGACACCAAAACATTATGAAAAGAGTCTGTATAAACACGCCAAACAGTCGCCTACACACATGGAAGCCTTGTTTAACTGTTCTAGCAAAAATAATAGGCCAGACTCTCACTCTTCGGAACACACACACACACACACACACACACACACACACACACACACACACACACACACACACACACACTTCATTTTATGCTTCCCGTCAGCTGTCAACAGTTGTCTTTACAGTTGTCGCTAGTGCTAAAATGATTTCTGCTCATTGAGGGGGCCTTTCATTTAAACCCGTGTTCTGATTCATGTCCTCCATATGTTCGGCCATATTTGTTCATGGAGTGTATTTATAAAAGATTTGTACATGGCGATGAGGAGATGTCCTTCAGTGGGAGTGGTGGAGAGAGAGGATATGATGTTTTTGTCATTAATAACTGAATTTATGCAATAAAGATGCCTCGAGACTCGAGTGAAGCAGCCACAGACCAACAAAAACATTTGGGGTGACAGAACACTGATAGCAAAACACATTTTTGAGGGGAGAGATTGAAGTTTTTAAAAGATCAGACCAGATCACTGTTGAAAATTCACAGGCTTCAAAACAGACTAAACAAAGGAGACACTGTGCATGCGTGTGTGTGTGTGTGTGTGTGTGTGTGTGTGTGTGTGTGTGTGTGTGTGTGTGTGTGTGTGTGTGCGTGCATGTGCAACATGTGCATGCAAGCATACTCACTACTTGCATGCACAAGGGAGTGTGTGTGTCTGTGTATCTCACTGTGCGTGTACTACACAAGGCAGACCGAGGTAAATCAGAGCCGGGTGGGGGGTGGGCAGGGATACTACAGTGCATTCCCACTGTTCACTGTTTTGAAGAGACCCCTCCCCCCCATCCAAACACTAAAAACGCACACACGTGCATGCACTCACACACATGCAAAGTCGTCCCCTGCCCCCTAACGAGAGCATAATAAAAGCCACATGGCCAATGACTTTCAGCTGGCAGCCGCTGAGCCACAGAGCCAGACTCCACAGCCACCGCTGGCCTGACTGACTGACTGATTATCTGACAAGCTAGAGGGTAAAAGGCAAAAGAAACCCTGAGGAATGCAGTCTAATGCTTTCTGCCTGCTCTGGTCCACTAGCTCGGAGCTGCCCTCCACTCTTGTCAGCGTCGGGTAGACTATCATTTTTATTTAATATTCACTTCAGCCATGTGTAACGCCGCTGTGTGAGGCTGCAGATCTGGAAGATTTTCAAGGCTGTTCAGTTCAATGAAAGAATCCCTCTTGGCTCCATAACACAATGACTAGACTGGTTTATTGCAGGAATTCCTAAAAGGGATTAGTAAAAAGCCAAAAGAAAGCTGAGTAATGATGGTTGTTATCACTAAGAGTTGAACAAACATGTAAAATAACCCTTTAAAAACACTTTTATATTGCAATAAACTGGTATTAAACAGAAAACACAACTGCGCATACAAATGCGTGTGTCCTCACCTCAGCCCTATTGTTCTTTTATTTACCCTTCAGGCCTGTGGGGGCGTATGAAAATTAACAGAGGTAACCGTGACCATTGAAAAGCGATGAAAACCCCGAAATAACAGCAATGGTTGTGGTGAAAGTGTGATAAAAGCAGCTGAGGGAGGACAAGGATTTAGGAGCCGTTTCATCTGCTTGAAAAGGGTAAAGATATCCTTCAACAAGCCCTGCCAGCTCAGCCTGGAAACAATTCACTTTGAAGAGCTGATGATTACATATGTACACAAAGGCTATGTATATTTATATGGATACTCTTTTCCAAAAAACAATCCATTGACCTTGTAGTGGTTTTAGCAAAGGTTTTGCAGTGGGACTATTGTTTTTATGGCCATTGGCTGAGAGATTTTTCATCACATTTCATCACAAAAAAGCTTTTATTATCTTTTATCTCCGCAGCCAGCACGCCATTGACCTTAAAATGATGGCCTGCTGTTTAGTTACCCCCCCCCCTCCCCTCAATGGCTTCATCAAGGTCACATTGAAATATCACGTAGCACTTGGGGCTGCAGAGGTCAAGCTGCTCAAAAATGTTTGCATGAAATCAAACACTTGACGCTGCGCTACAGTTGCTTTAAGGCTGCTCAGACATATCAGATAACATGGCGGGGTTCATTAGGTCAAAGCTTTGCTGCAAAATGGTTAAATGAATTTAACACTTCAGGTAATAGAAGTCTACAGATTTAGCCTGCCTTCGTTTATCTGTCCTCTTCATTACGCTGTGGAAGTTTGTTCTTGTAAAGAAGCTATTAAGTGCTATGAACAGCGTTGGACAAGAGACTGAACCAATCAATTTAACTAACGGCAGGAGTATAAATATACAGCTAACTCTCTGGAATACCCTGTTCAGTTGAAATATGATTATTTAATATTTCTATTAAGTTTTTGTACCATTGTCACATTATGGACAGATAAACTAGCGCTCTGGTTAATTGGTGAAGTCTGTTTGTGTCTGAGAGGCAGAAGTTATCCGTTATCTGACTCATTAAGGTCATCTGTAATGTCTTTAACCTTCTTTCTGAATATTTTGTTCCCCCAATGTATGTTAAAGTCCCCTATGAGGACTATCTCCTCCTTATAAATCACATTCTTTAAGAACAGTATTCATAAAACATATGTCAGAAGATAGTGGTCTGTATGGGGCTGTTATAATAGAGGACATAGTTGGAGAAATATTAAGATTCAGCCACATACACTCTAAGTCATTGGGCTGTTTGCAGTGCATTAGATTGGACTTCAAATGGTCTTCAGCATAAATTAACAATCCACCCCCTCTGCCCTCACTCCTGTCCCTGCTGAACAGATTATAGCGAGGGATGTGAGAGCCCTTTAACCATGTCTCGGAGAAACGCATGAAGTCAAGGTTAGAATCCATCATCAAATGCTCCAAATGTGCTTCCTCAGAAATAATACTTCCAACATTTCAGCAACCACATAAATGTCCTTTTGGCAGTGAACGTATCAGATCATTTTAGCAGTATTAACCGTTTTACTTGCCTTTGTTTTTATGGGCTAGATGACCTGAGTGACCCCAATATTTTATCCGTGAAACTAACCAATTAATCTGTCCATATCCCATCACCTCAACAATAAAATCAGCATTTTCCACTTTCATCTATTAGATTTCCTTTAAGTCTGTGATTGTGTCCAATTTTTAAATGACAGATAGACAGATATCCCAACACTGAGCACATGGAGAAACAAAGAAGTCAGTCAGAGAGAAAGTCACTTGAAACATCAAAACAACAGATAAACAGGTCTATTGTTGTAATCCAGAAGAAGTGCAGACTGCCAGTGTCCTCTTTGTGAACTGTATACATGCTCGCTGCCCCTGTGACTCAACTAGAGGAATGTCTTGGAGCAGGTATGAATAATTTTTTTGTTTTGTTTTGCTCACGTTTAGAGGCCAAGATCACTCAAATTAAAACCTGCACAGCACTGGTCAAAGTATTAGTCTGTATAACGTTGTATGTTTACTGCATTGACACTTACCAGACAGAGGGTTCCGGCCTAGTACCAGCACATTTGGCAAAGGCATCATCACCAGCTGCTGGAGGGTCTCCTGTAACACAAAAAAAAAAAAAAAAAATATTTAGCTTTTAAAAAGAATTATGGATACAATTTACATGACTAACAAAGTCCAGGTAAGTATTTAATTATTAAAAGAAGTTTTTGAATGCTGGATTGTGCTCAATATGTCAATAAAGATTATTTTACATTTGATAGCTTGTGTGATTTTCAGGAATCATCCTCATTTGATACATCCTTTGGCATTACAGTACGAATATAACACTATAAAGGCTGCAGACTGTAATATCATCTCTAATCAAAAGCAGTGATAGCGAGTGTCAGGCATGAAGTATAAGAGCTTATAAAAAGATGATCAAAACAGCAAAGAGGACAGCAACATTAACATTATCAATCTCTTTTAGAGGACAAGAGTAATGGTCTAATGTGCACTGATGATGTCATCCAGTGTGTGTTGTGTGTGTTAGATGATGCAAGTGACAGCGGTGTTTATGTGGGTTAAATTGCTGGTGTGGGTTTTGCTGCAGGGCCTCCCCCATTCACATGTCAATCATGAAAACCAAAATGAAACCATGAGCTGCAATTTTCAACACTCGTGCAGACGCATGCACCAATATACACATGTCTACACACATACACACACACACACACACACACACACACACACACACACACACACACACACACACACACACACACACACACACACACACACACACACACACACACACGTACAGACATGGCGGCAGAACTTCATTCGTGTTTTGGTTGAAGACAAATGATGAAATTATAGGCACGGCAATAGTGCACAAACAAGCAACAACAAATGACTTGCATTCATGTTATTACATAATTACATTGCCTAATCTTTTCCCTAACCAACATGATGCAAAGTGTGTTTATTCAAAAACAACCAGGATAGCCATTTTGGATGGTGATGCATTATAAATCGTCCATGAGGCGATGACTCATCAACAGTCTGCCAACATATTTTCATAGTCTTAACCTTTAGGGCAGTATAATCCTAGTCCAAACAGTTGTGTTGGTTGGTTTATTTAAGCAGAAAGGACGTGAATGTCAGCTAACTTGAATATTTCATGTCTACCTGTTGGAAAAAGAGCAGTTTGAACTCATCTGCCTCGACGGTTCCACTATACTATGCAGGTTACTGCTGATGTCATGACAAAAGAGGCTTATATAAGTAAGGGGTTTTGGAGAAGTCCCGGCGTAACCATCTGTCCTATACATATTGCATTACCTCATTGTGGAGGTGAAGGGGGAGGCAGGAAATCTGACGTCATCTGGTGGTTTAGATTGGTTAAAAATAGAGCCACATCTGTGCTGCTTTCAAGAGTTCCAAAAATAATCAACCAAGTACGTGTGTATATATATATATATATATAACATAGTTATTGCTAATGGCAAGTCAGAAGGAGGACACTGTACTTAGCAGTATGTTCTTTATGTGTCAGAGACTTGTCCACAAGCAACATAAGTTCCCTTTGTTTGAGATTTAGCACTTTAACAGTCCCTGACCTAATAATTAATACCGTATGGTCAATATTACCATATTCATGTATCTACGTCAATGCAAATGTTTCCTGAGCTGCAGTTTGAACAGAATGTCAAATTTCCTTTCTTTAACATCATGATTCAGTTCCTCTTTACTCCTGTATACCTGTTTTTCTACACAACATGCTTGTTTGAGGAAGCCACATGTGTCACTGTTTTTCCATGTTAAGGGAAATGTATTCAGTACAGTGCAAACACAACTTCAGCTTTATATATAGCTTATCAGAGCTTGCAGCAGAGGCGACTGACACTTATGGTCGTATAAACCTTTTGTTGGCTGTTTTATTTGATGCTGAGGCAGAAAAAAAACAGCAGTTTACAGAAGAAGATGGTAGATTTGCAGCGTATCACTCACATCTGGCTTCAAGCTGATAGTAGCACAGAGCCCAAGAGATAGACAAACAAGGGACTACAACAAGATGTTATGCATCATACTGTACTGTGAAGTATTTTTTGTGATAGTGGGTCTAGTTATGCAGGTAACTCATGAGGAGGGATTCAAGAAATGTGTGTGGAAAAGTACCTGTGCAAAATCTTAAGAGACAAACGTAAAAATAAAAAACAAATGTAGTTTTGTAGGCGCTGACTAAATGTATTCAAAAGGAGACTAAAATCATGTGGAACAGACCAACGTTTTAACCCCAAACACACAGAAAAGCTTCTACAAGCTGAGGTGAAGGTCAAAAGTTTGACTGATGGTCAGTCACAGTCATTAGGTTGGGAGCACTGACCCCAACTGCCTTGTCTGTCTATCCCTTTGTTTACACTGGACACTGGCGTACGGGGCATGCAGAGAGACAGGTCATGGTGTGTTATGATTGTATCCTTAAGAAAATAACCAGCCAAACCTGTCAAGAGAAAATCTATGGGACTATTACTTTTTCAGATATGCAGTAAAGATGGATACTGCCATTATGGTATGTAATAATATTATATGGCGACCGTACTGCTGCTGATGACTAATATCAGTTCCAGTCAGAAATTACCAAGAGCCATAATGTCTGAAGACAGAGACAGATTGACTCAACAAGCGTCAGACAGGAATAATCAGCGTAGCTCAGAAAGGCACAGTTGGCGTCTCACAGAGAGGCATTTGGTGCGCCTGACAGCCAATCCACCATGCAGAACTCATGACAGGCGCTTTGGGCACAATCAGCTGAGACTTGAAAAGGGCAAAGGAACAAAATCAGGATCATCAAAAGAAAACTAGAGAGCCTAGAGTCACCCAAAGATCTAAAGTTTTAGGATATAGTTGAGTCTTTAATATTTTTCGAGGAGACAAAGATTTATTCGATAATACTTAATATATTACTAGAAACCCTGGAACCAGCTAAGAAAAAACTGGATTGTTAATTCCACGTGTCACATTTGTTGTATGCGCGCTGATGTTATACACAGAGACGGCACACAGATTGAAGTCTTTTAAGGACAAAACGCGAGCGTTATTTTTACATATCTTGCGGGCTTGCTCTAAATGCTAATTGTGCTTTTAGCTTTGAAGAAACTGATGAGTCACCACAGAGAGGAGAAGTCTCAACTGGATCTTCAGTTTGACAACAACACACAAAGACACTTGTCTCCTTCTCCACAACCACCTGTCTCACTTCTGACCATCTACACGCGCTCACACCTGTCTCCTTCAATGGCAGCATGTGTTTGCTGTGCAAGCACGACATTTCAGGCTGTGCTCAGTCTTTTCATACCACCCAGACATAATGTAACGTATCACTAAAGGTTCACACACTGCTAGGGATTATCTTTTACGTGTTTAACTTTACTGTACTTCTGGCACTCTTGTTCCAACCCCAAATGATTAACTGACTTCCCCTCTTTTAAGTTAAAGAGTGTTAAAAGGAAGGATGTGCACTGTACAAAGTCATCAGCCTAGTGCAACACTATGTCTATTTAGCACTACTATTCGTCCCTTCATTAGGGTCCAATGAACTGCTCAGTATTCCTCTGATCTGCCTTGGTGTTAGCTTGGAGCTTTAAAAAAAAAAATCCCACTACATCATGAATATCTGATGACTTTTTTATCAGTTTTCTGTATCTGATGGTTAAAAGACAGATTGTAGCACTACAGGACTAATGCAGACTATATACTTGATAGATGCTCAGAGATCTACAATAATATCACTGTCTTTCCTGCAGAGCACAGCGCTGTCACTGCTTTATCTCTTCCAACCTAATGTGCACAGAGTGGTGTGCAGCACAATGTCTGTATTTCATGCCATATGGAAAGGGAGATGAAATCACAAGATACAGACTCCAGGGCTCTGGCTGCTTGAGGAGCTGGAGATGGAAGACAAAACAAGAGCTGCATACTATGCAGATAAGTTCCAAGCACCTTAAATATGCTGCTAGTCCAATAGCGTGTGTGTACATAAATGACTGTATTTCATGCTTTGAGGATTTGCTGCAGGCTAATAACGCTAAACTACAGTCAACTAATATGCCTCTTGGATTAGCTAGCGAAGGCTTAGCTCTCATCCATAATACATGATGGACACTGCAGGAGGGAGACCAGCCACTGCACTGCTCATGTCATGGCGATGTGCTGCAAACACTGACAGGCATGCACACACACATATGCTCACACAGCTTTCAAATGGAAAGCTTTTCCTGCCTCTCTGTAGCTGTGACAGCAGAAATGTCCAAGGCTCAGTCACTGTGTCACTCTCCCAATATTCACTATCTAAATCATATCCAGTGCACACATGGGGGAATGGGGAGGGAGAGAGGGAGTGGATGATGAGGGAGAGAAATGGAGGAGAGGATGAGAGGGAGAGGGAGGGAGAGAAAGAGAGAAGCAGCTTTGATTCCATCACTTCTCACTCCAGGCACGCATGATTGAACTGCCTCCTCCTCCTCCTCTTCTTCTCCTCCTCCTCAACACCCCCCAACCCCCCCTATCCTACACTATATATTGCTGTATTATTGATTCCAGCAGGATTCACAGCTCCTCAACACTGGCTCCTCTTCCGTCCCACAGAGACATTTAGAGAGACTGAGATAGAATGAGGCATCGGTTAGAGGGGAGCCGGTCAAACACAATGGAATTTACTCATTCGGTCTATTTTGTCTGCATGCATACGGTGCGCAAAGAAAGAGACGCGGTATTGGGCGTGTGCGTTCACCTGCAGTATATGTGAGCAGTGAAATCAAATCTTCACATTAGCTCTGCAGGTCTGTTAAGAATCCTTGATATCCTTTAACAAACATATTGATCGGCCTCACCCTCCCTCTATAGTGCTGAGATATTCCTTCTGGTAAGTTAATATCCGGCATCCTAAGTTCAAACCAAAGCGAAATATGTACTTTAGAATATGTTTAAGAGTAAATTGCGGAGGCAGACATATAAAACTGAAATTATACGGAGCTCTGAATCCTGCTCTATTGTCTTAAGTTAAATGTGTGCTGACAATAGAGATAATATTCTGCTGATTTGCCAGTAACCCAGCAGATGATGCTCTCTCTCTCTCTCACACACACACACACCCCCAAATGCAATACATGGCCGTGCTAAAATAAATAGTGCACGTTCTTGTACAGCAAGTGTGCGGCTTGTGATAAAATGCCAGGTTATAAGGTTATAAGGGTGCTGTGTTAATGTCTCACAGAAGCCCTGTCTGTTAAACTACAGCCCTCCACACACACACACACACACACACACACACACACCTCCCTACAACTCCTCCCCATCTATCCACACAAGCACAAGTTCCGCTTCTGGCACAGCTTTAACAGGGGGCTAATTGTACTGTTACTGTGTGAGTGTGTGTGAGTGTGTGTGTGAGTGTGTGTGTGTGTGTGTGTGTGTGTGTGTGTGTGTGTGTGTGTGTGTGTGTGTGTGTGTGTGTGTGTGTGTGCCTGAACCCTGAAAGCCTGAATCACACCCATTCTGCAGACATGGGTTGTTACCATAGAAACGAGGAGATGGGTTTATTCTCCCCATGCTAGCGTGTCTGACACACATAGTACAGTACATGTACAAATGCACATGCGCACACACACACACACACACAGACACACACATGAGCCCTCTCCTGGGTATGGCACTGCGGACTTCTCTCCTACTGAAAAATTGCAGAGATTATGAACTTGAAAAGGTTATTACCACCAACAATGGGAAGGAGGATGCTTCCTCTTTCTATCACATCTAACACACACACATACACACCACTTAACACCAGATCTCAATACATCCCCATGAACTGAATCAATGCAAAGAAAGCTTTCCCTGCTGTTCAGCACCGTAATAGACCTGTAAGAACACAAAAGGGGGTTTGCGCACTGCAGTTCAGGGAGCAATGAAACATCCCTCCAGTAGCTTATTGGATGGATGACTAAAAGTGTTTTCTAGCTCTCTTTTTCTCCCTCGTATTTCAGACTCTTCCACTAATATTTAAAAAAGGTCAAGAGCAACTGTCTGGATGCAAGCTATCCACAAGCAGCCAGGGTCCAGTCACGGTTTAATCAACCTCCTTAAGTAAGAGTGGCTGTTTAATTACCTAGAAGATCAAACATATTTGGTCATTCATCTTTTTTTCTTTCATTTAAAAAAGTGAAATAAAGTCAACAAGCTTGTTCAGCTGCTAATTAATTAGATTTGACCCAACAAACAAACTCAACAGTTGCTCCTGGCTCGACCGTAACCTCAGCTGAAAAGAACAGCAGGCGGGGTCTACTGTCAGCCAGATGGAGTGATCATCTCTTACACGAGGAGGAGGAGAGAACGAGCCATTAGTACCCTGTTTCTTTTGTTCTCCACCATTATCTATCGGCTAGAGTGCTTTTTACAACAAGAGCCCCCGAGGGTTGAACGAGCGGACAGGCTGATCCTGCTGCTTAGTCTCAAAGGTGGAGGCAGGTGGGCTTGGGAGGCCTGACCCCCCTCCACCACCGCATCACCTCAGGGCTTCACGCTGGCTGTAAAAGTGGCTGTGATAGTTGGTTGCCTGCTACAACCTGGATGTTTGGTTGTTACAATAAAAAGTGGTATGAGTGAGTGAAAATGGGCAGAGAGGTGACTCCTGCACACACGACCTACATGGTCTAGTTCAGTGATGGAAAACAAGAACCCAGTTTCTAGCTTCCCCTTAATACAGTAACTCTGCTAGAGCGTAAAAATAGCTCCCTTTAACCATATGGGAACCTACTCTACATCAGAACTGCCACAAATTCCCCTTCACATGTACTCCGTCTCGCTGAGCACACACACAAAGTAGTGCTTGCGTACACTGTTATTTTGGTAAGCCAATACTCAGTTCCCATTCGAGGCTGTGATTATATGATGTGATCGGTGAGTGATTCTGGGTGTAAACGGGAACGCTGCTCAACATGAAGGTCTTGAAAGCTCAAAAACAGCGGGGATGTCTGTGTACAAATGTGTCTCAAGAGTCAGTGAAGGTTTGTTTACAGTAAGTGGCTCACTAGAAAGCCGGCGGCAATAAATGACACTGACATTTACTAGAATACCTCCCGTGTTGCTTGTGATCAGAAAAAGTCAAATCTGTTTCTGCTTTTCATCAGGCTAACTTTTAACTTTGATCAGTGTTGCACAATGAGGAATAAGGCTAAATGATTAATCCTTTTTAATACAGTCAAATATTTGATTAGGGAAATTAGTCATTATTGTCTTGTAGTCTGGTTTTTCTTGCTGCCAAACAAACATGGTATTTACATCTACTCAAACACAAACACTATAATGCTTTTAGGAACAGAACAAAAAAGAAACACGGCTTAAAAGCTTAAAATTTATGTTACCGCTTGAACCAGACACATCAATCTAATTCACATCTGAATCAAATTATATTCCCTTACTTTCCGGACTCCGTTAAGAGATGTCTGACTGCCTGTGAGTGTTAAAAACTCTAGCTAGTTAGCTAGCTGCTACAACATCACCACCATCAACAGGATATTTTGATGAGAGTGTGCAGCATGTGAGTCTGCATGACAACACACATTTAGCCTGCAGCTACGAGCACATGCCCTAATAAACTGATTTTCTCATGACTGACGCTGAAAGGAGCAGCAAGATCAGGAGCAAATGGGGAAATTCCAGCCTAATAAAAAGAAGATATGTATTTTAAAAAAAAAAAAAAAGATTGACCAAGTTCCTGTTCAGATGAATAACATAACTGCTGGCTTGAGGAACAACCTGTAATAACAAACTAAAATAACAAGGAATGAAGATTATTTTCCATTTCATTTTTGATTAAGCCAAAACAAAAACATCCATCCATAGCTATAGTATGCTGCAGCAGATTGATTATGCTTGTATGCAAATGAGTGAAGGTCAGAGAGTGTGCTGTAGGTGTGTCTGTACGACTTCACTCTGGCCCAGGAACAGAGCATCTTTGTGAAACTTTCGGTCAACAAGGTAAAAGGCGAGCCTCTTGTGCCTCAAAGCAGGCAACAGTAGAGCAAGCGGCATTCCTCAATTCTTCTTCATCTTACTAAATGTTTCACATTTGCAGAAATATGAGAATAACACATGATAATTTGTAGTATTTTAGAAGGGAAAAAAAGCATGTTAATGTCAGTAATTAAACAAGTGAGTTCTCTCAGCGTGGCAAAAAAGGCAAGGGCGTGAGACAGCCAGGTCATCACAAAGGTTCAGGTTTAATGCTAGCGTAGAGGATGCAGATTGTGACAGTTGATTTCAAAATCAAAGACTGAATGCTCATTAAATAACCAACAAAGACCAAATGTGAGAACAATTTTGCTCAATTTTGCTCAAGACTTATGCTTTTCTGAAAGAAGTGTCAAAAATATTCTGAGATTCTCAAAACACCTATAGAAAGCCTGATAACCTATCCGACTTTACCCATTTCTCAGAGCCTTACCAAACCAAGCAAAGCATTAGGGCCGGCCCCGCTCGGCATGAATGGTGGCCTCTGTTACCCTTTAAACAGTCTAAACAGAGCTCCCAGCTTTTACACCACACCCCAAACCAAAGCAGAGGCAAAGAGAGGACAGAACTGCTCTTATTTCAAAAAAAAGTAACGGCTAGGACTGGAGCAGAGAAAATTCTTGCTTTTAACTGCACAGCAACGCACATCAACCTGTAATCAAACAACACTGAATCATCCGCCGGAGCTCAAAGATTTCTGTAACAACTAAAGTACCCATTTTTATCATTGGAAAGAAAGGTAAGTATCACCCCTCACGTTAGTTTGAAAGAGTAGTTTTGACACTGAATGGCACCAGATGCTCTCTAAGCCTGATTTTCATAAACCAGGATAAAGGGATTCACTTAGCAAGCTTTGAGAAAAGACAGTAAAAACAAAAAGAATTTAGTTTAGCTGGCGGCTCCGTATTACACCCCGCCTTAAGAATGCCAAACCAAGGCCACTAAATTAAAAAGAGGCCCAGCGTATATTTGGACTGACCGCCAGAGAGATGTAACCTTCAGTGGACTCTGTTGGGCAGAAATGACCAAGCAACCGGAAAAGTTAATATCCCACTAAGGAGACAGATATGCGATAATTGCTGGCGTGAACATTTGCCCTCACTATCGGTTAGGAAATATGTTACTGCAACCCTCAGGTCTGCTTTTATGCAACATTAAAAATACTGAACATTCAGAAGGACAGGCGTGCACACGCTTACAGCCTTAATCTGAAATCAGAGTCTGAAGCCTGTCTAGACATTGACCTCCTACACAATCTGCTGTACTGGAATGATAACAGAGACTTTGATCGGACACACAATCCTTATGTATAGCCCAAGAGAGCCCATGCTATGAAATGAAAACCAGTATTATTGAAATTCCTGTCCTGTGCCAGTTGACGTTTCACAACTTCTGCAAAAGTGTTTCCCATGTGGAAAATGACACACATACACACATCTATACACACACACACACTGCTAGGGTCACATTTCATACAGATGTACACAGGGAGGAGGAGGAGGAGGAGTGGAAAAGTAATGAAGGCAAGGCATGGGGGAGGAGAAAGGTCCTTAACTGGCTGCCTCTGATGGTTCAGAAAGGTTAATGAATTAGCCATCTCATGACACCAGAGGATCCTTTGGCGAGTCAGCAAGGGCTGCAATTCAATAAAGTCTGGCCCTCCAGACACTCTGAGTGAAATATAGAGATTTTATAGAGGAGACAACATGTCTATGGACAAGAGCGCACTTTGTTTAAAAACCATCACTGTGGGAATTCAGCTCATGTAAAAGAAAACATTCAGTGATCTCCTTACCTAGAAAGTGGTTTCGAACCGATTTTGATATAAGATTACTCCAGAAATGTATTTAAATTAATCTTAAGTGAGATCAATTTATTGAATCACAGGAAGCAACCATCCGTACAAGGCTTCCACTAACTCCCAGTCCTCTTTCAAAGTGCTGAGTAGTACAGTAAATTGAAAACCTGCTAAATCCATTAGCCTATGACCCGACTGGTTCTGTTTTCGTCCATATGGCACGGCTGGAAATCTGAAACCGATCAGCAACAAAACAACCACAGGAAAAGGAGACCACCACAAAACCATATATCAAAGCCAATTTTCCTCCTCATTACCTCAATAAGAACCAGTTCCTTTAAACTTCAGAGTATGTGTGAGTAGGTGTGTGATCCATTAAGTATTTAGACAGACAGCTGTTTTTGGCTCTGTGATCCAGCACATTCGATTTGTGTTGAAACGATGACAGAGTCGACTTTCAGCTTTAAAAGGGTGTAGACTCCTACTTTGGGTGAACAATGTAGGATATTTAGCCTGTTTTATACACAGCTCCTCCGATTTTTGAACAGCACAGCAGAAAAAGAACAGCGGTCCAAGTCCTACAACTGACACTCCAAGTCATAGTTTCATTTACATCCAACAAGCTGAAGAACAGAGCGAAAACAACTAAATATAGCTATCTCCATGTGAACAAGGCATTTTTTTTCTACACTATGAAACCAGCTTTTGTAATTAACTACGCACTGATATGTCCACTTAAGCAGATAGTGAGCTGCTAATGAGATGGACCTGAGTGACTTTCTGTAGCTGGTTATGTCCCCAAAAGGCCATCAAGGGGGCAGATGGACACACATCAAGGACAGCAGGGAACTATGGGGGGATTTTAACATGTAGGTGGTCTCTGTGAGGCAGAGCCTGCAGACACAAGTGGCCGAACAATAGTATGACCAGGAGGTCAACAGAGCGGTACAGGGACAAACAGAGGATTAGCGAAACATCACAGACGAATAAGAGTTTCATTGTTGGCTTACATTGTCATTTTACATTGTCCTAAAGCTAAAACAACACACACTAGTATGTGTTAAATTTACCACAGAACAAATACAGCGATTCTTACTCTGCATTTAGATCTTCAAAACAACAAGGGTTAAATCTGGGGAAACTGGACTTGGTTGTAGATCCGTGAAGACGTTTCACCTCTCGCCCAAGAACTGAAAAACCTCTTGGATGAGTCGTGAAACATCTTCACCAAGTCCAGTTGACCCAGATTTAAGTCTTCTCAAAGAAAGATGACCTGGACGACTGAGAACCTTAACAAACATCGGTTTACTCACATTGTGTTTTAAATATATTTTCTCACTTTGTCAATTAATAGCTCAAGAAATCAAGAAATGCAGATCTAATACTTAATCATCCTGCACATAAAAATCTACACATAAAAAAAAACAAAAAACGAGAACAGTACTGCAACTGAAAGCAGGCTTAACAGGAAATTGTGCAGACAGACAAAGTTTACAATATACACAAGCTTTCAATAGCAAAAGATACATTTCATATTTTCAGCAATGTTTTCTTTTTGACAAACAATGTGAGTAATATTGCAAAAACACGATGGACCCAGGATGGTAAAAATGCAGCGTATGTCCTGTCGCTAACTGAATCACCAAGACGCCCTCAGGTAATGTCCTAAACCCTTCCTGTCATCTCATCATCCACAGACTCTGGCCGATACTTAACCCCAGCAGCCAGTGATCCAACTACTGACTGTGAGACAGATAATTCTGCCAGCCATTTGAGACGGCCTAGTAGAGCTTTTGGAGGCTTATAAAGTCAAAGTCTACACAATAGGCTGATTGTTTAAATAAGATGACCGGGGAGTGATTAACAGGATGTTTAGAACAGAAGCAAACCAGATCTAACAAAGCAATTAACCGATCGGCTCTTCACTTGAGTTGCAGAGCAAAATTAAAGATGGAAGTTCAGACATATAAACAGCAAATTTAACAATTAAAACACATAAAACCTTCAACCATCAGTGTTACGTCCTCAAGTTACAGAGAAAATATTTTGATGGAGCTTAGGCCTTAAAATTCTCTGTTTGTTCATTTCATACTTTGTTGTTTGAATAATAAAATTACATGGTAAGTGCCTTTGCACAACCACAGCCCCTGAGGATATGGGTCACAGTCCCAAGTCTGAAGTGTGGGAAATCTTTGTCTGTGTCAGCACGACTGCTTGGCCATGATAACATTCCTAAACTCACTGTACTGTCGCAACAGCATGCTGGGTCATGCTCAATACGTGGTTATCGAAAACACAGTTTGAGACACTGTTGCAGCAACGTAGTGAATCATCTCAATGCTTTCAATTCACTAAGCTCAGGGTTTTCACAATTGGCATAACAGTTGCACACAGTTGGGAATTGACACTGTGAACAGAATCAGGCATTTCTTTGGTTTGACTTGAAATTTGTCTGCTAACAGCAACTTGACATTGTTTTGATTTGTATTGAAAACAATCTGTTGTGTAAAATAGCAAGACATGTTGTTAATCTTGAAACCTGACATTTCAAAATGACCCAACAATAAAGGATGAACAGTAACGTGATAATGTCACAACAACCAGGCATTGTTAGCATGTTAGTATTATTTACAGGGGTCAGTTCAGGATCTGAGGTCATGTCCAGACCTTGAGATCTTTAGATCCTGTTGAAAATGACAAATCGTGTGCACTGCTAAGATGAGGAATACAAAGCCATACAGACTGAGATGGATTATAAATTGGGATTGCATCGACTATTTGGAATCTAGCCTCAAATATTCGCTGCAAATCAAGTTTTTTTTTCCACACAGGCAAATTGTTTAGCGTTCTATATGTGCATACTGCAAACCTGAAAAAGTGGTCAAGAGATCGTCCAGGATGTGTGTATACAAATGCAGTAGCAGCGTCATATTTTCTTATTTCTGTATCAATGCACCATCATCCTCCCCCCCCAGCATTAACAACTCTTGTGATCAGATCTAGTTATCAAGGAGCTCATCTTTCAGCTTTCCTCCACACTCTTCCTACTCCACTTTCTCTTCAACCCATTCATAAGATTTAATTATGGTCAAAGTAACGTTAACGATCAACTGTGGTGAGAGTGACATGTTTTGGGGGCCCTGAGGAGCTGATATCATGCTAAACAGGAAACACAGGCAGAACATGAGATAAGACTTCACTACATGCGACTTGGTGTGTTTTATCACCTTCACATCTCTCTGACTAAAGCTGTCTTCTAAGCATGAAGGTAATCCTGAGGCTGATAAATCAGGGTCATCATCCGAGAAAGAAGTGTTGCACAAGATCATGTTTGAGATAAAAGAGGAAAGTAAGTTGCATGATTCATCAGAGTAAGAGGCAGATCAATGGCTTCATGTGTTCCACATTCCCAAAGTCTCTGTATATTTGTTGGGCCCAATCTGACATCTGGATGGGCGTCATGATACCACATCACACGCAGTCACACACATACACATCTGCAAATATATCTCTGTTTATACTGGCAAGTCTTCATGTGGCGTACGCTTGTGTGGAAACATTAAATTCTGTGTGTAAGTGAGTGAAAGCTGTGTTGTTGTGATTTTTTCATTTGCAACCTGAAGAGGTAAAAACACACTGTTTGAATGTAGACCACCCCAGCTCAACATAGAAACACAGTGTGGGGCTTTATGTAGAGATTAGTTTACTAGCTTATCTTACCAACCCATATCAGTAGATCCACATTTACAAGATAACAGCAAAAAGAAGCTCTCAACTTTTGCACTGCTGAACAACTTTAACATTTGATAAAGCAAAAAGAGGAAGAAGTGACTTTGCAGCTCGTTCAGTAGCAAGAGGTCTTACCTGATAGTAGGCTTTAATCTGCCTGATGAGAATAGAAAGGTTCTGAATGCGCAGTGTGGGGTCATTGTTCACTTTCTTGTTGGTCCTCTGCACAGTGGCCTTAGGATTTCTGTGGGGGAAAAAATAGCATGTTGTTTAATTGATCTTCATTTGTAGCAAAGATGTCAGCTAAAGATGTAGATGACCATATTTTAAAAAAAATAAGGTTTCTCCGTGTGTCTCTTGGTTGTTTGACACCAGTGTTGTTCTTTGTCAGTGGTTCTCAAACTTATAGACTTGTTGCTATGTCACTAAAATTTAACCTGGATCCTTTTTTGTTGCTTCCCCTGTCATTGTTAATGATTGATAATAAACTGCGGGGTCGGCGGTGTGAACGTTTTTCAGCTTCTGAAGGGGGGCATGACAGAAAACATTTGAGAACCACAGCTCTACATGATGGAACGGGTGTGTGTTTGACTAAAAACATTAGCAGCACAGTGACAATGTGACCTTTGTTCAAGAAGGGCCAGTGCCACAACCATGTTAAAGAAACCACAGACACATTGGAAAAACAGAGGCAAATAGAAATGCAGCCGAAACGGGAGTGAACATTCACCGAGGTCAAATATAAGATGGTGTATTTCAGCAATTCTTTGACCTCTAATCATGACCCCTATTTCTACTCATTTGTCTCAATCAAAGAGAAGTGGTATGTTCTTAGTCCTTGTAGAATAAAGAGCATGTGTGTTTAATCTGACTGTGTGCACTCAAGGGACATTAAGAGGAGCATGCATGACGACTGATGTTATCACGGGTGTCAACATGTTTTAGAGAGCCTTGCTGACATTCCACAAATTCACACAGTGCTGTCTCCCCAGCCGCTGTTATCAGCAACAATCCACAAACTACAATTTGCATATCTATTGAAATACATCTCAAACCTCTTTTCAAAATCACATTTACAGACAAGATCATTGGTGGGATTAAATGATGACAAACAATGAGTTTCTTGGCACTTTCTGTCACTTTGGAATGCGTAACATGCCAACTATCTACCTGGCACATTATCAGTACTGATCAGCAATCTATGTTTTTTTAATCAGCTAATTACTTTCCCATGTTATATTTATAAAACTACATCAGGGCCTCGTAACTGCTACCTTGCTACAGCATGTGTAGTATGGATTAAAAGCTTGTTGAAATGGCTGTTTTCGTATGCTTACAAGTAAAAAGTTAAACGGACTAATAACTGTGCAAGATCTGTGGCCTTAATGTGATATCTTCTGATCCCCTCAGGGAAATTCCTTTTTTCCAGACTACCCACTTCACAGAGCAGCGATGGTGACAAAGCAGGAACCCTAGAGCTGATGTGGTTTCACCGAGTAGCAGAGGTACAGTTTGAAACAGTGGACACTTGCTGTCATGCTTTGCTGGCTTCAATTTTCTGCAAGGCAATGGGATTTAGTTTCCATTCTGTACTCTCTAATATATTCTACTTCGCCTCTCTTCATACAGGTTATTCTCATCTGTTGACCATAATAGCAGCAAAACAACAGGAAAATCAGCAAGTTCAAAAGTAATGACACCAAGAAAGCAGAGCGTTCTCATTTCTTATCCACTCTCAACGATGAACTTCAAACTATTCTGTGGTTTAATTGCGATTTTATCTCCCAGGGTTGATTGCTTAACATTGGCTGCACGGGAGGAAGGCTTACTGTGCTTCAGTAACCTCACTAGTAGTTGTCTAACCTCCCAGTGTGTTTTTATCGTTTTCATCATTTATTAGCTATGATTTTAAAATTGTCCTGTTCTGTTTCATAACGTCAGCACCACAGCTGCCACAGTAGAAACAAATATTACGCTATAAAATACCTGCCTCGCTTATTATTTGAACTAAATGAATGAACTATAAAGAATTTACAGCATTTTAAATCTGTTGATGCTCCAAGCATGACCATCATTACATCCGAAACGCAATGTTGAATTCGTAGTCAAATGCAGCAAAATTGACTGTTAATAACTGAAGGACTATACAAATAATATAATATATTTTACAGGGTTTTACAGTGACACGTCCTGGGAGTACCCCACCTCTCGCCCTTAGTCAGCTGGGACAGGCTCCAGCCCCCGTGACCTTGGTCACAGAAAATGGATGGATTGAAACAGTACATGCATTTCACTGTACAGACACTAGAAAATGTATTTGTAAAATTAATTGGTGATGTAATTTGTTTTGGCACACTGGGGGCAGCATGCTTTGACAATCCTTCGTCTACCATGTGTCAAATCCAAGAGGGAAAAATGGTAAAATCCCATTAATCCTTCCTAAAAAAAACAACTAACCCAATAATTTATTCATGACAGATTTGCCCTGGGATTGTCTGGAAAAACAAAACTACTCATGTGCTTGAGATTTTTAGAGCCTTACATCAACACTGTTCAAGAGCAGCCCTCTTTTTCATGATATGCACTTCAGACTTCAAAGCATGAACATCGCATGACCTATATATGAGGGTCAACACACCCTGAGTAGGGGGGGAGGAGGACAGTCTTCGCTGCTTGTGAATGTATGCATGCATGCATGTAGTGTGTAGCGCATGTGTAGTCATGCATGGGCCTGCATCTGTGCTCTTGTTTGTGTCTGTAAGGACGAACGGTACAATAAAGCTTCATCCTAAAATACCACAAGGGCAGTTTATAATCAAGATTGTTTTCTATATATTTATTCGTCTAATTCTGTTTGAGGGAGGAGGTCAAACGTGAAGGATTCTTTAACCTCCTCAAGGACGTTCAGCCTGGTGGATGCTTGCAGTCACAGGGGACTTCTGGTTAAATGGCATCTTCTTAAATCACTAGACCATGCTGCTGCTTTCACATTAAACTGAATCATAGGAACCTGCTTCATACACAGGAATATAAATACCTCAAGTTCCCAACTTTCAATTTACATATGGATGACAAAAACATCTGCTGGAACAGTGTCTTTATCTTTTTAATGTGCTCACTGGAGTATACTCTAAAATAATATTTTAATAAAGCACACTATTAAAAATGGAGAATGCCTGCTCTTAAATCAACCGGCTGCAGTGAGGATGTGTTAATTAGTCTTTTGATCAGCCTCCGCCCTGATATACACAACCACACACACACAATCATGCTAATCAGAGGGACACTGGGTTCTTTTTATAACTGCTCTAAATGAACAGTCATGTGACCTCCCAATCTCCCCCCTCTCCACACACATTCAGCCCCTTTTGAGATCCATAGTAGGGGGTCTATTTAACCCGTTAATTAAAAAGCACAGAGGAGGCTGTAATCCTGTCAGGGCGAGGAGGGTGATATGGTGAATGAGGTGGTGTGTGTGTGTGTGTGTGTGTGTGTGTGTGTGTGTGTGTGTGTGTGTGTGTGTGTGTCTGAGAGAAAGAGATTGAAATAGAAAAACAGCAAGGAAAGGGTTTCCCATTCACACATTCCATCACCAACAAAGTCCAGCCAAGAACATGGCGGCCATGACGACACGACCATGACAACGCCACACAATCCACCCTTAGTTCCTTTGGCTCGGACTCGGATGCCACACAGACAAGCACGCGACAGGCCGACCCCCCTTGTAGATCAGCGAGCGAATAAACACAGAGACTTAGTGTGGCAGAGGGGGTTAAATATTCCACTTATTGCCTCCCTCCCTGTTCCTGCTGATACAGTAAACCTAAGATTTAAATAGAGAAATAGATTAAGGATAGACAGGCAGAAGGCCAGCCAAACAGCCAGCAAGGCAGACAACTAGTGAGCAAGTCAGCCAGACGGCCAGTCAATAAGCCGGTCCGTCAGTGCTGTCGATAAGCACAGCTATGCTCTAGAGCCCGGGGGCCACTGGGCTTTCTCCTCTCATCTCCTGCCTTTGATTGGCTGGATAAGTTAGGGTGTAGTGTTAACCTATATATGACAGGCTACATTACAGTCAGCATGGGCAGCCAGGCACATACTCATACACACACCCACACAAAAGAGAAAATGCAGGCTACATTTGGCCACGTGTTAGGCATACAGCTTATTAGCTGGGCTGTCCAAACACAGCAGGGGAGTGTGTGTGTGTGAGACAGGAAGCCAAGCAGCTACAGTAGGAGGAACCTGGGGGATGAGCTGATTATTAGCAGCCATGCTAAGGTTAACAGTTCAGTTCAGGTTAATTCTGTTCAGTTATGCCAGATTTATAGTACTACGCTTGTTAAAAAGGTCACTGTTTCAGTCATAGCGTGTCATCTTTCATGACATGAGTGATGTCATTGGACAGGAAACGCCGTGGACTGACTTCCGGAAACAAGAATGTAAACAAACAACGGCGTCTGAAGTGGTGTGCATGATACTGGCTGTCTTGAGTTCAGAAAAGCCTAAAAAAAAAAAAACAATGAAAAAGCGGCTGTGACCTTTTCTCTGTTTCACTGTCCCACCTCGGGGCACCAACAACGCCCCTCTTTGCTTTGCTGTGTTTACAGTTGTGCATGGAAGAGCGCTCTGTCCTCGTGTTGTCTAGTCATGCCATTTGTCTTGGAAGGCGTGGTGAGGCGCCCCAGATTTCAGAGTCAGTTGTCATCCACTATAATGCACTACACAGGATAAAACGATCAACTGTGCCTCTCAAAGCCCATTTTCACTCTACGTCTGTCGGGTTGGGCAGTTATCAGGATGACATTATGTCGTCGGAATACAGCATAAGGCTGTATTATTATATAATTCAGACAGGATCAAGCGTTGAGATTGGTGTCAGATTTTAAACCAGTTTGTCCTCAGTGTGACTTCACTATAGGCACCTCACTCAGTTACCCC
Organism: Sciaenops ocellatus; assembly: GCA_033000465.1. Classification (NCBI taxonomy): domain Eukaryota; kingdom Metazoa; phylum Chordata; class Actinopteri; family Sciaenidae; genus Sciaenops; species Sciaenops ocellatus. The sequence goes on along the minus strand of CP136872.1, from coordinate 20,731,320 downwards.
GATCAAAGTCAAAGTTAAACCATTTACACACCTTGTCAAAACACAACTAACCTAAGCACATCACTCAGTGACCTTTATGGCACATGCACCTAATCAAGAACCAGACAGTGGTGCACACAAGGCAAGAGTAATTCAAGAGAGTAACCAGTAAATCAAATTTAGACTACTCAATCAGAGTGCAATCTTCAAACCAGCAAATCAACTTTGTTTGAATGTTTCCACGACAGTTACAATAATTGGAACTCTGCCTTAATCTTGTTATGATTAAATCTTGTTATACTGGAGTGCTTGTTAACACACTGACCGACTTTCCAAATGGAAGCTTGTAAGTACAGTAAGTACAAACAAGCTAAGACTAGCCAAACTGGTGAAGAATGAAGCGATGACTTTCAAATGTTACAATGGCATCTTCCTTCTACTTTCAAATTAGGATGGTAAATGCTTATTGTATTAGCATACCACATAAAAAATACTAGCTGTTATACACTGGGTACTCAGCATCAACAGCATCAAGCCTAATGCTCAAAATAACTACATCCTATTTTCTCACTCTGCACCCTTTTCCCATGGGAACTGTAGTACATTAACAGAGCAGTGAGGATCTGACCACTGGTATGTGGTTCTCGTCACCCTATTTCCTTGTCTTGTCTTTTCATGGACTTGTTTCTCTCCTGTCTTTGTCTTTCTGTTTCCACAGGGCCTCTTCCCATTCCTCCCCTCCGTCACTGTAGCCATAGGGACTGCAACTAAACTCATTACTGCCAAGGCAAAGATGTGATCTGATGCATTTCCCTGTACTGGACTACGAGCACTTAGACCATAATCGATGTCTCAGATAATGGGGAAAATCACAAAGCAAATCCAGAACGGTGTACAATTCCTTGAGCACAACAACATAATCATGCCACATACTCACTACCCAGCTGCTCTGAGTCAGTTCCTCTTTTTCAACAGAAAAGTTGAACTTTATTTCTACTGTGCTGTTAATTCTCAGTGTAAAGCTGCTGTTAATGAGACTCAACACTTTCCTGCAGATGTTTCAAGAGAACAGAAGGGATCATATCGCCTGATCAACTGAAGGGCCTGTAACGTGAAACACATGGAGGAAGTGTTGAGTTTGCATTCACAGCAGAACAGCAGCAAACTGGCACAGTAAAAAAAAAAGGAAATAAATTGAGGTACATAAATACAAAAATAAAACATAAAACACACAATCAACAGGTTAAATGACAGGTTAGAAATTCCAATTAACCCTGAGAATACATTGGTTTAAATGCTGACCACTGTAAATCAGATTGACTCTGAGGGCTGAATCTAAAATCCTAACATGGTCCCTGTGGGGTTTCACGTCCTTGGTTGTGGGATTTTGAGTGCTTCACATTAACACAGCCTTGTTAAAGTTTTGTCTTCTCAAGGTCACAGCTGCCGTTTCCTGTCTGACTCGACACACATCCTCCTGCTGGACAGGCACACAGAGAGCATGGCATGGCACAAAGAAGACTACGAGAGATGCCAGATTAATGTCCAATTCTACACTTTTAATGTGAAAGGGAGCGGACCCTACAGTTCACAGCAGAAGCAGCAGCAGTGAGAGAATCGAAAAGACTGACAACCCAGCAGCAGCACGGTCTGCCTCCTCTCTGTAGTCCAGCTGGAATCCCAACTATGTCTGCTGTAACTAGCCCTAAAGAAAGCCAACAAAGGCTTCAACATGCTGCTCAAAGAAAACAGAGGGGAGAAAGGGGATAGAGAGCAGGAGAGGTGTGGCATGGACAAAAAAGGAGACACAGAGATGAAGAAAAATAATCCAGCAGGAAGAGGGATGGGAGAGAGAGGGAAAAAAAGCAGGAGGTACACAGTAGGTGTTAAGACATGATGAGGGATGACAGAAAGAGGCAGACATATACACTGATAGAGAGGCGGGACAGGAGGCTATGGTGCTGCATGTAACATATTTTCATTGTTGAATCTGACGATTATTTTCTAGTTTAATGGATAATTTAATTCATTTCATGAAAACCATTTGTGCATAGAGGCAAAGATGTTCCGTGCCCATTAAACGCTTGAATCAGTGGTCATTCAAATGTGTAAATGACACATTAAATATCTTTTATCATTTCATCATTAAGCTCAAACTTGTCTTACGCTTGATTAGGTCTAAAATGGCTGTTTAAACATGTTTTTTCTTCAAGGATACGGAGTCTTCACTTGCTCAAAAGCAGTAGAAAATGATGAATGTTACAATTAAAATTTAAAAAAAACTGCGCTGACTCATATGTTTCTTTGTATGTGGCCTTTTCTAGAGTCTGCCTGTAATAATAAAACATTGCCAGATGGTTGTCTAACCTCAGAATATTCGACTAGAGAAAGCCATAAAAAGAATAGCATGGGCACGATGTAACCTCTATATTTATGTATAACAATCAGAGAGTGAATCAAATGTTCCAGCTGATATTTGACAACAAAAGAAAGTAATTTTCAACAAAAGACCAACTGGGTCCGGGGCTTAAACCAACACACGTCATTTAGTCTCTTCTCCAAAGCTCATTGGCCAAGTGTTGAGTGTGTTTTTGTATGTATAATATCTGTTATGAAAGGAAGTGATGACAGGCGCAGTGAGGACTACATCCTGTGGGTCTACAGAGTGTATTTACTGTAACATGTATGTATTCAGTATTAATAGATCCATGGCTTTACTTCTTTATGATAAACAATCAATGGCAAGAACCCTCGTCTGCATATTACTGAAAACACTTGGAAGGTGAAAGTTACGTCCACATGATTTATGCTCTCACTCCTATCTGTGCAGCCATGCAGACAAATTTATAGACATGCACGGATCTGTCTGAATACTCAAGCCAGCAAAAACATTAACCTGTACAACAGCATTCTTTTCATAATCCACATGTTTTTACCTCCCTATATTTGCACTTTCTTCACCCAAACTAGCAAACGACCATTTTAACAGCAGCTCTTAAAAAACATAAATTCATTGTGCCAGTCAATATGACAAACCAAGTAATCAAAAAAATATCAAGTAGGACACATGAACCCCTTTTTTTAAAATTATTATTGTTACAAGCGTCCCTCCCCTCACATAGCTCGGCCCCAACGGCCCATAGAGGACAGACTGACCGGTTCACCGAATAGGCCAACGAGCCAGCACGAGTCTGCAGGATTGGCAGGAAAACAGAGAATTCAAATGGACAGTTGTCACTCTGACAAAAATTTGATTGACCCCCTCTCCCTGAGCGGGAAAACTAATTGGTTTGACAGCACTGAGGAGGCAATCTAATTGGCTAGGTAATGTCAGTCACATGAGGGCGGGGGGGGGAGGGGACGTGGTGCCATCTGGGTGACAGCAAACCGTTAGATAATCCTGGGGTCTCTTCTTCTCCCTCTCTATGCTCTCCCATGCCTTCCCAATGACAACTGCTGACAGCCTGTCTACCACGTCTGCAGGAAACACACAGAGACATTCACACAGCAACACCACAGCTTAAACTGCAACAGCTGACATCACCAGTAAAAATGTTGAAAGCTCAAGTTTCTTCAGCCTTAGCGTGAGTTTGTTAAAATTATTTAAACCATGTTTGACAAGGTTTTGTGTACACATGTGTGTACATCTATGGGGTTTTATCCTCCATTCCATCAAGTATGTATCTTGCCTGCAGGAATCATTTTCTTCTGTGTTTTCAGTGTTTTGTCAGTGTAAACAGCAGTTACTGGCTGGAGGCTACCACCAGCGTAGCCTTTTTAGCACGACTGGATCATTTGCACGCAGCGCAACGGCAACTAACGCTCACTGTAATATATTTTGAACTGTCAGAATAGAGTGGGTGAGAAGAAAACCGAATGCAGACATGAGAGTTTGTTTGTGAGTCCAGAAATCAGAACGAAACGCCTGCAGGTCTTTAAAGAGGAAAACTCACCTGTGGTCTCTAAGCTACTTTTAATGAGTAACAGGGAGTTAGAGAAGAATTACTAAACACCCATTCTTACAGCCAACATACAGCAACTTTCCATTATGCACCCTGTTTTAACTAAATGTCTGTCTTTAAATATTGAATGAACTCATTGATGGGTGCCATCATCCAAAACTGCCCGAAACAGCTGCAAAGTTTAAATGCATGAGCTGTAGCATACATTTTAGCCTGTGATACAAGTCTATTTTAGTTAGCTGAGTCTACTGTCACTGCAGGTGACCACCACACAGTGCTGGTAAAGTGGGAGAGGCAGACAAAGAGCAGTCTCACCAACATAACATCTGACCAATACTGTAGGCCTTCTGTGTGGGAGGGTGGCTGGGCAAGACGACTACCAACAGCTGCCTAAGTCCAAAACAAAATGCACAGCAAAAAAAACCCAAAAAAAACACACAGATACACTTATTCCCACGCAGACACAGAAGCCCTGCATAAAAAACACACACACACACACACACACACACACACACACACACACACACACACACACACACACACACACACACACACACACACACACACATAAAAACACACAGAGCTGACTGTGACTGGCAATCCCCGACATCCTGTCAGGCGATCGCTAAGCCAGTCACAGTTCATTTCAGTTCTACGCTGGCTTCTCTCTACAGGAGCACTCAAGAGACCACAGAAAAATCGCTGTCCAGCTCATTCCATTTATTTGCAGACAGAAATCCTACTGAGTACCCAGTCAAACATCCCAGTCTTAATATGTGGTGCTGTGGAGTTGCCATGTGGCTCTGCAATCTGGAGTTTTGAATGCCATCCTATTGCTCTTTCTTTGCACATGTTCCCTGTCATGCTTGACCATTTTGGTAAATCATTTTCTGCCTCCCTTCCCCATCAACTATCCTTTCCGGTTGCTTTCCACTACAAAGTCCCAGAGGGGAAAATACTCTAAAAATACTGCTGACTTGCTCATCGTTTTGTGTGGAAGAGGAAAGACGCCCCTGTCCAACTGAACTTGCAATGGCTTCCCTTAACACCTTTCTGCTTTAAGAGCGTAGATGCAGCCTGGAGGAGGTGGAGAAGGAAAAACAAGCATGGGAATAAGAGGCGGAACTGGTAGATGAAATCTGAAGACAGGCATCTGAGTAGAGGGATGCAGCAGAGCAGCAGGAGGTCGGGGACACTGGATGAGGGCAGAGAAGGAGGAAGTGGACAGCAAGCAGAGACGAGTGACAGCCAGTCGAGGTTAATCAGCTCCTAATGCAACACAGCTACAGCTTAACCCTTCTTAAAACAATTCACACAGAGTACTGAGGTATACTCCGACGTGTGCAGAAGACAGTCTTCCCCTTACCTAGACAATTCTGCCAATCTAACCTTGGAATAAGAGGTACTGAAGCGAGGTGACACAAAAGTTGCCCTGTGAAACTGCAACACATAATCTCTTGTGAAGCGAAAATCAATTCCACTGGGAGCAGGCTTGGTCGAGCTCCCTTTTGACATGCAAACAGGAGGAGTAACTGCTGACGGTGTGGAGTGTGGCATAAGTGGAAAATATGAAAAATTGCCCCTGCAAGCAGGAAGTAGCAGCCTTTAAGCCAGACAAAGGAATGGGAAGCGGTGTTCTGTCAGGCTACATGTTAGGAGGTGACCGGAAAGACGGACAGATTTGACATCTAATGCCTCATCTTCTCCAGCATCCACCCTCTCTTACCACCCAGAGATCTGCCAAAGCATCCACTTCCCTTTTAATTGAAGAAAAACAAACAAACGTGTGCCTGTGCCGGCCTGCTACATTAATGACAGACCTGCATTGCTGTGTAATGTGCATCCAGATTCTGCGCTGCTACTCCGCTTAGGGCTACTATTTCTAGTTTAATCTGCAGCACAGCAGGAAACGTGAGCGCTGTAGCTTTCCAGGGGTGGCGGCGGAGGAGGGACAGGGGGGTGTCTTCCAGTCTGCTGCAGATGACAGTGTAGGGTAACTGAAAAAACAGAGCAACTGCGAAGTTGGGAAGCTGCTTTGCTCCTTAGCTCCTTGCACCAAGGGATCCTAACAATAACTGTCTGCAAAGATTTCTGACAGTGTGACCCATCATTGCCCCCAATACAAGGTCCCTTTGTGCTTAGCCTACATTCACTTCAGCAGACAATTTCAAGAGATGGATAGAGTCTGAGAACAAGCTGAACATATATACACTTATATAGGTTTTTATGTACATCTATGGTGCATTTGAGGTCCCAAGCAATGGTCTGCATGGCCTCATTTGTTACAATAATATGGTGCAGGAGACATTTCTGAATTCTTGTCAAATTACTTACATCTCAAGCATTATCTCATTCAGGTAAATCCCATCCACTAATTCAATATATTCCGATAATGTGGTGCCATCGGTCACTGTCGGCTGCCCGACTGTCTTCACCTGAAAATAAATGAGACAATGCAAAATAGGTGTTAAGATAATCAATAAACACTTCAAAGCTTTCACAGGGCAGGGGTAGGGGAGTGTTTAATTAGTGATCTTAAGACACATTTGAATAGTTAATTAGGAGGGGAGCTTACCCAGCAGACCAGAGGCGTGAGCATGAACTGCTCCAGCAAAGGGGTGAAAACCTCGCTTTCCATATTTTTTTTTTCCAGGACAACTGGCGCCGTTTAATTCAGCAGTTAAGGAGGAGGGGGAAAAAAAGAAAGTGCACTCCTTTGGGAGACAGATGTATTTGTTTAGGCTCCACTCATGTGTTTGATTCAATTAAAACGACGCTCATTTTGGATAGCACGTCCGGGGTTGGGCAAAAAAATATATATATAATCCTCAATCTTGTCGACACGACCCAGCTGTTTCAGATGCCAACGACTGGGCTTGGCTACCTTACAGGAAGGATGAGGGATTACATTTTTTGTTTAAAGGAGAGAAAAAAAATCTATTTTAGCGTCCGACAGATTACATGAGACCTGTGCCAGGTATGGTTTTATGCTCAATGGAGAGAGAAAAAAAAGGACCGCTACTGTCTGGAATCAAACGTTAAATGGAAATATTCCTCCGAGGCGACTAATTGTAAGAAAATATCCAGTGCGGGAAGAAGAAATCCAAAGGTTTACAGTCCTGCTTCTCAAATGGTCGTTTTATAATTCCTCATATTAATTGTGAAGTCATTTCTGACCGGTTACTTGTGCTCTCCTGTCTGTCTCCGTTCAAATGCAGCATACTAATGAACAGAGGGAGCTGAGAGGATGACTGGAGGACACTTAGTACCGCCTCCTCTCTCTCTCTCCCTCTCTCTCTCTCTCTCTGTCTGTCTACTCCTGTGCATCTCCCTCCGCCTCCTGTGTGCTCAAAGAAAAATAGGGCATTGACCAAAGCATCCTTTTCTTTGGTCAGTGCCTCAGTGCTATTAATGGTTCTGCAGAAAACATTTGTCTAGGTTAAATTAAAATATTTGAAGTGATGGAAAGAAACAATGGTTATAAAAGGATGCAGACATAAATAGGATGGGAGTGAGTTTGGCTGCAGCTCTAGTGTTAGTGGTAATTTATATGCTACGGCTGTAGCAACATTTTTTGCTTATTTTACTCTTTTTTTACTCCTTGACAAGTAAAAATACTGGAAATTCATGCATACCTTTTGTCCTGATTTGTAGCATATAGCATATTAGAGCAGCAAGGGAAGCAGGCTACTGACACCTGGTGGGTAATGTACAAAGAAACTACTGTAAATAATCAGTCTGTGAGCTTTGTCCAAGCATCAAGAATACATTTCTGCAGGTTTGCATTGACACATAGGCAACTATTCTGATAACTGATTAATAATTGATGTAATTTTAAAACAAAAAATACCAAAATTTCCCTCTTCTCTGATGTAGATTTGCTGTTTTCTCTGTTTCATGTCATTGTAAACTTAATTTTGGAGGGTAAAGGATGAACAAAACAAGACATTTTGAGATGTTATCTAACATGTTTCATAATTTCCTGGCATAAAATAATAATTGACAGGTTAATTGTATGAAAATAATCAGTTGCAGCTCTATTTATCTCCTCAAAAATGATGTGGATGTTTTGAAACTATGCCAACATACTAAAGCTTCAAAATAAAAGCCAAGTTAATGCATTTATAGATTTATACATCTGTAGTGAGGGGCTTACTGTAATATATGCAGGTATTGACCACAATTTTGAAGCAAGAATTGCATGGTAAACTTCAGTTTATACCAACAACCAGTTATTCTAAACACACACTTTTTTCTTTTAGCTGTATCAGCAGACCAGTAATGACTGAATGAGAAGTGCAGACCCACAATCATTCACTACAGAGGTAGGTAGGAGACACCTAATCAACAATTGATGAATGGCTCTGTGGGTGTGAAGAGGCAGCAGAGGCTGTGTGGCCAAACAGCCTATTAAAACGCAATCACTGATTTGGGAAATGGGTACCTGGGTCACTTCTCAGGAACCGGGAATGAATGGATTATTGTATGTTTTCCTAAAACTTTTAATAAGCACATTTCAGCAGCAGCTCTACTGGATAAGCCTCTCATTTGCATTTAGAGTAACGGACGCTGTGGTTAGTGCTTCAGCTCGGGGCTATACAGTGAGAGATCCTGAACAGACCTGTTGTGGCTTGTTTTCTACAAAACATGTTTGACTAGAGGGATGTAAACTCAACGAGTTCACGCCAGGAGGTTATAGGATGAGGGAAAAAACAATGCATGCTGTATTTTTTGCAATGTTTGTGCTGCAAACGTGTTGTTTTGGAGACTTTTTTGAAACCAAATGTGTGATAAGTCAGAAAGATACTTGTTTTTGTAGAAATGCCATACATGCTATTATTTTTTGTATTGAAAATTAGCACTAATGCATCAATTTACCTGTTTTATGTTGAATTAATTAACTTGAAAGCTTCTGAATATCTAGTCTCAACTCTTAAAGTGAGCCTATGAAATGTTTAATGTTTGTCATGTAGCAATATCTGTCTACGGTTTGTTGGTATTAGCTAACATTAGCCACCACAGAATACTGGTCATACCAGACCATAGGAAAACATAAGCATTGAGCTCACCCAATTCAAATTACTGAGAAGAGCATAGATAAAACCATAAAATACAGAACATTTTTCATGTGAAACAACCAAAACTGATCGAATTCAGCAGAAAATGTTGTGTTCATGTAGGAAACTGTTGTTCAGAGTAAGAAGCAGATTCACCTTGTTCTCCAATCACACCCCTGCTCATTGCTCCCCACAACGATTCAATCTTCTCCCTGGAAATCAATGAAGTTTATCTAATCCTAATGAAATAAAAAGGGGAATTTACTCCAGAATCTACTTAAATCAAATATAGTTGCCATTTTCTGAGGCAACCCACACAGATCTCTACTAACCCCATCACCCCAGAAGACGATTAAACACTGACGTAGATAATGAAAACCTTTCATGGCTCGAGTAGTGCCTGCTTACCCACACAGTAGCCTGAACACAATTATGTTCTGCTCAATTACTGTGGAGGATTAGATGGATTTTTTGTATAGCTCGGTGTGTTTGTGATTGTGTGTGTTAGCATTTATTTGCATTAGTGAGGGATTCATTAACCTCGGATTGAACAGGGTGCTCCTGCCTGTTTCATCAACATCTATTATTCATGATGCTTTTAAGAAGTTTTGTCACAAAGCAGCATCCACCTCCACCTAATGACTCAGTAATTGTACAGACCCACGGCAGCATTCCTCACACACTCACTCAACAGTAAAAGCAAGCAAAACTATCCAGTGAAACCCACCGACTGCCTCTTTTGGCTCAACCTCTACAGAACTAGTGTACACATAGAAATGTTTCCTCTAGTTGGTATTAATCTAACCCTGGGACGAAGGAATCCAGCGACCACGAAGCAGCACTGCTCTGAAATCCACAACAGGAAAAATAAATTCTTTCTCAGAACAACCGCATAACCTTGCAGCGCCTTTCCCAGATAAAATTCTCTTTCTGTCTTCTTTAGATGACTGCAGTTTCCTGTTAGTTATTTCACTGGAATTTACAAGTCACCACAAACATTTTGTTTTGTGCTGATCTCATGCAGGCTTGAATGCAGGGTGATCTGACTAATGCTGACTAATGACAGAATTTACCATTTCCTCTGTTATGAACCATATAACCTGTATTTACTCCCCCTGATAAGGTCATGTGACACTACAGTAGATGAACAATGTAGTTAACTATTTGTTCATGATGAGTTTAGATCCTTCAGGATCATTCAACAGACCGCATAACGCATTTAATGAATTTCTGTTGACCGTACAAGGTCAAATATGATATTACAAACATTGGGGTTCATCTTTTGGGGACAATGAATATTTCATATCAAATTTCGTGGCAACCTGCGTATTCTTTGTCATCATCAAGCTTCACAAAATGACCAAAATCATTGGCAATTATACTCTAGGTATCATTGTTTCTCGTGATAAAGTAAATGGTAATCTGGTCAGTAGTTGTACAGATGTCTTGCTTTGGAAGAAACGTTACCATCCTTACACAAGCCAGTAGAAAATCTAATAAATTCTCACATTATTGGAAGTCTCTTTGTTTTCTGGGTATGTTGTTCTGTTGTTAGTTTCCCTCAAGACCCAGGGCAGTACACAAACATATAGAAATCACCAGAAACATGTCAATAATAACATATCCTCTTGGAAGCAACGGCACAAAGAACACACACAGATCATCAAACATCACTCCTGTTTTTTTTCGACTAACAAAATAATTTAAAATGTCTGACCTCTGTCTTCACAGTGGAGGTCACTCTGACCATCTACTCTGTCTCTGTCTCCAGCCTGCAGCGCTGCTATGGGAAATCAATGTCTAACATTCAAATCTCAAATGATTGAGACCCCTGTGGCAGAGGCAAAGCCTTGAATAACATTACAGGCAATAAAGATGAGTGTGTGTCCCATTTGTATTCTGTGGATCTATTATAAAATGCATCCTTTTACTCAGAGAGATTAAATAAATGTTTTCTTTCATAGAGACCAAGAGATACATTAATGTTTTATATCTTCATCATCGCTTTTCTCCCATTTTAAGTACTGAACTGTAGTCAAGCCCTTAAAAGAATAAAGACTTTAACTTCTGGCATACAGCTGAAGACTTGTTTATTAATCATATTTTACCAGCTCTAAACACGTTTATCATGGATTTTAATATCGTGCACATCATATTTCAGGTTTGTCTTGGTCTCAGCAAAGTCTGAGGTTGCCAAGATGAGACTTAATGAACACTTTGGATTCATGGCTTGAGACCAAAAAGTAATCAGCTCTTTGCAGTCCAGGCCACAAGGCTTTAAATCACTCTATCTGCCCTCCGTCTTGAGAGGCATTTTAGATCAACAACACAGCAGGGAGCCAATATTTAGGAATGGAGGGATGAGAGTTGTAATGAAACAAATGTTAGATATTCGTGAATCTTATGTTCCATGAAAATCTCTACTGTGAGACAAAAATCAAATAAACATTTATTCGGTTTTAGGCACAGTTTGTTTTATTGATACTGTCAAAATTATTCTCGCTGCTGAAATCTTTTTTCGTGTTTTAAACACAAGAGTTGTTCACTCTCTTGTTATCTCTGGCTGCACCCTGTAACTGTTTAACTGCATTGTTATGTCATATTTTGTCCATATTCTTCATTAATCATTGAATCTTACTCTGATTTGATTGATTAGCACAGCACCAGCCTGCTTGTTGTGCATGTATCATCAAGGCTTAGACACTTAACCACTCATCTACGAATCATCATTCATTTACAGACAGTCTACACACACACACACACACACACACACACACACACAATGGGAGTTTTATGATCTGTACCAATCGTTTGACTGATCGTGTGAGGTTAATTTATCATGGGAGCTTTGCACTGACAAAGCTAACCTGCTATTGAACTGTATGTGAGTAGAAAGCTGATTTTCTTTGAACAGAGAAGCCACATCATATCTGATGTAGCATAACAGACACATGATGGCCTCTGGATAAATGCTTTAATGAGGGAAATGACAATGCAAAGTCGGTTCATTTCAAACCGCCCAAAATTAAAAACTGTCATGCAAGAAATTAAACGTGAATGTATTTGTATGTGGCACTGCCCAACCAACAAGCTGCTCCATGAGCTACATTTCTGCTCTACTTCATTCTGAAAGAGTGGAGCCACTTCATGTGGAACTTTGCCATGCACCATAATCTTATTAGCACGCTTGTGACAAAGGAAATCATCCTCACCAATTCAAGTCACTGTGAGCTGTCTAAACGGTGGTTCCTTCAAGATTATGCATGTCCACAGTAGTCTGAGGAGGGTGGATCAAATTAGTGGCTTTTCAGTGACAGACAGGTGAAATGTGTTTCAGCCACGGAAAAGGATGACTGCAGATAATTTGTATATCACTGCTGATGGAAACTGGGAAACATCAACATCACAATTGTGCAAGAAAAGTTATAAAAATGAATTACAAAAAATATGCGTCACAGATTTCCACACAAAAAAATGTTGTCCAGTGAAGCTGTCACTGGAGGTTTAGGATGATCCCTCTAAAGACACAGCCACGTCTGGTTGCCAAGGACCCAGTAAAATCTCAGTTATCACCCCTGTGGAAAATCCTGTGAAATCTGCATGCGTGTTCATGCATGTGTAACATGAGATCAGTTCAGCACTCATGCAGGATGTCCTGTTGTTACATCCTGAAACACTGCAGCATGAAAATTACAAGGCACTTAAACCTCCTGATTCTGATCTACTTAGATTATATTTGGGGACATTAGATTTGTATTGATTTCCTGAAGACTTACCCAAAACTTAACTTAACCTAAAATCAAACTGATCTTTAGTCTGAAAAGTGTTCTTGAATGTAGCCTACGTAAGTCAGAAATACACACACACAGGGAGAGACCAACGCTGTTTTTCCCTTTGACATCACTCCCAAACATGGTCTATCAGTTTGAAAAGATTAAGAAAGACAATTATTATTTAATTTAATGATCTGTAGTGTGTCCTGGTTGTTGGCCTGTTTTCACCACAGCCATTGATCAATCAAATCACACTGATGTCTTGTCTCTTTACATAGTGTGGTACAAATAATTTCACGGGTCACAGAGATCTCTCTCTGTAAGATGACTAGATGAGGGTTTAACAATGGATTGATGTATAGATTGACAGATAGTCGACAGATTACCAAATGATTTCTAGATTGGTCGATGAACATTTACACGAGGAGATTCTCTGAAAAGTAAAACCTCTTAAAGACACAGAATCCTCCACTGAGCTGTTTATGATCCTTGTAGTCTACCACAAAACACTGACTGGTCCATTACGCACTAATAGTCCATGGCTCTGCTTGGTAATAATGAGATCTCAATGTGTCCCGGAGCCATGGAAACAAGATAATACTATAGGAACCCTGGTAATAATGGGAATGTGTGTTTCTGTTATTCGGTGTGTGTGAACTTGTGTGAAACCCTGCTATTCCTCCCTGCAATTAGCTGGAGTGTGTGCAAGTGTTTGTGTGTGTGCAAGTGTGTGCATGTGTGAAAGTAATCCGCAGAGTGTTAACACTCATCTGTTGCCATAACAACTGCAGCAGCCCCACTGTTAGTGAGTTGGCTCGCTGGCTGACTGCAGGGCTGTCTCTGGCTGGTAAGCTAACTTCTGGTCTGATCAGCAAGGAAGGTCAGCGATTTACCGACCGTCTGATGTGCTGACAGACGAATAAACGGGCTGTTTCAAGCACATACAGTCATCCTCAGAAACATTTCACAGGTAACAGGCATTTTCTCTGACTTGTCCTTGATATCAGGCACAATCCCAGAGCAATAATCCTGTGTCTCAAACATCCATTGTACCTGTAAATTATTTATTCTCATTGTTGTACAGTTTTGTTTTAAATGTCATGATTCATACATTATACAAGATATGCACACTGTATATACTGTCATGTCTGCCTATGTCATGCACTGTGCATATGTATATGTATATGTACGTATATTCATATATTTTTATATCTGTAAATAGTTTAATGTTTATGTTTACCTTGTTGAGATTGTTTTCTTTTTCCTGTATCTATGTCTATACTTGTGTATGTGCATTGAGAGCAACTTAAAACCAAACTCCTTGTATGTATAAACATATGTGGCCAAATTAATGAAAATAGTGGCACGCATGGCTCAAATCTGATCTTTGTGAGACAACCCTGACACCTAGAGGTGAGGACTTTAAATTGCATATTTGAGTCTTACCTTCTCTCTTATGTCGATCTACTTTGAGAGACTGCATAAACTAAAGCTGAAAAGTGTCAAATTTAGCATCAAATTTGCTGCAATAAATGGAACACAGCCTTAATTAGCATCATTAGAAACACCTGCATTGTCCATGACTATTTCATGTCAAAATAGCTGCTGTGAAGACGGTCTATTGAGTTATGTTGCCTGTACGTATAACAGGTACTGACATTGTCGCAATTAAGCCTGTATTTTTTACTTGTACGGAGCCTGGTAGGTATAAAAGTAAACATATAAATGAAAAGACGTTAAATGTTTGATAACAACAGCAAAAAGGATAATAAATCATATTTACTGAAAAAAACCCAAAAACATTTCACCCTACTGTTGCAGTATGTTAAGAATTTATATATATATATATATATATATATATATATATATATATATATATATATATATATATATATATATATATATATATATATATATATGTATAGACAAGGATAAGAAAAAAATGTTTTACACTTAATAGGAATGTGCAATGAAATGGTGCAATGGAGCATAGTGCAAGGATGAAGTAATAAATATACAGTATGCACAGTATGTGTGTGACTGTGGTGATGATATTTTATAGTTTTATCATTATTACATTTATACATTACTGTGTATTAAATTCGCGTCAAAGATCCTTGTGTTTCAAAAACTAAAGCGGAACTATTGTGTGTCGTACGGTACGGGCAGTTTTGATGTTACACACTCACCTCAGTCGGTCCAATCAGAAGACGCGGCTGGACGACGTAATTCCGTACATGTGACGAGCTGACATGGAAGCCCCCACGCGTATGTGTGAACTGTAAAGACACTGCCTGCACCCAGATACATTATTTTGTTTTCGCGGCCTTTAGATATGAGGTATCTGCTCCGACTGGGCCACTCGTTTGCCCGCCTCCATGTCCGCCTGTGTCACCACAGTGTTTACAGCAGCCATGCCAATCCACGGAGACTGGCAGTGGACCTTGGGGATAAGTGAGTTGACTTTCCCAGCCTCCATTCACTTCCAGCAACTGTTAACGAGCAAGGCACGACTTCCAGTCATAGTTAATGGTTTCTGTAGCTTCTATGTGTAGCTCTGCTGCCTTCACTTTCACTCCTGGGCAGATAACTGGGATGTGTTGGTGTCCATAACACAGAAATACACAGCTAACCTGACTGTTATTGTAAACATGAGTGTGTTGGTGTCTCAGACTTGACACTTGATGTGCTGTGTCTTGTTGTTTTTGTAGGAAACTTGAGATCTCATCAGGGAGGTTTGCTAGATTTGCCGATGGATCTGCTGTTGTACAGGTACACCAGACAGATGCATGGCAGCACCTGGAAGTTGCTCAACATCCTCCCTGCTTCATGTGTTTCATATATGTTTACATCTCCATGCTGTAATATTGCTGTTGCTATTTCCACCTAGTCTGTATATACGTAGGGGTACGGTCGAATAGTTAAAAGAATGAGCTCCTAAGTCTTTTCCTAACCACTTTTCCTTGACCTTGTGACATTTTCCATCGAGGTCAAGGAAAAGTGGTTAGGAAAGGACTGAAGATGTGAGGGAGAATTCATGAGGAGATAGGCGAAGACGTCTGCGGTGTTCAGAGAATCTGACTGCACTTACACTGGGCTACATCGTGATGTGACGGCGGATGTTATTGACGTGATCTGTGGTGGGACTACAGAGTTCAGAAGATGGACTACAAAACGCGCATCTGAGAGATGCGTCTCCCCATGCGCTCATAAAACAACATGGTGTTTTATGCAGGATATATAAATGCAGAGAACCCGATGGAAAAATATAACCTCGTTATCAACGTCAGAATTGAACTAATAAAGGAATGTTGTCGACCTGTCACAGAAGTGAAATGAAGTGTTGACACGCTGACTATTATCTCCTTTCCTTTAAGAAGGGATGGTCCTGTAGTTCCCTTCTCTTACGATGATATAATATTCACAGTTAATAGTTAAATTTCACAAATTAAGAAATGTATTCATAAATTATTTATGTGTTTCATTGTAGGTAATCCCTCTGTAGTTTGTTAAAGTTGTAAAGTATGGCTCTTCACTGCTAAAGATGTAGTTAACACAAATATATTGTGGTGTCGGGCTAAACTTGGTGTGTTTTTGTAAACTGTTCCACTTTCTTTCTCCTGTTGCAGCTGGGACAGACCTCCGTGATGGTGACTGCCGTGAGCAAAACCAAACCTTCTCCGTCTCAGTTCATGCCTCTTGTGGTACGTTCTCTGACGTTACAGTAAAATTCCCAGCCTGCTTTTATTTTTAGACTGTGATTGAGTTTATTGTGCTCATTTAGAAGTATTTTTCTCTAATCTTTCCTGTGTTGCCTAGTGAATGATTTCAACCACTTTGATTGACAGGTGGACTACAGACAGAAAGCAGCCGCTGCAGGTCGAATCCCCACTAACTATTTAAGGCGAGAGCTGGGCACCACCGACAACGAGATCCTCACCAGCAGACTGATCGGTGAGTAGATAAGAATGTATCTTCTTATATGCATAATCTCTCATGATCTCTCTCTCTCTCTCTTTGATGACTGACAGTTCCTCATGTTTCTGTTGCTCAGACAGATCAATTAGACCGCTGTTCCCATCTGGATACTTTTATGATACTCAGGTGAGTTCAGATTGTAACTGTTTTATGTATTTGTAGTTTTGCCATCTTTTACTTTTTGAACAAAGATCATATTAATGTGTACCTGTCTCCAACATCTTGTTTCTGTGTGTTTTCATGAAGATCCTTTGTAACCTGCTGGCAGTTGATGGTATCAATGATCCAGATGTGTTGGCTATTAATGCAGGTGAGTTCAACTCAGCCATGTTTTCCACAGAGTGTAGTTTTTTTTTTTTTTAGTCCTCAGCTAAAACAATATTTTCTTTCATTATAGCTTCCGCTGCTCTGGCCCTGTCTGACATACCCTGGCATGGACCCATCGGTGAGGACGTCACAACAGATTTCTGCCTATTCGCTTATTCATTTGTTGACTTAAATCCTGGTTTTCATTTTCATTATTTTTTTAAGTGTAACTTGGGACTACGTGTTCATGTTTTTACAGGTGCTGTGCGTGTGGGCTTGGTAGATGGAGAGTTGCTGATCAACCCGACTAGGGCAGAGATGTCTTCAAGTAGTCTTAACCTGATCGTGGCTGGAGCCCCCAGCAGTCAAGTGGGTAAGATGGCAAACACTGTAAAAGTTCCATCAGAAGATTTTCAGCTCATTGTCACAGGTCATTAATTAGCCTCTTCTCTGTCTGTTTAATGATGCAACACTTCTTTAATGCGACTCTCTGTCTGCCAGTGATGATCGAGGCGTCAGGTGAGAACGTGCTGCAGCAGGACTTTTGCCATGCGGTGAAGGTGGGAGTCAAACACACCCAGCAGATCATCCTGGCCATCCAGCAGCTGGTGCGAGAACAGAAGATCACCAAGCGAACCCCGGTCAAGATCTTCTCAGCACCGACCGACATGGTGGAACATGTTCGGCAGTAAGACCACTCATGAACTGAATATTTGTTTTTAAGGCTATTGGTCCTGCATCTTGGGGTACAGGCAGTGGGTAGGATCAGCCAGGATAGACTGAGCCTTCTTCCAGGAATCTGAGCTTGTTTTCTCAAAATTGTGTGACATGTTATGACTTGTTTATCTTTTTCTTCCTTGCAGATTAGCGTCTGAGAAGATCTATGCTGTTTTCACTGATTACACACACGATAAGGTAAAGTCGACTCAAAGTTTGATCTGTGTTTTAACCTTCTCTTACCGCCTTAAGTGGCCATTGTGAACCCATTTAAGTGAGAATAGATTTTTCTGTTTCTGTGGATTAAAGTGTTTCAAAGCATCCAGAGTCATGGATGTTTCTTTTCTCTGTGATATGACAGTGTTTATGTTTTTCAGAAGATTATAGTAACAATGATATCACAATCTGCTCTTAGATTTCAAGAGATGAAGCTATCAACAAAGTTCGACTAGAAACTGAAGAGAACCTGAAAGGTAGATCATCTTTATGTATTGCATGGGGGAAATTTTAAATTAACTGTTTCAAATATTGTTGCAAGCGCAGTCACACAAGCGTGTATTTATGTTTATTATATTTCAGTTCAGTTGCTCCTGTGCACTTAATTTCTGTTCCTTTTTGTCAGCTGAATAATGTCAATTGATGTCTTCCATGTGTAGAAAAATTCCCTCAAGCTGAGCCCTTCGAGGTCATTGAATCCTTCAACACCGTGAGCAAAGAAATCTTCCGCAATTTAGTGCTTAATGAGTACAAAAGGTAAGTCCACGGTGAAGTGAATGTATATTCTCATGACACATGGTGACATTTGTAATTGAGGCAAAAACTGGATTCTTATTTTGGATTTTGCGTGTTATAGATGCGATGGGAGGGAGTTAACTGCTTTAAGGAATATTTCTTGCGATGTCGACCTCTTTAAACCGCTACATGGCTCGGCTCTGTTCCAGAGAGGACAGACACAGGTAGGTACAGAGCAGCAAGGCCACAGAAGCTTAAACTGAAAGCTACATTAGGAGATCATTGATTATTGTACCCAGATTTGATGGAAAAGATTGTTAGTTGGTGCGGTTTTGAAAGATAAAATAATGTAGATGTGACAATGAATGAAATAGCAGAAGGACGGTGACCACTGAGGTTCTTTGTTCTTTTTGTTATTTTTCCTTTATTGATTATTTCATCCTCTTCTTTTTCCTGCAGGTGCTGAGCAGTGTCACATTTGATTCCCTGGAATCGAGTGTCAAAGCAGACATAATCACCACAGCTTTGAGGTAAAATGATCACTCACTGAAACCACACATTTATACTGTTTACATTAACAGCGGTTCAAATAGTGTTGGCTCTTACTTCTCCGCGTAAATTATCCACACAGACTAAAATGAACCATTAAAAGTATTTGAAAAGACAGTTTAACCCTTCTGTTTATTTTCTTTCCGCAGCGGCATCAAAGACAAAAACTTCATGCTCCATTATGAAGTGAGTAAATCCTTCATTTTTAAACTCACATAGATCATTTGACACATCATTTGGTATCCTTTTAGTTTTCAAGATGAGCTCAAACTTGCCTTTAATTTCAGTTCCCTCCGTATGCAACCAATGAGATTGGAAAGATGGGAGGCATCAACAGGAGAGAGCTTGGACACGGTTTGTGTTAAAATTTACATCCTTTGCTTATATTCAGTGTCATTCCCATCAAGGATGTTATAGACAAAGACTGTGTGGGTGTGGATGTTTTTGTTGATGTTTGTGTTTATCTAAAGGGGCCCTGGCTGAAAAAGCTCTGAGACCAGTCATTCCTAAAGACTTCCCTTTCACTATCAGGGTCACTGCTGAGGTGCTTGAGTCAAACGGTGAGTACTGTTTACAATAGCGACCACAGGAAATGTGTTCATTGTCTGGCAGGATGTGTCATACAGGAACCCGTCTGAAAGCCTATTGCTCTTCTTTTCCTTCCTCTCCCTATTTGGACCTTTTTATCTCAGGATCATCCTCAATGGCTTCAGCGTGTGGAGGCAGCCTTGCTCTAATGGATGCAGGTACCAGAGTGGGAATACATGAAATAGCTCTTTCATTAAGGATTTAAAAATATAGGATAAAATAAAATATGATAATAATATGTAGCTAACATGTCCAAATCCGTGTCTCCCAGGTGTGCCCATTTCTTCTGCAGTGGCAGGTGTAGCAGTCGGCCTCATCTCCAAGGCTAACCCAGAGAAATCAGCTGAGATCCAAGACTACAGATTACTAACTGATATTCTGGTACTTACAGCACAACTGTAGCTAGTGTGTGACCACACATTTATCACTACCAAGTACTAATACAAGTCTACAATCTATAACGTCTCTCTGCTTAGTTATATCGGAGATGAGATAATTATTATTTTCTAAACAGGGCATAGAGGATTATCTTGGAGACATGGACTTCAAATTGGCAGGAACAAACAAGGGAATCACTGCTTTACAGGTGCTATGTCTGATAAGTGTCTAAAATCAACTTTTTTGCTCACTCAAATGGCAAACTAAATGAATTTTTATATATTTTACACACCTTTTATTTAAGGCTGATGTGAAGATCCCAGGTCTGCCTCTGAAGGTGGTCATGGAGGCTATCCAACAGGCCACTGGTAATCTCAAATGGCTGATTTTACACTAATGAATAAAGTGTGTTCATATTTTTGGTGGTTTAATGACCTTTCTTTCAATATTATTATATTCCAGTGGCAAAGAGGGAAATCTTGGGCATCATGAACAAATGTATAGCAAAACCCAGAGCGACTAGGAAGGAGAATGGACCAGTTGTTGGTAAGTTTCGTGTGTGAACATAAATTTGTGCGTTATATTTTGAAGATGAGGGACATGCTCGGAACAGATTGAACATGTTCTTATCTGTTCTGTTGTTTGGGGCTAAGATAAGCTGAGGGTGATTATTTGGCTGTTGTTTGGTGGGTTTTAGCTTGACATAGCATCGACTTTAAAGGTCGAGTCAGGATGACAGCTGGACGCCTGAGAGGACCGCGGCATTAAGATGATACTGCATATCAAACAGTGCTGTGTCTTGATAACTGAAGAAGTTTTTATTCTGTCTTCAGAAAACATACGGGTGCCTGTTTCAAAACGAGCACGCTTCGTTGGTCCAGGAGGATATAACCTTCGCAGGCTACAAGCTCAGACGGGTAACGTGTTCAATGACACCTTTGTGAATGAAGTACAGTTTTGCAGTTTTTCCTTCTGCTACACAGTTCATGCTTTATTTCACAGAATGTTGAAACTGGAGATTTGTTTTTTCTTGTCAAGGCGTGACAATAAATCAGGTGGACGAGGAGACTTTCTCTGTGTTCGCTCCAACGCCAGGAGCCATGAACGAAGCCCAGGAGTTCATCGGTGACATCTGCAAAGATGATGTCAGTGTCCACCACTTTCACTAAGAGTCTGACATTGAACTGAACATAAAGCTGTTTGTTTGCGTGTTTGCAACATGTACAACATGTTCACACACGTACATGTGTATTTTTTGTTTTGTGTTGCAGCAAGAACAGCAGCTGGAGTTTGGAGCCATCTACACAGCCACCATCACCGAGATAAGGTAAATTCATGTAAAACAGTATGTGATGCCACTTATTAGCACTCAGTTTAAACATGTCTGAATTTTATGTATTTTTCCATTAGACAAGATGAAAAATATCAAATATTTTTGCTTTGCTTCAGGGACATTGGTGTGATGGTGAAACTTTATCCTAACATGAGTGCTGTCCTGCTGCACAACTCACAATTAGACCACAAACGGGTCAGTAAATTTGCGTCTGCATAATATTTGCCTGTGCACGATTTACGATTTAAAAGTAATTCCTTTTGTGTTTTCCTCTTTTAGATCAAACATCCAAGTGCTTTGGGTTTTGAGGTGGGACAGCAGATTCAGGTTTGTGCCGACAACTACGCGATGTATTGTCAAAAGTCGCCCTGTGTTTACATTCTGGTCTCATTTGTCTCATTGTCTCTGACTGGATTTATGCTAACAGGTCAAGTACTTTGGACGGGACCCAACAGACGGCAGAATGAGACTTTCACGGAAGGTGCTCCAGTCCCCTGCTGCAACTGTTGTCAAGACACTAAGTGAGAAACAGAGCATCTCCATGGGTTCAAGCAACGGCCACACGAACAGCACCGATTTGTGACACACCAACACGACAGGCCAACTTCTGACTTTGCCGCCAAAAGTGGATTTAAACTGATGTACTCCTGTTGAGAAATCCACCAAACCAACCGGTGTTGTTCATAAAGAGGTGTACCTTGCCATTGTGGGTATGGACCTGCACTGTAGTGAACTGGGGCTCATCAACTACAGTGTCCTGCCGTCATTGTGCTTCACTGGATGTGCACAAACTGAGAAGAACACTTGGATAATTGTAAGCAGGAGACATACGTTGTCAAAAAGTTGAAATGTGTTGTTTTTTTAAGCACCTCTTTTATGAGGCCTTGTTTTCAGATTAGCCACCACAGCTAGCATTGACAGGATCAAGCAGTAAGCAGGTTTTCTTTCCACCCTCTTACCGAAACAGACAGTGCAATTTACTTTTCCACATGTGTGATAATCCTGCCTCCTCTGGTATGAGACTTCCATATTTGGTGTCCACTGTGGCAGCGTGTCCTCTAAGCTGCCAGGATGATCAAGATATGCACAGAGACAGTAAAGTGGGAGGAGGGTCATGTGTTATGTTATGTTACAGTAGATGTGTCATCAGTAAATACAAGAGTCAATGGTTGCGTTAAAATTGTTAAAATTCACAACCAGTTGTACTCAGAGATAAAGAAACCAACTAGTTTTAGACTATTAAAACACAGTTTGATATATTAGGAAGAAAAAAACAGCACAATAAAGTTGGTTGTGTTAAAAAATGAATAACTAAAGACATGACAAATTGTTCTTAATTGTATCAAATCTGACACCTTCAGATCTAGGGTCTCTTTTAGCAACCAATGTTGACATCTTCTAAGTCATCTTCCGTCCACCCTGGAGCACGAGTCGTCATTTCACCATGATGTAAAAACTCCACCTGTGATTCCTGTCTGAGTGGCTAAAATTGGGAACTCATCACCAGTTGTAAGTCACATGAAGACAACTGTTTGATATGTGCACGGTTAAGCTGGTGGGCTTGTAATCAAGCTGGTGATTACTACACCTACGGGATCTACAGCCAGCCCTGAGGCTCTGGAAATGGGGAAATACCAATGTCAGGAACTGCTGTGTCATACTCTGCCTGGATCTGGTGTCCCATTGGTAATTTATCTGACAGACTGTAAATTGTTTGTTTAAATAAAAATGTAGTTATCCGGCCTCTAGCAGAATTTGTAGTTACATGTATAATGTCTCTGACATATGCACCAAAGTAAGATGCAAACTACATAGGGTGACAATTAATAACTAACATATTGTGAACTGAAAATTGTTTTCTGATTACAAAGAACAAAAGGACTCCCCTGCATTATCTAATACGACTTGGAACATTAACATTTTTATAAGTATCTCCTTTTTGGCCAGAGAAAGTTCTCACTGCAGCATCAAGTATTTTTTATTTTTTTTCTAGGCTGGAGGACATTTTGGATGCTCAATATCTGTACTAATAAACTGAGGTGGTAAATCATTTGTGTCAGTTTGGCTTACTGGTCAGAAGGGCAAGTGCTGGGAAAAAAGATTAATGTCAAGCTCTTTGGTCCTTGAAATTAATTAATAGATAAATGTATTGGGAAGAAATTAACCTTTTAAAATCTCTTTTAAACTTTTATAATCCATCGGTTGTTACTATTGTGCAATATAGATAGACAGATAGATAGATAGATACTTAATTGACTCCAAAGGAAATTCAAGCATCCAGTAGCAGCATGCAAACATACATTAAACATACATTAGAATTAACCTATAACACAGGAACCATACTTTAAAATTGACCTGAGATAAATCACAATTAAATATGAGAAATTAAACATCTGCATAGGATTTAAATATGTACGGAGGAATTAAAAATGTGCAGAGGAGTTAAAACTCTAAAAGTTAAAAAAATGTGCAGAGGAAAATTAAATTAAAACTATGTACAGTTAAATGAGGCTGTAGTTAGTATAGTATTGTAAAAGCTATTCATTAAAAAGCAGCTAAAATAAGTGGCAGTTATTGTTGTTATGTGCACATGTGTCTGCATAATGCAGGTAAGCTGCTGCTGCTGCTGCTAACTTTATGGTGCTGCTGCTGCGGCCTCGCCATTGGCTGACGCCGCTCGGAGGAGGCGGAGACCCCGCGGCGGCAGTTAGCGCTTGATTGACGTCGAGGAGGAAAAAGAACACAAGATCGGATTACAAGATGGCGGTCTGTGGACGTTAGCAAGAAGGCCGTTAGGAGTTGTTGTGTTCTCTCTGTGAATTTTTACTGTTTGGTATCAGGCCCTCCTGTTGAGCTGTTTCACACCGTAATATGTTTATGAACTAGATACTGATATTTTTTTTTTTTACACCGCTCTTGTGAAGCTTACTCAGACGTGCATGTTTTATAACATGCGGGTGGAAACAAAGTTAACAGGTCGAGGGTAGGAAAACACCAGACGGGGGTGAGGTGATAGCTTGTTAGCAGCCAGCTAGCCTGCTAGCTCCGACTCGGTTTAACCATGTCGGACACTCGGCGGCGGGTGAAAGTATATACGCTGAATGAAGACCGGCAGTGGGACGATCGGGGTACCGGACACGTTTCGTCTACGTTTGATGAACGGCTGAAGGGGACATCATTATTAGTTCGGGCCGAATCAGACGGTGAGTCCTCCGGTTAGCATAGCCCGCGTTGACGTTACATTGGCTAGTGCTAAGCATGCTAACTCCTGGTTGTTCGGACAGAATGCTTCATATGGCCAATATGTACACTTGGGTAACTTATTAGGCTTGTTTGTTTGAATGTGCTTACAGCCTTTGGACTCTATTGTTTCAGGCTGTTTGAACAACCGCTATTATCAGTGGCTTTTAGATGAGAGGCAATCATTTATTGAATAGCTGGTGCTAGCAGGCTCGCTGGACGTGATCTTGGTAGCATGGGGGGGCCTTCAAAGTCTTAAATGTACAAACTTGTTACTGGCCACGATATTAAACCATTATGTGTTCATGTACGGGCCACAAACACGTAAAATACACTGTAAAAGCCAAGCGGTGGGTGTGAAGCCTCTCTGTTGTTAGTTTTAACTTTATATTTTTTACAACATTGTTTTATTCCGCGTTTAACATTGTCTGTGTGGCGATTTAAGTGCTGTTCTACCAGGCGAATTCATTTAACCCTGACCTCCAATAATTGGTTAATCATTTGTTAATCGTTGTTTTGATCATTCGCAACAACTCGAAAGTGAAAAGTTACACCAAGTCTTTGTGTGTGTTTTAGGATCACTACTGTTGGAGTCGAAGATAAGCCCGAATACTGCATATCAGAAACAACAGGTAAGAATAGATCATCGTAGTATGGATCAGGCACAACCTCCTACATAGCACAGCATTTTTTAAGTAACAGTATTTGAACTTTGGGACTTGTTGCTGGATAATTACTGCTTCAAAGATGCATTGCAGACAATGGAAATTCACTATCTGGTCCCATTTTAAACCTGGACACAAGTAGCTGTTGGACCAGTCACGTTATCAGTAATCACAATACCAGCAAACTTGTTGTTCATGTTTTTTTTAAATGTCACTACCGTGATAGATATTTGTTACATGAGTGTGCCACATTGTTTGATATAATAGGTGTGAGCCAGATGTTTTCCTTGCATATCGTAGACAAACTTATCTCATTCATCATTTTTAAAGGGCTCATTTACAGGCATGAAAGTGCTCGTTCAGCTAATATGTGTGTTTTGAGTATGTGACCTTTGTTTGTGTATCTGTGTGTGTTTGGACGCATGCAGCCGTGTTTGAGTGTATCCCGTGAATGTGATAAGCTTTTTTTTTTGTGTGTGTGTGTGTGTACAGTTTGACGTTTCTTTCTCCTCTTTCCAGGACACACTGATTGTCTGGTCGGAAGCAGATAATTATGACCTTGCCCTAAGTTTCCAGGAAAAAGCTGGCTGCGATGAGATCTGGGAGAAGATTTGCCAGGTATAGTCACGTGTGCAAGTTTTTTATTTAAACATTGTCTACTGCTGCTGAAATTCTACTTAGCACTAAGTGGCATTAATACTTCTAGTTTAATTTAACACTTCATATCTATCAACTTTGCACAGGTTCAAGGCAAGGACCCTGCCTTGGACATCACCCAGGACCCCATTGATGAGTCCGAGGAGGAGCGCTTTGAGGAGATTCCAGAGACAAGCCACCTGGTGGAGCTCCCTCCTTGCGAGCTAAGCCGACTGGAGGAGATCGCCGACCTGGTTACCTCTGTCCTGTCTTCCCCCATCCGGAGGGAGAAACTCGCCCTGGCCCTGATGAGCGAGGGCTACATCAAGAAACTCCTGGGTCTCTTCAGAGTATGCGAGGACCTGGACAACAGGGAAGGGCTACATCACCTCTATGAGATTGTCCGAGGTGTCTTGTTCCTCAATAAAGCGGCCCTCTTTGAGGTGATGTTCTCTGACGACTGTATCATGGATGTGGTGGGCTGCCTTGAGTATGACCCAGCACTGGTTCAGCCGAAACGGCACCGGGAATTCTTGACCAAGACAGCAAAGTTTAAGGAGGTGATCCCTATCACGGACTCTGAGCTGCGGCAGAAGATCCACCAGACCTACCGAGTGCAGTACATCCAGGACATCATCCTGCCCACGCCATCTGTCTTTGAGGAGAACTTCCTGTCCACACTCACCTCCTTCATCTTCTTCAACAAGGTGGAGATTGTCAGTATGTTGCAGGTAAGGATCCAAACTCAGGTAACTTGTATTATTCTTTAAGACACAGTTACCACAGTGTTTGTCTTTCTTTGTTTGTCCGTACCAAATTTCACGGCCAGTTGAATATTTCTGCATGCACGTGCATATATTTTCCTAAATTTACAGTTTCTGATTAGTGCTTAATTTTCCTCACTGACTGAATTTTGTTTGACACGTACAAGAGAACCTAACCTGTAGTTCCAGACAATAACATTGCTCATACTTGGTGATAAATGATTTACAGGATTTCCATCATTAAATGTGTTGCTTTCTTGAAATGTCAGATCATGTGGAAGACAAAAGAGAGGTTTTAATAATCTGCCTGTACATGTTGTGATCAAACAATGCCTATAGCCACTGAGGAGACTTTTTAATCTATGGTAGATTTTGTCCACCAGTGAAAGATGTGTCTGTACCAACGCTTTGTAACATTGTGACAGGTGACCCATTAAAAATGTGAAATAATAAAAACATTTTTGAAAGGTCATTCAGCGAATTAATTAATGTTGATTTCACATGGAGCTTACGTGTGGCATGTGTTAATTGAAAATAGTTTATGCAGCCTTTTTCATGATGTTAACAGCACCTTTCAGTCCAACCCTTTCATAGTCAAATGTTTGGCATCTGATGATTGTACCTCAGGATTAATGAGAAATGAAGTGGCTGTCTCTAAGAATCACGGATCTCTCTGTTTGCTTTTTTGATTGTTGCCGCCCAGGAATAAGTTTTGTATTCCTCCTTTTTGTTTTTCTCTTTCTTTTTAGCCTTTTATTTATTTGCCGTCTTGATTTCTTAACAATGTTTTTCCTGTGCCACAGGAGGATGAGAAGTTCCTAACGGAGGTCTTTGCACAGCTCACAGATGAAGCCACGGAGGACAGTAAAAGAAGAGAGCTTGTAAGTCAAACATTTGTCAAATCTCCAGGCCGGATGTTGTGATGATGGTGTGTGTAGTATGTCTGCTTTCATTGCTGTGAGAATAAACTGTGCTCAGCATTGCTGTTGTTTTAATTGTTCAATTCTGCTGTCTGTAATGTCATTTTCTTTCACAGGGGTTAAATATTTACTGACTTTTCTGCAGTTTTCCATAATAGTTTTGATGTGAGGTACATCTTTGCCTACAACAACTCTGTCAGCATTATTCATTGAACAGTGTAAGCTCTCACTGAGAGTGAAATAGGAAATCATTTATTCTTTTTCGTCTACCAGGTTGTTATTTATTCAACTTTGGAAAAGCTTCACATCAAATTAAGGGGATTTTCCCACTGCTGTACAATCTCACAAACGAAACAACGTGTGGTTGTGTTTTTGTCAGTGACATTTAACTGTTTGCTTTAATGTGACAACTGCAGATCAACCATGACGTCTGTTTTTTATGTTTGCCCCCTCTGCTCCTCAGGTGAACTTTGTCAAGGAGTTCTGTGCTTTTTCACAAACGTTGCAGCCACAAAACAGGGACGCTTTCTTCAAAACTCTGGCGAATCTAGGCATTTTACCTGCTCTTGAAATAGTCATGGTATGTTCATGAACGTGAATGTCTGAATTGGTGTTAATAAACACCCATGAATGATTGATACAGAAACATTTCTGTGTCTCTTTGTTCCTGTATTTAACTCCTATTTTTCTCTTGTTTAGGGAATGGATGACCTGCAGGTGAGGGCAGCAGCTACAGACATCTTCTCTTACCTGGTGGAATTCAGCCCCTCCATGGTCAGAGAGTTTGTCATGCAGGAACCACAGCAGACAGACGACGTAAGCATCTTAACATCACTGTCGGCAAGCTTTTTCAGATTCCAGGGAATAGTCTGGTTCAGCCCAGCATTGCATTTGTAAAATTATATATATTTCAATTTAAGTTCCATGTAGCACAGTATTGTTGTGACAAACTTATTGCCCTGAAGTTGGGTGATGCATACATTTGCATCAACCAGCATGTCCCTCATACAGTTTGTATAGCTCTGTGCTGCAGATTTTACACACTATTAATGTGCACAGATAACATAGCAAAAAAAAACGCTAAAAGTGCATGTAAATCCTTCCAGGCTCTTACAGCAGTGCTCCTCCCAGGCACTTTGTAATTTAGGTGAACACTAAACATCAAATGGGCTTTTTAATCCTGTGAGACTGTGTGTGTGTGCTTTGTTGTACAGTGGTGTAAAATACAAAGTGGATGGATGATGCCTACAACTCGCAGGGAAACAAACTATACAGTTGATGTTGACACTGAAAGATATGGACTCTGTATAGTTGAGGGGATTCACAATAATAATAATAAATGGCCTTCTAGTAGGGTTGTTTTACTTTTTTAAATATAATTTTAACTTTTACTTTGTGTGTGTGTTTTCTGTTTACAGGATGTTCTGCTGATAAATGTCGTGATCAAGCAGATGATTTGTGACTCTGACCCAGAGTTAGGAGGGGCTGTCCAGCTGATGGGTCTGCTCAGGACGCTCATCGACCCCGAGAACATGCTGGCTTCCACCAACGTAAGCAGAACCAACACACAAGAACTTTAATTTCAGTGGAGAGCAGCTCTAAAATGAATGTATCGACACTCAGGATCATTTAGGGATATCTGTTCTCCTAACGTGTTTCCTCACCTGAATCGTGAGAGCGACCAGTCCTGCTGTGACCAGTCTGCAAATTTGTTTTTTCCAACTCTAAAACATCAACTGCTCTTAACTAAGCTTTGTGTTGTGTTTGTTCCCCTTTTAGAAAACTGAGAAGACAGAATTTCTGAGTTTTTTCTACAAGTACTGCATGCATGTCCTGACTGCTCCTCTGCTGGCCAACACAGCACATGACAAAAGCTCAAAAGGTGAGCTAAGGACAGAGGCCTCACATAAACCGAACTGGACTGTTTCACTAGACTGTAAGATAAATAGAGAATTTGACTGATTATTCTGTGTCATGGCCTTTTCAGATGTGCAGGAGGGATCAACTAAGATCAACCCAGTCTGTCCAGGTGCGTGTTGTGTAACTCGACATCAAGCACAAACCACCCAACAGTCAAACACTTGTCCATGTCAGAATTCCATAGTTAGCTGGAAATAATTCTTAACAATAATATTGATAATTCTTTGAGCAACATTGAGTAACGTTGCATTTGTTTGACCTGCACTCACCAAAAAATGGAAATCAAGTCCAGTATGTTTTCATAATTGCTGAGTGATGCAGTGGCTGTGATTTTTGTACATCACATGAAGAAAGATTCCAGAGTTGCAGAGTATTATAACCAATGTTGTTGTTTTTTTTTTTTAAATGGACAAGGATTGCACACTTGCTTTAAATTTAATACCTAAAAATGATCCGGGTTGTCTCTGTAAGGTGTAATCTGCAGCTTCATGTGAATTTGTTGTTTATTTTCTGTAGACAACTTCCAGACAGCTCAGCTGCTGGCGCTGATCCTGGAGCTCCTGACCTTCTGTGTGGAGCACCACACATATCACATCAAGACCTACATCATGAACAAAGACCTGCTCAGGAGAGTGCTAGTGCTCATGAACTCAAAACACACCTTCCTTGCTCTTTGTAAGTCACACACACATTTGATTATCCTCTTTTCTGAATGAACTTCAGCTTCATTTTGACTAAATTGTCGACTGCTTTTGGTTCAAAGGTGCCCTGCGTTTCATGCGCAGGATCATTGGTCTGAAGGATGAGTACTACAACCGCTACATCATCAAAGGGAACCTGTTCGAGCCTGTCATTAACGCCCTGCTGGACAACGGCACCCGATACAACCTCCTCAACTCAGCCATCATAGAGCTCTTTGAGTTCATTAAAGTGGTGCGTAGACGCACACAACATTTACCTCAGTGAAACGTGTTTGTTAGTTTGCGTTTGTGATTTTTATTTTTTATTGTGTCTTCTCTTTCCAGGAGGACATCAAGTCTCTCATAGCTCACATCGTGGATAACTTCTACAAAGCACTTGAATCCATCGAGTACGTCCAGACTTTCAAGGGCCTGAAAGGCCGATACGAGCAGGAAAAAGACAGGCAGAGTCAGAGACTCAACAGGTCAGTGGACTTGGGCACGAAGGTCAAATCAGTGCAGCGATGTTTGTGTTTGAGGTGTCATTTTTTTGCATACACGAGGGAACATATTTTTCTGTAGATAACTGGACTTAACCTTTTTCCCTCCACAGATATCGCAGAGATGCCCGTTCAGTGGACGAGGACGAGGAGCTGTGGTTCAATGACGACGACGATGACGACGATGGCGAAGCTGTGGAGAAGAGCCGAATGGAGGACGACTTCTCCGACAGCTACAGCAAGTACATGGAAGCCAAAAAAGGTAAGCAGCTCTGGTGTTACTGAATGCATAATCTCTGAAACTTGTTCTCCTCCCCCCCGAGTGCAACAGCAAGTTTCATATTTATAATCTGTTACCACAGGAGCTGCCAACGGAGCCAACGGTGCCAACAACGGGAAAGCTGCTGTAATTCCACCTGCCTCACCAGCCGCCACTCCAAACAACAGTTCAACTTCCTCCGTCAAAACTGTTGCTCTTCCTGCCACACCAGTCGTGAAGGTGAATTCACCTGTTTGCAGTCACTTGACTTGTTTAAAAAAAAAAAAAAAATTCATACCAGAAACCAGTTTTCCTTTTGTTCCGCAACATGTTTGTAGCTTTACCTTTGACAAACACTTCACAAGCAACAAGCAACCTTAGATTCTCTTAATAATATTATTCATTATGATAAGCCTGGTGGACATTGAGGCCAAAATATGAGAGAGGTTAATGATGGGATGCCTTCATAAGCCTGCAGCTTTTAGAAACCATAATGTTGTAATGTGGCCTTTCTTGAGCCTGGTATTGGGCATTTTGGTCAATCTTCCTGTTGCCTCTCATCCCGTTTCTAACAGACTGCTCTGGTTGGTTTGGTGGACTACCCCGACGACGAGGATGAAGAGGAAGAAGATGAGGAGGAAGAGCAGGCTCCAAGAAAGCGGCCCCGTCTGAGTTCTTAAGGCGAATTGTCCTCTGTTTGGTCGTGGTGGACGGACAACCGAGTCTCGCCCATCCTCCCTCCTCTGGTCGTCTCATTGGTCCTTGGCCTGCCTGTGCCACCTGTCAAGTCTCACTGAGGAGACGGGCAAAGACGAGCTCCCACCTCCCACTCAGTCCCTCCTGATCTCTGCTCCTCTTTTCTCCCTCGGTGGACGGAGATGGAGACCTTCTCTTTTGTAAAGAAAGACAGATCAGTCTGTTCCTTCAGCCCGTTGATTTTTACCTCTTCCCTTCACCAAACAGCCTCCTCCAGGAGATCCCAAACTCTCCTTTTCTTTCTCCTGAGGAGAAACTCATTGACCCTTTAGCAAACTCATTCCTCAAAACACTGTTCTGACCTCCTTCTGAACAACTTTCTCCTCCTCATCCACCATCGTACGTACCGTATCAGAGAGGCTGCAGTGGAAATAACAGTGCCAAGGCGGTTCCCCAACTCTGCTCTGTTGCTATAGCAACAGTAGCAAGGAAACTGCGGTACTACAGCAACCCCACAGGAAGCCTCACACGTCCTCATTTGAACTCTCCCTTCCATCCTTCTCGAACCCGAACCAATGAGCTCCAGAGACAGAGGAAGCCAGAACACAACCAGCCAGTGTATGAACTGTTCAGCAGGCCAGTCAGGCTAGCAGGACTAGCCGTCATAGTTATAGAAAGCTTGACTGGCTGAAGTAGTGTGTGCCGCCCTGCCACAGAACTGTTCACTTTTGTCGGGGATAGAGGGATCTAGGCAACATAGAAGAATTAAACAAAATGTTGAGAGACAAGGGAGGGTGACAAAATGACAAAAATGTACCAGGATGAAAACTCAGCCGCAGCGATGAGGCATAGATCCAGAGGAGCAGGACTCAATCCTTCAAAAGCCATGGTGTCAGTTTGGCCAGGGCACACACAGAAACACACACGACGTCTCACACACAGGACTGCGTTAGTCAGAAATCCTGTATTTCATGAATTTTGTTAAAAAGTACTGTACAGATGTTTTTTTTTCTTTTTAATCATTTGCCCCTGATCTGATTTTCAAAGGGGGGGAGAGAGATACCTACCTGTGTATTTTTGTTGTTGTTGCACAAAAGGTGGGGTCACTGTTCACCCTTTCAGTCCAGTTCATTTGATTCAATGTAAAATGCAGAGAAGTTGCAAATGCTGGTTTTAAAAAAAAAATAACGTATTAAAACTGCAGTAAAGTCATTTTTGCAGCCAACATTTTGAGGATGTCTGGAGTTTTGTATTTTAGTGGATTTAAGAATTTAGTGGCCTCGTTACGATGCACACGTTAGCCCAGTTTTTCTTTTGACTGGGTGACAAACCCTGAGCTGTTGGTGTGCTTAGAGTAGATTTAGTGCACACTCTTGTTTCAGGAGGTTCAACTCTTGGCACCCTTTTCTCAGACAGATCTCAGGTTCAGAGTTCAATTTGCATCAGAAACAACAAAAAAAAAAGCTACCCATCTTTGTCTGTGCACTGTAACACTGCTCACATTTATTACTGAATGGAGAACGACTCCTCGAGACGTCGGGGGGGCTTTTATCCCAGTTTGAAGGTCCAGAATTTTCAGCTTTATTCCAGTTTTCTTTGGCCTGCCCATGAAAAAAACAACTGCAGATCCAAAATAAGTTGAAGGAAAATATTTTTACAGTGTAATTCAAAACTCCATGATTGGATGAGATGTTTTTTTTAATTTTTTTTATTAGTTATAAAGATGATTTAACCCCAGAGTCGAAGGAGTGCAGTTTTTGAATCGATCAGTTACACAACACGCAGGTTTAACAATGTCTGAAGGCAATGAAACATTTCGGTGTCTGGTTGAAACATTTCTCGTGTTGTATCTTCTCTCCTGGTCTCGTCAAAAAGCACACGGAGGCAGATGAAGGGAATAGAAATGTGCTAAAAAGAAAATGCTAAAACCACAAGCAGCAGGGCAGGAGCACAAATTATTGCCAATGTGCTTTTCAGGAGTTCAGCAGAACATGAGCAGCGAATTGTCTTTCCTCCTGTCTGTTAGCGTCACCCAACAATATGACTGTTTTTGCTCTCCCTTGATGAATTTGTACCAAGTGCATTTACTACCACTATCCATTCTTAACATTTGTATGAATTTATTTGATAAGTTTTGAAATTAAATGTGACCCTGACATTGAACTTGTTGAATCTAGCTTTGTTTTAATTTACCGATTTGGCAATTGGAGCTACAAAATTTCTAACTTGACACTCTTCAGCAATAACATGCAAATTTCAGCATATTTCCATGTCTTGAAATAGTTTCTCATGATTTCTTTTCTTGCTTTAAGAAATTATTTTACAGCAACGGATTAACAGTATGTTTTGACATGTTTTTATACACACACAGTCTGGAGTCCAGGTCGTTTCTATAAAATGTGATTTATTAAACAGCATACATGAAATACTGAATTCCTCGTAGAAAGCGACACTGTTCTCTTGGCCCCTTTATGGGGGGGAAAAAACATGACGGCATGTTTTATTTTGACAACTTGACCACATCGCTCTTTGACTAGGATGAGGTGCTACACTGCTGTCAGCGATATGATGTACGAGCCGACTCTTCGCTCTGGGAATGCTGAGGACGGTGGAAAACAAGACTGTACAATTGTGCTAGCTAATATTACCTTCACCTCAACTCTCCCAATCAAGTTTTTCACCAGCATTATTGACCCTTAATTCACTGATACAATTCTGGGCCAGTTATGCCTTGTGTGTGTGTGTTTCACCACATTGCCCATATTTGTTGTCTACAGAGAAACAAGTGCAGGAATGTGTCCAAAACCACTGCTTTGGTCACTGATCCCTACATTATAGTCAATAATTTCCTCTATAGTGAGCAGAAAAATGTTACGAATCATGATTTTGTACCATTACTGACCAGTGTAGTGTTGCATAATTAACATTTACACGTCTAACAATAGTGAAGCACTGCATCGTAAGATTTTTAGCAAGTAATGTACATGCTGTGAACACATTTTTCATTCCAAGGTAGGATTTTTTGAGTAATATATAATCTGTAAACTCCAAATTATCATGAAAGTTAGTGTCATGCGCCCAGTGGCAAATAAGGAGTGCTTTGAACACAGCTCAGGCGTGTCTGGTGGTGTTGCAACTGTCTAACAGACTACTACTGGAGCACTTTGCCACAAACGTGGTACATCCAACATATAAAAGGAGATGTACCTTCTTCCTCTGTAGACAACAACTCTGATGAAGGAAGACCTCATACTCTTTTTATTTGGAAAGTCCCTGATCTGTGTTACGTAAAGTGAATTATCTGGCTGAAGGAGGCAGTGTAAAGGAAGCCATGTGTTTGATTAACAGAGTAAACAGATATAAGATATAAATGAGAATATTGCAGTTCGGAGTGGATAAGTCATTTCTTAATCACTTCCTCTTTCAGCTTGTCAGCCAGATGTTTTCTCTTCTGTAGCTTCTTCCTCTCCTCGGCAGATATCTCCTGCGTGAAGAGATCAGACCAGGCAGTCGGGTTAATAACCGGATAGATGAGATAATAATCACCACCAGTGGTTTGAGACAAAGTATTGAGGGAGTGAAAAAGCAGTAGGAAAGACCACTAAAATACAACCAAGCACACAAATACATGTAGTAGCTAGAAAACTAAATAAAAGCAGCTGGTATTGGCTCTGCCAGGATGGCATCAAATATTTATACAAAGAGATGTTGATGAATTAAAGTGCAAGCTTTCAATTGAAAACCTAAAGCATACAAATAGCTTTTCAGGAGCTGTGATTTCAGTCCACAGTGTAAATGAGACTTCATTCTCTTCACTTTGTGGCTGTAAAAAGCAATTGACTGGAGTAAAAGAGCTCAGTGAACTCGGAGCTTGACAGATGGAGACAGGACAGAGTACGACAGAGACAAAGGGGAGTAACTACACAGCAAAACCTTAGCAACACACTAGGCATGAATGACTACGTGTGTTCACATCAGGCAGGAGCAGCTGATGGATCACCTTCTGTTTGGAGGAGTTAGCAGAGTGTTGTGCTGCGGGAGGAGGAGGAAGAGGAGGAGAGGGGGTACAGGCCCCATTCCTCTGGGACTGCCCCACTGCCTCCAGACAGACCTCCAGACCAGGTCAGATAGAAGCAGAGGGAAATGAAGGACAAGAACCCAATAAATAAATAAATAAATAAATCAGAAGCATGATGTGAAGAGGAAGAAAAATCAGGAGGAAAAAAATGTGGGTGAAAGAAAATCTGGTGAAATAAAAAAATGTAGCTTTGAAGTATTCCCCTGCAATGATCTGTAGTCTGTTCATATTTATAACTCTAACGGGCCAATATGAGGAAACAGTGAACAGTTAATTACATCTAACATCAAGTAAAATGTAGTTCTGTCCTCCAAAAGTCGAGTGGTTGATCGTGACCTCTCACCTCTTTGTGAAGGGGGGCAGTTACCGGGGTGTTGGTGGTGGGTGCCTCCTCTGGCGTGGTTGTCGGCTTGGTTTTCTGCTGTTCTTTTTTCAGCGCATGCAGTTTGTCTCGCTGCTGACGGAGATATGCCGCCCTCTGCTGGAGCTGCTCCTGCTGAGACGCCGACAGCTCCTGGAGGGAGGCGGAGGTGATGGAGGATGACGACTCAAACAACGCACGAACAAATATCAATTCTACCTATGTCTTTACAATTTTTTCAACAGCTCATAGTTAATGTTTTAGTTAACAAGTAAATATGTTTTTTGAAAACTGACATAGTATGATATTCAGGATTTGGGGGTATTAAATTAGGTTGGCTCCGACAGTTTGCCTCTGTTGACAAACTACTATGCAGCAGGCTCACAGACTCACTGTATATGGCTTAGAGAAGCCAGCCTCCCTGTGTGCCTCCTCCAGCCACGCCTCGGCTGCAGTTTGGCTGCTGCTGCTCTTCTCCTTGGTGTCAGGACTGAGGCCGACGGAGGGTTCGCCGGACTTTACTGGAGCTCTCACTGCTGGAAGGACTGTGGACTCCACCCCGTTAGTGCCACAAGCTGCACACACATACTCAAATCAGTTTGGTCATTTGAATGTATGTGTGTTAAATTATATTAGCAGGACTGTTCATGTGGACTATTTACTAGCCCAACAATGAGAAACAGTTTATCTCCATTTGATACATGAGAAGTGTGAAATTCATCCTCATGTCACATGTAACTCACTTTTCCCTTAAGAGGTTAATTTTAAGGTTTATTCAGAGTTTTCCCAAGATTAAAAACCTAGTATACCAGCTAAGTGTGGTGGATAGTTTTAATAAGTTTAAATATGATAAAAGGTAGAAGAGTTGTGTTGGTGGAGAAGAGTTCAAGCTCTTCCAAGTTACTTGATGCGGGTTTAGACGTGGAGCTGCTCTTAGCTGCACTTTTCCCATCTCCTCCTGAAGCAGCCGTCTTTCCCTCGTTTTTTCTGACAGGTTTGCCGTTGACCTGGAGGGAGGAACCCACAGGCATTAATACATACATACATACAACACCATATACAGTCCTCAGATTGTACACTTGTAGACACTAGTTTGTGTGAAATGGCTGTAAACTTTTCTGGATACTGAAATACATATTCATACTACAACGAGCAACCTAATTTACAGGC
Organism: Sciaenops ocellatus; assembly: GCA_033000465.1. Lineage (NCBI taxonomy): Eukaryota > Metazoa > Chordata > Actinopteri > Sciaenidae > Sciaenops > Sciaenops ocellatus. Next base: position 20,694,079 of record CP136872.1, on the reverse strand, counting down.
TTTAAACTACAACGCTACAACATGACCAACCTACTACGCAGGATATGAAACTGAAACGATACCATCTGCCCTCAGGATGCACTGATACCTAAGTTTTGAATATTATGCCAATATTAGTGTACTTTACAGTGTATTTTGATATCAGAGAAAATCCCTGATGCTTACCTGTTAACAGGAGCAGGCCCACCATGCCAAACATCTAACAAAATGAACTTGATCTGTGCTATGCATTACAGATACAGTTAAAATGGTATGAATGCATCCTTAGATCAGGCAGTAAACTATCGTGCAGTGGTGGTTCAGTTACCAGATTAAGTTCAGTGGCAGTGTTTCCATTCACTAGTGGGGCGTTGCGACCATTACTGCTGCTCTTGTCACCTTTCCCCTCAGCTTTGGTCTTAGCATGGAATAAATAGCACATTGGAGACAGTGTCAAATTATAAAGGAGATATGGGGCTTTAAAGGGACCAGTGTGTAGGATTACAGCCAAAATACATGATACATGGCAGCCACAGCAGAGCGTGTTTATCTATGCCCAGGTACACAGCCCTCCAACAGGTAAACACTACATAAAACTGTGTAAAAAACTAGTATAATCTGTTTAAATGTGATTAAAATAAAAACCATACTGTACCAGAGCAGCCATGTGGATGTTTTTACATTTCACATTAAAATTAATCAATCAAATCAAAGTGTATTCATCCAGTAATTAAAACGATCCAGTTAATTAATTCAGATCCAGTTAATGTAGTCTATCCTTCCAAAGCCAGCGTGAACAACTGCAGTATCACTTATCCGGTAAAGCTGGCAGCAACCACGCTACAAAGACAGAGTCTCTGTCCTGTGTATTTTAGTGGCATCTAGCTGTGTACTTTCTGATTGCAACTGCCCCGCCTCACCCTCTCCATCCTAGTGTGAAGGAGGAACTAATTATTTTCTGTTCTGGGCTACTGTAGAAACAGAGTTTTAACATGGCACACCCTCTTACCTGAAAGGTAAGAAAAACATAACAATTCTTATTTTCAGGTGATTATACACAAATTAAAACATAATATAGTATTATATTCAATTTATGCCAATAGATGTAAACAGAGACTAAATCTTACACACTGGATGTTTAAGGGTAAAAAGGAGGTTCCACAGTTTGGCTGGTCCACAGGTCTGGTCTTTTTTGGCTCATACAGCTCATGATGCCTTACCTTGGCAGCACTGCTTTGTTGGCTCGGAGCAGAGGTGGTATTCTGGGCTTCCCTGCTTTCTGCCATTGGCTTATCAGAGCCACTGCTGGATGTGGAACCAACCTCTTCCTCCAATAGCAGCCTCCTGGACATTTCCTCATCATACTCCTCTTTTGACTTTCTACAGGCCAAAAGCAGGAGAAAAAAAAAAATAAAGTGCCTGTTTTTCCTACTGTTAAACATCAGATGTGAGCCAAGGTTAATCGTCTGACTTGTCACTATGCATTAATTAGCCCAAACATTTCTTTTGCAAAGCCTGAAATTGATTTAATTCTAGAGTTAAACCTTTGTTACCCTTTGGCACCAATGTCATAAAGGCACAAATGGACTAGAAGCTAGAATAATACACCAACGTCAGGGATTTCTACAGGTTAGCCTCACTATAGCCTAGCTTGCTCACAGGGATCACCAGGGCGCCACACATAGATCCTTTAATTTGATTAATTTAACTTAAATTGCCTTAGGAGACTTCCGCAAAGCATTTCCTGGTAGTTAAACAGATAGGAAGCACATCTTTATTATTTGAAGATTTAACCTAATAATCTTCTTACAGTGCTTTACGTTCTCATGCATACTCCCAAAGCCACTGCGTTTAAGCCTTGGCAGTCTTGAATAAATGTAAATTTTCAGTCCAGAAACATTTTGTCATCACATTTTGTCGCCTTAAAAATCTCAAGGTATGTTATCATTGGTTATCATCTGGAAAGCAATTCCTTCATGGTGCTTTTAGGGAAGTCAGTTGCAGGAGAGCATTGTATAAACAGTATATATGGAAGGGAGGAAAGGCAGGAGAATGCAGTACTGATAAGACTGAAGCGACAGAAATACTATTTTTCAGTTGCTTAATGTTTATGTGTCAATTCCTCCAACCTAAATTAGCTGGACCCTAAGGAGCTTAACTGTGGTCCCATTAGTGTCAGTGCGTTCTACTTGGCTAGGCTGCCACTAGCAAAATCCCATTAGAGAGCAGGGGCAGGAGCTTCTGGGCACATGCTGCCAATGTGCCCACATCTATCGCCTTACATTCTCTTAGATGTTTTCCAGAACACGTTTCAATGTCAAATTTAATTATGATATTTCAGCCTAAATACATAAAGAGAGAAAAAAATCAGGTTTGGCAGGTTATTGTATAAAATGCAGCTTCATAAAAGATTGAGGTTTAAAGATCAAAGTGCACTGCCGATGACAGCAAGCGTACACAGCTGATTTCTCCTTTCACATGAGGATAAGATATTAGCTAAGTCGCTGCATCCATAACATCACAACTCGACAAATTTCTTTGATTCTACTTTTGTATTGTTCGTGTGCACTCAATTTAAACTTCAAAAAGTGAGTGAGAGGGAGAGAGAACAAGCGACTTACTTGAGAACCTCCTGCAGGATTTTCAGCTCCTGCTGCTGCAACTCTGTCATCACGTCCACACCATCGGTTAGACACTCTGGGAGGGCCCCTACAAACACACACGCAAATATATTACTTGCAGTTATATAGGCAGAATCCTACAAGACTGCCGTGCCCCCTTTAGTGCCCTCTCTGTGGAAACATCCAGTATTGTACCAGTGCCCAAGAAACTCCACCTCTCAGTGCTAAACCACTACCGGCCAGTTGCACTCACCTCAATAGTTCTGAAGTGCCTGGAAAAACTGATCGTTACATGATCCTTACAACTATCAGACTTCTACTGATCTTTTTTTTTTTCTTTTAGCACCATACAGTGCCACCAGATGATCAGGAAACTCCACCAGTTCTTCCACTGCTGAGATGGTGAAGTGCTTCAAATATCTCAGACTCATCCTGGACAATAAACTGAGCTTTGAACAACACACCACTGACATCCACAAATGTTGCCAACAAACTCAAAACACCTTCTGTTGTACAACTCAACCCATTTTCTTCTATTGACTGCCCTGTTTCTTCACAACGTCAGCTGACTCCAACAGTAACAAACTCATATGAATAACACAAAACGGCTCCAAAATGATTGGCCTCCCCAACGCCAAGCTCAACACCATTGCACATGGAGCAGACACAAAACCCCAGACACCCCTTCAACCCATTCTTTACACTGCCTTCACCTGGTTGTATATATAGAGTTCCTGCCCTTAACACCTATGACAGTAGTTTTGTCCTCTCTGCCATAGCGTCAGACACACACAACAAAACACATGGGTAACGGTCATATGTGTAGGTGCTACGTGTCTAGGTATGTGTGTAGAAATGTGGATGTATCTGATGTCAAGTTATGTTGTGGTGAATAAAGTCTCTATGTATTTATGTGTGGCTCTGTACATGCTGTGGTAACAAAGTCCCTTTGAAAAGGACAATAAAGAATCTATATTTTTCTGTTTGTGAGTGTGTGTTAGGGTGTATGTGTGTTCATCCAGCCTACCGTTCCTTTCCTTAATGACCCTGAGGGCTTGAAGCTGCAGCTCCATGTTCTTCTGGACCATCAGTGAGCGAAACACCTGGAAGTCATCTGTCGCCAGAACAGGCTGGAACACTGACTGAACAACACAAACAACAAGAACCATGAAAAATCACCGTGTCTACAAAATGATGATGAATGAATGGCATTACAACTGAGTGCAGAGAAGCATCGGACTGTAGAGAATGGGTCTGTACACACAGCTACTGTATATAAACACAGGACATGCGTGTGAGTGCTGGTATACTCTGAACATAATGTGCTGTTTATAATGCCAGTTATCACTCTGTAAGTTAAAAATCAGTTTATTGAAATATTAAACATTACGCTTGCATTGCTACACATCTGTGTCGTCAAGAAAATTTCACACAAAACAATCAAGATATTGACTCATTTGAAAATCTCAATCTGGTCTGTCAATATTCCTATTACCGTAATCTTTCCCTGTGAGCTCCTTCTAGATCAGGTCAGGATGTACAGTACTTCCAGTATGGTAGACACTTAAATGAAGTCATTACAAAAATCAAGCTATGTTTGTCAACAGAATGGCACTTAGGCCTAATCTTTCACATTAGCTTGCCGTCTGTTGTAATAGATCTGTCCCCCATCTAGGCTAATGCTCAGCAAATCTTTCTGACCAACCTTAAATACAAGATCAGTATTCTTAGTGCAATTCAACCGGGTCAAAAGGTTCTCCGTCCCCATGCTCAGCTTCTCTCTTTTTCATTCTCACTATTTCCACTGGTCACTCTCAAAGGCCCAAACCTGCAGTACACATCTAGAAGGTGTTTCACTAACGGATTATGTAAATCTAAAGAGATATGACACTAGCCTCTGTCTGTTTACTTTATCTATATATGTAGAACTCAAGACCTCTCCTAAAATTACTGCAGGTTAAAATTATGCAACACAACTATCTAAAATATGACCATGTTTTCCCTATGCTCTATTAAATTAATAAAATAAAAAATTAAATTAATTTTTCCACTTCACTTGATTGTTTTTTTCTATTTTCTTGTTCATGTTTTGACATTATTATCAGAATATCAACTATTTTGCAGAGATTGGCATTTTGTCTGCCACAAAAAAAAAAGAAGAAAAAACTAAACAAAAAAACAAAAACAAAAAAATAATAAAATAAAAACATGAGAGAGAAGGCTGTCACCTAAAAATATGTATATGTATGTGTATGTATACATTAACCAAACCAGGCCAAGCCCAACAATAAATATGTGCTCATAGATATGGTACATATCGATTTCATAGCATTATGTGTGTGGAACTCTTATTTTTATTACCAAAGTTAGATGTTTCGGGATTGTATTTATAGAAAATTCCTATTATTCTGTTATTATTATTGTATTCATTTAAAAAAGAAAGAAAGAAAGAAAGAAAGAAAGAAAAACAGAAATCATCTCTCAGATGGGAGGCGTTACCCATCGTTCATGAAAAAGACAGTCTTAAACATGTCTTAAACATGCACATGAATCTAGTTAAACTAATTAAAGTAACATTGATTATCCATTATTAATCTGTGACTTATTCTTAATTTTTCTATATTTTTCCATCAGGACAATTATTTATGGTAAATTATGTTTCACTTATTTTTTTGCAGAGCTTGACAAAGCTTCAGTTGTTTAGAAATCCTGCTATCCAGAACACCAAACCTAAAGCAAGCTCTTATACAGCTCAACCCAAAAAGCACAAAATCACTAGGCAACTTTGCAAAATGACCCTTTGTGCTTTTGTTTTTTATGACTGCATGAGAGTTTTATACAAAGTTTCTCCTCTGGTAAACAAAAACCTCTGCGAACTGCAACTTCTGCTGCAGCAAATCTTTGTGAGAATCTGACCTGCTTTGCGGACTAACGATTTATCTCAGAGGTAATTAATGAGATCCAAGTCTCCAAGAACTCAAGATCTCTATCTCTCTACACCTATTGATCTGTGCCAAGGAAAATCGAAAAAACAATAGACTGTAAAATTTTAAACTGTAAGTAATACTGTCTTAAAGCCTCCTGTTAAAACCTCATCATTATTTGGTAAGTCGATTCCTCAAACAGCCTCTGCAATCTGTTACGATTTAGAATATAAACACACACAAAACACAGCTTTTGTCCATAACACCATAATGCGATATGAGGGCCCAGTTGCACATGAAACCCCAAACCCTTATGATGTACAATATATTCCATACTTTATACAGTATCTACACAAGGGCACAATCATGCAGAAACAAACATGAGTATGTCAACTGTCACCAGCAGTTATTAAGGGAATATGCCCACCTGTTTGATGATGACCTTTCAAACACAAGGTTTACTTTCCAACTCATATGCCACCTTTTCAGAGCCGTAATAATTACTGCCAGTTTATTAGCTCCAACACTATGGATGTAGTGGGTTACATTATGAAACCTTTTCCATCTGTTTCTCTTGCCTTGCTTATTAACAACAAGACAGTTTCCACATTTGGAAAATTGAATACGCAACAAACCTTTTCATGAATAAACTGAACAGTAATTTTCTCACTGGTTCTCATTGGGGTTGCAGCGGTGGACATGAATTCTCAAAAAAGCCGTATTAGAGATAATATAACGTCATCAAACTATGTTAACCTATAAGGGGACTGAAGAGGGGGCACATCCTTTATGGGAGCACTGGAGAGCTCATTTCTGTCTAGTCATTTTATGTAAGCAAATCCCATCCTTGATTCTTCATTAGGGTTACCTGGCAGGATGACAGTGTGTGAACAGGGAGCTTAACATTACCTGCAGTGTTTTAGACTTGGCAAAAGGCGAGGTGCATGCATCCAGAAACTGCTGCTCGTTGATGCCAACCTCCTGCATGTAATTATCTAACAGCTTCTCCACCTGCACAAAGCAAAGCAGCTTACATCAGTCCAATTTGATGAGTCAGCAATATAAAACATACATTAGAAATAGGGCACTTTGACTGTACTCACCAATTTCTTATACTGCAGATGGATTTCTGTGTATGATAACTTATTTTCGTCCTCATCATCAAAAACTACAAAAAATAATAACATGTAAATGTTAGTAAATTGTCAATAGGAGATATTTGAAGAACACAACCTGAACTGTCTTTATCTAGCTCTTCTAAGTGTTACACAAAAAGTTAAAGAAGCTCTGTGGTAGCTAAGATTTCTACCCACTTCTACTGTGACTTGCTACCTTTCTCGTCACTTGTGTGCTTTGTGGATTAATGTCGGCAAAACCTCACACCAGAGACGTGTATTAAGTAGCGAACAGAGTTATGAGGTGGTAAAAAAATGTGTCAAATATCATAATTACAAACATACGTCAACAAAAACATCGCAGTCACACGTTAGCGTTAGCTTAGCCAGCGTGCTAACGGTGCACAGCTCCAGAAAGGCTTTACTGTGTAGCACTGAACATGGCGGACAACCTGTTTTTTGTTTTTTTTACCTGTGCATTTGTTTTCCATAAAGTCTGTGACAGGAATGAGCCATTCGGGACTTCCCAAGTAGCCAACGATGCTCTCTACAACCCATTCACTGTCATCCTCAGCCATGTTGAGCAGCTGCTGCTAACAACAACAACAACAACAACAAGAGCAGGTCAGGACAGCAGCGATGTTTTTCTTTGGGGGTTTTTTTTGGTGCGTCCAGCTCCACAACACCGGCCCAGACAGATGATAACAAATCATCTGCTTTTATTGTCCCTCATAAACTAGTCCCCATAGCTTGCAGAGGTGTCCGTGTCTCCTGTCCTGACGGGACGGGACGGTCTCCGAGAAGAAAAGCGCACTCATGAATTTGCAGTTGAGAGTGGTGGTGGTGGTGGTGGTGACGCCTAATCGGTTGCTAAGGTAACCGTTACGTCAGCGCGCTCGCTGCTGCTGCTGATTGTGCTCGAGCCCGGGCAGGTACCAGCCGCAGGAATCTCTGCTCACTTTCACCTCCTTTCATACCTTACATTTAAGCACTTTACAGGGCTGAAGTCATGGAGCAGTATTCAGTTAACAGACCTTTTCCACAGCAGCCAGTTTGACATGAAATAGGAGAGTGAACACAGGTGTTAACAATGATACTAGTTAAGGTTCCGTTCCATTCAGGTCAATCAGAGTCAGAGTGCTGCTTGTGCAGCATGTTGGCACGCTGGAAAGGCTCTGCTGCAATAAATGGAACTGAACCTTAATTAGTATCATTGAAAACACCTGTGTTAACCTTACTATTTCATACTGTGAAAAGATGTATTTGGTAAGTAAAAGTACTAATACCATACTGTAAAAACACTCTGGTACAAGTAAAATAAAAAAAAAAATGTTGCTGAAGTATTATTAGGAAATGATACTCAGGTACTTAAAATATTAAAAGTAGTACTCAATGCAGAAAATTGTCGTGTGACTATTGTACAGAGGTGGGAAGTACTTAAGTAGTTTATTTCACTATCTGTATTTTACTTGAGTATTTATTTTTTCTTTTACCTTCCTTTTTACATTCTCAAAACAGGCTTGTTACTCTAATTTTAATGCATTTGAAAGGAATTATATATTTATTTTCTTTACAACTGTCCATCAGAGAAAACAAGAGAGTAGTTTTATATTTTGATTATGTTTCAGTCTGAGTCTACTTTTACATGAGTAAAGAAGTTGAATCAGTACTACTGCACAGTAATCTACTTCAAATCAAGTGACTGAATTATACATATACGTATGATATGTTTATAAAATGAAACGAGCTGCACAGTTTGTGCAGGAATGTGCAAAATATTTGCCCGGTAGTGTCCAAAGGTTCACAGCATGCAGAATATTTTTAACTGTAACTAACAGTACTTCTTGTGAGTAAAGAATGTTTGTGCTTTTGCCACCTCTGCTATTATACTATTATATATCATATCATATCATTAGATTACTACTCATTTAATCTATTGTAACAGTTTTACTATTGTAGTTTGATGAGGCAGGGATATTGTTTTAAAGTATTTTCAAATAAAATAATCCTCAGCATGTTTGTAACCTATAAGGAGGTCACTTGCTGTGAATTAGGATAACTAGTGTGGTGAATCAGAATGAATATTAGTGGTAATTATTATGTCTACAATCAGGTAATTCATTCCTATAGCAACCTGTAATACTCCTCTGCTTAACTAGAGGCCTGTCCATTCAGGCTACATACTGACCACAGAGCAGTGATGTACTAGGGATTAACTTCTGAGCTAAGCCACCCTGCTTTAATTAACAGCCTTTGTGTTCAGGAAACACAAGTCTCTTATACTTAAACAGACACACACAAACACAAAAAGCTAAGAGTTTTTTATTAAGAGTAAAAACTTCAGCAATCAGATAATTCAGTAATGTGCATTAACAAGAGTATTTAATAAATATACATTCCTTCTGTATTTTTTAAAGGTATATAACATTTTTTATTATTATCATGATCTCTAGAAAGGCTCATAGCTACTGTGCAGTTTATAAAGGCAGGGCATGCAAGCAGCAGTCATGCCAACAGAATAAAGGTAGGCGACATTAAAAAAGCTTTTACAGTGAGCATTTAAAGTGAACCAGTCAGTACTAGTGCTTCATTCTGTTTAACTTGGCAGCTACCACAAATCCATCCTCTGACTTCAAGAGTTTTTAGTGAAAACTGCTCAATTTTCTTTAATCTCTCTGGAGGGATGGACAGACAGACAGTGTACAACAGGCAATACAGAGACATTCTTGATGTTGTAATTTGCATGTAGCAGATTGTAAACCGTTGATTTTAAATCTTGGCATTGTTGTATTGTGTGTTCTGGTGAAGTCTCCACTGAAAATTCGCCATTAAAGGCGTAGTCCTGGTCCCTGTTAACTATTTTCAATTATCAAAATAGTTTGAAAAAACAAGTAATATACATCACCCCCCCCTTCCTGTGTGACAATCATAGATAATAGCAGCATAAAGTAGTGAATCTGACTCCAGACCAGCTGTCAGATTACAACATTACAAGCAATACAGTGTGGTGATGCGGTGGTTTGTGGACATTATTATTGAGATTCACTCTGTATGGAGAAACGAATGAAACAGATGATTGTGTCTGCATTCATATTAGTGTCATATAAGAGTTATAAATCAGTTAATAAGAGAAAGTGTTAGGGCACACATATAGCTGCAAAGGAAAGTCATGTTTTGTTTTCTTGCATGTTAGAATTAAACATAACTGATATTTTAATTACATTATTCTTGTTTCATACTTTAATGCTTATATAATAACGTCCTGTACTATACTGTGTAGGTAGAATATGTGTTGTTTTTTTAAAGAACAAATAAACCTCTGATCGCATCATACCAACAAATAATTATCAACATAATTCCAGTTCTTACTTTAGCACTTACATTCCCATGTCGCTGCCACTTATAGATGTTTTTGGGTTTTTTAAAAAAAAATAAGAATTGACATAAAAACAGTAGTTGTAAACCAACATGTGTTCTTGTTCAAGGCTGATCTTGAAAAATTCTAATGTCATATTGCAGCAGATAAGTGAGAAGAAATGTTCCTTCCCGGGACATCCTCTAGATGGCAGAAGTTATCCACAATAAAGAGATTAAAATAGTCAGGTGGTGTGTTTTTGACTTTTTGATTTTCCACTTGTATCAGTGGTTCGGCTACATGTGTCCTGTCAGGGATCATGTTACGACAGGACTGAGTCTGTGCAGTGGTTTACAACAGAGCAGGCACAAATACTGTGCAGAGAATACTGATGATATCCTCAAAACATCATGTGATATTTCATTTTTTTATAATTTCAGCTTGGAGCTAAACCTTCTCTGCACTCTGAAAATTAAAGAATTAAATTGTTCTTCCTGCTAAGTGAATTCAGACAAAGTACTGATTAAAGCACAGACCATAACAACCTGATGAGAACATCACCCTGCAGCTCCCTCTGGTACTGTTTCTTTGATTAATGGCTTTAAAAGTTAAAAAATATTTCTGCATTATAATCCCACAAGCATTGTTACAAAACTCACTCACAGCAAAAACTGTGTAATGGTCCTAAACTGACATGCAAACATTCAAAATGCAAATGAAAGTCGCTACAAGCTTTCAGTTGAGGGTAAATTAGTTGTTTTCTAGTGACAATCGTGTATTTTCAGCTTTACTTCTACATGGTAAAGGTAATATATATTCAGTCACAGGCGTGACATTACAAACCACCATGTCCTTGAGGTTAAACTGCAGCAAATGTCAAACTCTGTTAAAAATTCATTGTATTGATTTGGCTGACAGAAGAGACCCTCTGGCCCCTTCTTAACTGCTCCTTTAGTATTTGTTCAATAAGTCCCAACATTGCATTTGGAAGAATTCTTTAAATTCAATTCCTTGTCTTTTCCCAAGATTTGTAAACTGGGACCTGGAATGATTATCTATACGGACCTTTTCAGATTGATAGCCCCTGTGCCTCCAGGGAAAAATACTTGTAAATTTAATGTTAGGTCATAATCACAGAAGAATATGTGCATCATCTAATTCAAGAATGACCTCCATGAAACAAAACATTTTGATATACGCCATCCTGCTGTGAAGAGATTTGATGCGCCTGGATTATGTAACCGCTCTCTGTACAGTGTTTACTCCTTGCGGTATTGAGATTAAAACATGGAGGGCATGATTTGATCAATGCAATCCCTTTAGAGCCCCCCCACCCCATCCCAATTCCTCAACTGTGAGCCAGCACTCAAAATAATTTATGAGGTTGTTTTAATTACATTACATGTTAACATTGATCAAATTCAGAGTGTTTTGTGAGTGTAAATTAAATTTTTGACTCCTCAACACAAACACGGAAAAACCCTTTAGAGGGATCTGTGTTCGTATGAGTCAATTGTAAATCCATTTAAATGCAAAAATGTCAAATATATTTCCACATATTTCTCTTTTCAGCTAGCAACACAGTTGACTAAATCGTGTAGAAGGACCACATGAGTCTCTTTCTATTAATGTCATTCGACCCAGTGCAAGTGTACTGATGGTTTTAGGTTGATTTGGTCTGGGAGGTGTTAATATACACGTTTTAAGTCATTATTTGAATGCACAGTCACTTACTTCGCATACTGCTGGAGATGCACAAAACTATTTACATGAGGCCAAAGTGTCCACCTCCAATCAGAATACAGATGCAATAAGAGATCCACAACATGTAAAGCTGTGTAGTAAATCACCCACTCCTAAATGTAGCTGGTGTGGCCACACGTGCTGCATTGCCTCCCGTCTCTGCATAGACATGCAGGTGTCATTCCCGCTTTTAAAGGGTAATACATTATGACTCCCACAAAAAGCTTAACAGCTAGTTAGGCAATCAATAAGGGTTCACCTGTTTCTTTTCATTTGAGAGACCTCAACAAGGAGAGAAAAAAGATTAAATAAATAGCAAGGCTGAAAGTTATTGTTACAGTGTATTAATCAGTATTTCTTCAAACCCCAAAATATTTAAAAATCCATCAAAAGTGCCAGACTGCAGTGAAGTCTTTACTTTCCTTCCTGAGTTCTTCCGTGCACATTATCAAGTCCTGCAAACCAGATATTACTCAAATCTTCAAAGTTTTTGTTTTCTTAAAAATGATAATAAAATGCTACAAAGACCCAGTGAGTTAAGTCTAAAGGAACTTATCATGATTTGTGGTCACAGGGATCCGTTGGAGATCTCTGTGCTGCCGCTGCTCTCGGCTGACTGACTGGGTGGATCCATTGGATTGTCACGGTAGTTATCTCTGATTTGTATCTGTATGTTGTCAGGGTGACTCATTTTGACGTGTCCCCTCTCTTGGTGACTGTCAATGATTGGCACCATTCCATTAGTCATGCCTTGGTGACTAATTTTGCTTAATCTGTCGTCATGGTGCCTTGTTTTAGTTGCCGTCTGTCCGTCGTCTTTGTGGCTGTTTCTCAGTGGTGCAGGTTCTTTATCATGCTGGCCTGCCCTGATAGGCACTGGTCCATTGTCTAGGTGGCTAGTTCTCACTGACACCAGCCTGTTTATCCGATGCTTGTTGCAGGGGATCTTATTAGCCTGCATTGAGCGGGTGTAGCGTGAAAACCAGTCCCTCTCAAATGCAGCCCGTAGCTGTTCCACCAGAGTTGTAGAGTTCCTCTCCTCGATGTCCTCTGGCTGACTGATCACCAGGCCTGCTCCTGCGTTAAAGTTAAACTCATTCCCCACCCAGTCAAGGTTACCTGTCAGGACATGGAGGAAGAAACAAACAAGTGTTTTATGCCAAAAATAAGACAAAAGCAGCATGACAAGATTTTTTAAACATTGCCATGCAGTATCAGTGGAAAACTAGATTGAATACTCTGTAAAGTCTTTTGTTTTCAACTTCCAGGAAAGATCAATTTTTATAGGAACTGTTGACCATTTTAGGAAATACTTTGCTTTCTTTCTGAGAGTTAGATGATGAGACGATCGATACCACTTTCATGTCTGCGCATTAAGTACAGAGCTGGAGCCAGGAGGAGATTAGCTTAGCTCAGCATAATGACTGGAAACTAGGGGAAACAGCTAGCCTGACTCTTTACAAACTTTTAAAATATGAGCAGCACCTCTAAAGCTCATTAAATAAAATGTTGTTTTTTACAGCAATGTAAACAATGTGTGGTATTGTGGGAGTTAACTTCTGTGTTTGTGTAGTGATTAAATAAGCGAGATACATCATTATTTGGTTAAAAAATAACACTTTTGACCTTTGAAGAGAGCCAGGCTGATCTCCTCTTGCCTCTTGCTCCCTACTTAACGCAAGAGTGGTATCGATCTTATCATCTCACTCATAAAGAAGTAAACATACTTTCAAAAATGCTAAACTTTTCTTTTAAGCCAACTGAAAATGAGATTTGCAGGAAGTGAGCAGAAGGATATAGGACATAGTCATAAAATGTTGTCGATGAGCTCACCTAAATAAATGGCTCTCTCTGTCACTATAAACCTGTTGTGGTTTATTCCCTGGAGACTGCCATCCCTCTGCACTCTGGGGTTGAAGAACTTCTACACACACACACACACACACACACACACACACACACACAGTGGTGGAGTGAGCATTGATAAAGTGTATCTCTAGAGTTGAAAATAGTACAGTGGCCTTGTACTTACAGCTTCTAGTGAACAGTTGGCCTGATCCATGCACAGACTCCTCAGGGACCAGATGAAGTTGAAAGTAAGTGGATGAGTCTTTTCCCAGCAACTTATCAGCAGACGAACTCGGACCTTCCTCAGGATCAGAGCCTCTCGGATAAGATCATCGATACGAGACCAGTACCTTGGCACAGATACAAACACAAACACAAAAATGTGGGCACGCAGCCAGATAGATACGCAGGCATACATAGAGTTTAATCACTTGAATCAAAGCAAGGCACCCAGGCTTTTGATGATAAACGCCTGTCAAATCAGTTCAAAGCAAAACAACTCCAACACGTTGGTTCTAACCTGTTAGCATTTCTGCTGAGGAGGGGTAGGTAGTCGATGATGGAGATATATATGAAATGGCGCGCCTCCTGTATGACTCTGGAAATGGCTTCAAGATCATTGCTACGATCTTTGGGGATTAAAACTTCTGGGGAGGTCTGTCATCAGAGGAGGGGAAGCAGCAGAGACAATTAGTGTCATGATATTTAATACAGTTATCATCACAACAACAAACTCAGCTCTCATCATCATCATCATCATTGTTCACCTAATGACCATTATAATTGTTTCATGTGTGTGTGTGCATGTCTTGTATGTAAACAGCCTTAAAGTTTCAGTTTTAACTTCTTGCTGACAAGCACCTGAATGAATGAATGTTCAACTGCGAGTGTGTGCTTTGTGTCTTGATATTAATCTTTAGAGATAGACAGCCCAGCCAAATCAACTGTTTTCTGCTGTGGGTAGGGCGACATCACCATTACTCATCTCAAGGAAGTAGATGGCACTGAAATACTCAGTGTCCTGAAGAGACACCCTGTATGAAAAATTTACTCTCTCACCTAACTGTCACCTCCACTGCAGATGGTTGCTACTCTTGAGTGTGCCGTACACATCTACAGAAGAGCCTCTCTTCTGTAGACATTTTGACTTTCATAGCAGGAAAAGCACAGTTGGAAGTGATAACATTAATGATGGTCGTGCTATGTTCTCACTCATTTTGGCTGATTTTGACTAATTGTGTTATTTACTGTGCTTCTGGAAAACCCCATCTGCCGTCCTCCTGCCACGTCCAGCCCTGTTTGTCTACACTCTGGGATTCCTGTCACCACCAACTCTGCATACCCCGCCACTTGCTTCCCCACCTGCACTGCACATTCCCTTCGTGTTTTCAATAAACTGTTTAAATGAGATTCAGTCTCCCGTCATTGTTTGCACTCGAGTCCGCTACCGTTTTCATTAGCAAGCAAGGCATGACTGTGGGCCAGCATGCACAAAAACTAAAGCTCTTAGACCAACTCACCTAAATGCCATGTTGTCCTTATTAATGTTGTGAATTACACCCATGTTTTTCTTGATTTGAGATGTCAAAATTAAGTGAAAGAGGTTCTGCATAACATAACTGAAATACAGAGTTCAGGCACTTACAGAGACGTAGGCTTGAGCCTTTGTGCTGTTGAGAGTGAGCTCCAACGGCGTGTTTCTGTTGAAGAGGGCAAAGAGGCGTTTGGACCAGAAGGAGGGGATGAAATCTTTATACTGGAGCCCCCAGTAGAGGCTGAACACTCTGTGGAGGTCCAGAGCCAGACAGCTACAGTTGTACACCAACACACCCAGCTCCTTTCTCTGGAGAACAAATAAAATGTGAGTTAGATCATCAACAAAAATGTCCATCAAATTTCCTTTCCAAGCAATTCTAACCAGACTATTTTTTTTTTACACTTTCAATACTTTTATATATTCATTGACCTACACACTGACACCACATCTTCTTCCCCTTGTCCTCAATTCTCATCCAATTATAGGCCTTCGCCCATCGTCACATGAGCAGCAGGGAGTTAGAAGACACAGCAGTTCTTCTCTCTGTTTCCATTTTTTCTTTCTTTGCTCTCTGCTGCATTTTCCTTTCAAAGAGGCACTTTTAAAATTCAGGATCGCAGCTTGTAGCCTCTAAATTACCTTCCCTTTCCTCTCTACACCCTCATTCTCTCACTGCAGTGTCTACATGAACAATGTAATTCTAAATTAAGCTCAGATGAAACTTCTTTAAGTCTTATTTGACACTATTCTATCTGCCTCAAAACAAATGCAACAACTACGACCCATAATTTGACTTAACATTCATTCATAACACATTTAATATCATGAAAAAACTTAAAATTAAACAAACATATTCATCCAACAGCTAATATTAATACTTGAGCTCAGTGTGATTCATCTTCCTAAATCAAAGGCTTTCATATTATATCTTTGAGTGTGTTAGTGTGATAGATGCCTAACAGAGGGGGTCCATACTTCAGCTTTGAAGAAGTGGATGAAGGAATGACCATTTTCTATTTTTGGATACTATCCCACCCTGCAAACACCTGCTCCCCCATCCATGACTTGGATATGGCGGAAGATACTGACATGAAGCTTATGCACAAATATAATCTCACCATCTATACAAAATAGACGAAGTGTGCACATGCAGAATGTCAGTACATATAGTATACCAACTGGGGATGCATGATATAAAGAAATAAATAATAAATTATGGGCTGATAATGGGAAATTATGATTTAACAAGTATGGCAGCTGTTGTTGTGCTCATGATGCCAAACTTGTCATTGCCGATGTGGACGTGTTTCACAGTTTCAGAGGAAGACAATATGATTGTAATTTGCCGTACATGTTCCGCAAGTATGGGATATTGTCCATCTTTGCTCATGTCAGCGTTTCTTACCCTCAGGTGTGTCTAAACTACAAGTTATGAACTTCTAATAAAAAATGTGAAATGAATGGTTATCTTATCAGTATCAGCTCAATAAAATTCATCTTGTACATCCATATTATAAACCTTTAGGGCACATGTGAACATCTATTTCGATTAATTATTCAAAGTAAAGGACGTATGTATTACCCACGCTAATACATATATCAAATCTGGCTCTATTTTCCAAATGAATTAACCCATGGTCATGATAGTGGTTAGTTGTTTCATAAGAGGGTTTGGACCTTCAAATAAAATGCTCTACTGTACCTTAGGGGATACAAAATTAATGTAATCAAATCTAATGTAAATCTGTGGGATACAAAATGACATGTGAGTGTGTAAGTGTAAGTGTGTGGTGAATCATAGCTACAGTAGCCAGTGATCTCCAGTCCATGCTGGCGCTGCCGATGTAGAAATGTTTCCTGTCGACCACCCAGAAGGAGGACAGGAGATGACCTTTGGTCAGTGCTGTCATGTTCACATAGTGGACCTCAGCGTCTAGAAATGGAGAGTGAGAGAGAAACATAAATAAAGATCAAGTGACGGACAAAAGGCAGCAAGAAATAAAGGAAGTTACATGTGAGACAAGGAAGAGGATAAAGACAAATAAGGCCACAGATAGAAACATTATCAACGAGATAAAGAAACAAAGACAGATGAAGGAAAAGATGGAAAGAGAGTGAAAGAACTGAGCAGGACAAACAGAGAGAGAGAACAGTCAACAGAATAAACAGGTCTAAGCTGCAGCATGTTTGAACACGGACACACAGAATGTATAATACAGTGAGAGCTGACTGTGTTTGGCGAGTGTGCTGAGCTCAGTCGAGTCGATCATCCCACTGGAGATCTTCAGCTGGATTCCTTTAGCTTTCAGCCCCTGCAGCCTGGACAGCAGAGCCCTGCCCTGAGGGAAACACATCATGAGACTTCTGAAGTCACATGAAATTCATGGACTATGTATTCAGACAATATTATATATTGCTGTGATTTTCTTTAATATTGTGGCACCTTCAGCAGTCATTTATGACTACATTTCCCAGAGGTCCTTTGTCTGCAGCCAGCAAATGTGATGTCTAATGTCTTTCATGTTTTGATACATTTTTATATTCATATTTGTGGTTGACACTTTTCTTTGTTTGTGCAATCATAATAGCTACCTCTGCTCATTCTTGGTACCCAGTTACTTCCAGATGTAGAACAACAAATAATCCAATTGAATCCCAAGATCTGGAAACTAAATTTTTGATGGTGTTTTTAACAAAACTAAAATACGGTGAGAACACAAATTATGTAAGTAACTCTCCTCATGAAGCTCACTGAAGAACTTCAAATAAGACATAGATGAAGAAGATATGGAAAGATTGAGACAACTGAGATTTAATGTATTTTTTAAAAAATAGGGGAGGACTTTCAGGCTTCCTTCTTCTGCTGGACTGTAATTACTGTTTATGTAATTTTATACCATCAGTATAATATCATAAGTTGAGGAATAATATAGTATCATATCAGCTTTTAGTTTTGTCTTATATGTAGTACGTTAAGCTCTGTACATCAGCTTGTGTCAAGCAGGGTGTATCTAATGAAATGTTCAGGATTTTCCTTTAAACGTATCACATGTAAATGCCCCAATTTTATGAGATGAGTACTTATACTAAATCACTGAAGTGCCTCTAGTGTAAAATGTGCAACCTAATCTTACCTGTGCTGTAGAAGATACACATTCCTAAGTTTGTAAGTATTCCAAGAGAAAGACTTATATTTGGTGATACCTGCAAGGTTGCTTTCAGACTTTTTCTGCAGAAAACTTTGCAAACTAGAGACAAAAAAGTGACTGACTGTGTAAAAGTGGAGTGAAGCCAAACACCATTTAATGTCTCTGCAGATAGTCAGCAACCACATCACCAGTGACATGTTCAGGAAGCTCATTGTCTTGATCAGCACAATTCCGGGAACTCCTTTTTTTGAGGAGATATAGCTGACGTTGTCTGTTTTAAACATCTGTGAGAAAAGTTAACTACTGTGCGGCTACTTTTGGGTGTAAGAAACAACAGCGATTCTCCTCAGTGTGGGTTCACAAAAAGTCCAGTGATTATGATCTTCATGTTTCTTCATGGTAGCAAAACAATATTTTTTTTTCTTTAACTGATTTTAAAGACATGCAGTGCACATGTCTGCTACAAGAGCATCTCCACCACTTGAGCATTGCCTTTACAGCACAGTGTATAAAATTCCTGGTCCAGCCTCCCTGGAGACCGAGGTGTCTTTTATGGCTGCTGTTTGCTGAGATTGCTACAGGCTGAAAGGCCATTAGTTCTTCTCTGCCTGAGACCTCTGAAAGGAGATATTACTTTCCAATCAACAGCATCAGGCTTTCATTACTCCTGACATACTCTATACATACATTCTTTGAACTGTGTGTGTGTGTGTGTGTGCGCGCCGGCATCCAACCCTCTAGACAACTGTCAATAAAACACATCTAGTTCAAATTCAAAATGAACAGCTCACTTTAAGCTACCTGAACGTAGTGCAGACTAGTATTTTACCAGCAAATACAATCCTGAAAGGACAGTTATTGATTCTCTTCTCTGGAGATCATTTGTACCTGTTCAGTTACTTTATATCACACTGTTATTTTATCTACTCTGACTTTTTTTATCTGATTTGGCTGAAGCAGAAAGCCATTCTTCTTTAATGCCCCGTCAAGATATGATAAATATGCAACGTGGAAGCTGTGTAGTCTGCTTAATGACTTGGGGAAACTACAGTACTGGACAGCTTATGCAAATGATGCAAAATCACATTTGTCACACTTTACATGTATTCTCTTCCTTATTATAAAGTAACTAAGCATATTTACTCAAGTAGAATTGCTAGGTATACCTGTACTTTGCATGCATATTTCCATTTTTTGCTACTATATACATTTACTCCAAGAAAGATATTGTACTTTTGAATCCGCTTGATTTATTTGGCATCTTTATGGCCACGTATGAACTGCAAAGACCCTATAGAAGTGTCAGTAATACAAGTAACATGCATAAACAGAGACTAATAATAATAAACCTCAATGGTACACGCCACACTAAGCTTATAAAACACACTGTCGAGGATTAAACCACTGTCCTAATCCTTTTGGCTTGTGACTCTGACAAAAGAGAGGTGTTTTGTTGGGGTCATGTTAGATGAGTTGTTAGCAGTTCCACCAAAGAATAATTTCACGGTCAGATTTCTCAGTTATCCAATATTCCAGAAAAAAAGAGAAAAGTGCAAAACATAAACAGAAATAAGTGTAGTAGAACCTTTCCGTCTTTTTTACCCCATTAACCATCGACCTCTCGGATCTTATGACTCTTTGGTGGGGGACTCAGTCCCAATGTCAGCGTCCACTGGATAAAACTGACTGGTACCTAAAATCTGTAAAACTAGCTCCTCCTCGACCAGCAACAATAGTAAAATGCTTCTTATGTTTTGATGAGTCATTCTAAAAATAATGTATTAATCTCCATCACTATTTTTCTGCAGGGTGAGCACATTTAATTTGATATTTTCTTGCCATTTGCTGATAATACTTCTGTAAATGAAATTTTAAATGCAGGACCTTTTCTTGTAGTGAAGTGTTTTTACATTGTTGTATTAGATATTTTACTTAAAGGAGCTGAGTAATTCTAAAGGAGGCAAAGAGGACAATTCAGACAAAGACACAGAAGAGGAGACATAGAAAAGGTAGTAAAGGACATAAAAGTTAAATAAATGGCACAACTTCTGCAGAGTCAATCCTCTGTTGACTTGCTCCAGTTTTACCTGTCTGGCAGCGGGCTGGAAGCTGGATTCATAATCGGAGGAGTTGAGTAGCCACAGCGGGGAAACTATCTCTACGTTCCGGATAGCTTGGTCCAGTAGGTTGTACAGCCCCACAGAGAGAGGGACATGGGCTGTACTATTGTCTAAGAAGGAGATGTCTTCTGGGATGTTTTCCACAAGCACCACTCTGTAGAAATTAAAGCGAGAAAAACTGAGTACAGAAGAAACACAATCATGTAAGAGAAGAAGAATTTAGGACCTAGAAAAAAAAGCCCAAAAAGCATCATTAGGCTAAGCCATAGAGACCTGTTAATGGAAAAAGTATTATAAATTAATGTGAGCTTTGTAGCATGTCACAAAGCAATTATCTGTTTGCATTAGTGGCAGACTTGTTATGAGCTTAGGTGCCACTGAAATGAGGTTATATTCCTTCTTTCTCACCACTCTGTGCCAAATTCCTCTTCCTCTTCCTCTTTCTCTGGATCGTTAAACTTAATGAGAATTATCAAGATTTCGAGACCACATAGATCGAGCTTCATTAGATCTTGTACAGGTTGCCTCTGGCAGGGTCTGAGAATAATTGACGGCTGATGTGCAAAGTTGTCAGCAATGCAGATTCAATTACACCTAGTCAGGGAAAAGGGACTCATTTTGCTGTATTCTTGTTGGTTTCTAATATACACTACTCCCCATGCTGTCACGTGGTGCATTTTAATATAGTCATCAGCAGTGTAGGGTAATATACTGTAGCTGCAGCAAGCGGCATAATGAAATCACACACAAAGCAATAGCAATCTACTGTATGTCAGATTCAGTGGATTGTATGGAGAACATAATAGTCATATCCTTGAGTTGATCTGCTTAGGATTCAGTGCAGTCACGCATTTCTTTTTATCATAAAACTGTATCACCGAGCTGAAGGTTAAATGATGGGGGAAATGGGCTCAGCGATAATTGTTTCGCATTGTAATGTTTATATATATCACTGTGAATATCCCTGCACTTTCTGTCAGGGTGTGATGTCAAGTTATCCAGCAAACTGTGACTCTGAGCTCTCCCTTACATATCTCCAGTTCCCATTTTAACCCCACCAGGATGCCTGAAAACGACAGGGGCATTAGCGCTGGAGTCAACAGATTGAATTAGCCGTGGCAGGCCTAGATCTGCAGCCACTCAGAACCAGGCTATTACCAAGCTCCAGTGCTCACCACACTTTGTATCTGGGTTCAGTATTGATTTCTGCCAAATGGAAACTTTAAGGGAAAAAAATTAAAAGGGGATGGAGATGAGGCAGATGAGGTAGGGGGAAGGTAGAGATGAGGCATGGTGTCAATCAATCAGTCAGCCACACTCTTAATTATACACAACTTCTAGCCTTAATATAATTTGTTATTAATAAAATTAGCTATAGAGACAAAAACTGCCTTTTGTACCAGGCTGTAAACATGTTTATTTCTGCTGTGAAGTTGGACATTTTAACATGGGGGCTTATGGAGACTGACTCATTCTGTAGCCAGCTTCAAGTGGACGTTTGAGGAACTGCAGTTTTGGCACTTCGGCTTTGGTTTTACTTCACAGACACGGAGGTTTCTGCTTGGTCTTACTTCTTGCCTTTGTTGCGTTTCTGCCCTGATTAGGTTAACCTGTTTCTAGTTACCCTCTCCTCCCGGTGTATTTAGTCGGTGTGTTGCTTGTTCTCAGTTGCCAGATTGTCTTTGTCTTTGTCTTCGTCCCAGCTTTTTTCCTGTTTTCCTGGACCTTGTCTTCTTCTAGCTCAGCCTCAGTCTGCGAATTACGGTCGTTCTCCTGCAGTCCTGCTACCATGCTTGCACTAACTGTGACACAAATGTCAGTTGAATATTCACTCCTATTTAAGCTCTGGTTTGGTTCCCACCATCTCCCGAGAGACATATCTAGCTCTTTGGCTGTTAAATGCTTCACTGTTGCTTCACCGGCCAGTTGCTAACTTTTCTGGTGAGCTGTTCGGTGCTGGACGGTGGGTTTATTAAAGCCTGTTCTCCGAAAACGGTTGCCTGTTGCTGCTGGAAATGAACAGCGTGAGTGAATGTAAAAAGTTCCAGCCTAAGAAAACAAAAGACTGAGCTGAAAGACACACAAACGATGTTTCAAGCTTCTAAGTCGAGTGTTAAGTCTCTCTGGGTTTGTCACTACTAGTGACATCTTTCACACAGTCATGACACTTCTGCTGTTAATATAACACTGTTGATTAGTGCAGATTTGAAATGAGCTTGTGTAGTTTTTGTTGTGGTTTTATACTGATTGTTCCTCTCAGCCAGCTAAAGAACTGCAGAGCATATAGTTGCATTTTGCTGGAATGTAGTGACTGAAACTTCATCATGTTATTTTCAAGTAAATTATCTTTTCCCCTTTTGTTTTTGGTATTTTTAGACTTTAGCCTTTTTTTCATTTCTGGCTGTAAACAGTGTAAACAGTGGCGTCTGTGTTGGTGGATTCCCTGGCGAGGGCTCTGCGATACCATACGGATCTTACCACTCAGAGCAGTCATAGGACAGGGTCAGCAAAAGTGTGACAGCCCGGTGTCTAGCGAGTGCTTGCCTCAAGGGCACAGTGGTGAGAGCATGTGCTGCAGGTGATAATGTACTGGCATCACATTGAGAGCAGGAGTTGCCAGCACACAGCTTGAAAATATATTCTTGGCTAAAGTAAAGCTACGTCAGGTTTTGGAAAGTGGCCAAGGGTCAAGCTGTAGGACTCACACCCACCGTGATCATGACATGCTGATTTCTCCTCATGGAAATGACAATCAATATGTTCAGTGAAGCAGAGTTGAGAATGTAAGGTTTCTAAGGGTTTTATTTCAGTGGATATTTTTCCATAGTTTGAGGACACTGAGGGGAAATTGAAAATAGTGTATAAAGGCACAAAGACAACAATATAGTGAGCTAGGAAGATTAAAATTAAAGTATAAAGACAGCAGAAAATAGGACAGCTTTAGTAAACAGGAAAGGAAAAACAAGGACGGAAAACAGATGAAAGAGGAGGAGAAGTAATCTTATTCTAAAAGAAATCCTCTTAGTCCGCTCTAATGGCTGTGAGGTATGATGAATGGTGATTCTGAGTAGTTTAAGCAGCCAGACATGCTTTGGTATTAAAAGCGGAGGAAGCAGGCAGGCAGTTGTTTGTGCCTGCTAGGAATTCATTGATTTATGCAGTCTGTGGTGTCCACTGCTGGTCCCCATCCATTGTAACCCATCTGCACACTCAAGGGTGAGATTCAGCCACAGCAGCCGATACCTAAAGTGGTGTAAACTTCACGGTGTGTGTGTGTGTGTGTGTGCATATGAGACAGAGAGCGAGATGTGTCTGAAGGTAAAATCAGTCACTCTCTGAATGATAATGGATTCCTACCTTCACAGTATAGTAGGTGAGCACAGTTGGATCCCTCAAATTCATTCTCTTAAATCTCCCTCCTGATGTTTTGTTCCAAGACGCAGAATATAAGAACATAAATTACAGATCTGTCAGTGCTGAGGCAAGTTTATGTTTTAAACAAACAGCAAGCACATTATAAAAATCACTACAAAATATACTGTATGTAATAATGGAAATTACATGCAAACGCTTGTGATACCGTGTGCCTGCTGTAATACACTTAGAGTAACAGGAATCATGGTGAAAATCACAGTGTGCCAGAGAGAGCCCCTGACATCTGATATAAATTATCCACCCTCTGATGCGCTGCCCAGAGCTCTGGGTGTACAGCAGCAAGGACATTAATATGGGTATCACAGGAGCTGCTGCTGTTCTGCTCCCTGCACGCTTTTCATCTCAAAGGTAAATGTTAAGTCCAGTGTTTCATCAGTTACAACCAAAACACAAATGTTGCCATGGTAAACACACTTACTATGTAAATTTCAATCCATTATTTGAAATCCTCCCCTGTGTTTTATGTAGATAACTATTGGCTGCTGGTACTTAGTTGATTACATTGTTTCACGTCAGTCACGACTGCTGTCCTGGGTGTTCCTTCACGTTTCGACTGATGGCCAATGGGTCGCCTTGACTAATCAGCCTCAGACTTGTTAAATTTACTAGAGGCTACACTGTTGTCTGAGATACTGCTGCTGAGTCTCAGTCGGCCATGCTATCTTCACTCCAGTCAATTCTGCATAAGATAATTATTAGTTCAGAAACCAAATTTCTCTGGCTTGTTCAGTTGTTTTCTCTGACTATTCTAGCAGCAGCTTTCCTTGATTTATGTTGACTTCAGTACAGGTCTATAATATAAGTCTAAAATTGCATGTGTTGTGTTGTGTTATATAAAGATTCAGCCTCAGTACAGTTGTCATGAACGGGGAAGTTAGCTGTAGAGCCCAAAACAGTTTTTTGTACCAGGCTGTAAACATGTTTATTTCTGCTGGGACATTTTAACATGGGGTCTTATGGAGATCGACCGATTCTGTAGCCAGCCTCAAGTGGCCGTTTGAGAAACTGCAGTCTTTGGCACTTCTACATAGGCTTTGCTTCACAGTCAAACTTAGTAATAAAACATAGGTGTTTACTAAGTGGAGATTTACTCATCACTGACTTACAAAATGCTGGTTGCACATTGCTTGCTAGTACTTGACTCATTTATATTGAAGAGTAAAAGATATTAGATAGATATTGTGGCCAAGCATGCTTAAGTGACAACCATAAGCCAGGCTCATACATTATATTATTAAGATAAGCTGTGCTTAAATCAAATTGAATGAATTATGTTTTTGTTCAACTTTGTTTTAACTAAACTTTCTCAAAAAGGAACAGCCCTGAGCTGCAGGTACCACCCTGCCATTTTCAGAAGACTGATGAGAGAAGGCAACGTTTGTACTCAAAAATGTTTTAAAATTTTATTCTGAAGCAGCCGACTGTTCAGGAGGTGCTAAAAGCTGCAAAACATTTGGGGACACAGCTGCAACTGTAGATATACTAACCTGCCATCTGACAATAGGAAATCACACATGCACATCAGGGATACATCAGACTCTCATTTTGATGCAATCAGAGTATAAAGTGCTACCACTTTGCACCACCAACCATGCGACACACACTGTTATAACACTAAGAAGAATCATGTTTTCCTGTAATTATCGCTGAAGCTCTCATCCTGAGAGGGAAAAATTTAAATCAAATTAATTATGTGTTTGATGCACAGATGCAGTAACTCATCTCAGGTTTCCTGTCACTGAGATGCAAGCATTAGTATTATTCATTATGCAGACAAAAAACAAAAAACAAACAGCTGTGTGACATGTCTAAATTACAACATCACAAACAAAAGTCTTCTAAAAGGCTCAGACAAAGTTGTTTTTTTTTACTGTGAAAGGAGAGTGATGGCTGCAAAGCTTGGCAAGACAGAGGGCCAGTCTGCTGTTTTTGGATTATTCAGTAGAAATTGTGGATTTCATTTGTAAGTTGATCACTGGATCATTTTCAAAGTATGAACATTTGGTGTAAGAACTGACAATGGCTGAAAAGGGTGTTAGATGCATTTCCTTTGACGAATTACATGTTCTTTAGGAATTTAAGTAAGCATGAAGAAGCCTCAGCGCACACCATTATAAATGTGTCAGTCTGCCACTTTTCCTATTTTGTATTGCAACTTGCTTTGAGCAAGTCTATTAAAATCATTAAATTTGTTACACTTACACACCTCATGGGTCTTTTTAAATTATGCATGCCACGGTATAACTTCATCATTTCGCTTGTGGGAGATAAATAACAGTGCACACTTGGAAAAGTGACAGGGAACATTTCTGATTTGTTTGGAGTTGATAAACCCTCCATCATCACAGACAGCAAGCCAGTAGCAGCTGATGAATCTATTCATCTCTCACTCATTCCAGCTCCAAATCTCTTCTCCTTCCTCCATCTGGTTCACCCTCACTTCCCATCATCCCTCTACTCAGCCTCATATTTATCTCTCATTCTATCCCCAAGCTTTATGGGTCTATCAGAAAAGTCCAATTCAGTTTTACAAGTTGGGATTACACTTTCAACCTTCAGAGGGAGAGAGGGATGGCTGATAGTTTTCTGAAAGGTTGTTAAATGGCTGATTTGGAGAGGAGGAGGGAGAGAGAGATGGACACAGACATAAAGAAAGCGAGAGAGAGAGAGAGACAGAGAGAGAGGGGGAAGTAATTCAAGACTGAATGGTAAATTGGATGATAAGAGTCTAATGGAGGAGAACCCGTAAGAAGTGGAGAGCAGAGAGAGCAGGGACTGCTGTATCAGAGAAAACCGCTGCTGATCAGCCAGTTTCACTCCAGACAACCAGAATGTACTGCAGTGGTTTTTTAATTTTTTTTGTCTGGGGATCTATATTCTGAAAACTTGAACAGACTGTAGAAACTTGCTTAAGTCTGGTATAAAGTAACTTTCAGAAGAGCCTGGTAATCATTTCAGAACAGCGGGGGAGGCTACAATAGGATCAAGTTGAGGGAACAGAGATTTGTTATCTACTGGTGCTGGTGTGGCACGTAGCATTTTTTACTCTGCCACATTATGTTTTAGACAACAGTACACTCTCGCTAGATTAATACAAGCAATGCCATGCGGTCTGCAGCTTTTACACTGCAGTTAATATCTTGTGCCAGTGAGTTAGACCTGCTAGACTGAAACATGGCACGGACTGGGATTGCTTTATTGTTTGATACTGAGTTAAAATGGGAACTGGTGGAAAGAGTGAACTAGTAAAAGTTCAAACTTGCAGTTAAATGTTATTTTTATAGATTGCTAAAGCTGTGACTGTCATGCTGCTATGTGGTAATTTCTATCATTTCAAGCCAAACTTTATTATTTGGGTTATGAAAAATAGTTGAACTAGAAGGAGCTTACACAATGCATCTGGCACAGGACTTTGTTGGCCAATCACATACATGAGCACATTCCTGGTGTAACATTTCGTAACATGAATGTTGTATTACTACTATTAAGAACACATAAGATACAAATATTTGTTTTCATGGTCATTTTCCAGTTGTAAAGTCCAGTAGATTACTTGATAACATTTCTTTAAAATACATCAATTTTCTTTTCTTTTCTTGTCTCCATGGTAACTAACAATCTATTAACCCTCTGATGTTTATAGATCTTGAGAGGGGAATGGGGTAAATCTTATGTTCCATTGTGCAGTGTGTTTGATATCAGAGCTGCCACATACATGCCCACACAGTTTCTCTGAATGGACGATAGACTCAAATTCAAACGACTGCCAGTGGTTTTCAAGAAGAAGAAGACATTTGGTGTTATTTGATTTGACCAACTCAAAAACTCAATTTTTGTGTGTGTGTGTTCATGTATTCAGATTAGATTACATGTTATTGTAATCCAATGGACTACTACTACCAATTACAAAAACGTCCATGTAATTTTGTATACAGGAACTGACTACTATTTAAAGTAATCTGATCCAGCACTGGGTATTGTATTATAAATATAATATATAATAAACTGATTTGGCGTCTGAGAAAATTCATGGGTCCGTTACTAAACTTCATGTCTCACCTGTACTTGAAGACAACAACAAAAACAACAGGCCTCACCACAGCTGTTGAATTATGTGCTTGTGCTTTTGCAGTTCTCACCTGCAGTCCCTGCTACAATTATCCTCTGTGATCCCGTCCTCATCTTCCCCCCAAATGTCCACAGCTGAGAAGATCAGTGCGACCAGCACGGCAAAGCAGCACACCAAGGCAAAGATCACAATGCACTTCTGCTGAGACTGCAAGAAAAAGAGAAGGAGAACAACACTGATTTCCAAGGTGTAATTTCTAATCTTCAACATTTCTGTAAAAACAAGGCCAAAGTGCCCCAACCTTGGCCCCCATTAGCTGACTGCATTGGCTGATTTAATGCACAGCTCAGCAGGTCAGAACATCATACACAAACGTGTAGGAGGCCTATGTATGACCTCGTAAGTTCAGACTTTCATATAAAGACCATGAGGCAGGAATAATAAGAGGGAAGGAAAAGAAGGAGAGAAGAAGGAGAGGAGAAAAGAGCATTTCTGACTGATCTGTATCCATTAACACTGGATATTTGGAGAAAGTCCAAATGATCCCTTGTGGTTGGGAAGGAGGTAAGGGCAGTGAGGATGTGAAGGAGACTAATTAATTCATTCACAGCTGTTCACAGCTCATCCATCAACCATATAGTATATTATAGTAACTAAAAACCAGCAAGTTATTATCCTATATATTGTAGATTGTTTAATATATTTATTTGCTGTGTATTTGGTCAAGATTACAGCACCTTAAATTGAGCTTTTGATCGTATTATACAGGTGGTAAATGTTACTTTAATTATGTTTGTCTTACAGGAACAGTCAGATTTAAGGATTGCTGTCCAACCAACTTTCGATGGCTTGCGGCAAAATTGGCATCAGAATTGCTTTGTTAGTTTTTTTGTTTTTTTTGTTCATGTCAGCACAAATCTCTACATCAAAATGTGCTTTTGGCTCATGTATTGGCGACTAATTATATGAAAGAAAATACAATATCAGTCAAGCAACCCCTCTGGGGGCAAAATTACGCTGTAATATCAATTATACTTGACAGGAGGTGAGAAAGTGTTCCTGCTTCCTACTATGATCATATCCTGGGGGATTTGTAGACCTTTGAGGACACACTCAACAAAGGTATATATATATATAAATATCACAACTACGCTGTGAAGATAAATGAAACAAGGTTTTTTGCGTTTACAGCAGTTTTATATGTACCATACCAGATACTGTATAAACCTCAGAAGCTGCAGGATATGAAGTGTTACCAGGTCAGGGATTCCTTCTTTATCTAGTAAATGTTTGAATGTCCTTCCTGAATTTCCTCTCATAAATCTGTGCCTGGTGTTTAATTTTACACATTTATAATGAATGATCTCTTACACTGTAACACCTTAAGCAGTCTCACCTTCATGTCATTGATCATGTGGCACTGTCTAACCTGCAACCAGTAATAGACTGCTACTCCCACCATGTAAGATGGAGCGCTACCACAGGTCCTTTAATCCAACAGCTCTCTCAACAGAGTCTTTAACACCAGCATGACTTCATGATTTTTTTCTATGTATTTCTTATTTATGAGCAATTTCTTACCAACCTTGTGTCTGCGGACTGCTGTGACAGGTGGCTTATCTTATCAACCTATTCATGGCTCTTCTCTATTTATCTGTCCCACCAAGCTACGGCAGTGAGCCAGCATTTGTAATACCAGAGCTCTGAAACAGGTACACATAAATGGAATACAATCTCTCTATATATTATTAAATACAGATTTTCCTCCTGTGACAAGTCAAAATGTCTGCAGTGAAAAAGATCTATTAAACATCTCTGCTGGCACCTGAGGCCTGTGTATTGATTCCTACTTGATACTTTATTCATTATTATCATATTATCATACCATACAAATCAGTATAACATAATTATGATGTAATTAAGTTATATTTATTTCATGGTATTTATTTTTTAACAAACCTGGACTGAAACACAGTACTGTAAGCGTACCTATTGCATCCTCAGGGCGTCCTTGCTCATGCTTTCAATAAAGTGAGATGCTGACGTACAGTAGATTTGACCCAGTTGCTGGGAAACACCCCAACTATTTGTAAAACAATAACAAATGTATCCTGATCCCTTTGAAACCCGCCACAAGAGCCAAAAGGAATTATCCTTGAACACAGCAGATTATTAGCACAGTCAACTAGCCTCCACTCATTATCCTCAGAGACACATCTCATATCATACATCATTGACCTCTGTGAGTCGTACAAACACTAAGCCTTGGTTATTTTATTGTGTTTATCGAAGCTAAACACATTCCCGCCCATAGGTTCTCATGTGGGAATTGAATTAATCTACCAGCCCGTTAATGGAGTGTTCCCAGTGGACCAAAGAGATACTAGCAGGGATATTCAGCTTTACACTCACATCCTCAAACCAACCATCAGTCTGAACTGATGTCTGACATGGGAATACTGTTTTCTATTTCCTGGCGGTGCTGATGGTGAGTGGAATATTATACCTCTTTCCTACGTGCACCAGCAGTTTGCACAACCAACATGTTTACTCTCAATCCTCTGTGTCTCAGAAAGCAATATGAAAAAGGGTAAAAGCAGCATGAAGGTTAGAGGAATGACCACCTGACCATGGAAACTGGTTCACATACGCAGGCTTTAGGTGATGTAAAAAACAAACATTCATCTCTACCTCTGAACATCTGCTGCTAAAGAACCCAGGGCACTTAACAAAAGCTTGCTCAGCAAACACTCACAGGATAAATGGAGGTTAAATCCAATCCGTCGATCATCTACTTGGACCTTATACCGGATGTACTGCAATAAAACCAAGTATGGAGGAAGGTCTACCTGCAGGAGGATCGAGCACTGCATGCGTCTCATATTTCCCACCAGCCGCTGAATTCACATGTGGTCGGATGTGTACGTGCATCATGGCAGATATATGAAGAGGTCAGACTCAAGTTACCTGACACTGAGCACAGCTCGAGATCAATACACTTTCAGTTGCAGTGGTCTGCCTCACAATTATTGTTTAAAAGTACAATGACTGTTTAAATGCACAATATGAAATTTCTGCTGCTATAGGGTCTTTCACATTACAACAAAAGCAAAAGATACAATTTGACCATGTCGTGAAGTAGCGTGGGAACATGGGAGTTGTTGTCTTTTATCCCCGTTCAAGTTAATGGGTTAGGGTTAAAGTGGAAGTTACACTCAGCTGGTGGAAATCTCTGGTGTGCATGCTCTATGGCTCCCACAATGTGGACACATGTTTGAAAGATCCGGGTAAATTTATGTCCAGAACTTGAACTTCTTTGGTTTCATGCTCCACTTAACTTTCATAAGAATGTATCCCATGTTTCCCCCGGAAGTAATAGCTACCAGAGACGAGACACCGCTGACGGGCGACCAAATGACATGCATCATTACCTTGAATAAAATGACTGATTTGAACATTGTTGGAAACATTAGGGATAACACAACTCAACATAAATACAACAATGGTCTAGGTGACAGTTAAACACAATGCCTCGATGCAAACTGAGCACTGACACAGCAAATCAGCATTATCGCTAAAACAGTAGCTCTGAACATGACTCATATACAACTGTTTGTGCTGTTTTTATGTGTCAATGCTTGCATGCTTGAGAAATTTTGGCTGTTTACAGTTAATTACACGGACATATGCTAGAAAATTACAATCTTCTACCAGAAGCAGAGATAGCCTTGAGTGACTTGCAAAAAAAAAGAGAGAGTCATAAATAACATGATTTAGTGAGATTGCTCACAGGCTGTTTTAAAAAGCTCCCCAGAGTCCATCTAAAAAGGGGTTATGGAAGGTGGATGGCACCGTGCCAGACTCATACATGCACAAAAACAAATACACAGCCACTGTTGCTCTCTCTCGCCCTCTCTCTCTCTGCTTGTCTTTCTTTGCTCACAAACACACACAGGCAGAGGTGAAGGCCGGGCCAGAGAGGGTGGATGTTTCTATCCCCCAGATCAGAGGCAGAAGTTTTAAACTGTCTGTCCTTGTCTCTGCAACTCTCTGCCAGACTTGTAAATTGTTTTAAGTTTGCCCTCTGCCATTTGATGAAGGGTTGGCATGTTTTACAGGTGGGATGGAAAACTATCGGCTTTACATATAGAACAGACAGTGTGGTGACTGTTTAAAGTAGGCTCTATTTTTCTTATGTCCCAGTTTTTGTCTGCTGTTATGTCACCATACAGTGTGCTGAAGCAAAGCAGAAGGACACTAGAAATATTGCAGAGAGCTGACAGTTTGTGAACATGATGCAGAAGTCATATACTGTAGCCCCTGCGGCTTTGGAAGCACATTTAAGGAAATTGTAAGTGTGCCTACAGAGAAAGCAAAATGAGTTTCTCCACAGTACAGCCTAAGAAAATTGTCAGGGGCCCAATTATCCTCTTATGAGTATTTCCTCTTTGTCAAGGCATGGTGAGAACAAGGAACCACGCTGCTCAGAGCGAAAGAGAGGTTTACACGATCATCACAACAGAGGTCTGGGAGAACTATGATCAACATATCCCTGTCTAATTTGTCTTATGTGTGTTTGGAGTGCTGCAGATGTTGTGTGAATGGGTAGAGCACAAGATCACCACAAGCCTGGTGCCAGGGCGAGTTTTGCTGCCATCTCAACAGACTGTCTTGTTTTTTTTTCAGCTTCCAGCCGCAGATGTTTGTGGAGAGAAGAGAAGAGAAGAGAAGAGAAGAGAAGAGAAGAGAAGAGAAGAGAAGAGAGAGAAAGGGAAAGAGGAGGAGAAGAGGCTGTTAAGGCTTTTGTCATTGTATTAGATGGAGAGTGAAGCGTGACACTGATTGGGTCAGGACTGACTGATAGGCAAACACTGAGTTATAGCAGCCAATACTGCACAGGATATTGAATAACTATACATCTGCAAACAGACATTGAGCCAGTGCTCTTTCACCATATTGTCACGCTGGACAAACACCTTTCTTTTATTTAAAATTGCTTGTTCACTGCTGGCGACTTCAGGCTTTACATATAGCACACACATAGTCACACATACTGTAACTATTGTGTGGTGTATGAGCAGACATCAAGAGGCTGAATACCTAGGTGATCACTAAAATCCCATATCCAGCTACATACAATGATGAAGACTGTGAGATGCATTTAAAGCTCAGAAAAGCTATTAAATAGACCTTTGAGGTGGGATGCACAGATCATTATATTATAAGCATCCTGGTGATTTTGTGCAGAACATCAAGGACATACGAGATGAATAGCCTTTGAAAACCAGCATCCCCACTGAGGAGGAGGTGAAGATCATTTTGCTGCGATCAACAACTGTCTGCTTTGATCAGATCATCTGGGCCTTGATGCCGCTCATTTCGTACACACAGGGATATTTAACAAACTGTGGGGTCACCCATTTCCTCCTCGGAAATTGACTTGCACAAGGATCATTTTGAACTGACAACTGCTTCTACTTTACCTGAGAACTGACAGGTACATAGACACACAAATGTGATTTTTTTGGACACACATTTAGCATGTAACAAGAGATAAAGGAAGATTTAACACGGGGATGGAAGATTAAAACTTAAAATGTTTTTTAAAGTTTTTATTTAAGTTATAACTAAAGTGTTCAATTTAACCGGATATTTATACATACATACAAAGCACAGACAAGCATTTCTATATTATATTAGTATATTAGTTAGGTATAAGTTATGAGTGTATTATATTATTATATTATACTATTATATTAGTTGTTACTAAATATTTTCGACCTGTAACTGACAGTTTGCTTGCTGCTTATCTAAAATGACACAAGGCGAAACCAATTTTCACCTTGTGTCATTTGTGGAAATTTGACCAAACAGAGTGAAACATTTTCAACTGACGTGGTCTGTGCATCAATTTGGGCCACCCTGCAGGAGTTTGCATCTACTGGCAACGAAGGTAGCATCTTCTCTCTCGTATCTAAACACTTTTCTTTAATATAATTTAAACGTTCACTTTAACAAAACTGCAATGAACAAAGCTTTTAGGCTAACTTCAAAAACTGGAAAAAGCTGATTAAAAAAAATGTATTGTTGCATGTAAACACAGCTTAATCTATTTAAGTGTAATCTTCAGTTAAACCACATGAACATTTTTATAACTGCTGACATTGACAGTGTAAAATCACCAGAAAACATAACAACAAGCAACTCCTCTGTTCTCCTCTGATCACTAGTCTCTGTACTATCTGCACACTTGAGATGTTGAGTGTATATTGGCAAACGTCTGCTTGTTACTGTTCTCTCTCCCCATCACAGTTTTCCCCTCTTTGCTGCATCCATCCGCAGTTTAATCACATTTGTGATTTTGTGATGAACAAAGTGTCCTTAGAGAAGGAACACATGTTGTCCTGTTTTTTGTCTCATCCTGCAGGCAAAAAAGCAGATGGTTTGCACAGCTGCTGGAAACCTGACGACAACTAATCACGCTAATAGTGACAGTATTCAAACAAACTGTACATCTGTAGGTGTGTCAGTTGCACACACACGTGTGCATGGACGCAAACCTGCATGTGGGATTACAGCCACAGTGTTTTTCAGAAGTCATTCTTCGCCTTGCCGCTAGGTATGAAAACAGTTCATGAATTGTTGATGAACTGTTGATGAGTTTTGTGGTGTGAAGGTGATAAATGTGTCACAGATACAGAGACTTCAGTGTTGTCATGCTGTGACAGAGGACACTGGTGCAGGTTTTTCTACATCCTAAAAATGGACAGACAAATATAAACAATCTGATTCAGGCTAAGTTAAACAGTTGCCAGGTTTAATTCCAAACAATTACCCGTGAAAGAGGTTTCACTGATGACTAGCATCTCTGAGCATCAGCAAGTGTTAATGTGTTTTCAGTGAGTGCAGTTGTGAAGCTGCTTTATGCATGTGAGTATGTGAGCTTGAAGTGTGTAAGAGTTTAAAGAAAATCCACTAATCATGTGGATAGTAAGCCAAACATAGATGTGATGTCACAGTAGCACGGCTACAATCGTCTTTTGATGGAGAAAATACTTTCTACTGTCCAAAACATCAGCAGTAGATGTGACATTTTGGTGTCAGTCCATCAGTAGCAGAGAACAGTGGCTTCTTTATAGGCTTTCCTTTTTGGATCACACAACAGTCACAGTGACACATCTTACAAAAAGCTAAACAACAAAGAAAAAGCTACTAAACTCTCTTCCAGTACATCTAAACAGCCTCAGTGCAATAAAGCTAACAGACATCTTGTGGTTTTGATAAGGGTGTGGTTGCACAGCGCTCATACGTGTTACAAACAAACAACAAACAAAACATTGGTGTAGTAGTGCAGGGTATACACAGGTATACTTATTATTCAGTTGGCACTGAGAACTTCTAAATTGAAATTCTAAATCTGAGTTTTCCCATCTGGTGCTGTAGTGTTGTGCATGCTGATTTTTCTTTCCAGAATGGCAAAGGCACGACATACTTGTCAAATTTTCATGAGTAAATAGAGTAAGGGATAAGAAATACTTAAAATGAATAAATATGTAGTTGTCTCACTTATCTGTGGGCCAGTATTTACTGAAAAATCTGCACCTCTTCTGGGGCTAATGTTGATCTCATGAAGATCCTTCATGAAGTCAAGCAGGAGAAGTTAACAACGTGCAAATACTACTGCTCATTTCTGGGTGAGCTAAATATGTAAGCGTAGACACATGTTTATAACACAGGGTGTATCCTTTGCTGGACACGCAGCGTTAAAAATGAAATTATAAGTATACCCACGTCTCCAGGCACCATGATTAACCCATGTCAAGCTGTTCTATTTAAGTTTGAGTTTGTACTTGATGCAAAGGGTTAATGTCAGTCTCGTCATCATAGGTATTGATGATAGTGATCGGCGTCAGATTTCACCTGTTGATAGCACCACCGCAACACCAGATAGATGTATCGTACAGGATGACATTACATTCTCTAATTTCCTTACAGTATAGTGACAGCAGTCAATTATATTGAGTATTTATGACCTATTTTAATTCACCGTGACAGAGATCTGCAATGTTGTGTTTTCCTGTTTTGGTGTGTCTGAGTTAACCTGTGTTTAAATCTTAAAGTTTGATGTGTGGAAATGGAAAAATCATTATTCAAGTGATATGTCACCACCCTCCCATCAATTAAAATTACCCCAAAATACCAAATTTAAAAAGTAATGATGAGATGCAGCTTGCAAAACGTTATTTTCACTTCTTATTATCCAGACTGTGCTTCTTTGGATAAGACTGCAGAGTTTGTACCTTCAAGTGATGCGCAATGTCCATACTGCTGCTGATCTTGACCAGCTACACACTGTCTCCTCCACATAAGGAGAGCACATTTATGGTTATTCATCTCAAAGTGTCATCTTTATATTCAACATACTCTTCACAGCAGGGATCTGGCGGAGCAGCTACAGAGAAAAAGAATGATGAAACACACTCCACGCTCCGCACCTCATAGCTGCCTTGTGCAACTGCAGTCTCTGTTTCTGCAGCAGGGTTTACCGTCAAATAATTTGTCACGATCAAGCAACACTTACATGTTAAGTGCAAGTTAAATGAATGTAATACAACAAAGCCAGTGAATCTGAATAAACATTGCAGCAAAGCGAGTAAAGGCAAAACAATGTTATGCTTTTATACATACATATATCGATACAATCTGACACTACACTGCTGGCTTATGTGACGCGTGTATAGAGTTATGGCTATTTTGGTGTTTCGGGTAGTCAGTAGACTTTGAAAAGTAAATCTGTAAATGTTGGACATGTTAAAGGTGTAACGGTGGACATGGCTTAAGTGACAGTGGCCATCCATCCATCCATCCATCCATCCCAGCAACGCAGTCCAGCTCCTCCTGAGAGATCCCGAGGTATTCCCAGGCTAGAGGGGCTATATAGTCCCTCCAGCGGGTTCTGAGTCTGCCCTAGGGGCTCCTCCCAGTTGGACATGCTCAGAACACCTCCAAAGGGAGGCACCCTGGGGGCATCCTAATCAGATACCCGAACCACCTCAGCTGGCTCCTTTCGACGCCAAGGAGCAGCAGCTCTACTCTGAACTCCCTCCGGATACCTGAGCTCCTTACCCTATCTCTAAGGCTGAGCCCAGCCACATGAAGCACGCTCTTTTCGGCCGGTTGTACCCGCGATCTTATTCTTTTACTACCCAAAGCTCATGACCATAGGTGAGGGTTGGAACGTAGATGGACTGGGAAATCAACAACTTTACCTTCTGGTTCAATGACAGTAGATTCCAATTAAACCTTATCTTTAGACTTCCTCATCAGTAAAATCAAGCTGTACATGCCGTACAAAGCTGAGCTCACATTTCTGAGTTCAAAGCCACAACAGGGTTCACCACCAGCGATTGGTTGAAATCAATTACTTCCTGTCCTTTCAATAACGTGGCAACATCCTGGGTTTGAGTCTTGTCTGGAATCTTTATTAAATATCCTTCTTAACTCTATCATGTCTCACAGAAGGAATAAAATAACAGCAATAATATCCAAACTAATATGGCTTTATGAGGTTTTAGCATTCACATCTATACACACATACAAATAATCATTAGCCTTATGTCTTTGTGCATCCTTGTGTGCAGTTTAATAATGTGCAGCAGCTTATGAATGCCAGAGGTGCAGAATGAGTGACAGCCAGAGAGCAATATCGCATGCTCTCTGAGTAACTGCTGAGAAGGCAAGTTTCTTTGTTGTGTGCTCTCAGTATATATATATGCTGTGTTTGTGGGGAATGCAGTTCATTTCCAGTAAACTATCTGGTTGCTCTCTCTCTCTCTTTAGCTCTGTGTAATGAGTTGAGCCAGATTTCATAAAGTTATGCTCGTCGTTAGACTGTGTTTACTGTCAGAGTCGGTGTCTGTGTCCTGTCTCCTCTGTGTATTTCTGTCTCTGTTTCTCCTCTCTTCTTTCAATGTATTCGCCCTTATCCTTATCATTTAGGTATCACAAATACAAAGCATATATGCACAGAAAGAAATAGTCTTCAGTTTATTTAAGTCCTTTTATCAGGGGTGACTGGACAACTTTATTGGAGGAGTGGATTTATACCTGCTTAAAAACAAAAAAAATGACAGTTTGAAAAATGGCTTATTAACTTCTTTTGATACCACTCTCATATTTGAATAGTAAATATAAATCTACAGGCAGCTGGTAAGTTTAGCTTAGCATAAAGACTAGAGAAATGGAGAAATAACTAGCTCTGTCAAAAGGTAACAAAATCTGCCTGCCAGCACCTCTAAAGCTCGCTAATTAACACACATTCATATATTTTTGTTTAAACCGTACAGGAACCAAAGTGTAAAAACAACGCCTGACGAACTGACGCCACAAATTTTCCAATTTTAACCTCTTTCCTGATCAAAGCAACAGTCAAAACATCTTAAAGATGGATATGCATTCAGATGCTGCTACTCTAATGTAGGCTCCAAAAAGCTGCCAACTATATGTAAGTAATGAAAGCCCCATTTGTACTATAGTGAAAAGTCAATACATTAGCTCAACCTCATGCCAGAATTTAAATTTTTTGGCTGCAGTACTTTACATGCAAGTGAATCCAACTTCAGGCATCACACAACATCACACATCCTCTCTTTGCCCTCAAGTGACATACTTCTTGCTTCTCTGTCCTCATGTATTCTCCAGCAATCACTTTTGGTTCAGCATTTAAGGTGTCGTGTTATAGGTTGGCCATTGTATGCAAAGATGCTGTCCTGACACACAGCTGCATAATTTAATGCTTGATTCCAAGATGGTGTCATAACTCTTTTTTACTATCTGTGATCAAGGTGACGCTGACGATTCACTCCAAGCTTTGAGGAGACGACTGTCTCGTGGAAATTCACCAAAGCTGAAATGAAGGATGTTGAAGGGATATTGAAAGAAATTGAGATTGCCACTTTGATGAGTAGGCTCAGCATTCAATGCAGACATTGTGAAAATGTTAACATATAGATGTAGTGGTTTAAAATAAAACGACTGAGCAGCAGACAGGATAAAACACAGTCACTCTCCTTTTGATGGGCTGAGTATGCACACAGGTGATGGGCATAAAAAGTAACACAGACTGACAGGAGAGCTGGAATGGACTTTAAACTGGAATGACACTGGTGGACAATAGAAAATGTGTTTGTGATATCTGTGTGCATCCTCTTTGTACATGCACAGTATATAAGTACGTACAGTATAAGTTACAGCCAGCTTTTGGAAAGTTTGAGTTGAAAGGAAGTAAGAACTGAATTCATTTTGTTTGGGTCACAAATAATGAGATTTTGAGTTTAGATGCAAGGCCAGGATATGTGTGTGTGTGTGTGTGTGTGTGTGTGTGTGTGTATGTGTGTGTGTGTGCTGGAAGTGTTGTCGATTAGCATTAGGGCTTTATGGGCTGATAAGAACTGTCTTTAGACAGAATCCAAGGCGAATTTTAGAGGTAGCATGGCTGCTTGCGAGTTTGCAAATTTGCAAATTGAGCTAAATACTTAAGCTTATGAATGAATCTGTGTATAGAGAGGAAAGGGAAAGGGAGACTTGAGGGAAATGACTGGAGTTACTGGTGAGTTCATTTAAAGGCTGAGCTGAACACACACTCACTACCGCGGACATTCACGCTAGCCAGCACAGTTAGTACATTGGGTGTTTGGACCAAATTATGTGAATGATGCAAGATGAAAATTTACTTCACTCTCTCATAAAGTGTTAACAGTTAATGGTCATTTAGAGCCAGTTAAGCCTGGTAAAATCATTAAAAGATAGTCCAACCGTAGTAGTTTTTACTGTGACCAGTAAACAGTGTTCTCTGCATTTGGGATTTGATAGTGTCTTATATATGTTTTGCAGATGTAAGCACTTGTTTAGACCAAGCATGTCATCTTGAACCGGAGAGCACTGAGGAGGATAACTGTCCCGTTGTGCCGTGTACAATATTTTTGGCAACACAGCAGATTGTCATACATAACATGGACGATTTCAAAGACGTTTCACCATCCATTATTGCTTCATGAATGCGTCCAAGACAGTCTTTTACTGCCGCATACCTCCATCTAGATCCACATGATATTATCTTTTTTCTTTCGATACCTTATCAGAGTTCTTCCA
This sequence comes from Sciaenops ocellatus, assembly GCA_033000465.1. NCBI lineage: Eukaryota > Metazoa > Chordata > Actinopteri > Sciaenidae > Sciaenops > Sciaenops ocellatus. The sequence goes on along the minus strand of CP136872.1, from coordinate 20,654,034 downwards.
ATATAAGTCCGTGTCATCACAGGTTGTACTTTATTGCACTTTCTAAGCTCATAATAAGCCTAATAAAACGATTTACCTGGTGCTCTTTATCTAAGAAATGACAGTGTGCTGTCACAGCCTGTCACCTTTGTGCCGCTGCCTGCTCCTGTCTTATGGAACGTGACACTGAGTGCTCCTCTCAAGAGAAACAGCGTGCTCTTAGTTCATCTCACTGACTGTCTGTTCGGGGTCTCCTGAGTGAACCCACGGCTCCAAGTGCTCTGCCAGCCGGATGAGCAGTCAAACAGATCTGCGCTTACTCAAGCACAATCACAGCAGCTTTATAAGGATGTGACTTCATAATAATAGGAGCTCGCCTTCACAGAGAGAGAGAGTGGTATATTTATGAAGATTCCCTGTTGTCCAGGTCAGGGGATTTCTAGTAAGGTAACTGGCCATGCTGAACAAAGTTTTGGATGAAGAACAAATGATGATAATGCCTCTTTGATGAGTAAGAAATTTCCTCAAAACTACAAAGCGGTTCCAGTTGACTTTGAGTTACAGAGTGCTGTAGCTGGTTGGCTGAGGGCCCTTTTTCCATCTCTGGTTAATTTGAAAGAGTAGTGATCATCTCAGCTTGACGCCACTGGTCAAATAAAGGAAAGAAATGGATGACCTGATTCTTGGTCCTTGGTCTGCAATGGCTGGGAGCCCATACCTATGTCTTTGAAGATTTTCCACTATCAGTCTGTTTGACAGCTCTGTCAAGTGTTGTACATTTCTGGATCTTTTGTGTTGATGACTGTGAAACAGGAACTGTAACTAGGAACTCGTGCAGTCTTAATTCATTTAAAGCAACAAAACGTAAGTCATAAATATATAACTTGTATATATAACAATGTCTCCAGTGCATCTCTATGAAATCTAATGTTGACAAGAAAAGTGACAGCAGCTGGACTGAGCCCATTTAATATCACATCCAAAAGTGTCACGTGTTTGAATTGTTCCTCTCAGCAGTTAGCTTGTTAACAAAACTGAACTGACATTTTGTTTGACTTCATTCATTCAGCCTGACATTGTATTATTGGACAAAGACAGTTTCTTTTTCTTGGAGGGGGAAGAAATTGTTTTGTTTTGTTTTGACTAATCAGTAGAAATAATATATCCGCCCCAAAGTCATTTTTAATAGTTTGACAATTTGGGGAATTTCCTTATTTCCTACCAGAAGTTCCATTCACATGGATTCAGACAGACGATAGACAACAAAAACAAACGGTCTGATGGAATGGCAGCAAAACAAACACATGTCATGTTGCTATGGTGATATCAGATTGTTTACAAAGAATTGAATAAAATATATTGAATAAAATGATTTCACCTGTGTAGGTGTTTCATTTATTTCCAACATTCAGCTTTTCTTGCAATATCTTAGCTTTTGAGTTTTTGTGCTAAAATTATTAGCTTCCAGTTGTCCAGATCACTCATGTTCTTAGTCCCGGAAGTTGGCAAAAAAGTTCTGCTGGCCTCACCTAATATTACAGTCCTGCTCACATCCATTAAAATGAATAGTTTGCCATCAACCGTCTGCCTGAATCCATGTGAATGTAGCATTCACATGGAGGTCAATATGATCGTTGTGTCTGTACACTAAACATGAAGCCAGAGGCCAGGAGATATCGTGTTGATATTTTTCAGGGATTCACTTCAATAGCTAGCTAGTTATGTAGAAAGATGACGCCTTTATTCTAATCTTGCCTACAAAACCAGTGCAAACAGTCACAATGCAGAGCTGATCCAATTGGAGATGTGGGCAGCGGTTCAGCGGTCTGTAATGAGGGTGCTATATAGATTATTTTACTCTACGCTTCACTTAATGAGTTAAATGGATGACAAAAACCTTAAAGGTACAGTGTGTAGAATTTAGTTGCATTTAGTGGTCCAATCACTGCATTGTAATCTCCTCACATCACCCTCACCTTCCTAATGTAAAGGAGAAACAACACTTTAAGGACCCTGTTTAGAGTCAGTATTTAGTTTGTCTGTTCTGGACTACTGTATAAATAAGGTGTTTCAACATGGCGGCCTCCATGAAAGGGGACCCTCTCCCACTGTAGATACAAAAGGATATTTTTTAAGTAACAAACATAAAAAGATTCTTATTTTCAGGTGATTATACATGCATGAAAACATAGTTATGAATATTATATTCCATGTTTGCCTTATTCTGAAAATAGAGGTCCCAAATCTTACACACTGTACCTTTAAGTGTCTTAGCTTCATTGAGTCTCCCAAACACTGTGGACCTCCACTGCAAGAATAAGTGCCAATTTTCTTACTCATTTGGTGTTTAGAAGATGGTGTTAGAGACCGCTGACACACTGGTCCAAAATCTTCCACGTGTTCGACTGGGTTGAGATTTGTAAAGATCAATGTATAACTCATCAAAACAATCCGGTGACTTCTGTATGGAAACATCTGTGTTTGTTATGTCACCGCCCTGTCATTATGCCTTTATTATTGCTCCACTTTGCTTTATGTTGATTACACACTGTGTCATGGTATTGTGCTTTCTGATCTTGCAAGCTCAGATGTGATTAAAAAACACTGTGATGCACCCAAGGGTCCACATGCCCTTTCGCTTGCATCGCATGAAAATGGATGATGGGATTTTTTATTATTGGCAAAAATTATGCAAGGGTGCCTATTTTTCCCCGTAGCTTTTGTTTGGGCGATTTACAATGCACGCTTTGATGGTCAAAGGCTGATGGTGCGATTATACTTTCTCTAAGAGGCCTTTAGGACTTGTTTACTTCTCTCCACTCAATCTGCCTGTCTCCCATACACAGCCACATGTAGTAAAAGTCCTTTTGCTAAAATATCCCTGGCTTATGCCAACTTCTGTCTTTTTTACTTTCAGTCTGAATCCACACAACATCATTGGAGCGAATCAATAGAGCAGGGAACACCATCAATCTTCGAGACAGGTATGCACACAGGAACGAGGGCATGATCTAGAATACTGAAGGGGAAGAGGCAACAAATGTAAGACATTTAACTTTAATACCCTTCAGCTGAAACAACGGGGTCACAAGAGCATTTCACGAACATTGTTTTCACTGTGAAGGCACAAACTATCTCTCATTTTAAACAATGTTAAATATTACATTTATAGGCAGGCGGTGTACTATCGCAAATGGCAATATTTTATGAATTGAAACTCTTCTCTCTGCAAATGTAGTTGTTTCCTAGGTGGCTTATAATGATGCTAATGATCCCATTAAAGTACAATTATAAATCTGTGCAAATGCAATCACATCTCAGTAGTACCTCTTTGCTTTCATCACTCTCCTTTGCAGTGTTGTACAGTCAGCTGCTGCTCTTGGCTCGCATTCACCAAAGAGATGAACATCTTTGTACTGTAGATCATGTATGAGGGGACACTGTGGTGCTTTCACATGGTCCTTGAAGGTCAAATGCTCAAGGGAAGAGAAAACCTTTTGCCCAGTGGTACAACAAACAAATGTAAACACTGACATATAATCTTATATAACCTTATAAAATTGATAGCACAAGTAAAAAATTGCCTATATACATATCAGGCAGACACGGGGCAACATTAGCATTAATTTCAGGTTTGTGGCCTCCTGACAAGTCCAATAATAACTCTCCTTTTAGCTCAGTTTTGGTCCGTCTCTACCAACTCCTGAGGGAAACATGTGGCCCTTTAGTTACTGAATGTTCCACTATGTTCACCAGCTAGTTGATAACTGTGCTTGTGTGCTGAAAACAGCCTCTGTGTCCAAAAACTCTCTGTGGGATCGCCGTTTGAGCAACTTTTTTCGCATTATGTGTAGTCATAAAGCTCAGGGAATGGAATTGATTTTATTAAAAGCAATTAGGGAAGAATTTCTTATCAGGCACTGTGCTGTAACTCTCAGCTTCTTATTTATATTGTCTGGCACTCATATACACTCATTCATATGCTGCAGGGGTCCACAAAAAAGAAATATGCTCACACAGCAACACAGACACACACTCTCTTATCCCGTTTCTCAGGGTTGACACTGATATATTTTATACTGAATACATTTGTTTTGTGTCCCTTGATTTCATTTATGTGACAAATTACTTTATAAATAAATCGACTTTTGGTATGAATCTGTTTTGTCATATGCTCTTGCTCAAGTTGTTCTAAATTGAATTGCTTCTTTGTGAATTAAAGACTCTATTCCGCTGTAGGAGCTAAAGGCAAGACCATCCATCACTTCTCAAGGCAGTCTGGGGATGAGCGAGTTGGAGTTAGACAGTCCCAACACCTTCAATCTCTCCCAGATTTACTCTGATAATCATGCACCCTCACACCTACACAGTAAAAAACTCATCAAATCCTTCCAGCTGGGAACAGCGCTCCCACCTCTCAATCTGTTCAGTCCATCTTTCCATCCACACCCTTCACTCCTAGATCTATTCTCCAATTCCCTCCCACTTGGGGATCAGTGGCACTGAGGGTTAGCACATTGAAGTGTTAAGTGGCCTGCTGAAATTATCCATCATCTGCTTTAATCTACTATGTCCTGTTTTCACAACGGAGGCTGGAATACAGAAGCTGTTTAGCTTATGTGTTTAATTTGTGCAGAAAACGGTAGTTTATTATTTCAATTGCAGTACACCGGTCGCAGAATTTATCTTAAGAGTCTGTGTGTACCAGAGAGTAATTGATGTCTGAAGGACTGATGGGCATGACAACAGGGACTGTGACTGATACGCCTTTCTATCAGGAGAACACTAGAACTGATTGGTTTCTGTGATCAAGTGAGAATGCATCTACTGCCTCTGGTTTGATGTGGATATTTGTGACACGCAAGCCAATCAGGGCTGATTAATGGTTGCACAAGGGGTGCCATGAGTGATTTCGTAACTCACTGATGGCCTACTTACATCTTACTTTTATTTTCATGTGTGTTATATAATTCAAATCTCAAATGTGGATTGTTTTGATGTTTTTTAGCAAGGATTTAGCAATTAGCAGTACAGAGAAACAACCTAATTTTCTGTGTTACTACGAACACTCAAGACAGCCACCTATGCATCACCTTTTGAAGGGTGGTCCAATGAGATAATGCAGTCCGTCCCTCCCTCACCGTAGCTTTTGATTGACCTTTCCACTAACCTTTTCAATAACTTACTTAAAAGATAAAGGTCAGTGTCCACTTCTGAAGACAAACGCCAGCACTGACCTTGACGCTGACCTGCAAAGGATGATATATACTCCTAAAATGCTACAAGTGTTGGTGTGTGTGAGACAGGGAGAGAGGCAGAGGTTGGACAGAGATAGGGGTGAGAAATCATGATAGTGATTCATTAAAAAGGGATAGAAGTATGACAAGATGATGAATTCAAGGTTACATCATGCACAGATAAAAGACCAGGAAAGCAGACTTCTATTGATTAAAACCTGTGAAAAGAAAAAATTGCAGCCATATGGGTAGGAGTAACTTGATTCAGCATTCATATGTGTATCTTTAAATACCTAAGTTGAGGACAAGGACATGTCTACAGTAAGAACTGCTGTCCAGCAAGGAGTCCTTAGACTGAGATACATAAAAGAACATGAAAAGATTCCACCTGTGGAGTCAGATTTGATGTAACTGTCCTCAGGCGTAGCTTTTGAACCATTCCCAATGGCCTGCTTCCTGAATACAACTTGAATATAAACCAGTGATGTGACACGAAAAAGATCAATGTCTTCCACGATGGATGCTTTAGGAAAATCTGCCTCATCTTCTGGTCTGAGAAGATCTCATTAATAGCTATACAAAATCAGTGCAACGGTGTTGTCCATTGAGATCAAACTTTGTCAAATTTGATGGGTAGGACGTGTCTTCAGAATGGCCCAGGATCAATCCCAAAGGTGTCCATTTCGGAAATACACTTTTGAGGTAGATGAGAAGACCAATACCACGCTCATGCTAAGCTAGGGTCAGTAGCTATCTTAGCTTAGCACAAAGACTGGGAACAAGAGGAAACAGCTAGCCTACCTGAAACTCCAGAGCTCATTAATTAAGACTCATATCTCATGTGTTTAAATGGTGCAAAGATTGTTTTCTTAGCATTGGGTTTTGTCAACAGTTTTACATAACAAAGCTGAAAACTCATTATGAACCCTAACCCTCAACCCTAACTCATTATCCAGAATATCCAGGACATTGCTTCTCGTTTTTAAAGTGATGTGTGTACCACACACCAAAATGTAATTGGGTTTAATTGGTAATTCAGAAGCGGTTAAAATAAAAGCAAAACTATCTGCATAGCTCAACACCACTGAGAGTAGGTGAGAAAATATGTTTCTTTCTAACTTGGGGTGAACGGACTCTTTAAAATCTCCAGTACTGTACTAAACTGTCATGCTACAACATGTTTTTCAGCAACAGTCCCTCTGAGTGACCTTTACTTTGCCACGAAAGTGATGTACATCTGACCAAGGCTGTTACTTCTTTCACAAGAAGCCTTTGTACCTTCATTGTTACTAAAGCACAGCTTATTTCTATATACCAAGGACATCTTATTTGTAATTAGGATTATATAAGACTGATAGCATTCCAGCAGTAGATACTCTCAAACTCAACTCTTTTTCTCAGCACACATTCTGGAGGCCATCCTGCGCAAAGCAGCCATTGATCCCATGTGGACTGTCAAAATCAATAAGTCAATTATAGTTGCATTAAAATGACATGAGAGCCCTGCTGACCATGATAAGATCTGAGCCCACCGTTAACACACCTAATAAACCTTCTGCTGCTCCATTCAGTCAGCCCTGTCCAAGCCTTCCTCTTGGTCCAGTCTTTAAGCTGCATGCATTGTCTAAGCCAAAGAATGTCCACGTCAGCTCTGATACTGTAAGTATTTGGATATATGGACAGCACTCAGTGCTTTGAGGGCTTAAAGACTTTTGTTATGCATTTTTGCTGGGTCAGTAATAAGAAGGAGGAAAATATGTCAGTAGTTTATTGCTTTTGCTTCTTTGGCCCTTGTTTTAAAGCCTGCACTGTTCAGAGTAGTTATATATCAAAATGGGTAGCTATTTTAGGTTTTGCTGTATCCTAAAGAAATGGATGGAATCTGGATGGATGGACTGAGTTATGTTTGCCCTAAATAATAAAACAAACATAATCAAACAATATTATACAATATTATATAGCTAACCTACACTTATTGCAGACTTTAGTTATTTCTTTTTCCTGCATGATTCCTAACATTAGGTAACATGCATAATATTTTAAGCCTACAAGAACAGATTTTTTGTCCACTTGGAGGGAGTAAAAACACGTTGTGAATGCAACATTGACATATAATTTCCTTTTAATTTGATATACTGAACTTTTAAGCAAATGGCTTATTTACACAACACATATGGAGCAACATTATTGTTCATTCAGAGTCACCTGAGGAATGCACGTCCAATATTCTCTCCGTTTTGTTCTCTTCTTGGTATCTACCGACTAATGAGATAAATATCTGTCTGTTTAGCTGCTAAATGTGCCATTATATTCACAGAATAGTCGCTAACTGCTGTCTGCTATTTGGCGCTGAGCAGGTAGCGTACAGTGGGTTTCTAGAGCTTTTTCACTGAAAACAGCTGCCTGCTGTGACCACAAATGACACCATGAGAGCATTGAGATGGATCAAAAAATGAGGGCCAGAAAGCCAAACAATGACCTGAAACTGTGGGTAGCTGTAGGGGACTGTACCTGCAGATTCGAAAGGTAATAGGTTCTTCAATAGGAACATATATAGTATAAAAATATAAATCATAGCTGCTTTAACAAAGAGATCCCACTGTTTTTGTAGTTGTCTTCTTTAGTAGACTTCAGTATTGAACCTTCTGTATGACTTCCGTTTTCCTTAAGATGTTGATTAGGAAAATTATTTCTAATTTGGACTTGGACAGGTATATTGTATTTCATGGATGCTGAGATTCATGGTTGTTTCTGTATGTATGTATTTGAGAAATTATTGGAGGAGCAATTGTCTCAGGTGTTTGTGATTTGACTCCTTTTGAACTGGCTGGTGCAGCCTTTGAATTTGGTATGAAGATGTTTTTAGTTTATATAAGTGCACCTGTCTACTGCTTGTGCATTAGGAAGTATTCAGTCCTGTTAAGATGTTTGCATGAGGCCAGATCTCCACTCAACCTCCATCATGAGGTTTATGCAAAGTGCACAGTTTCAACTGGTTGCATTCTGCTCGGATTGCACATTGTACTATTAGTTTTCTGCAGAGTCGACGATGCCCACCATATTCGCTCCACCATACACACATACACACACAAGCAGAAACATAAACATAAACTCCTACAAACACACAACCTTCTGAGCCCACATATCAACTCTTCTCCCTTACAATTTCTGTACGTTTGAAACGGATAACTGACACTCCAAACTACCAATAAAATAATCATATATACTCTTACAATATGCTCCTGCTGGTGTAGCGATACGTGATATATGTGCATTTTGTTGACTAAAGTACTCTATAGCCATCACCGCGTTCTCATCTTACTAAAAAGTACATGTTTTTGCAGACACCTGCATCTTTCTCCACACTTCCGACCATCCGCTGGCGCTTCCTGCCACTGCTTTCCTCTGCATATCCATAATAGCGAGTGTATCCTATTGCCATTGGTCACATCACTAACAACTACACTTCACTGCTTGTGTATGTGTTTTGTGTGTGTGTGTGTGTGACTTTGTGGTGAAATCAGCAGGATGTTCAATTACACTGGCTCAGCTGGTGTATACAGACAGAGAGGATGGTTTACTGAGTACCCCCTCACACACACACAGATACCCACTCAAGCACACACATCCTTTGTGAGCCAAAACTGTTTCATTAAAGCTCTGCCAGTAGAGCTGCTTGGGCTTGATCCCTTGACAAGCCACAGGCCTCGGCTAAATTACCACGATGGCAGGGAACAAAGAGAGACGAAGGGGGAGAGAGAGAGAGGTAGACTGTCAGGAATCGATTCACAATAAGGGCTCGGTTCCCTGTCTCCTCTTGTTTAATTTGACTGGACCTATGATGGCAGAGGGAGGACATTATTAGCAGCTTTAAAGACAGGATATCAGCCAACTAATCATCAAAGCAATACGTCCTGTATTTGAATTGTGGGAGCTGATTAAAAAGATCCTCGAAACAGGTGCATTCACAAATAAACATAAAACATAAAAAGTGTATTCGGCACAACTTAGTTGCATAAACTTAATTCAGACTTGCTTTTTTTCCTGCATCAACGTCAGAGTTATTTTTTTATGGCTGAATAAAGTTATCACCTTGGGGACAGAGAGATAAGTGTTCTCCAGAAGGGGCTTCGGCACGATATCTGCAGTGCAGCTAAAATAAAGCTGAGCTCTTCACCGTGACCTTTTTCAGGGACTTGTAGCTCTCACAACTTTTCATGATGCAGAACTTTATGTACAGTACAGTACAGTACAGTTTTTTGTCTGTGGTTTGAGTGGTTGTGTGTGTGTGTGTGTGCGCAGTTACATTATAGTAATAAGTGTGTGTCTTGCTTATACAAATTTAAACTCTGCAGCAGCTCTTTGACAGTGTGTCAGTTGACACGAACTATTCGTGTGTGTTTATTTGTCCTGGAGTGAGTATCGTATATGTCTGTATAGGTGTCTGTATAGTGCTGTCAGCCAACCTCCATTTGTGTGTGTGTGAATTTAAGTGTGTGCATGTGTATGTGTGAAAGGATTAAGAAGGTCCAAATGCCTCGACAATTGTTTATGTCATAGCAGCAGATTAACAAACAGAGTTTTTGACATCAAGCCAGGATCACTGTTTAGTTTTTCTGATGACTTGCTGTTGAAGCTTTTAGCCACGGCAGCCAAATCACTTATAACTTTTAAGCAACGTACATTCAAGTCCAAGACAGTCAAGACAGCCAATATACATTCAAGCCGAGTGGGAGAAATTGCATATTTTGCCTGCAATCAGTTGCTTGACATGGAAGAAGCTAACTTTCAGGAGCCCTTTGTTGCAATTAATTAATGTCACATCTCTTGTGACTGTGAAACCAAGGTAGACACGGATCATTTTCTGACTCAGACGTATTCTTACAACTACACTTACATTAGTTTCGCGATACCAGATGATCGGAAAGCTACCAGTCTACCAAACCTCTGGGGATTTCTAAGTGCATAGCTGTTAACATAGGTATACTTCAAGGACACGCCATACCTGAAGCAATGCTCTCCCCCCAAACGTTAGAAATGGATGTCCCGATATGACACTGTATGATGACAGTGTTTACAAGCGTACGACTTCTGCATGCCACCAACATGTCACCAGCCTAAAGGGTTTGAACTGGTTCTGCAAAGGACAAAGTCCTCAGTCTCTGTGATAGAAGACTTTAGAGACTGGCTTGTGAGATTTACACTAATTGTAGAAATTGTGTACTGGAGAAAACGAGACATTCTGTATCTGCAATTTAGAAGATGATGGCAAATTCGCTGGTTTAACGTTAACACATGAACTTAGCAGGAGCAATACACAACCCAAGCTGGCTGTGAACACAACACACTTTTTTCCAGCAGTTAACCATGCCATAACAATTTTGTCAATGATGTGGAAATAAGCCACATTAAAACCACATTCATCTGGGTGGTTGGTCTCCAACTACATTGTATATTCATCTTCACTAACAATATGATGACTGGAAATTTTTCCTATAACATATTGTATTCATAACACAGGGTATGGGTATGAATACTCTTTGTTAATCAACTTGTTAATCTGTTACCAATAAATAAATAACCAAAGAGCCATTTGGCACTTGTCCATCCTTTATTGTAGAAAAGTGTAGACTGACGGACATATACAGACTGACGGACATATACAGTTGCTTTTGCTACCTTGAAGGGAGTGTATAAATTTGATTGTGTGTATGGCCCTGACAGTCTGTCGGCCTTCTGTGCCTTCTTTCCCTCATGCGAGCACCAGGGATGCTGATGCTCACAGTAATGAGCTGGCACGTCAAGAAGTTTAGTGGCAGAGTTACCATCAGGACAGGGAGCTAACTTTAAAATCACTGAGTCTAGACTTTTCTGCACTGATAATAACACTGCCACGAAAACACTTTAGTTGCTGCACATCATCTGCAGTTCCCGCTGAGCCCCGTCCAGATGTGGCTATTAAAAAGTTCATTTTCTTAAATTACGTCTGCCCCTGGGAGACGAGGACAAGGTCATTCATTGTTTGAAATTTTGTTTTTCAGAAATGACCTGTGCAAGGATGTATCAAATGACAGATCTAATCTAATTATAGTAAATGAATACTCATGTTGAAAGCTACTCAATTTAAAGGGTGACAATGTCTCTTTGTACCACAACTATTAGTAACAGTTTCTTAGTTACATACTGTCATCGTGAATAAGCCATCCTGATTGTAACTTCAGTATGTTGCTTTCTGTGTCTCCTGTTTTCCCCTGTTTGTATTTGTGTGGGTGTCGTGGTGTGGTCTCCCTTCCTCACTCTGGCTCTGCTCTTTCTACACACCTGCCCATTATCTGCAATCAGCACGCCTGACTGCTGCCACACATTCTCCCCAGCCTACAAGAGCTGTGGACAAACTGCCAGTCCTAGTTGTACTCACAGTTTGTGTTTGTGCTGTGTATCCTGCTTAGAATTGAGGTTATTTTTTACCGGCCTATAGTCGTTTGTTTGCCTGCCAATCTGTGAGAATTACTCCTATTTTTCCCGTCTCAGGATTATCTGCCTTTCTGCCTGTCTCGCCGTCCACCAAGCCTACACCTCAGCCTGCATGCATAAGTGAACCTAAGACTCGCTTGATTTGACTAACTCACACCTCATTACTGTAGCTTTTTACCCAGAAGGAGGCCTGTGGATTTTCTTCGTCTGTTACATCGGAAACGCATTAGGAAGAAATCTCTTATTAGGCAATATGAACAGGATGAATGATTACAAATATTTTCCCAGACTGTGCCATATACATATAAGAAACCATTGTTTTTAGACAGGCTTGAAAAAATGTCGTTTTTAATAATGGCTACATCCCATGCAGTTATGCTAGTACTGGGCCCTTGATATTGTGCATGACAGGTCACTGGTATGACACTTGAATGCAACAGAGCCATCATTAGTGTTATTAATTTCATCCCTGCTATTATGTCATGTCAAAATGTCTGCTCTGTAAATGGTCTGAAATCCAGACATTTGATGAAATTTCTACCTGCAAAGCTACTGGTCACATTTTTTGAAAAATTGATAATCTCTCTGCATGTTGTGTCTCCCCTGGTGAATCTAAGTTGAAATGAATGTAGCCGTTAATTGCACAGTGACAGCAGCGTAATGAAAATTGATGCAGAGTGAAGCTGTCGCAGACATGAGATGGATGAGCTCTCACACTTTTTGTTGTACCAATCACTGAACTATCACAGACATGACTGCCACTGAAGAGCCTGCACGCGCTGAATAGCAAGGACAAGCATGCACAGTACAGACTCTAAGTAGGTGCTGGGTTTACAGCTGTGAAAAATGTATACCACTGGTTTCACAACAAGGCCATCTGTCACACAGACAACAGCTGTAAAACTGTAAAATTATACTGATGTATCATTACTGGAGTAAAATTTAATCTGCTTCACCCTTGTCTCAAAACTATCAAATTAATGTATCAATATACACATTTCTAAAACGCGTATGGAGTAGAAATGTGAATATATTATGCTCTGTAAAAAGTGATTAGTAGTCATTTAACTAAATAAAGCATGTAGAGTGAATCCCTGATGAGCACTGGCCAAAAAAGAGACATCTCCTCTCCTCTCCTACGCATCTGATGTAATAAAGGTCCATCCATAATTAATGCTTTGTTAAATCAGACTGTGCGTTCTCTGCTAAGATCTTGTAATGTTCTGAGCGGTGTCATTTGTTTTGCCTGGTTAAACCCTTGTTAGCATAGGATGATGGATAATGTGTCAGTCCACAGTCCAGAATTGGTGTCTTCAGGAAGTGTGTGCATGTGTGTGTGTGCATGTGTGTGTGTGTGTGTGTGTGTGTGTGTGTGTGTGTGTGTGTGTGTGTGTGTGTGTGTGTGTCCAATAAGAACAGAAGGGGGTAGAGCTGCTGGCATGCGGCATCAAACCAGCAGGTATTTTAGCTTTTAACCCACACAAGCATATTTAATCTACCAAACACAGGTTGTTTCTTTGGTAACACTTTGTAATGAGGGTATAAATCATAGTTAAGTAATGCTTAAACTAACGCATGGCTCATTATGATTTATTGCATGAATTAATAGCAAGAATTCTCACTGCTCACCGTTAACAAATGACAATTCACAGTTACTTCATACATCAATTCATATGTGATCATATTAGCTGGATTCCAGTTACATAAAGTTTGATGTCGGACCTATGTATTTGCCTCTCTGGTAGCATAATAGTACTTGTTCTCACAGAAATCTGAAGTTATGTCTGAATTAAACCAGTCATCAGACACATTTACATAAACACATAAATGCAGTTATATAGACAGACTTTTATGTAACTTGATCACATAAAGTAATGTATGAAATACATTCCATAAAGGACCAGTGTGTACGATTTAGTAGCATACAGCATTGTAGTTGTTTCATGATCACAACTCCTTTGTCCATTCCAGCCCTGCTGCAGAAAAATGGCGTCATATAAAGTCATTGTGATTTAATCATTTGTTGATGGTGAGCAACAGGATTTCATGACACATCCAGCATTCAGTCATGCATTGAATCATCATGAGTCATGCATTAGCTCAGCATTGCTGTTGTTTCCCCTCTTCCTGCTGTGTCTGTCTGTATTGTCTGTCCCTTGCCATGTCCAGCTCTGTCTCGTCCCAACACCTGGAGTACCTGCCACCACCAGTCCTGCACCATTTTGAATGTCACCACTGTTCTGGATCTCCTCCTTCACCCTGCTCCTGAGTTGGACTTCCACTTGTGTTTGCAATAAACTGTTTAAACTGGTTCTGGTCTCCGGAGTATGTTTCTGTTCATTATAACATGCCCTTATTATAGAGTGCTATCAGTGTGACTTTCATTGTTTTTGGACATTGCATGTTTCTTGGGCTTCTTGAGGAAACCCAGGAAGAAAATGGACACATGCACCTCTGGCTTTAAAGACCGCTGTTACTGACTGACTCGGAGTAATGCTTTGATATAACTGAGGGCCATGGTCACATCAACAAACGCCCGCAAAGAGGCATATGTGGATAAATACTACATTACCTATGAGTGTGACAAGTGTGAAGTTCTTATAGCACAGCAAAATGTACTAATGTGGTCGAGTTGGTGGTCCGATGTCCAAGTTTGTGTGATGAATGAAAAACTAAAACAACAACTTGGACACATTTGAAGTTTTAGTTGCCCTAAACCTAAACACACTAATCATATGGCAATTTCAGTGAGCCTATTTCATATCAAAACAGGATTACTGTAATAGTTTTGTTAGTTTCAGGTCCCTGGTATTACCAGTCGGTCACTATTATGGCTTCGTGAGACACTTACATGAAAGAGCAGCATCATTTATAGTTATTAGTTCCACCTGTACTTCTCCTGTTATGAGTCAGAATATTTGCTGTGAAAAGGACCTGTAATCATCAAAAAACATTGTCATTAATCCATTGTTCACTATCAATAATTTGCTTGACAATTTTTTGTTTCATATCTGTACTTTTTTTAATTTGACAGCTCACAGTGGTTGAAGCAAGATCCATATTGTATTCTACGTGAGTTATAAAGAGAGGAAGGAAGTGAATGTCACAAAAACTCCTCAGGTTATGCCAAAGAATGATTTCAATGTGTGTACAAGTCAAGATACGAGTTCGATTTAGTCTAAGGATTTTATATTATTCTTTGCAGAGCTCGTCAATAGCTTGCATCTGGCGGCAGAACAAATAAATCGAGTCATTTTTCACCATACTGTTGAAGTGTTGCTTTGACAGGAAACCAAACTTTTTTTTCATCCTTTTTCTCCTGTTTCATTTATGCAGGGCTTATGTGATAATGTGAGGCATTGTTCCACTGTGCTGAGAGCCAGCCAAGTTTCTGACATACTCAGCATACGGGTAGCAGTTTGAGCGCTATCCTTAAGTGGATTAGGAAGACGTTATATAAGAATCAGTCCACAGGGAGATAAAAATAAATACATCTACATTTGTATAATGCATTTTGAAAAGTGTGTCATAATCATACATTCAAAGGCATAAAAAGAAAGCTCACTCCACACCTAGGCCAGAATTACTGGCATACTTCTGCAAAAGCTCCTCAATCCTCTAAATATTGAGTATTTTAAAGTTTTTCATATTGACTTGCTAATTTTTGGAAACTACCTCATCATTCTCTAAATGATTGCAAAACCTTCAAAATCTTGATATTGTATCAGTAAATTGGCCAATGCCACCAAAATGAAAAAGTTGTTTTGTCATTTATTTAGCCGCACAGGTCAAACTTCTTAGATGTTTTTTTCCACCATGATTGCTTACTGCATACTCTGCAAGAATGTCAGTTTTGTCCAGCTGAATGCTATTGTGTATCACACTGAGCCTTTTAGATTAAGATTTTAACAGTAGGTAAAAGTTTACTGGGAAATCCGTACAACACTGTCATACACAAAAAAGGGATCTGCACATTTGTATGTATGCAGTAAATTTGTTTGTGTAGCAATGTGTTACATGTACTGTAAACAGAAAATTCACCATTGGTCTTTCATGTAGTCACATACAGTGAACAGGCAATTTCCAAAAAAACAACCTCTGCAACAACTCGTCTGGAGTGTCTCGCTCATGTTGGTCCAAACAGAGATTTTCATCAAACATTCCATATCATTTTTGCACATAAAGTACATGTATATGACAGATTTCCATCACTTTGCATGTGATGGCTCAGGTGATAAAAGAATGTTTAGAAGATGTGAAGAGAGTATGACAATTTCCCTGAGATGCAACCCATCAGCAAACCATGTTCAAGTGCTTATTGTGCAAACTGTAGACAATCATACTTCTGCAAGTGAATGTAAAAAACTGTAATAACAGAAAACGTTTAATGCAAATTTATTTGCATCTGAATGTGGATCTGCATCAAAATAAACCAACCCAGCGAACGTAAAAGACAATAAAGCTGATTAGATGAAGGCACTTCATAATTTTGAGAATTTTTGGAGACTTTGTGCAAAAATTATAGTAATTAGAGGAAAAAAAAACTATGTTGCTTCTGTGAAGTGCTTAAATTCATAGAGACATGGAGGTAAGAGCTGCTTGTTCCTCATGCACAAATCAAACCATTAGTGCAGTTTGTTAGCGAGGATTACCACTTGTTGTTTCTCATTGATAATTGTAAGAGAGGGAGAGTAGAAGGAAGTATAATATAAACAGGCACTGCAGTCGCCATGAGCACTGAGTCAGACTGCTTCAACCCTGAACTTCAGCTAATCCAAACTGTAACCTTCGACGTAAACACGCCTCTTCGAGAGGCGAAGTCTGGCTAGAATGACCCGTCTTTGAAGAAATATCACGCACGGCGAATGCACTAACTCTGGATCCGTTCCGCTGTTTTTGACTTGCACAACATACAGGAGCCAGTGGTTTTGGTTGCCATGGTTACCATTTCAGGTGTTTTGGGCTGTCTGCTGGCGCCTAACACCATGGTCTGATGGCTTCTGGGTCTGTGTGTGTGTGTGTGTGTGTGTGCTGATGTGGGAGTGTGTGTCTGTGTACCCAGCATATTGATGCTGTCTGTGAGCAGAATTGCCAAAGACTCTTTTCTCTCTGTAATCTTCTTTTCTCTACAAATTTCTCTTCCCTCTCTTCACCCTTCTATACCATGCTCACTATGCCTCCCCTCTACTCCGCCCTCCACCGCACAGTTAAACAGTCTTAGACTTGGCCAACACATTTTAGCCCAGCTGCCCACTTGTCAGGCAGTGCATCCAGGGGGAAAGACTGATGGGAACAGGAGACCCAGAGAGACGGAGACAAAGGGGAAGGATCAGAGAAGAAGACAGAGGTGACGAAGGAGTAACGGTAAAGGGAAAACCTAGCTGTGAAGGTCTCGGGCTGATTTATAGTTGTCCAGAATTATCTAACACACTGGATACAATTACAGTACAATGACTGATATCTGCATGAATCTGAGCAGTGTATTGTACACGGTGATTCATGAGAGCTTGTCAGTTCACAGTGAGGTAAAACTGAGAGATCTTAGTCTGGCCGTCCTCCTCCAGCATTCTCAGATTTGATTCGTGTTATGATAAAGTGTGCTATGAAATTAGAGCTCCTGTGTTCAGTTAAAGGGACATTTCACTTTTTCACCCAAAGTGACACAAATTCATTCACAGTAAGTAAACCTTGATGACTTTTTATTACTTCTAATACTGAATAAGGACGATACTGATATTGATTCTAATAGACTATCAGATTTTTTTGTTTGTTTGTTTTTGTTCTTACATAAACAAGTCATTTATGATGAGGATTTTCAAAGAATCAAGATGAACAAGATGTTTTACAGTTGAACTTCTTCTCAGTGCTCTCTGGTGGATACTCATATGAAACACCATTTCTAAATGATCAAACATATTTTGGCATTTCTATACCTGGATTCTTGTCAATTACCCCAATAAATACAACTCTGTCTCCTAAAAATGAGATGTCTATACCACACTATGTTTACGATAAGCTAATATCAGTCAGTTTATTATTATAGTTCCTACTTTTCACAGACTAATTACTGAATGTGTCTTCTTCTTCTCAATGCAAACAAAAGGATCTGTCAAAGGTCTTGTTGGCTCTGCCCAGAACCAGAGATGCACTTCACAGGCTCCGAAAGTATTAAAGGAGTTGTGTGATGCACACAATTTTTACACTTCATCTTCATCATGTGCACAACGGTCAATATCAACACCCTCTTCTGGATTTGCTCATGTATCAATTGCACTGTACGCTTGCGTGAACACACATACAGGCATACAAACATGAAGATAGTTTTGAGCTACTACTTCCCAACATATTAACGTCAGTGTGTAACTGATAAAGACACCGTACGCACCAGCAAAACTGTCCTCAAATCCCCAGTGCTGCCTCTCTCTCATACACACACACACACACACACACACACACACACACACAAACACGCAGTTAAAAAGCCACTTGGGTGTGAAGCTCTTGCAGCCAAAGAACAGTCAGAACACCTGACACGTACAGAGAGAAACATTATCACTTTCTCATCTGCAGCACACAGGTCGAGAGTGCAACATTATTCACAGACAGACAGACAGATAGATAGACAGATAGATAGACAGATAGATAGATAGATAGATAGATAGATAGATAGATAGATAGATAGATAGAACATGCTTTTGGCACACACACACACATGAGAACTAAACAAATTTATAGTAAGCAGAGCTCACCTTCATGATGCATCCCTCTGTCGCTAGTCCTCTCTGAAACACGTGTTTTTTTTTTCTGGGTGTGTGTTGTGAGAGAAACACAAGGAGTGTATGAGTGTGTGTGTGAGTGTGTGTGAGCTATAAAAGCTGTCGCTTCCCCTCTTTCCCTGGAAGTCACAGGGGAGGAGAGCCAGTAGCTCTCCGCAGCAAGAATGTGTGTGTTGGTGTTTGTAAATGCACGTGCATGTGTGTGAAATGAGTGTCTGTGTGTGTGTCGGAGAGGGAAAGTGCTGCTCCTCCCAGCCTGTTATATGAATGAAAACATCTATCTATCTATCTATCTATCTATCTATCTATCTATCTATCTATCTATCTATCTATCTATCCTCTACTCACACTTTTTCTATCATCTGGCTCTCCTCTCTCTTTCTTCTATATGTTCCCTGTCCTCCCTATTCCTCTCTGTCTCACTTTCCTCCTCACCTCTCGTCTCACGGTATCGTGTGTTCGTCCACCTCCTTCTAACTCTCCCTCTCTCCCTCCCTCTAACTCCCCACCCTCTCCCTCTAATAGAAAGCTCACATTTCTCTGGTCTCGCATATAGACACAGAAAGAGGGAGGGAGGGAGAGAATAAATAGATGGTCCGGCTTTTCCTCTTCTTTTTTTTCACTGTCCATCCATTCGCCTGTCCTGCTTGTCTCCTCTCACCCTATGTGTGCTGCCCTTGTGCTCACTTAATTAATCTGTGTGTGTGTGATTAAAACACACATTTTGCATGCCTATGTCAAGACTAGATGATTTTGTTTTAGCACAGGTAGATTAAATGAACCACTTGCTTGTTATAAACTTACAAAGTGACATATGACTCTACATCCTTATTATATGTCATTTTTATTGTCCATTGATCACATGTGAGTGGTCACTATCTCAGGGCACACACATGCACACACAAACACACACTAATGCATCCTATTTCCTGTTCATATTAGCCAGAAAGCTGTAGGGTAAAGAAAGAGATGCTACACAGTATTCAAGAGTGAATTTCAAGATATCAAGCACAGACATCATAAAGTAATTCATGGAGGTGAACTTCACCCATTTTTTAGTATGCAATACCAATATCGGCAGCACATTGAAATGCAATGCAGCTCCTGTTCACATGCAGAGTAAGGATGCTAAATCTTTTAAAGTCAGCCTGCCCTGCAGCTTTGTACTGACAGATAACGGCCAACAGAGGGTGGTGTTAGACACAGAAGAGAGAAGAGAAGAGAAGAGAAGAGAAGAGAAGAGAAGAGAAGAGAAGAGAAGAGAAGAGATAATGGATATACAACTCAAAACTCTGAGATAGAAAAAAGAAAGTATAACTTTTTCGGCATAAAACCAGCCAATCACCTTGAAGAACCGTTTGATTCACTTGTGTAAATGCAAAATGAACTCTCATAACTCAATATAAAACATTCAGTGTCTTCAGAATCTATATGAAGGCAGCATCAGATATAATAACAAAAGAACAACACAGAACAAAGCAGATAGTATTTTTTAATATTACCGTTGAGACCTTATAAATACATTGTCTTTATGCCTTACATGGAGTATCCATCTGCAGCTTACTACCCTCTAGCTTAACACGACTTTACTGCATTGGTAATAAAAGCCCATGAACAAACACCATTACTGTAACACTTAATTCAGCCAACTGACACATCACAACAACACAAATCACTTGCAGGACCAAAAGGACGACCTTTAGCTCAGGTTTAAGATTGTTTACTTGCCAGTAAGTGGAACTGCTCGTCAGTGTTTGATATTTGAACCTAGCAATCGAAATAATCCACTTAGATTAGCTCTAACACACATCCTAGATCCATGTAACTCAACCTGACTCATAACAGCACAGAAATGCCAAAAGGTGGATTTACAAGTATAAATCTAAGAGGTTTTGAAACAAGTCATCAATCTCATCCATGCTTATCTAATGTATAATATATACTGTCTCATTTAGAACCTCTAAAGGATCTATACAAGCTGCAAGTCAGATCAATAGTCTGTCACTTCTCTGAGGCTGATTCATTTGTTCAACAACATTTCTACCTGCTGTGGCTGCTTCCAATCTCTGAAATATCTCTCTCCGATGTGTCTTTGTGCTCCACATCAGAGGAGTTTTCATCCCTGAGGGGATACTGGGTCATTACAGTAGCAAAAAAACTGGCTATAAATAAAGATGCAACAAATAAAGAAACATTTAAGACATGCAAACTTCTACAGTAAGTAGAAGCTCTCATTATTTCCCTGATTCACCGTATGAACAGAAATCTATGGATAATATGAAGGACTTGATATGTTGTATGAAAGCTATTCTCATATGTCCAAGTGTAGAAAGGCGTTACTGATGCAGTCATCTCTGCCCTCCATCTGTGGAGTTTTTATTATTGCACAGTAAAACTGTGACTTTCTAGCTGACTTGGCACACGAAGGACAAGGCAGCCTTTGCTTGTTTTAGTGTATGTGTGTGTGTAACAACTGGCAGCTCAGGTCATTTCACAGCCGGTCTTCAGGTGTCAGCTCCAGCTTTCATTTGCCATGTCGTCAGGCAGGAGGTGGGAAGCCGTTAGATGCTGGGCTTCCTATTTTTGTCTTTTTCTGTTTTTGTTTGTGAGAGAGAAACTGCAATCAGTCATATTGATGTGGCAATAAAGTAAGGAAGTATGAAATTATGACGTGTGTGACACCCCAGAACTGCTTGCAATAAATGTTACATAAATAAATGCGGTTTATTTCTTAGGTTGTTAAGCACTGGCACTATGTTTGTGTTTACCTATAAACTATGTTTATCTAGACTCTCTCTCCTGAACGTATCATAATTTCCATTTCATAATAAGAACATCACACATTTTTGGCATCTGCAGCAAAAAGGCCAGGGGCAGTCCAAGTAGCTACAAGGTAAATGGCTACTCTGTATAATGAGGTAATGCTGGTTTTATATGTCAGTTTTTTTAGGTAGAGTTTCCATCTTGAGTATGAAGTTAGCATGATAACCAAGGTTATGGTTGATGTGGACAACAAACAAAGCAGTCAGCATGTGTGTGTGTGCCATGTGTATAGGAGTTACACACTTCCTGTGGGATTTACTGTCAGGAAGTGACAGCCTGGAAAAGAGTTTCACCGACAAACAAACCAACAACATCAGGCTGCTTTCACCTCAGTGGTACCAACAGAACATCTATCTCCACCAGATGGTGATTTGTTACAGGAAATGCACAGGTGGCTTTTAAACTCATTTCAGTGCAGGTTCTCAGGGGTGTGAAGATAAGATACACACTCCAATATCAGTGATGGGAGAGATGCACAAGTTGCAAAATTTCCTGAGAACTTTTTTATGCTTTCCCTTGAGGTCTTTTTCTTTCATGCACTGCATTTGCACAAGAAACATATCGATATTTAAAGAGCATCAGCTGCCGATTGATTAGATTAAACCAATGGAGACACACGGCCTGAGGAAGTGAGGATTAATACTGTCAGACTGCCACATTTTATAGCTACTTAAAGCTAGAATTCACCAAATGAAAGCTCTTTTTACTTGTCCTATTTGAACCTAATGTCACAAAACTTGTGGCATATTGAGGGAAGAAACATAATAATAATAATTTTGAGGGATTTAATATCATAACATTTTTACTATCCAGGATTGCAGACTACAAAAACGTTTCAAGACTGCTTCAAGGTTGGCTATGATATCTCTCTCTGGTGCAGATTTAAATCTTTTCTTGTGCTTCATGGGGCATCACACTGCTTGTTTTTTTTTCAGTGGATAGATTGCCTCTTGTGACAGAAGACACAAATCTGTGCATTATGGCACGATACCCACAGTATACAACAACTACTGGTGTGTTACAGTAAGAAGAAGATGACACAGAGGCTAAAATATAGAACAATTTGTCTACATTACTATGTTTTACGTGGTCCAGTGGTTTGTGTTTGAGCTTTCTATTACCAACCATAAAATTAAATTGAGTAGATTCATTACCAGCACTGCATTATGACTACACATTCAGCTGATCAATGACAGCTGTTGTTCACACTGCTGGAGTGCTCACTGTACTGTACGCAGCAGAATCTAAAGTAGCGAAACAATCATTATTCTTTATCATCCAGTATGGATCACTGCTTCTTCACCAAGAGCCTATCCTTCAACACAAAGTTGTTTTTACTGATTGTCATAGGGTCTGCCAGAAATGAGACATGTCCTTACTCAGTAGTACCACTTAAAAATGAAAAATAACCTTGTTGATGTTACAAACAAGCGGTATCAAGAGGTTTTTTCCACTTTGTGTAACACAATCATTGACAGTATAAAAGAAGGATGTCGTATCCGTGACGTCACCCAAAGGTTTCTGAAGAACCGTTTTGAAGCTCAGAATGTGGTGGCTCTGTAATCTCCATGCTGGCAGTACAGCCTCATTTTCACCTAACCATCTGTATGATTTAGACATCTTCTCAATGGCCAATTAGGATGAATTTGTTCAATCATGGCACCTGCAGTCAAAATGGCAGCTGTCAGGAAACTAATCACACATTTCTGAGCTCCTACCTGTATATTCATTACAGTTTGGAGTTCATAGCCTGAATTAAAACATGAGATATGTTGTGAAAAATAAATTAGACTCCCTAAGGAAAGGAAGTAATTTTCAGATGTACTCCCTGACCTGACAGCTCAAAAGCGACGAGTCTCCTTCCATGAACCATCACACAAACAACACACACTTTGAAACCAGATAAACACAATCACGCTCGGTAATAAAAAAACATCAAGTGATAAACCATGAAAAGATCTATCCCAGGGCATACAAAGATACTGCACTGAAAAACCACACTCTTCATTCGCTTTATTGAAAATTTCCAAACAGGGAGAGCGTACTAAGCGTCCAATATTACAACTACCAGCAGTGAATTGTTCGCTTGTGTAATACAATACAAAACATTTCTACAAATCAAGAGACTAGCGAGAGCTGAAGGGAATGTAAAATTGAATTATTAAATGCCAACATGAAAGATTCCTACTCAGCCCCTGTTCTGAGCTCAATGCTGCAAGCATAAAGAGCCCGAGAGCATCTTTCTGAGAGGTGAAAAGATTATACAACACAAGTTAAATCCCTCTGACATTTTGATGACATATGGATTAGACAAATCAGCGAGCATCCCACGAGCACATTGATGTAACGTTTCAACAAAAATAACCTCCCAAAGTCTGCATCCGAATCTAATGAGTTTCAGCTAATTGTCTAATTAGCGGGCCTGATAAAAGGCATGGGTTTGGCTTCCAGTGGATTTTCACCATTAATCTGTCTCTGCATGTGGTTGAGTGTGTGTGAAGAGAGAGAGAGAGAAAGAGAGAAAGACACAGAGAGACTTAACATGTTTGGAGTCTGAGATGCCACGCAGTGAAGAAATCCATCAAAGAGAAAATGATTTTAAAAAATAGCCAATTAAGGTAAATGAGACGAGAGAGATTTAAAGCTCACATATGGGTAACTGACAGACATCATACTTCAACACACACCTACACACAGACAGTGAGATGTGTGCACGGAGACACACGTTAGACAATAGCTCCCTCTACTGTTCATAAGGTCTAAATGGTATAAATCCAATCACTGCATACATTATACAATCAATGTCCATCCACTTATCCACTGATTTGTATTTTACGCATAGTAGAGGAATAATAAAAGATAATGCATATGAATAACATATGAATGATGATAGATCATTGGAGAAGTTATAATCGTTGACAAACACTGTACATTAATGATCACTTAAGAGAGTGTGTGTCTGGTTCTCCAGCACATTGAAGACAACATCCCAGCTAACCTGGATCCTGAACCCAGAGCCAACACATCCACAGAGGATGACATCTATCATCATCATGATACACCTTGAAAATAATGCCTACATCAGAAGCATTTAACGCAATGAACTGATCTTAAGTTTGAGTACCACAATCTGCAACTGGATGCTGGACTTCCTCACAAACAGATGCTGTGTGGATCAGCGGTTACACCCTCTCCACCCTAGCGCTGTACACTGGAGGCCTGCAGGGCTGTGTGCTCAGTTCAACGCTGTGCACCCACGACTGCAACACCCAACCATGGAGAGGACTCTCCATGTTGTGATGTTTGCAGATGACACCAGCATTATCTGCTGCATTACAATGAGACAACAATGAAAATTCATATCACAAGGAAATTAACAATCTTGCAGAGTGGTCCATATATGACCATAACACAATCAACTATTTTTTGAAAGAAAGTGACCATCTTGGTGCCCACCTCTCTGTCCTTCTCTTAAGCCACCTCTCTTTCTCAGCCGCCTTCAGCATTATTATACACACAGATGCCTCCTGACCTTTCTCTTTTCATTCCAGATGCTTTCCAGCTCAGATACTTTGTTCCTTTGTCAGTTCGTCCTAGTTATGTCTTGCCTTGTGTTTTCGTTCGAGAGCTTCTGTCACCTCAACCTACCTGCCTCCCTGTTTTGTCTGAGTTGGGGTCCAATCCTGTATTTCCTGAACCTCTACCCAGGTTAAGAAAACTCAGAAGGAATGCCGTATTTTTTAAGGAAACTCAAACTTGTACTTGCAAGGGAGTATTTCTTTCACTGTGGTATTGCCACTTTTACTTTTGTAAATATCTGAGAACCATATGTCAGTGTGCTATATTCTCTGACCAAGTCACTTTGCACAAACACATCTTCACTGCAGATAGATTTATGCCTAAACTAATTTCAGCAAGCGAGACCAAAACAGTGATTCATAGACGAGTATGTCTTACAGCAGTGGGTGGCAATTAGATAACCGCAAGATGAGAGAAAAGCAGTATTAACTGTGGATCTATGTGATGATTTGGCGATTCGTCTCTGCTAAAACAAGCGTGCAGATGAACAGTTTTGACAATTTGATTTGATATCCGCAACAGTTGCATCATCACACATTTTTAGCAGCAAACACACAGGAGGGAGGAACACTTTAATTAAAGCCAGAAGCCTGGACATTAAGTTGCTGCTGAAGTCAAGTGAAACTGAATGTGAGCCAAGCTGTCAAGCCGAGAGCCAAACACCCCGAGCATCAATTTAATTGGTACCCAGTATTGAGCACAATTATGAGAGTATATTGGGTGGTTGACTACAGTAAGCTCCAAAGGCACATACATATACATATATCTAGATTTTAGCTTCTGACTATAAAATCTCACACCAACAGTATATCCCTCTTCCTGAAATAAAGACATCTCTCTCTTGTTATCTCACTTACTGCAGAAAGACCCTTGTAAAGAAAGAAACGTGAAAACCTCGCCTGACTTTAATCAGCCCCTGCAGGCACTGAAGAGTGTCCTCTTTTAATTTTACTGGCTTCCTTTCACTGGCTGTCTTCCATCTACCACACAGGGAGTATCTGGTCTAAAGGGCATGAGAAAACACCCTTAATTAACCAATCACTAACATTTTCACTACGACAGATAATGTGTCTGCTTGACAGGAGAAAGTGAAACAGTGTTTTTTAGTGTCTGTCTAAGTGCAAACACAGGAACGTCTTAGTGAAAAATCAAAGCCACGTAACAGCACAATGCAGAAGCTGCTTTATGCCTGAGTTGAAGAGTTGACAGACAGTTACTGTACAAAGCTCCAAATGAGTGTTTCCTCCTGAATAACTGTCAAATAAAACTCATCATTGAAAATGAAAAAATGTTAGGTCTGTGCTGCATTGAATGTGGAGACAAAACCCAAGGTCTTCACAGAATAATGGGGTTGAACAGCAGAACTTTGTTCAGCTTGAAGGAAATGCCTACAAAAGACTTCCTATTGTCACATTTAAGCCCTTCAAATCCCTTTTTTTTAAAAAAAGAGTGCTTACTCCATGAAGAAGCCAAAGCTTCATTAATGTTGCTGTCTACATTGGGTCTGCCTAAAAATTCATCACTTTGGAACACTGTATAGAAATTAGTACTTTTTCAATATAGCACCTCCAGTTTCAGAGTGCAATACCACTGTGGTAAATATGGACAGCTGGACTCGTGTCTTTGTTATGATCACATTACTTATGATCAAAAACTAGCGAGTTGACAACTTTCCTAACAGCCAAACATCAAGCAAGTGCAACAACACAAGACATAGCAGCCAGCTTATTACTTACTAATCCAACTGCAAGTAGCCCAGCTTGGCATCTGTCTTTCAGCCTTTTATTTCACAAAGCTCTCGCCAACGACTAAAAGTCAGCCCCAGATTTATTCGGCTGGCGGCTTTTTGCTTGGTTACTTTCCCGGCTCGCCCAGCTCAGATTCTGGCACGACACTGGCTCTACTCTCTGCCAGTATTCCTCTGTGGCCCCGGTACTGAAAACCTTCAAATGGTGTTATGGACCCCCAGGACCACCACTTTCGAACAATACTTGGGAGGTGATTGGATAAACCGTTTATCACCATCAAACATAGTCTTCAGTGACGTCGTTCTTTCAATGAAGAAATACTCTCCAATTCACACCTAATGTTAACTACTATGGTAGCTGCAGGTAGTTCCTCAAAAGACGCGCAAGGTAAAAACTCGCTCCCTAGTTAAGAGTTTTGGAAGCACTGGCTTACCACTGGTTTAGCACAGGTTTATCCTGTTAGCTGTTATCTGTAGTAAATTGACAGAAACATTTGATTTTAATATGATTTTTTTTGCACTCACATGGTTTGCATCATCATCATCATCATCATCATCATCATCATCAAGCAATGTAAAACTTCCCTCACTCAGGAGCTAGTGGTGTACGTTCCACAGCATAATCAATACTAATAATTCATACAACGGCTAATTTGCAGCGATTTTGAGGTGAGTAAAACCTCCAAATGTCCTTAACTCTCCTCTTCACATTATTCACTGCCATGATAAATAAACCTCTTAAGACCAGTTTTTATCCATGAGAGAAAGCCTCAGGGCCCTATACAGTTTGACCAATATTACCACAGACCTGGGTCTATGCATCAGCACAGTCACCATGAAATTGAAAATGCAATCAGCGTGGGGAGACAGCTCCACTCTGAGCTGCCAACCCTTAAAATTCATCCGGGAGACTTCACTGTCTTTGATCCAGACTCAGCCTCCCAACCTGGCTGTAAGCTTCTGCCTCGTCTGCTTTAAGTCAGTCTCAGGTGCACAGTGAACACACTTTGGATCCAGTAATTGCCTCAATAGCAAACTTGAAATGGTAATTTCCTTACCTCAGTGCAAGCATGTTAAATATAAGCTATCACCAGTGACTACAGAGAACAATGCTAACATGAAACAAATATCCATACAGCCATTAACTCCTAATGGCATTAAATCCATTTAGATGCACTTACATAGTTTTAGAAAAGCAACCTCAGTAACCACAGTGCACACGAGCTGAAATGAATCATGCACACAGATTAATGTAACAGGAAATAGAGGTGAGTAAAGAAAAATACACATGGCAGCTACGGCTAAGAACTCCATCATGCTGACTGTTTAAAGGACGATAGTGTGCAACAGCAACAATCTTTCAAGTTTCCACATTGTGAATTTGTACTCGATCCATGTCTGGGTGGTGTGATGAATGCCTTTTAGCTCCACGATACAAAAAGAAACAGAGGAAAGCAGAAACTCAATTCAAAAAAAAGAGGGGAGATTATGACCAGGAAAAATAGGGCAACATGATTGATTGAGTGAGTTTGTTGTAAATATAATTTTGGCAGTAGCATCACGCTTACTCACCAGTGTATTCTGCATTATGTCGTGTCATATTCTGACTGGTTAGTTTATATAACGTATCACTCAGTCACACTGTGGTATTTTGGTCCCGAATTTCTGACACTGTCAGATTTTGATGCAGCTTTTCCCCATGATAGCCCAAAATCACAAACTACCAAGGCCCTCAAACTAAGGCTCATGCTTGAATGATTGCTGTATCTTCTTTTCAGTCAGTCTGTCAATAGTTCTGCTCCTTATGAGCAAAAGGAGCCATCCATAATGGTTGTAACCACTCCTTGCATTGTTCTTTTCTGTTCCAAGCGGCATGTTTTATTTATTGACGTGTAAATAATTTAGATTCTCGTCATTCCATAAAAGGTTAGCAACATGTTTGACTGATGTAAGATGTGAACAAAACTGACTTCTCGTAAAGGTTTGTTATTCAACTATATTCATTTTCAACTATTATTGAACATGGTATTAATTGTCTTTCATTGTGTTGTGAGCCCATCGATGTTGTCAGATCGGTATTAGTGTTCTGAAATCATCATATATGCGTTTGACACCTGAATACAGCACAAAAAAAATCTATATTTTACACAATTAGACAATTAGTTTAGACTGAAAGGGTTCAAACATAGAATGACAACAGGTTGGAGGTACTCATCTGTTTTGTGGCGCTTCAGCTATGCATGAGTGACTCAGAGATTGACAAGTCGATGCCGAACTTGTGACTTTAATGACGCTGCTTTGACTCTTGCACTCAATGTGCCTGAAGCACTGTCTATCCACCTTCTTACCTCATTCTCCTCCTACTTAGAAGGTGGGAGGAGGAATCTAATCAGACAGACGTTGCCAGCGCATCCTGGGCATTAGATGTGACTAGAATGGTACTTTTAAAAACCAAGACACAGACTGCTGTTAACTAATTGCAGAGAGAGCGTAGAGTATGAATTCGTCCTTCGTGAAAAATACTGTATTGACTGTCTGAGTGTGTCTCAGGATTGTTTTGGGTGCATAAATTCCTCATCTGTTAAGCAACTGCTGCGGGCTTGTCTGAAAAATAGCTTGTCTGTGTGTGTGGTCTGGTGTCTGCAAAAAAAAAAAAAAAAAAACACTTACAGTATGTGTGCGTTTAATGTAGCTGCGTGCATTGTATGTCTATGTGTGTGCGTCTGCAAAAAGGGGACAGGCTGATTCATCATTCTAGTTGGTTATGCAGACAGGCTTAGAAAGCAGCTCTCTGGACATGGCACCGCTCCCATCCGATATCAAATATTCAACACACACCTTTCCATTTCTTTCCTAGACACTAAATCTCTACACCTAGAAGCTCTCTGTAGAATGCTGATAGTGTTTACCTTACAACTCCTTTGTAATAGAAAACAAAAGTGACTATTGAAAGAAATGCACAGTTTATAGTGCAGAGTTTAAAGCTTATTCTAGGAAAGTACCAACAACATGAAAGATTTCCACAAACACTGCATGGCTTATCCAAACAAGGGTTTACAGGTAAACCTCCTCAGCATAGTTTAAATGGAAGACAACAAATATACTCCGTGGTCTGCCATCTCTCTTATAAGCAAACAATTTGGTCTGCACAATCAATTAATTTGATTATTGTCTCAATTAAAATTAGTTAGTTAGTTATTTCAGATGTCTAAATAAAATTAGGAATTACAATTCTAATTTCCCAAAGATCAACAATTCAGAAACTAAAATATTCCATTCAAAATGAGAACAGAGAAAAGCAGCAAATCCTCACATTTTTGATATTTTTATCTTGAACAATGGCTGAATCTCTGCATCATGTTTCCAAAATAGTCCACCGTCCAAACATTTTATGCCAAAAAAATAGAATTTTCTCCATTACTGCCACCAAATAAAGCTCTGATTTCCTGTATGTAGTCCAGCAAGTCCAATATTCAGTACCAGAGTCAATTTCCTCTGATATGACCATATTTTAGTACCAACACCCTCATTAAATACCCAAAGCCATCATTATTATACCAACAGACTCCTGTTCTACCATCTAGAATGTTCTTAATCCCTTAATAATAGTGTCATTGGATCCCCCCGAAGAAGTATTCACTATGCATGAATGACATTTTTGTGTGTTTTATGAAACACTAACTAAAACAACCTAACCTCTAAGTCAAATAGTGCTGGTCTTTTCAGTTGTTCCTTTTGTTTACTTTAATTTAACTGAATCATTCAGGCCCAACATTTCACAAGCTTCATGCTTTTTGTCTCAGCATTTCATTTCCTTCCATCTGTTTCTCAGACCCAACTCCGGCGTTCAGAACTTACATGTTCCAGTTTTTCCCTCCTGCGAAGCCAGACGCTGGCTGAGTAGTCCTGCTGGCGCACTGCCGTTATTATAGAACTGACCGGCGTCACGGTGGCTGGGATGCTGAATCCTAACCCTTGACCCCTCAGGTCCTGGCCACCCATTGACCCGCGGGTCCCTCGTAGCTCCATATAGATTATAGGTTACAGAGGTTTGTGGTGCGGCGATGCTCTCTTTCAGTTTTTGTAAAAGAATCAGTTAACTTGTTGATCTCCTGCTAATATCCGAAGAAAACTCTTCCCTTTTGGGATGCATTGTCTACACTGAGCTTGACTGCACTTTATAGTTCCTTTATACATGGTGAAAAAATGACTCATATAACTGTGATGTTGAGAATATGGAAGAAATATCACCAAGCTTTCAGTATTAGCCTTGTCCTCACCTTCTTTTTATCAAAAACTTAAACATAAGATCTGAGATTGAAGCTTCACATTCCTCAAATGCATCACCAGATAGCTTTCATTATCATCATACCCCTGTCTTCATAAAGTAGGAGCATCCCTGTCTTCACCACCACCTGCAAATGTCCACGGGCTGTAGGAAATCCTCTTCCAACGCGCCTTCAGAAAAGCAACACGTTTTCATGATGAGATCTGCGTTTAGCCACACACAGACCTGTTTAGGCTGAGCTCTCAGCAGACCAGGGACTCCGACGCCTCTGATCAGGACTTCCACCGATTGAGGTATCCCCAGTGTGGGAGCGTATGTGTGAGGAAGAGTGAGGAGAGTGGAGAAGGGAGGGGTAGAGAAACACATAGAAAGATGTAGAAAGAGAGAGGGGACAAAGAGAGTTGTGGTGATGCTGATGCAGCGTCACAGAGGAAGGAAATACCCCTAAGTAAAACAGTAAAACAGTAAATGAGGACACGCGTACCTATATACATCTCCCAAACTCCTCTGTCTCATTCATGCTCTTTTTTTTATTCACATTGCTTCTTGCCGCCCCTCAGCAACAGATAATGTCCATCATTTAAGACGTCCTATCCTCACTATAACACTCTCTTCCTCCATCTTTATGTTGCATACATGTATACACTCGTTTTCTGTCTTTCTTCCCGCCACTTCCAACTGAAAATTAACATTTTTTTTTTCTTATTTAACTGTGCTGCTCTCTCCTTTGACCCTGTGGACAGGGTGCTATCCTTGGCTGCACATATTCACCACATACACACACACACACACACCTTGGCACATTACAGCAGAGTGGTGCAGTGAGGCTGCAGTACCTCTCATTCCTTACCTTGGCTTGCCAGGGAAGCAACAGAGCTTAAAAACTTTAATTGGCTCATAACTGGCATCTAGGCAAACCCATACATGCTGCACACACACACATACACACACACACCATTTAAATGCTGAAGTCATTAGTGGCAAAAAGCCAGCGCACCTTAACTCTTTGAAATGGAAACAATCCATTTTAATTGCATGCCTCGACTCTAAGCTACTGCTGTTGAAATGCTTTCAGTGAGTCAACAGAAAACGCAAGGCAAAGATACTCTGCCTATTACATGAAAACTATAAATGGTGTGCCAATTATATTGAAAAATGTATGCCGAAATATGATGCCATGTGGGTATTTAGTTTCAAGGGCGAGTGTTTATTTTCAGGTGGCATCTTTTTTTGACATGAATGGAGTTCTGCACAATTCATTATCACAACAATTATTACTATTTGCTGGTATAGTGGGAAAAGGAGATTCATACATTTTCCTGAAAATGAATGAAGTAACAATATTGCATAATAATTTGCCACCAAGAAACACTTAAATATGAGATTTACTGTATGCACACAGTACTTTACATTCACTAATAATCTTTACCTTTAAATACTTGAACCAATCAGTGTCAGGAAAGACTTACTACTTACTTGTATCTTATGTCTGCAAAGTCAACTAGCTGCTACTAAAAGTTTTTGTAACATATTTTGTGTGTTAATAGTCGTTTCAGATCATTCTTCAGTAAAAGGATTGCGACGCAAAAGCTCATAGTACAACTCCTTTCTTGCAGGAAGCCTGAACTGCCCATGCAAATGATCCTCACAGTGCATGAATTTTCCCACAGTCAGTAAGGTCTCTAAAAATATAAACACTGCCCAGCTTTACTCATTTGTTTGTTAAATGAGACAAATAATCGATATTTCAATTAATGTATTGCTGCCGCTCGCTTTTTCAAATGGCACATGATTTTTTTCGGTCGCGCCATATTCCCGTCTCCGCAACGCTGAGTCATGCACATCGGTGAGGAAGCTCACATCTCGAACAATCTAGCTCCTTCTCCAAAGTTCTGTATACCAATCACATTTCTCTCTGCTAGCAGAGTGTACTGTACCAGTAGCCATCAGTGGAGACGCTGGCTGAATACTGAACACGGAGGTTAATGAGGAAACTTAACTGAACACGGGCCAACTCAACCCACAAAAATGCTTTTAGGTTTTAAGCTATGGAGAAGTAGATCACATTTTCTGGCAGTCCTCAGAAGTGTCTGATTGATGAAAAGCTTTCATTATACTATATGCACACAAATTACCTTAAGCAGGTTGCAATGAAACAATAGAGCACAAAAATGCACTATGAAAAGCACTTTCCACAAAAGTCAACCAAGCACGTGTCGTGAAGCACATCACAAGGAGCACCATAATTTATACACAGGGATCATCTTATCTATAAAAACACACAATGCAACACTCAACACAGTGCAGTGCAGCCAAACTCAGCAGAGCGGAGCGGAGCACAGCACAGATCCATCAGCACACTGTTGAAGCAGAAGCACTCCTGAGGCAGGGCACAGGTTATGAAACCATAGCTCAGTGCTTTTGACACAAAGAGCAACAGGGGACAGTTTTTTACACACTCAGTGATAAAACCTATCAATGCTATTTTCCTGTCGGGGTATTTGTTACTTCCTTTGCTCTAAAAACCAAGTGCGCTTCAAGCTCACTATCCCTTTTGTCAGTTTGACAAATAGAACAGCTTGCAGTATCAAGTCCAGGTAAGCTTATATCATATCCAGTGTATTTGTTTGTATATTATCACAGAGTACACTGGTGACAACATAACACAAAATGAATAGAGCTGAGGTAAAACAGATTAGATGCTTTTAATATTTTATCACTGTTATATTCATAAACTGGGAAGCAACCTGCACGTGTCTCACATGCCTCCAATATAAGGAACACATCAACTGGGAAATGGTTGATGAACATGCCTTCAGTATGGTATTCTTTAAGTATTTACAGTGTGTCTAACTACTATTGATGAAGATGCTGAAGCTAAAATCAAAAAATGTATATGCCTATCACTAAAACTCATCTTTAACTCAAGGTTGCTTCTCCCATTTTCACTCAATCTCAGTCTCCGTTGAATGAAACAGGACATCTCCTGTGACACCTGCCTTTACTGCTTATACCACCCATAAAGAAAGTCAGATTTCTATTCAGAAGACAGTATGATGCACTGAGTCATAGTCTGAATAAACTGCCTTTTATGCTCTGAAACTGATGTGCATGATGTCTGATGGGCTTAGATTTTCCCATCCACTGAGTTATATAGTCATATCTGCACAAACGTCCCTTGCAATTACTGTTTGGAGTGTTGATACAAATCTCTTTCATTATATAAGAGTAAAAGAGATTATGCCTGGCTTGTTGAATAATAGATGAAGTGTTAGTAATCTTAGTTCTTTATTATTTTGCCCTTCACTGAATAAACAATCTTATTTCTCTGCTTATTTTCAGCACCGACAGATTGTTTGACAGTCCAAAACATAAATCCACTGTCTATGAATAGGCATTTCCACAAAGCACATCGCAGTGATGATGGTACTATAAGCTTCAATGACCTTTCCTTTACAGTGGCATCCAAAGATTAGTCAGCCAAATATGCCTCAGCCAAAATCAATACCTCTGCTAAACCATCAACAGCTTTGAAGATCAGAGACACCTTACCTCCATCGCGTCCCACCAGCTCTTCAACACTGTCCTGGATAGTCTGTGAGCCGTATTTCATCTCACGCATAAGCAAATGCAAAAGACTGTTTGAGTCCAGCTTGAAGAGACCATTAAATACTTTGGTCCATATCAGGTTGGTCATGTGATAATCCTGAATAAGGTTAATGGACTATATTTCCTGCCAAGTGTAAAGACACTTCCAGGGCCTCTGGAGCAACAAAGTGCTGCAGGAGAGTTAATTTATGCAAGATTAATCTTTTAAAATTAGTCTTGAGACCTTAAACACTGTTTTCTCTCGCAGTGTCTGTCTTTCTCTCTCTTCCTATCGCTCTAACAGATGGTGATCACTCTCTGTCAAGTCTCTACTTCCTCTCTCCATCTTTCTAAATCTCTTTCTTGCCTCCTGTGACTCAAAGTTCTGCCATTCATTGTCATTTTCACAGTCTCTCTGTGAATCACCCGTCCTACAGGCTCTCAAAAAGTGACTCGTTAATTTGAATGTGAAAGGCACGCAAGTTGTAAATGTAATCACTAAAAAATGTGTAATTGTATTTCTGTATTCTTTAATCTTTGCAATCTTTTCTCCTTCGGCCTGTAACATCCATCAACTGTGACACTCTATCCTTCGGCCCCTTTAATGATCTACTTCAATTCTCTCTCACTTGTTTTTCTCCCTTCTCAGTGTCTCATCAGCTGTGCTCTCTACTGCGCCACTAAGTGAAAAGCTGCAAAGTCTGGAGGGAAGAAGCCCATGAGAATTGGATTGATTCCTCACGGCTTCCTCTCAGTCACTGAGGAGGTTTATATAAATTACACAGTTTGAAAATAAATTTTTCAGAGGTATACACTAATATTTTGATGCAGCTCTTCAATAAAAGCAGGATAAAGTCCTTGATCTGAGTCATATTGCAATATGGTGAGAAGACAGTACATGTGGGGGTGGTTGGCAATACCAGCAGTGTTGCAGAGTCTGCTTTGCAAAACATACTGTATATATCCACTAGTGAACAACATTAGACTTTTTAATGTTACTCATATACTATGTTTGCTATCTCTTTCAGTGTTTACTTACACTGTGGTGGCCTGCAGCTAAAAAAGAGAACTCAGGACAGCTTAAAAGACCACCCTCTGCACTAAAATACTAGACATTGTAAATATAGATAGCAATGCACAAAACTCCAGCTGGTGACAAAAAAAATACCACAGCAATTTACTTTCTGTTGTTGAATCTGTCAGTTTCAGAACAATTTTATCCCTACCTTGCCATCCACGTATCACTCTGTCATCTGTGCTGTCAGATTGACTGACAAGTTGCTGATCTGCTAGGTGGCTTTCTAGGGAATATGTTGACCCAAAATAAATAAATAAATAAACCTCTGATGTTTGCAAGTTCTTACATCATCTCATTTTGGCCTCTATGCAGCTGTGAGGAAAATGTAGAGTTGAGCCCTAGCCCAATTTAACCCCTGGGTACCACAATCAAAGTACTACAAACCTGCTACAATACTAGAACCATGACCTGCTGGTAAGGGGTTCATCCTGGGCCTGAGGATGGTGGAAACTCCAAATCTGATGGATCAGGGTCTGTTGACCGAGGGTCTGGTAGTCTAGAACTTCAAAAAGCTGAAACTGATGTTCAAGTGCTTAAAAACGGTGCTCTTTTGTGGCACTTACCTCATTCTACTTCGTATCTCTGGCCTCCTGCTGCCTCATATGAGCGTTGTGGCTCCTTACCTTTCACCCTCAGTGCTTTCAACCACTCCACTCCAGAATCTCCATTTTCTTCGTCTTCACCACTGACTTGCCTTTCTGGGACAATCATTATGCTTGCAGGCCCTTGTTCCATTTTGTTCCAATAATTTGTTGTCACACTCTCTTTGCTGTTGCTGGAGGGAAAGAAATGGAACAAAGCAAGGAGGGCCATTAAAAATAGCTTACTGGACAATCGTGTTTCTTTATCAACAAATCTGTATCTTTCCTTTCATCAACAAATAGTATACTTAAAATGTAATGAAGGTTACAGCCTATGACACAGTCAGATCCACAACTTTAACACTGAAAAGTAACTAGTAACTAAAGCCATGTAGCCATGTAGTGGAGTAGAAGTATAAAGTTACATAGAATGGAAATACGAATAGATTATCCCTGCTGTATTTGTTCATATTGTATATTGGGTGTGTCAACAGTGGGGAGTGTCAACACAGCAGACACAGCCTGCATGTGAATAGGAAAAGCAAGGTGAGCAAAAAATGGTGAGGCTATAATAACCTAGAAATAAACTAGAAATGCTTGAATTGAATTCCAAAATCTAAAAACTTATTGTGGGACTGAGAGTAATCAGTGAAAGAAAAAGAAGTGAGATCTATCAACAGTGAACTGAAACACACATCAAACACAAGAATGGGGATGAGGGACAGTGTGATACTAACAGGGCTCTCAGAAATTGAGTTACAGATCATTTTTGAAATTGATACTCATAACGAAATGTTGTGAAATACCACAAATTGTAATTTCCCCACCGCACTGTACTTAAAAACTCAACATGCCACCCAACTCCTGACACAAGCTGTGAAGCTGTGGTCATCTCAAGACTAGATCACCATAATGCCCTCCTGACTGGCCTCCCAGCCTGCACAGTGAAACCCCTTCAGATGATGCAGAGCGCGGCGGCGCGCCTGCATGTCTGCAACCAACCCAAAAAGGTCACATGTCAGCCCCGCTGCTCATCAAGCTCCACCGGCTACCTGTTGCAGCCCGCATTAAATTGAAATCGCTGATGCTCGCCTGCAAAGCTGTCTCCGGTACTGCACCTACCTACTTGAACGCCCTTATGCCAGGCGTCTTTCCTCCAATGAAAGACGCCTGGCTCTCCCACCTGTTCGTTCAAGGCAATCCAAACTTCCTACCTCCTCTCCTAGCACTACCAACAACCTGACCTGCTAAATCTAACCCCTTTAAGAATTGTCACAGCACTTATTGTTGCACTAACGCTTTGCACCTTCATTGTTCCCTTCTCTGTAAGTCGCTTTGGATAAAAGCGTCAGCTAAATGACTAAATGTAAACGTTAAAATCAATGGTGTTACACCAGCGGCCTATAGGGGGCAGCAATGCGCCTTTGTTTCGTGTGATCCACTGAAGAAGAAGAAGGAGAGGAGAAGGCTACATCAACAGGGTAAACATGGCAGATGACAAGGTCGGTGTCTTCAACTCTTTACAGTTTATAATGTATATATTTATTATATATTTAGCGTCACTCCATTTGAGCAACACAGCGTCATAAAATTACTATGAAGTAGCAGTTAGCTGCCAACGTTAGCCGATGAAATGGGTGTGCAGGCTGTCGTGTTGTTAGCTTAGCTTCATTAGGGTCAACGTAAGTGAGGTGTGAAGATAGTTGGATAGTTGTGTTAAGCAGCTGAATGAATATAGTTACAACTGATTTATTTGACACGTTTTAAATAAATATACAGGAGCTGTGGACACAACAAACTTTAACAAGGAGCGTTAAAAGAAAGGAAGAATGAACTGACGGCTAGCTGCTAACCAAACGCTAAATTATATTACTTTATTATTTTATTTGAAACTTTGAACTTCGTCTGCTAATTAGACCAGCAATGACGTCTGTTGACATCCAGTTTACACACGAGGAAATCGTGACCTATGCTGCTAAATTGTATGTAATACATTAAACTTGCATGAAGTTGATACAAATCTGAACCTCATGTTCATTTTAAACATGACTTATTATGAGTAATGCAAAGTCTGTCAACATTTAAGTTTAAAACGTATCACTCTTGCTCTTCTCTTTCACAAGATCATTCAGAAAGTAATATTTTGTGTCACATCTACAGATATATAACACCAGCAGTTATGTCCTTAGAGGTTCAAATGCTTCATTATGTCAACCAAAAAAAGCCAAATCTACCAGCCACACAGTATCTGACAATCCTAGCAGACCATAAATAATATGTTATAGAAATGACGCTTCGGGCCGCATGAAATGAAATGTTATTATCACTAACATCAGCAGTGATCAATAGTAACCCTGTGCTGTCCTACTTAATAAAATCAGGTTTATCCTGAAGTTGCTCTAAAACTGAGCATTGTTATTATTTGGTGTTTTCCACCAAGAGACGAGATCAGCATTGAAGCAACTTGTTGATAAAGTTTCATATTTGCAGCCACTTTTACTTTAGGTATGAGATGTTAAAATGATCTATTAATGTGAATGATTTGTTCTTTACTTGGTCTCCTGTGTTCTATGTAATTCGTGAGAACTACTAGCATGTACAGTTTTCATGTATATTTTATGATTTTGTTTGTCACTATTGTCACAATACTTTACAACTTTACAACTTGCT
Organism: Sciaenops ocellatus; assembly: GCA_033000465.1. Taxonomy (NCBI): domain Eukaryota; kingdom Metazoa; phylum Chordata; class Actinopteri; family Sciaenidae; genus Sciaenops; species Sciaenops ocellatus. The sequence goes on along the minus strand of CP136872.1, from coordinate 20,615,214 downwards.
GTTTGTCTCTGTTTGTGTGTAGAGTCCTCTGGGCCAGCTCAAGGATCTGGTAGAGCTAAAGGACCAGCTGGAAGACATTCAAAGACGGATGGAAGATGAGATACAGGCCGGGGTTCCTCCAGTAAGGTTCACACAATGACCAATCACTAATATGCACATGCTGAGGTTACTCTGCCTGAATTTTGCTCACAGGCCATGCAGATATGAGAAATACCACAACCACTGATCTGTCATCAAGTAGCAGCTCTAATCTCTCCTCTCTTTTCCTCCTTAGGGAGGCAGTCTGCTGGCTTCTCCTTTCCTGAAGGGTTTTCTGGCCGGGTACGTTGTCGCAAGGCTACGCTCTTCAGCATTGATGGGTGTTGCCGTAGGAACATGCACAGGGATCTATGCAGCACAAAATTACGCTGTTCCCAACATTGAAAACACCATCAAAGACTACATACGCAACCTGAGAGGAGGAGCTAAATGAGAAGGGAGGAGGAAAAGTAAGAAGACAAGAAAACGAGAGAGACGAGATACAAGAAGAGGGTGTTGATACAACTTCATACGGGAACAGATACGTATTTCAAAAGTTAAAACATTTCAGCGGTCATTATTTCCACCTTCCACATGAGTAAACAGAAAAATTCTAAAGTAGAAACTCATAGAATAAGGTCAAATTACTCTTATTTTTGGTAATAAATTGAGCATATTACCATGCATGTGGAAAGAATTATAGTGCAGTTGATTTAAACACAGGAGACCCCATATTTCTTTCCCAAATGGTCAATGATCGAAATTTAGACAAACTGCTGCTTCTATTAGCAGCTCATTATAGCTGCTATAATTGATTTGTGACCACAACCCTATCCTGCCTGAAACCACAATATGTGCTTTCTTAAGATTTATTGATACAAGACCAACCAATATCCACATGTGCAACCCAGCTGTGTTTGCTATTTCACCTCCTTTCTGAAGGAGGTTGTCTCGAGGGAAACACGCCACATTTCTTTTGTGGTCCAGACAGATTCAGAATATTAAGTTTCTCCAAGAGGAGCGCTTATTTCGTCTTTTTTGTTGTCTTCTGCCGTGTAGTGATCAGAAATCTATTATAGCAGCCTTAACTAATTTGCACTTATTTGCTCAGGGGGTGATACGGTATGTAAAAATGATCTCACTTCACATCTCAATGTGCTCTTTAGTGTAAAACCTGTCAAAACCCCTCATGGTTCTTGTTAGTTTACACATTGTTTGCAGCTATCAGAGCAAAGTCTGCGGTGTGATATGACTCATCTTTGCAGGCACAACGACCCCCTGTGAGATTATAGGTCAATCACTTGGTAAAACATTTTTAAATTGTAGTTCTCATGTCTGTAAATGTTCACGAGAAATAACTTCAGGTATACTTTTTCAGAGATTTTTAAAACTTTAAAAGTGACTCCAAAAATGACACACTCCATTAAAAAAAAAAAAAATAAGGAAAAATACTTCTGGAAATGTAAGTAATATTTCTCTATATAGCCATTCAGACTTCAGTTTGGTAGAGCTGGAAAACGGTTATCCAATGAAAATGTGCGCCAAAGTGAAATTTTTGTTAGAAGATGTAGTTTTAATTGCACTTGGGAGTTTAAAGTATTTTATGTAAAATATATATAAAGAGTGCCTACTCTGGTCTGGACTTGATATTTTCATCTCGCGCCATATGTGCAATAGCCTTTCCTGATGGGATTTGGCTGCCATTTCATATGCTGGAAAGTAGTTTATCTTTTGCACTTGAATTTTAGGGATTTAAAGCTTTCTCTTGCAGCAATCAACAATTTTGTTTTTTGTCCCAGAAATATCCAAACGTGTTGCGATGTAGTCAGATTTCTGCTTATTTAAAATGTGGTGTCTGCATAATGGTTTGAGTTTCAGTCACCTTTGATGGGGTGGTTTTTTTTTTTCTTTTTTTTTCTTTTCTTTTTGAGAAGAGCGATAACTGTAAAATTGACATCAGTAAGACGTCCATAAACAATGCTTCTACTGCGGGACACTAGTCTGAAAAACGTAATGCACAGAAAAACACCTGAACACTACCACACTCGGTAGTAGACAGGCATTAGAGTTTCAGTTTTCATTTTGGTGGACAGATATTTCACTTTGGTGGATAATGTAAAAATCCTTTTGTTAACTTAAGATTTAAACCCAAAAATAAGGTGTCACAAATTCATTCTTGAAATGCACATATATATATATATATTTCACAGTATATTTCACAGTAAGTTCCTGTCAAAAACCAAAAATCTGCTTTACAAACTTAAACACTACAGCAGAGCTTTCCAAAGTAGAACGCGGTGTCGGGGTTGTCTTAAATGGGAAGGGATTTTTTGTATTATTATTATTAGGCTATATTGGCTCAATTGTTCACGGTCTATGGGATCTAATAAGATAATCACGATCCCATAGGCATCCAGGAATTGAGCGAAACTAAGCAAGTGAACTAAAGCAGGGTTATGGTGCACTTTTTTCCAAGCTTTGTCTGAGGGGAGGCCCACAGTTTCAACTTTGAAAACCCCTCCAGTGGTGTATGCTGATGTAAGAAAATAAAACCTCATCTAGGATAAGAAATGTAAAACTGCACTAAGGTGGTGTTCATGTGACAGCAGCATAAGTTACCCTGCTGTTCAAATTAACGCACAGTGCTTGTGTAAACAGCCAAAAGCCATACAAGAGAAACGTATTTCAGTCTGAGGTTGTGCTCATTTTACTTTTTACTTTGACTGGAAGTGTATTAAAAAACTATGTGTACTGTATGTTTGGTAACTGGAACAAAGAAACAACTTGTGCCTATTGACAATCATTGTGTTGCTGTCTTCATAGTTTCTCAGTTTTCTGTCTATCATGTTTTTGCATGTTTTTGTTTCTTTCTTAAAAGACTTGATATGCTGTGGAATATAAAACATGACCGGTCAGTTCATGGTGCTTTATCTCACTGTCTCATGATGGGTTATCACTCCTGCACATCAATGCAGATGTATTCAATTCGTGATGCTGTAAAAGAAAACCACAAAACTGTTTTTAAAATGTTTATTTGGGTTCTTCAAATAAATGGGGAAAATACAGTTTGCAATTACTTGAGTATTCTTGGTGTCAGTATTTTTCTAATCACAGTTTCATCCTGTTTTACCACAATGTTTATCTCAGTGAACATAATGTTTTCATTGCCAAAATATATTAATTATATCAATAAATACCATCTGCCCACACTCCAATGAATGGCCCCATGGTCCATGCTGTTATTTTCCAATTCACTGTTCTTTTACAAACTTCCCAACATAAAAAAAAAAGTTATTTTTAGCAAACTGAGATGGGTCAAATGTTGAATACAAAAATTTTTCTGTCAAAAAAACAATACCAAACTTTTAAAATCCTTAACTTTTACAAGCCATTTAAAAAAAACTTAAAGATGTAATCAATAGCAAACGTCGCCTGTTCAAATAGCATGGGTTGCAGATCATTTGCAATAAACCGATAAAATAATAGCAAGCAGAGATTGGTTATAATTTGGTAACTCAAAAGCAGTTTTTAAAATCCCATTAGCTTATCAAGTCCTACAGATGCTATAGTGATTAAAAGTTGATGAAGTTGTAGCGAATCATGATTTTTGGCTTGAACCATTGCTGGTCTGGAGGAGATTTCATCAGTTTCATAACCCAAGAAACAGAAAAAAAATAGAATTAATTCAAAGTTTTAGCATCACCATGAAGTGCTGGACTGAATTAAACGGCATTGAAAGTATACAAATATAACAAATATACAAGAGAGATACGTATATCACATCCTACTACAGTACTGCTAACAGGTATTTATATATGACTTCATACATAGCGAATCACCATACTCACCATATTTTTAGGCTTCAATATCAGGCAGAGTCAAAGCCTCTCTCATCTTGCCTACAAAAACAGACATTGATGGTCAACAACACTGTCATCATGGACGTTTTTTCTTCACCCAATTCACTGCAATATTTCATGTATAAAATATCAAAAATCTGGATTTGCACCAAAAAATACATCCTTGTTTCTTGACCAAAGGAACTTTCACTGAAATTCTGAGATATTCTGCTGCTAATTATAACCAATCAGGAAAAATTTACCTCCTTGGTGAAGATGATAAGATTAAAACACAACATTACATTTATACTGTGCAGTATGGGAGACAAAACTATGCCTGTACTAGTGAGAAAGATTTCTGTTTTCGTGCCCAAAATCTATTTTCAGTCCGACTTCATGACCATCTATATCATTATCTTGTCTCACCAGCAATGACAGCTGCACCGCAGGTGACCTGTCCATTTCTCATGGTTCCAGGGATCTCCACTCCGTTGGCTGGGTTGACACACCAGCAGTGTGTCATGAAGCACTGCTGGGGCTTGTACAAGCCACGCTCATCACAGCTGGGGTGGAAACCTGGCACCTGCAAAGGCTTCTTACCAGCGGCCTGGAGCTGGCAGTCAGTGACCTGATGAGGGGCTGGGAGAGGAGAGGAGTTAAATTCACCTTTGTCTATCAGAAAATTTGAGAAGAGACTAACTGCTGCCTTCAGATGTGTAGATAGATAGCGGTGACTAATTCATACATTGTATTTATATACAGTATAACCATCCATCCATTGTACATAATCGCTGTTAATCGCAGTTGGGCCGGAGGTGGGGTACACCATGGACAAGTCGCTAGTTCATATACATAGATGAATACAGTAAATATAAACAGAGCATACCAGGTTTTTCTGGGTCTTCAGTGGAAGAAGCCTGCAATACAAACAATGAAACAAGAGAACTAAGAAAAAGATGAAGACCACACCTTAAATTTGAATTTACAAGAATATGACAGGATTCATTTAAAAAAGGAGTAAGACAGAAACATGACAACATTTTCATTTTAAATAAATCATATCACTTAATTTAAAAAATGTACTTATTTGGATTGACTGCTGTATTTGTAATAGAGGAACAACAAAGATTCATCTGAGAGCACTGAAAGGTTTTCAAAATCCTGACTAAGAAAACAGATCTAAGAGATATTTATGTAAAGTCAATATATCGTTATGGGATTCTTGAAACTCAAATTTTTATAATAGAATCAGCCTCAAAGCTCAGTTATTAGACTATTTTACCTCGTCCATAGAGACATCCATCACGGGCAGAGCGCTCATTGCCATGTGAGTCCGCATGGGCACGGCAACTACAGACAGAAAAAGTAACAATGTGTGTGTGAGAGGTAGAAAAAACTGAGATTGATTAAGAAAATGAAAGTTAGACCCAACAGAGATAAATGGAAACTTGGATCCAGCCTGATCCAAAAAAGACCAGTACAACACAGAAACAAAGAAACAAAGAAACGTCATTATTTGGTTTGCCTTCATGCCCCCAGTAAACACGAGTAATGTCACAGGTCACTGGGGATTTTCCTGACATTTGGCATTTTCTCTAGCTACTCACAAGCTTGTTGACCAACAACTTTTGCGGCATAACATTATGCTAAATGCCAACACGTACAATCTGTTCCATCCAAATCTGAACTGAATTTTGCCTCCTCACCAGATCTTCCCTTCGTCATCTCGGCCTGCAGGTTGCTGTTCTTCTCTTCCAGGGATTTGATGTCATTCCTCTGGTTGAGCAGGAAGTAGGCGATCATCGCCTGTCCAGCAATCAGGAGACAGGCCAACAGGGTTAACCCTGCCACCTTGTAGGCACGGTAGGAGTTGCCCCTGGAGACCAAGAGGAGAAAGAAGGAGGGAGGAGGTGAGGGAGGGGAGGAGAAACACATTTAAATTTGTGAACTTGTTGGACATGTTTGAATAGAATCAGAAAGAGGAACAAAGAGTGAAAAAGTCAGTCAGGTGAAAGGAAGGCCTTATGCAAAAACTGATAAATTATTGTAAGATTGGAGGTCATAGAGACTAATTCTTAAAGAGGGGGAAAGAGATGGAAGATGAAGGAAGGTGAGGGAGCAGAGGAGAAAGCAAAGTATGAGGAACATTATAGAGGCTGATGCTCGGCAGAGATTTCGGGAAAATCTTTGAAACAGGAACCTCAGCTGTAATATGCACTTTATACAGTACGTCACAACCATGTGAGCGCAATCAGCTGTTGCCAGGCAGACAAAGAGAAAGTTTAGGAATTTTTCGCATCAGTCTTTAGCTCTTTTTTAACTCGCACCATGGACTCCTTTGGAAATACCCATTAATTTAAATCGTATGTTATCTCTAAGACTACTTTAAAATCTCATATGTTCATTCTGTAATGAAATGATGCCAAAAACATTAAATATTGTCTTGTTTTAAATTGGCTAATAAAGATATATGTCATTTAAATGGTATTTATTTGTGAAAGTGAAACAAAATGTGAAATGCTTAAAAAATTCCACCAATGGATCCATAGTCTTTCAGTAGAATTATGAGCTTTTGAAACATTTTCTTATCTGGGTTTGACTTCTGATTAATAATTTTCTTGCTTTTCTCACAGCAATTGGTTTCCATTCTTATTTCTAAATATGAAAATAGTTCAAAGATTAGAGAAGTCTGTCTACTGCTGCAGCTGATGATTGATCGTGTACACATCAACTGAGTTTCAAGAGCCTGCTGATTGATTTTAATGGAGATTATTTGAAATCAAGGGCTGTCTGGGGGATAGAAAATATACTTTAATGTGACAAAACAAAACAAAATGATTACCTGTAATTGAAAGTATACACAGTTTGTAGTACATGGGTTAAAACATGAGTAATCACTGTATGGTACAACACAAAACCATCTCTCTCTCTTTGTTTCAAGTCGACAGGCACATCGAGAAAGTCTAATTTATTTATTTCTATTAATATCCTTTTATTGAACAATGAACAATAACCAGCACTTGATGAGTCAAACACACAAACATGATAGTACACTGAGGGGGAAGTCTAATTTAGAGTTAATTTACAGTAAATGTTTGACTTTGTGGGAGCCAGCTTTTTGGTCCTATATAGCGTTGTGACACCATTAAGATAGATAAACAAGTACAATACCTCTGTGCTGCTGGCACATTGTGGGCTGCCTGGAGGAGAGGCTGGTTTGGAGTCTCGGGGTCCGACATCTTTACACAAACACACACCTGTAAACAAACACATACATATCCACACAAGTGTTTAAACACAGAGAATATGATGGCAATTACACACACATACACACATGAACTTCCAGTAATCACGCACACGGAAATATACCTTATTTCAGGTCAGGTTCCAAGCTGTTTCACCAATGTCAATGGCAGAAATCTGTGATGGTTTTACCTATAAGGCTGAAGACAGACGGAAGGAACTGAAAGCAGCAGGCGGGGAAAACCCACACGCACAACTCGAACAACCAATTTCACCCAACGTGGATTTCTGATTGGCTCCTCACGTTGGCGCGTCATCTGTTACCAGGAGACATAGTTTAAAGATATATATGAATCATAAAACAGCTGGTTGAGGGGTTTATAATCCCTTTATATGACTTTATTTTGTTTTAATGTAATTACTGAAATATTTCTGTACAGATAGTAACATGACAAGAATGCAGTAATTATTCAGAAACACGTAAGACTGCAAAGACATAACTCAGGCCATGCTGGATATCTGTAACATAATAATTTTATCATCAGTAACAGTAGTGTTTTGTTATTGGAAGTACTGTTATTTTTTAATTTCAAGCACTACCATTATTTCTGGGTTGAGGGACCCTTTCTGCTATATAGTTATTTTATGAACTTGCAGTTCAGGGTTGATAAATTCCTAAATACCTTGCTCCTGACCCAGTTTTTACGTTCCACAATACCCAGCAGACCCCCTCATTTAGACCATTATAAAGGAAGTGCCACAAGGATCATACAGAAACACTGATAGATGTCATTAATATTATTTACATACAGTGAAATACATAATGTGTATGTAAATTCTGTGTCCTTGCAGACTTCCTGACCCAGTGACTTGAATTTATTAAAACAAAGCTTAAAAAAACACTTTTGTTGTAGCTGCCACACAATTATAGCATTTCCAGTTTCCTAAATATTTGGGAATGCACCTCAGACTGGTTCAAAGCGTCTCACAATATGAACATACAAAACAAAATATTACATAATTATTGAGCTATAGCTACTGGTTGTTATTTGTTCTCTGTTTGTTTTGATTTTTAAGGAACAAAAAAAGTTTGGTCAAAGAGAGATGCAATGCAAATTTGACATTTGAAAAGCAGAGGTTGATTAAAGGAAGTGAAAACCCAGTGGAGCACACAGGGGAATACGAGAAGACAATAGAACATTTACAATAAATCAGAGACATTTTCTTTATCAGGGTAAAATGCAAATATAATACTTTCAGTTATTCATAGAGATTGGCTGAAGGTACAACAAAACTTCCCTAGATAGAGGGAAAGCATGAGACTCAGTAAATATACATTAAAATTAGACGCACAGAGATAAATTTGAATTTAAATTAAACCTAGAAATTAAACCTGTGCTAAGATCTTTACAAATAGAAAACTAAATAAAAAGTAAGAATAGAAATATTTTTTTCTATCGAAATAAGAAATAGAACTACAAATGGAGATAAAAAACTATATACGATTAAATTCGGCAGTAGACAATGAATCAAGGTCACAGCGTTAGCAGAGGTAGTGCAAATGGACTCAAAAGTGACGATGACAGAATGTGCAGGAGTCAGTGCAGCAGAGAATGAGGTTGTCAATTGTCTATTGTCCTTTGTGATCTCCCTGCTATGACTGAGAGGTGTCGTGCAGACAGTTTTTTGCTGATGTCGAGGGACACCAGTCTTCTCAGGAAGTCAGATGGCAGACGGATCTACCATTTCTTTGGAGAGTGTCCATGTTTGTTGTCTAGTCCCTGTTCTCTTTTTTCAGACAGAACAGATTGAGAGGGCAGCGGATGCTGATTTTAAACTCACAGTTAGGATCATCTTAAAACCTCTCTCATCAGAGTGAATTTCACTCTCATTTTGTCTCTCATGTCTCTTATTTTGTTTTGTTTACTTGGAGATACATTTATGGCCAGACTATTGCAGACTACTGCAGTGTCTGTACATATTGAAATCCTATGCAAATGTTTAATTTCTCTGCAAATGTTTAATCTTGCTACAAATGTTTAATTTCTCTGTACATATTTAAATTTAGATCTACCTCAGGTTAATTTTAACGTATGGATACTGTGTTATAGGTTAATTCTTCTATCTATCTATCTATCTATCTATCTATCTATCTATCTATCTATCTATCTATCTATCTATCTATCATCCAGTCCACTGGGGGCGGTATGGAGCCTGTCAGCTGTCTGACCGACTAAAGAAGAAGACACAGACATTGGGAAGTTACCATTGGCTGAACCGATGATGTTGCAGGAAGTGGACGTCCCTATCTCATCGTCGGCATCATTTCCAACAGATTGTCCACAAGTAAAAGGAGCAAGGTATAAAAAAACTACAACTGCTCGGTTATGTTTGACGCCTTAACGCGGGAAAACGGCACCGTAAATGATTATACCAACGTTGTCGTGTCATTTAGCCAGCTTAGCTAGCGTCGGCGTGAAGCGCCAAATTTGAAACAACAGCTGACCTACACTTGTTCATGACAGCTAGCAAACTTTTAACTTCACGTCTGCTTCACTAAATTCAATATTGCTGCTAACGTTAGCGCAGATAAAGTGTCCTTGTTCTGTATAACTGTTATTTGTTTGCCAACAACATTTACTTTAACGTTATTTGTTGTTTTGTTGCCATTATTGGGTCAGTTAGCTAAATGATGTGACGCCAGCTAACTAACTAAACACCTTGTCTAACAGATGATGCGAAGACCAAGAGCAACAACTGCCAAAGCTGTGTACAGAGACACAGACTCCGACCTGTAAGTGACATTCATTCATTCATTCATTCATAGCACTCATTATCTGCACTGATAATCCATTTCGACAAACATACACACACTTACACTTACATTAAGACAATGTAAATAAGAATATCTATGCCACAGGAGCAGGGATGTCCAAAGCCAACCACGGCCCGCGGTCAGATTTCATGCAGCATGCAGCTTCATTTCTATAATATATTATTTATGACCTGCTAGGATTGTCAGATACTGTATGGCTGGAAGATTTGGCTTTTTTTTGGTTGACATAACGAAGCATTTAACCCTTTAAGGACATAACTGCTGGTGTTATATATCTGTAGATGTGACACAAAATATTACTTTATGAATGATTTTGTTGAAGACAAGAGCAAGAGTGATACGTTTTAAACTTAAATGTTAACAGACTTTGCATTACTCATAATAAGTCATGTTTAAAATGAACATGAGGTTCAGATTTGTATCAACTTCATGCAAGTCTAACATATTCCGTACAATTTATTCTTTTTATCTGACTCCAGATGTGAAAGAAAGGAAGACCTGGTTTTTAGATTTGTTCACGCCTGATTTGGTGACATTGCCATTTAAAAAAAAGATAATTGTGACAATGAAAACAAAATACATTTGTATGTAACTTTTATTGGTATTTTTTTCATTTTTTTAAATGTTAATATTGGCCCCCAGGCAGCTACACATTGTCAAATCTGGCCCTCTTTAAAAAAATGTTTGGACACCCCTGCATTAGAGTCAGATTGGGGGAGACCAGACAAACCTGGGAAAACATACAAAATTCAGCAGGAAGAGCTAAATCTTATTTTAATTAGAGTTGCAACAATTATTTAATCCATAATTTCTCAACTATTAAATTAATCCCCAACTGTTTTGGTGATCGATTAATTGTTTTGAGTCATTTTATCTTTGCTTGCTTAGGTCCTCTATGACAGTATTGTCATATATTGGATTATTTGGAGTTATAAATCTAGAGGATATAATATATACTATAATTTTAACAACCAATGATCCAAAATACACAAAAGTTCATGGTTTTAAAGGTATTTGTAGCACCGAACAGCACCATCCAATTCCAATATTTCCTGTCAGCTCACTGACAGATTTCTATTTATAGGGCTGTGGACATTTGTGGACATCACCTTATACTCTGGGACAATAATTGACAGATTAATAGATAAAATAATCTTAAATTGCAGCTCCAATCTGCGTGTTAGAATAAGATGATGTTCCACCTCATCTCTCCTCTTTCATCAGGTCCTTTTCCCAGACAGTGAGCAGTGATGATGAGGATAATGAGGAATGGAGGCCACTGGAGCCAAAACCAAAAGTGCCCAGAGACCCTGCAGCAGTGCAGAAGAAGAGATCTGCTAAACCAAAGGAGCCAAAAGCACCCAAACAACCTAAAGCTCCCAAAGTGCCTAAAGATGCCAAGCCAAGGGCACCACGCAAACCTGCAGCAAAAGCACAGACTGCTAAAGTTCTTCAGGATTCTGGTGCATCTGAGTTGGCTGGAACAAAGAGGAAAAGAAAGGATGATAAGGCTGGAGAAGACAAAGGAGGAAAACAAACAGAGGAAGAGATGGCTGAAGAGAGTGGGCCAAGTATCAGAATGAAGGAGGAGGTAAGACTGATGGCCATTTTAAGTATATATGTATAGCATATATATAAGTATATGTGTACAAACAATTGTAACTGCAGCTTTGTTTGTATAATTCACTGCTAGTTTATAACTGAACGTAGAATATCTATGTATGCTAAAATAGTAAGTGATACGTTTTTCTTGTGTTTTTTTTCTTGTAGAGGGTGTCATTTATCGTGTCAGACGACCATCAGACGGATAGATGGGCAGGCGAGGGGTCGTCACTAGCTGGGCTTAAAGCAAAGAAAGAGGAAGTGGAGGAGGATTTCACCTTTGATGAGCCCTGTGTGAAGAAACAGAAGACCATTGGTGCCTGCCTTCATTTACCGTCATCAGAAGCACAAGCTCTGAGGAATGAACTCAATATGAGCTGGGACTTGATAGAGGTATTGTGGGATTTGTATGTGGAAAAGTGTCTATACTTCAGTTAGATTGTTGACGTGTGTCAGTGCAGCCTGTGACAGCACCTGTCTCACAGTGCTGAAATGTGTGGATAGTTTGATGGTGATCATTTGGGGTACCCATTAAAACGCCACCACCAGCTGTCACAGTTATTTAACAGTTATTCTCTTTTCATTACTAAAAACACTCCAGTCAGGGAGTTAGACACACACACTAAGTGTATGTGTATTTATTGTTACTTATAACTGAACAAAAGTGCTACAGAACAGTAAAATGACCCACCACCAACAAGTGAAGAAGATGGAGACGATGCCTTTTCATCACACACACACGCTCCATAATTTTAGTGTTGCTAATGTCAGAAACTCAAAGAGAAAACAAGCAGCTGTTTCTGTCAAAAGGTTCTCGATACAGTATATGCACCCAGTGATACAGGCTCCAACAAACACTTTTTTTGTCTAATACAAAGTGAATAAGTCTTACTGCCACATGAATGAACTTTGAATGTCCTTCCCTTCAGCTGCTGTCCACTCTGACATGCGTGGAGCGATGGGTGTGTGTAAATATCATTGGGCTGCTTCGTGAGGAGAACACGGTTCCGTTCATGGTGCGCTACCGCAAAGAGATGATTAACCACATGGACGCTGATGCCGTCAGAGACGTCCAGCTGGTATATGAGGAGTTACGGTAGGCAAATGAAACCAAAAAAAAGAAACCAATACACCTTAACTCACACTCACACTCTCTCCAGTGATGATTAAATGCAAGAAGGGGGATATTTAGATACAGAGTTTAACTGTAACTGTAGCCATGACACGTTTTCTCACGAGCTGAACAGAATTGTCTTCTAGACAGCATTTTTGACATTGGCCACTAGATGGTGCTAGTGCACAAGATTTGAGGCCTGGACTGTGTAATTTTTGTGTGATTGTGTTTTACATGTGTACAAGTGTATCATCGTGTGTGTTTTCACTGTATGCAATCTGTTTTCTTTTTATATATATGTGTACAAGTATGTGTGTTTCCTCAGTACTCTAGCCAAAAAGACCCAGTCTGTGGTTCAGACCCTGAAGAAGGATGGGGTGTTAACGCCTGAGCTAGAACAAAACCTGAGGAGCTGCAGATCAGCTGATGAACTGGATCATGTGGTCAGAATCAAATTTTTATGCTAAAGCAACATCTATCATTTAAATGTGATTTTGAGCTCCTCTCCTTGCCAATTATCTCAACTTTGTTTTCCTTGTCTCTAGTATTCTCCCTATAAGAAAGGCAGTAAGCTGACGAAGGCGCGCAGAGCCAAAGCACTCGGTCTTGAGGTGGCTGCCTCTGCACTGATGGACACACCACACACTCTGGATTTAAATGCGTGGGTAAAGTCTGGTACTGAAGGTATGACATAAACGCTCCACTGTTCTTGTTCAGTTATGTCATTAAATAAATAAATGACGTATTCTTCTCTGGTCCTGTTGGCCTTTTCTTTTGAAGACATTTCTGTCACTAGTTAATTATTATAGATTTTGTCCAGAACTGCACAAACTTACACATATATAACAGGTCCACAAGAGTTCTGCTTTTTACAGCATTCATGTGTGTGTTTGTGTGTGTCAGGTCTGTCATCGGTGAAGGAAGTGGCTACAGGTGTGGAGCATATCTTGGCTGATATGATGGCTAAAGACCCCGAGACACTCACCTACGTGAAAACATTGTGAGGATGTATCCACATGCATACAACTTTTTTAAATGTTTTTGTGTTTCATTCTTATTGGGCCTAGACATCATATACTCAAAACAATGATGATGATAATAATGCTTTCTTTCTCTCTGTGCTTCTCTCTTGCTTTGTCAGGTGTGAGAACAGCTTTGTGACCATCCAGTCTTCTGTGTCCAAGTCAGCACTAAAGGAAAAAGAACAGCAGAAGTCTGTCCAAGGCCACAACAAACCCGGGGCCCATCAAAACAAAGGCAAGGACCTTGACAAGTTCCACCTCTACTTTGACTTCACCTGTAACGTCCAGCGCATCCAGCCCCATCAGGTACCAAGACTAATATTATGATCATATACCGTAGCATATCCTTCCTCCCTTCTGTTTTTCCTCTCTGAGCTTCAGGGTTTGCTCTGGTGTTCTTGACATAAATGTTTTTCCCAACCCTCTAGCTATTGCTACCTATAGAGTCACCAGAAAATGAAACTCCAAATGAGCCAGTTATAAAAATTTGTAAAACTATTCAAGCTTCTAATATGGGGAGTTTCTATATGAATCAAAACACATCTGTTAACATGAGTTGGAACAAATACAGTGCCAACAGAAAGCTAAATTTCACACTTCTAAAATCTGCATATACAAGGGACTTTAAAAGGACTTAAAAAGTTCAAGCCATTCCACCTAGTGCATTAACAGGTAAAAACATACACATCTATACATTTACTTTGCTTTCAGAACATTTGGAATCTCTTCCAGTGTGACACAGGTCAAAATATTTAATTTACAAAATATGTATTCACTCATATTTACCAAGAAATGTTGTTAAGCATGACAGAACTGTGGTGTATTGGGCTAATATAGCAGTTATTCTTAAACTCAGAAACACTGTTTTAAAAACTGTTATAATATTACTAAATATTACACAACATTTGGTCCTCATCAGCCAAACAACAAAAAGAAAGTGCAACATTTTCCTCAGTTTGGAAGACACACTTTTACTGTGCTGACAATCGTGCTGTTACACAGTGTGCCATACTGTCATCACTCCTTCAAAATAAAAGCACCAGCCTTTACAGTATGACTAAGGGAAGAAAAAAATAACAGCCTTAAAAAATACATATAAAATGAACATGGAAAAAAGAAACCAGCGCTGGGCCATACTAAACGTAACTTAAACCTATATTTTGCGTTTCGACTTGCCTGATACACACAAAATGCACACCATCTGTTTGTGTTTGTGTCATTTTTGTCTGCTTCATGTGTGCCGCTTCTGAATGCTAGCCACGTCAGTCGCAGTTAGCCTTGTCTGCGCCTCCATATTTACCCCTCCTGTGCCCTGCTCTGCCTCCTCTGCTCCCCCTCGGTCCCTCTAGTGACTAGTGGGTTACTCAGAGTTGGTCCCGGGCTTCATGTGTCACCACAGCTTCCATCACCTGCTTCCTCTCTGCCACACCACACTCTCTGGCAACAGCGCTCTGCCCTACAGTCATACAATCACATACACATGCATGCAGGCACACACTCTTGCTCACACACAAGCACACCCTGCAAGTCCCCTCATTCTCTCTCCTTAACATATGTGACATGTCCCCTGCCGACATGCCATTGGATTAGGAATCTTTGATTGACAGGCTCTCTCCTGTAGTGACAGCTACTGCTGCTGGGCCTATGGGCGGACGGCAGGAAGGGGGAGAGGGAGTGGGGGTGGTAAAGGGAGGGAGAGAATGAACAGATGAGCGACGTTGAGGTGCGTCCGTCACTTCTTCTTTCCACACTCTGATCTGCCACCCTCCCTCTCTCTCTCTGACTAAACCTCAACCCTTCAGTCCACTCACACACCTCCCCTCTTCCCCTCTCCTCTCCAGTGTATGAGAGACCTTTAATTCTATGACTCGCTTTTGTCATGGAGCGTTAATCCACAGGCTGCTGTGGCCCTGCTAGCTGTCGGATTCCGGCTAAAATGAACCTTTTCTAGCCGTCAAGTTGTGGGGAAGGGGGAGCAGGTGGGAGATGTGTTTTGACAGGAGGCATGTGTGTGAGCACACACTTGCCCGTTTTGCTTTAGCGCATTTTATTTAGCCCCAGCTCTGCTCGTTTGTTAAAGGAAAAGGATGAGGAATTTTATGATGGAAGCGACAGGAAAAGGTTAGAATTGGTACAACATGAAAGTTGAGATGAGAAATAACCCCCTGTGCTGAAAGACTAAATAAAGCAGACAAGACAACACATTACATCCTAGATTCGTACAATTTGATTTGAAGTATTGCCATCTTTTAATCAATTAGACTAAGACATATAATGAAACATGTTATGAAGACAGCAGTAAGAGTTTTTGCTGCAAATATACCCAACTAATGTTAATTCTCATTATAAATTAATCTGTCAATTATTTCTTATTAATTGTTTGGTCTATAAAATGTTGTAGGTGATGTCATCAGATTGCTTGTTTTGTCCAACTGTCCCAAACCTGAAGACATTTATTTTACAGTCACATAAGACAAAGAAAATCTGCAAGTTCTCCCAATTTAGAAACTGGAACCTGAGAATGAATTTAAACTTGTGAAATGATTGAAAACGACTAAGTGATTATAGATTAATTTTATGTTGATTGAGTAGTTGATTAATAGCCTTAAAAAAATGTTTTCTATTGGGATGTAATAGTTCCATCATCTATGTATGTCTTCATGGAATGATGTAACCGTTTCATAAATCCATCAAGTTGGTGCATAGAAAGCTCTGGGATTCAGTATGTCTTAAAGCATAAGCCTTTTGACGTATCTGGTTGAGATGCTTAGCTCAGATTTAATTCCGTCAGATTTGATTTGAGGCCTTCTTCGAAGGGTACGCATTTACCTTATAGCTATTAGCAGCTGGTACGCTCTCGAGTATGCCAGGGCAGATTTGTTGAGCGTGCAGTGAGGTATTTTTAATGCGATTTGCGTTGTGATCAAATGGTAGTTTAGTGCGCCAGTCTGGGGCTCGCCTGCAGAGGAGATTTGGTAAATGGAACTGTTTCATCAATTAAACACTTCGTCTTGATGGACAGGTGGAGAAAAACAAGTTTATTTACACCGTCACCCACATACCCCCAACACTTAGTTTTTATGTGTGTTTGTGTTTGTGTTGGTCTTAATACTTTAAGTTTCCTCAGAGGATAACTTGATATTGTTTCTTGCGGTACACTGGTGCAGTACATAACTGATTTGTCAATAATGTTTTCAATTCAAAGATATTATTTCAGCGACTTCTTTTTCATTTCAACATTAAGGCCCTCATATTTTTAGCATAGTAATTCTAATTTGTACTGTTGGTAATATTAAATATTCACAACTAAGATAAAGAAATAAATAATGAAATGTTGAAGGTGCAGCCACATTTAAACTATAAAATACTGTAAGTGCCAATTGAAAAGCTTTTTTCTCTTTTCTTCTTCATTCTGATCTGAAGTTTTTTGTTCCATTAACGGCTCTCGGACTCTGTGCCGTGTTTGTTTTTGGACAGAATAAGAGAGTGTAAAATGGACAGAAGGAGTACAGAGTTCTCCCTGAGAAACCACTATGTTTGTATAAAAGATGAGCGTATCATGCTGGACCATCATCGCTTCTGGTGACTGATCTGCCTTGATATTTAGAGAGTCAATATTTATCTGGAGTCTTGCTGTCGAAAGAATAATATTCACTAAATGGACCTTACATTCCATATGATTTGCCAGCTATAATTTCATTGTTTTTCAGGAACATTATTTTCTTTTTAACACTCTGTAACCCTTTTTATTTTAGAAATAGATTAAATCTGCTGGGAGCTACGACTCTTACACAGTACACGTGTGCCAGCCAGGTCAAAAATGGTTCAAGTCTGCTGTGAATCAATGTGAGTTGGTCTGTGTGTATCTGTTTGTTTATCCTTGATATGTCGGATGGATAGATGTGTTGATGGTAGTATTCCTCTAAAGAAATGGTGAGAGAGAGATGGAGACAGATAGAGAGAAGACAGTCGTTGGCTGACTGCCCTCCCTTGGGGGCTGGTGGAAGGATAAAGGGGCATCTAGGGAAGACATTCTGTCTGGTCTTGTCAGAGTTTGGCCAGTACTTGTCCACATGTCACTCGTGGTCCATCTGACGCACAAACACGCGCTTCTCACAATGTCTCAGATCACCCATCCTTTCAGATCACCTTCTGTCTCCTACGAGTGACCCAACCCAGGCAGAAACTGAGAGAAGTACAGACAGACACTAGGTTATTTTTCAGTGGACAGCTACAGAGCAAGGGCGCGGATCACACGACTGTTGGAGACGGCCAAATATTTTGAATTTCGGTTGAATTTCAGCAGCATTGGCCACAAAGAGAAGATTCATTTTGAGTTTTTTGAGGTAGTTAAATTACTGGATGCCACGAAGCAAAAGTAGTCAGAGTTAGATGTACAAAGATCATTCAAATTGTGTGTTATCCATGCATTATTGTGCCTTGATTTTCTGAAAACAGTCAACAATGGTTCATTAATCATTTCTTATTTTTAGTTGATGATGCTTATTTAATTTCAAATACTTGTTCAAGCCTACATTCAACAAGCAGACAGTGTTCTAGGCGTAGGAAGCGTGGCAATCATCTTGTAATGCATGTCATTCTTCATTACACAAACCTGTCTTAAAAAGATTAAACGTCAAAGCTTGAGAAGAAGGCAGCTTTGTGTTAACTACTTTAATGTCACTCATGGGCTTTCCCAGATGTTCAGCAGATTCAGAAAGAACTGTTTTGCCCCCTTCCTTCAGCAGCAAGTTAAACGTCAGCGCTTTGATGAAGATTGTTTGAGAAATCTCATCACTGTCAGTGCTGCAGCCCAGGGCAGAAACATGCCAACGGAAGAGAAATCTAACTTTTAATCATAAATCAACCGAGCTCACTGCATTAATTCTTGCCTCTGCTGTGTTTTGTAGTTTGTATTTGTGCGTGCGTTGCATATGGGTGCAGCACATCATAGGGTGCTGCTGAGCGGTAATGGTTGTGGCACCACGTGTGTGGGTGTGTATGTGAGGGGGGGGTAGGCCTTGCGGTCTCACTGCTGATGGTGGCGTAGTGGTGGCATTTGTCAGCTTGCTTCTTCCGCTTGGTTTCCAGATTGACGTCTTGTTTCTTGGCCCTGTTCTGTGGTAGGCTAAAGGTTCCCCACTGAAAAGGTCAGACACTTACTACTGTTTGCTTAACAGCATGTAACAATTCCTCTGAGGGGGGACCAGCACACAACACAACAGGCTTGGCCACAGGATATACTCCTAGGCCCATCACTTTTACACGCATATGTGTGGAGAGTGAAAAGATTTTGTTTTTGTGCTTTTGTGTAGAGCTTTGGTTGCCTGTGGTTTTTATACATACATGTCATTTATACAGTAACTTTGTCTAACACAAACTAAGCCCTATGTGCACAAATTATGTTTTTAATTAAGAATATTTGCTTAAATTTGTCCATAATTCCAAGGTGCTGCCAAATGAAAACAAAACATTCAGAAAATATCAGTCACATTTGCATTTTCTATGCTTGGAATGTGTTCCTTTTTAATTTTGTTTTACAGTTGCATAAGCAAACGTACCATACAAAAAATATAAACCTAGATATAAAGAATATAAAAATGACTTGACAAATTTGGCACCAACAACTACTGAGTAATCTACAGTGTGGATTTGGACTGCTGCTTTTTAGTGTGTTACCTGAACAGGTTGTGATATTTTGGGAGGAGAGCGTATCTTTCCTCTGTGTTGTTCATATGCAACTGTGTGCACGGTTTATACAGGTTATTGCAAGAGGTGTGTGTGTGTGTGTGTGTGTGTGTTTTGTGTTGTATGTTGTATGCTTGTGTCCTTGTGCATGTATGTGTACAGACCCTGGCTATTAACCGAGGGGAGAGTCTGAAGATTTTGACAGTGAAGGTGAACATTCCCGACAGGGTGAAGACTGACTTCACCAGGTGGTGCATTAACAACAGGTCAGAAACGCAATAAAACACACACACACACACACACACACACACACACACACACACACACACACACAGAGACAAGCAGTCAGGCCTGCAGACACACACATTATTGGTATTAAAGGATTTATAGTGAACTGATACCCGATTGGTGCAGGAATACTGAACATTAACTGGCTTACAAGGTAAATATGAAGGTTTCTTCAGGGAAGATTTAGTCTTGAGAAATAGATGAGTTGAGCATAAACTCAAAGAATTTTGAATGTATTTGTATTTATTTATTTTTCTTTTAATAAAGAACAGTTTGAAGAAGTGTGAGTTTAAAAAAGATTATCTGGATAGAACACTCATGTATTTGGACTGCTGCATGATTTTGTTGGATTTGAAATATAAAAGAAATGTACGAAATTGAAGCAGACCTTTGCTGACATATATCCCCAGTCAACTATTGCACTTCATATTTAATCTTGAGTTTGCCCTATTTGTTTGAAAGGAATGCTCTGTTAATGTAACACCAAATGTGAAACGGCACGCTCTGGCTGGGTGAAAATACTATAAAAACAATTTCTTCCAAAAAATTTGTTTTTCATGTGTGTGGGGTTCAGATGAGCGGCGTGTTTTCTCCTGAGAGGGATGGAGTTAGTTTGCACACCAGAGGAAGTCACATTTACTCTTATAGAAAGATATTATCAGTGTAAATGACTTACTTATAAAAACCCACTGTTTTAATGCAGATGGAGGCCAAGGACGTTTGCAAGAGAGGAGCTTCATGTGATCATCAGGAATGCAGTAGAAGACTCTTATAAAAGGCTTATTCTGCCTTTCCTCACCAGGAGTTACAGGTATTTTAAGTGTGACTGTTAATGTGTGTGTGGGTGTGTTTTCCCCTTTAATAATTATTTATTAATTTACACTGTGTCCAAATTCCCTTGTCGTCTCTCTGTCCCTCACCTCTTTCTTTCCTTGTCTTCTTGTATTTTTACTTTTGCTATACAACTAACCTCTACATCTCTCTCTCTCTCCCCCTCCACTCCTCTTTCCCCGTCTTTCTCTGTCTCTATCTCGCATTCCCTCTCTTTAGGACTAAACTGACAAGTGCAGCAGAGAAGGAGTCGATCGCCATGTTTGTGCGCAATCTCCGGCAGCGCTTGTTGGTGTGTCCAGTCAGGGGCTGTGTCATCATGGGGGTGGACCCTGGTTTTAGACATGGCTGCAAGCTGGCAATTCTCTCCCCCACCAGTAAGTGACAACATAGTGTACCGGAGGGGGTGTGTATACAGTCAGTATTCACTTTATTAGACACATTTACATTATATATCTCTTATCTAGTTGTATTTCATCAGCAGCCACATATTCAAGGATTATCTGCTCTATCACATGCAACTGCAGATTCATGGCTAATGGGTTATATTCTAATCTTACTGTATGTCAAACCCACACATGCTTTATTTACTATGCTATTGATGATTCAGACCTCGTACAGAAATACTGAAGTCAGATGTCTCTACATGATGTTACATGGGCTATGTGATTAATCCGTAATGACGCCAAATATTCTGTCTGACAGCATGCCATATAACCTGTTTTTACCACCAAGGTGTGTGCATGTCAGAGACTAGATGCCAGTTGGCATGACCCTGATGGGTGGATTATGTGTGTTTTTGTGTTAAGGGCGTTGCTGCCTCATTAGACAGTACACAGTGGAGAACCTTTTATTTTAGTCTTGATACGCCTCTCTTGTCATCATAATACTGTATCAGCAACATTGTATTTTCTCCCTTTTTTGTCTTCAACTCTCTGCTCACAGGTCAGATTCTCCACACCGATGTTGTGTACCTGCATAATTCAGACCAGCAACGAGAAGCAGACAAACTGCGCCACCTCATGATGAAATATGGGTACTGCTGCTTGTGTTTACTCACTGTTTAAGTGTACTGTTTGAGTTGAGTTAAATACAGTGTAGCAAACAGTAGTGCCTCACTGTCCAAAAGGCGTGTGAGTTGTGAACCTTATCTCATTTTTAAACCTTTATTTTTGCTTTTCCTAGTCCTCATTGTCCTTCTCCTCTTCCTCTTGTTCATACTAGGTGTACAAGGGTTGTCATTGGCAATGGGACAGCATGTCGTGAGACTGAGTCCTTCTTCGCTGACCTCATCTTTAGGCGCTATTGTCACCCCCTGGACGTGTCCTACTGGTAAGGTCTTTGATCCAGTGCATGCTAGAACAGGCCCCAGTTACCTATGACCCTGACTGGGAATAAATGGATAAAATAATAAAATGGATTAATAGGGAAGACTGTGGTTGCCAGTGAGGTCAGGAATGATGGTGATGATGAATAAGACATGATGGTCTCAGCCCAGAAATGGTGAAAGTTAAATGTGTGGAGAGGGAAGGCTGGGTGAATAAAAAGGGGTTAGCAATGCAATGTGAACAAGTAAAGGACAGAGGAGGGAAATGTGAGCGAAAGAGCTGGACACAGATGGAGTGAAAGACAAATTGGAATGTGTCCCTCAAGCGAATACTATCTATTAAAGCCATCTGGACTCTGTTTCACTTCTGTCCAATTAAAGAGACGTTTTGTGGTCCGCACTGTGTCTGTAACCAGGCCCAGTCCACACTTCAGAATACAACAGCACAGATCCTCGGTCCAAGCATAATAACCACTGGCCTCTCCTTGCTCCGTCTCTTTCTCTCTCTGCTGAGTTCCATGTGTGTTTGTTGACTTGAGGTTAGCATTGGGACCACAGCCTAGAATGATTCTGAGCTGTGTGTGTGTGTGTGTGTCAGCATATGAGAGTTTTCTCAGTATCTTTGAGTTCATGCACACTTCAGAGGTCATACCTTTGGTGTAATAGCCCACATTTTTTCTCTATAAAGTTCCAATTTCTGTCTATTTGCAAGAACAGAAACGGTCAAAGTGGGCCGTTTATTAAGTTAACTTCCACTTGATTATTTTCATGACAGACGTTTTTTTCCCCTTTTTAAGCAGACTTGAGCACCTCCAGAGCAGCAAAATTTCACATCTTGATATAATGTCTCTCTTGTTCATTCTTTTACTGGAGTTAATGGCATTCGTACTTTTCACAACACATAAGAATGTTGGACTTCTGTTTGATGTGGTGCTGGCTGAATGTCCTATATCACCTGATATGATTAACTATATTTTTGCAGAACATAACACATGTGTAAATGGTCTGCCTTTGCCTTAATATGGTTTGTGGAATAAAGGTTTTTGCTAGTGCATGAACTTTGGAAGAGCAAAGAGCTGTTATTTTGACGTTAGCCATAGAAGTATGGTTGTTGTTATCTAGATGATATCGCCCTGGAGTCGTCTGGTCTTATGCCTCGCTTTGGTTTCTTTGGACCGTGGCTGATGGAGGCTCAGAAACAGAGATGTCAAAGTGAAATCTCTCTCCTCCTCCTCCTCCTCCCTCCATCTTCATCTGTATTCCTTCTTCACTCCCCTTCTCTGTTCACTCCCTCCTTCCTCACCACTGTCTTCATTTCTGTCATCTGCCCTCTTCAGACATTTCCTCCGTAAAAGCTTGATTAAATAAATGTGCTTTTGAAATGCCCTGCAAAGTCTAAATGCTGGTCTTTCAGTAACTACTCACAGTCGTAACGCTGAGATGGTGTTCTGCCTGACATATGTCTTTGAAATGTAAGACTCTGGGCGTATGGGCCCACTTTGCACATCAGTCTCACACACACTGTGGGATATATGTGATACCTGGGTGGGATTTCTCAGCACAAATGAAATTTCAGCTCCATTATAAGTCCACTGAGCTCAAGCAGCTAAAACACAAATATAACACGTGTCCTGTTGTCAGTATGGTGAAAAGCAGCTATTAATTTGACATTCAGGGGCGTACATTTTAAGCACTTTAATCAATCATCTGTTGGGTTAGGATTACATTATTGCGTTTATTTTCCATTTTAAAGACTCCTTAAAGATATCTGGGTGAATGCTGACCTTTAAAGTACTAATTCTGACCAAAATATCCCTTGAGAGATGATGACGGGAGGGCAGGGAAAGATCCTCATGGCCTCAAGGAGTGATGGTTGTTGCTAACTATGAGGGTCTAACTCCCCTGCTGACTGACCCACAGCTGACCCTGACCTGCCATTAGGGAAACCTCATTACTACGGTAACAAGGATGATGGCAATGACGGAGGATAGTTATGTAGCATCAGGAACAGCAAGGGGTCTTAGTACTTGCTGTGAATGTCCACAGTATAATTAATTAACCCAGATTTGGGTATACTTTGTGACTTTGTATGTTTTCTATATGTGAAAGCCTTTGTTGGCTGACCTTATATCCAGGTTGATCGACCAGTGTAGGAAGTTTTTGAGGCAGCCCGTGTGTGACCTTACACTGCACAGACTTGCACATACTGTTCTGTCTTTTTCAGTATATTTATAAAGTCACAGACGCTCTCCATCTCTACCTTCTCTACCATTCGTGTTTCTTTGGCTTCCCTTGTTTTTTTTTTTTTTTTTTGGTCATCTTCAGCTAATGAAAGAAAGCAGCTGTGCACTTGGAGAGATGTATCTTGGCTCAGAAAGAAATATTCACAAAAATGTGTGAGTGAAATAGAGTGTGAGCAAGAGAGGGAGAATATATTTTGTCTTCATTGTGTTATTGGAATAGACTGGAGTTTTTAACATCATTACTTTGTTAGGTGGGGTCAGCCATTGAAATGTGACATTGCCAGTGAGTGCTGAAAGATTTTTTTAAAGTTTTGGCAGAAGTGCTCTCTCCTCTCCTCCTCTCCTCTCCTCTCCTCTCCTCTCCTCTCCTCTCCTCTCCTCTCCTCAGTAGTTCATTAAAGACCACAGCCTCATTTGCACCATCTGCTTCCTGTCTCCCTGTGAGCCTTCATTGTGCCACCACCCCCACTCTTCTCCACCCTTTCTTCTCCACCCGCCTCTCTCTCTCTCTGTCCTTCTGCCTCAGTGCTCAGCTGGAATGACAGCCAGAAATGGCAGCCTGCAGGACATCTTCACTTGTATTTCTTCTGTGTGTGTGTGCGTGTGTTTGTGTGTGTGTGCAGTTTCCAGTGCCTCAGTCCTGTTTGAGTAGACTCATCGTACTCACTGAGTCACCTCGTCCATAATTTGTAAGGAGTGTGATTTTTTTCTAAAGACACACAAGGGCACACTTGTGTGTATCTTTGTGTGTGTATGTCGAAGTAGTGTCATTTAGGTGGAGGAGAAAGTGTAAATGTGTATAAAAAGCTGTCCAGTGTGTGTCCAGCTGAATCATTTATCCAAATCTTTCTCCGTGCCTGTATAAATACATAGAGTATGATGCAGATTTCGTCTTTTTGTAACACAACTGAGGCTGTTGGATATTAAGTATGTATTTACGGTTTGGCAGAAGCTTATTGTTATTATCAATTCATTTTGTATTTTGTCTTTTGATGAATAAATAACTATCTCGCTATCAGAAAAGTAACAAATTCTCACATTCGAGGGACTTAAACGAGAAAATATACGGAATTAAATGATTATTTGATTATTTAAATTGTGGACGATTCGTTTTCTGTTTGACTAATCGATTTAATTGGTTATTTTTTTCAGTGCTAATTGACAGCTGATATCAGATATGCTGCTATAAACATTTTTTTGACAAAGTAATTCTAAAACCAACTCTATTTACAAGAGTATATATGCTTGATTGGAATAATGGCAAAATTTTAAAAATAGCTCACGTTAGAGTGTTTAATAGGAAGCATGTGATCCCATAAATACTATAATAAGGTTACCACCATCATCATGGCAGTCTTTTTAATTAACAGGGTTAAATGACCCACTGTGAACATTGTCTTGAATGCGTGTGCTTGTCTTGGATTTTAATAGATGGATCACAGGCTCAGGTTCACCCATTATTTTCCTAAAATAAATACTCAAATGGAATTAAAAGATTATATTGTGTACACATAGCGTAGAATTTAAGGATCATTCAAACAGGTCTACTGTAATTGAAAGCAATGTAATGAAAACATTTTACATGAGCATTTTCTGATAAGAAAAGTAGTTTACTACAGTAACCTGTGTAGCCGCAGCATAGAGCGTGACAGCTTTTCAATGGATCAGATGTAATAGTCCTTTATCCCCCCTTCACTGTTGTCTTTGCTAAGTGAGGAATAAATCACCAGATTCGACTCTTCATCCCCCATTAGATTTACAACAAAGTAACCGTAACCGTGATTAAGCTTGAACAATGCCCCTGTGAATGACCAGCATCCTGCAGGACATTATACAGCATGGGGTATTATTTAGCTGACAAGGTTTGTCTGTGCCTGTGATGGCCCCCACTGAAAGCACATTAGGTTATTTGTCATACAGCTGTGTCCCAATAATTTCAAGACCTCCTGCTGGATGTCAGTTTGTGACATATTAGTTTAGAAAACAAACTCCACATTTCTGACTTAAGTAAATGATTTTCTAGGTTGTAGGTTTAAACCTGTATGTATATGGAGTCTATGTATTAAATACTTGTTTATATATATCTTCTGATTATCGGCTACTTGATTATTGTTATTAACACCTGCTCATGGCTAGCACACTGCCCACTGTTGTCTGTGTGTGTGTGTGTGTGTATGAGTGTGAGAGTGTGTATGTCTCTTTCTGGCTCCTTGACAGGCCACTGCAGCATGACCTTGTCTGTCATTGTGTTTTAGCACTGACTGGTAGAGCATGCAGGCTTTGTCAGAACTCATAAGAGTGCTCAGCACCGGCCAGACAGATGTCTGCGTGGGAGTGCCCGCGTGTGTGTGCGTGGTTTGCAGTGTGACGCGCAGTGGTCCGTGTCACCCTCGTCAGCTGGTGTTTCTGGATTTTTGTGAGAGGAGCTGATTGGTAGGGAAGGCACACACAAGCGCACACACACACACAAGCACAAACACCTACAGTGAGTCCCGATCTTTCAACACTCGAGATGCAGTTTTTGTACTTTTACAAAGATCCTACAAATGTAGTAGCTCACAGAGATCAACCTGTCAACAGCTCTTTACTGCCGTCTCAACATTCCTGAAATGGGTTGGGTTTAATCCTTAATCTTACCTAAATTGTACAAACTGTGTTGTATGCTGCTGACAATATCCGTCAGCATCTGTACTTTACTAAGCAAACCTGCTCTTGATAAGTATTTGCATATCTATCCGTCAGAGTGAAGGAGATAACTGTTTCCTTTTTCTGCTTCCAGCACGAGTGATGAACACTTTGATTTTTGACTAAGTTGTACAGATGAGACCAGAGAGTGTTACTGTCATCATGTTTTATATTTGACTTCTATTATACTTTTGAATATTTTAATTTGTGTGTTTGAGGCTTTGTGCATGAAGAATGACAAGTTGACAGTTTTTGGCCGTAACAAGCTGATTTTAATGATATCAGAGGGCAAGAATATGTGGGGTAAGGTTAGGGAAATCTTTGGGCAATGGTGATGATACATACACAGACACACACACACACACACACACACACACACAGAGACCACAGCTAAAGGCAAACTAAAACGACATCCAGTTTCTTGACCACTTGCTCTGCCATTCCTGAAGGCAATAAGTTGACCGACCCTGTTACTCTTCTTCATAAACGCACTAACGCTTCCTTGAGGGTCTCCAAGTCAGCGTTCCTGTTTGCCTTGAATGAATTACTCAATGACATACAATATATTTATGTGAAATTAATTAAATTTGAAGTGAACTACATGCATGCAGTCTGTTTTTAATGTGCTGCATCACAAAGAAACAAGCACGTAGCATTTGCCTGATGGTGTGCTCAGTAGCTGATAATAGTAGTAGGCCATCTCTCTCTCTCTCTCTCTATCTAGCATTTGTCATCAATCTCTTTGACTGGTTCATACATGAAGTTGTTCAAGAGTAATACTATAAGTTCCAGCAGAAAAAAATACTCAAATAGCCAACAGTATATGCTTGCACTGACACGCATCGGCTTGTACAATAAGTCCTTGACCGTCTTGCCCTCCAGCTCACTCCTGGTGGGATGAGATCATTATTACTGGCTAGCTGATGGACCTGGAAGACAGTGGTGTAGACTGTATTTATGACAGTGTGTGAATGTGTATCCCCTGTCATGTCCTGTATCCAGGCGTGCTCCCAGGGCCAAGCTGAGTGAGTGATGAACATACAGTGGCAGGACCAGCGATGACTGAGTGAGATTCAGGCACTCAAGCCTCACCAAAGGTTTTCAAGGTTGGGTAGAAGGAGCGGCATGGGGACAGATGGATTTAGAGGCGTGGAAAGGCTCCCCACCACACCCCACAGCCAGGCCTCATCCTGACTGTGGGGTGTATCTTCATTTCAGAAGAGGAAAATAAACCCATCGGTACATTGAAAAGTTAGGACTTAAACTTATTACATACATAAATATCCTTTAAATTCCAATTTGTTTTCTTAATCTTATTTGAGCAAGACATACTGTATGTCACAGAGGACCTACATAATTCGTGTCAGCCATAAAAAACAAATGAAAAAGGAAAGGTGGACGGAGGAACTACTAAATACACAAGTGATGGATAAAAACCTGTGGTCTTAAGGTTACAGTGGGATATCCCTCAAAATGAGATTTATATTTTTGACTGAACTTTACAGAGGATGACTAACTAATTGACTGATTATTTGTGAGGAAGCTAAGTAGAAAAGGTAGAGAGTGGTGTAACGCAACTGTTCCTTTGACCATCTCTGTGTTCAATGTTCACTCTAAAGATGATATGGCTGCAACATGTGTCTTTATTTCATTCCGTCCTGCCTCCCAGGAGCTATAGCTTGCTTTATTACTAGCAAACCAGCTCCAAGACAGATCATTTAAATTGAAAAGTTAAGTCAGTTGGATTAAGCCCAATATCACAAATCAGAAATTTGCCTCAAAGGGCTTTACGATCTGTGCAGCATACTCCATTTGTCGTATTACACCATTTTATGGAAGATGGTGCCACAGCTAAGTAATGTTTTGTTAAAAAGGTATATTTGTGCTTGTGTAGCTCATCATTGGTAGTCGAAGTGGTGTCAGGCTTAAGACCTTTGGCATTCACAAGTGGTGGACAGTGATCATCTGCCAGCTTCATCCATATCACCCACAGCCACCTCTCTCCTCCCACCATGCCTCACTGGTGGTCAGCCTCTGTCCCTTCTTCTTCCTTTCCTCCTTCCACCCGCCCTCCATGCCATCCTCCCCTAGGCTTCCAGTGTTCCCTGCGATGGTCCTGCGTGTGACAAACATGTGTGATTAGTCTGTGTGACATACCATGTGTGTATTTGTGATTTGGGTGGTGCGCATGCTGGTGTGTATGCGATTGTGCGTGACACAAGTGCAGGCCTTTGCTGCTACCAGATTGACATGAGTGTCTGTGAGGCTTTGCTCTTTTCAGACGTACCTCACACTGGCAGTTGGAGTTTATGTGTGTGTGTGTGTGTGTGTGCTTGCCTGCCTTCTAGCGCCTCACTGGAGACTGACGGCCCCTGACACCTGCCATTTGGACGCTTTTCTCTGTGAAAAATGTCATCGTCTTCAGACCCGACGTGTGCGTGTGTGTGTGTGTGTGTGCGGCTGTCTGTCTGTGGGAGATGGAGAGATGGTGCGTCCCTCAATTTGTCTCCCTGAGGTCAAGCTTTGCAGCTGACTGAACAATGGACCCAAGCTGTTTGAGCAGCCGGGACAGAGAAACTTATGTGTGTGTGTGTGTGTGTGTGTGTGTGTGTGTTTCTTTTTTTTGTTTGAATATATTTTGATCTGGAAATATGTGACATCACAGCTCCTTCTAAGTTAGAAAAATGAGGCCAATCCACGTATCCTGAACACAATCTGTGTTGTGGACAAAGAAAGTGACAGATTGAGCCATTATATAGGTGTGTGTGTGTGTGTGTGTGTGTGTGTGTGTGTGTGTGTGTGTGTGTGTGCAATTCTCAGTGTGTCTGACTTGAAAGCCATCTTGAGTTTTGTTCTTCAACTTCCTTGTATTCAATCCCGCTGAGCGACTAAATAGCAAAACATTTTAGTATGTAGATGTGTATAAATAATACATAGCTTTTTATTGACCAAAATATTTCTGAATATATCTTATTTGTGAATATCAGCAACTTTCATTCACACCAATATTAGTAAGGGATTATTAGGGGATTTGTGATCTAAAGGAAAATACATAAACAGTTAAATGAATTATGACAGAAAACTCTTGACATGTTGTTTGACCTTTTTCCAAACCTTGAGCCTTGAAATCTTGAAATTTGACTACCAAATCTTACACACTGTACCTTTTTAACAAATTGTATCAATCCAATTGTTTTAACCTCAATTTCAGGTGATTCAGATCCATAAAACAAGCTTAAGGCTCCGGACCCTCGTAAGAATCTTCTCAGGCCACATGCTCTCATATTGTGTCCATTGGCCTAGAAATACAGCAGTTACTTCAGACCAAACACTAATCTTACATTTATGTATATATATTTTTTTAAATTCAGAAGGGTCATTGTCACTTAAAAATCTTCTTCCCAACAAATTCAGTCTATCTCAGCTCACTCACCGTCCCTCTTTTCCCCATTCCCCCCTCCCTCCAACTTTTTGTCCTGTGTATCAGACCAGTTGGTGATATTATTCCCCCATTGTCTTTTCTTGGCTGATCTGATGAGCTGTTTTTAATTAAGATTAGGGCTGAGCCAGAAGGCTGTAATGAGGTATCAAAGTGTGTATCCATCTCTTCCAATGTTACTTGAGGGACAGCAGGAGGCCAGTCATGATGTGTGTGTGTGTGTGTGTCAGGCTCAAGGGTGTGTCTCAAAGACAACCAGTAGGGGAACAGATAGGGGTGCCAGTTTGTGACTTTGCCCCGGGATGGGACAGGGCTGAACACAGGCCTCTGTTTCTGTGTGTGTACAATTGAGAGTGCAAATTAATGACGACCCTAGAGGGCCAACAAGTCATCACTTTACACCAAGAGGCAACCATTGACTTTGTCTCAAAGTGTGTGTGTGTGTGTGTGTGTGTGTGTGTGTCCACACTCCGACCATCCACCCACTTAGGCCAGAGAGCCGGAGAGCAGACAACCTTCTGCTGGCTGCCAGGATGATGCCCTCACTATGGTGACAGCCACGGATGCTATGGCGATGAGGGCTCAGAGCTGTATCCATGACAGTGCTGTTACCCAGCTGCCCCAGCGGCAGCCTTAATTAAGTTAGACATGATAGGGGCTGGTGGCCTCCCTTTCTTTTTGCTCCATATACACTTTTATTCTATTTTTCTGTGTGATATCTTTTTTTTTTTCTTTTTTACTTTTGTCACTTTTATCTGGCCCATATTTCCCCGTCTCTCTTTTGTCATTCTCAAACAAAAGCCAACAGAAGCCACTGCCACTCTTTTACTTGACCTTTATTGTCCTACTCTTTCTGAATGAGGCCCGGAGAGGGAGGTTAGAGGTGTGTGCTCCTTCTATTTGACATAATTAACAGCCTATATATCTTCGTACTCTGTTTGAAGAGAGAGAACCGCTTGGGATTTAGACAGAATGGATATTTTTAAATTATATTCATATTAGCTTCTATGTCTTGCTCAGCATAAATTAATGTGTGTATCTCTTAGGGCTGCAAGGTTGGCAGTTGTCATCAAATTAACTGGCAACTGTTTTGATTAATCAATAATCATCATTTTAATGTCTCAAATGTAATTATTTTCTGTTTTCTTTAGTCCTTTATGACAGTAAATTCAATGTATTTGGGTAGTGGACAGATCAAGAAGACATTTAAGGATGTCACCCTGGACATTGGGAACCAGTGATCAACATTTTTCACCTTTTTTGGACATTTTATGTCCCAAACAACTTATCAGTTGACAAAATGGATGGACAGATTAGCCGATAATGAAAATAATCGTTAGTTGCGGCTCTTGTGTTTTTGTGCGCGCGCATGTGTGTCACGTTAATGACCAACTCTGCTTTGACCTCCCTTGAAGGTCATGTGCCATCGCTCGTTAGTGGCGTCACCATGGCGATATGTCAGCTGTCAGCGCGATGGATAGGGAGCTGACAAAAAGAACAGTGAGGCGGAGGAAGGGCTGAATAGAGAGGATGGGAAAGAGAGGGAGGGAGGGAGGGAGGGAGGACAAGTTCATTTAAATGTGATTCTCATCAGAAGGCCTCTGCCACTCCTCATTAACAAGATACTTGTAATTGGCAAGGTTGTTGTGGCAGGGTCCAGGCCTCTGGTATAGCGTCGGTGTGTGTGTGTTTGCGCCACAGAAGGCTTCATTTTGAGTTGTGGACATTGAGGAGGTGATGACCCCCTCGTCATATTGGTCGGCCCTCAGGAAACCCCCCTTTCTTCCTCCAATCCTCCCTCTCTCTCTCTCCATCGACCCGAAAGAATAGACGGACTAAACAACATGACAGCTTCAGTTGAATGTCGGTAGCATTAACACGGGTATCAGTGGCTTTGTTTGTACCACCATTCTGTCTGTTTGGTGATGGATGATAAGCGGCCTACTTTAGACTGAATACATTAACATGAGAAATGGTATCATTTGTTGCCTTGCAGAATCAGTTTCTTTTCAAGAGCTTCATGTTTAAAAACATCACTGATACAGAAATTGTCAGGGCATTGGCAAGTTGGTTTATTGAGTTATGATTTGAAATATGAATATATATTTTAAATAATCTAAAAATCTTTACATGTGGTAATTCTGGTAATCTGTTTTTAAAGTCCTTCATTTTTTTATTAGAATTTCCAACATGATATCTTTTCACGAGAATATCCAGGCGAAATAATCAATGTTGTTTCTAAATGGTAAATTATGACACTAAAATGTACATGAACTTATTAGGACTGAAAGCTAAAACAGTGTCATGCTCACACATGCTAATTTACCATTTGATTGTTTCAAATGAAAGCTTAACAATGGCTAAAATTAATTAAGACGGTCCCCTTTTCCCCCTTTGGACAGAAATTTCTTTTTTCATCTAAACATGGCAGAAAAATCTGGCTCTGTTTTTTGTTCAGGTGGACATAGGACATGCAGTTCCCAAATCTTTACATTTTTGTGTACCATTAAACATGGGACTTCATCGATGTGTTTGTGACAGCAGCAGCTTTATTTTTTTGAGAAACTAGAGACACTTTTTTCTCTGATTAGCTTAAGCAGACATTGCCGTGTTGACCGCAAAATTTGGAGCAATTTGGAGACTGTTGGCAATATATCTAATTCTCAATCCTCATCCATGACAGTGATGTTCTATAGATACTGACAAATAGCAGCACAACACAATGACCTCTAGATGGCAGTAGTGTTGCATAAATTGTGAGTGCACCGCAGAGGTCTGCTGACTCAATATCCTGAACTTTGTCAAACACACATGCACGTCAAACTGCCTGTTATTAAAGTGTCAGTCGTGTGAGTGTGAAAGGGTTATTCAGTGATTGTAAATCTATACTTAGCCAAAGTAGCTGCCATACTTTAAGTGGGCAGAATTATTTCACACAGTTGTGTGACTTACTAAATAACCTATTCTGAATATGTTTAGTATTAAGCCAGTGGCTCATATATGCATTCAGGATATATGCGGTTCCTTTCACCTGCTGTCAGTTGAATAGGAACAGCTAAAGGCATTTGAAGGATTGTTATTGCGCTGTTAATGTTAAGGTAGGGCAACTGGTGATGATGCTATTATGGCTATTGGTAATGATGGTCAAGCTTTGACTACAAAAGGTCAACTTGAATGCTGAATGCCAGTTGAATGAGGAACCAGTTTGATAAGCTGTCAGTTGCTTTATGTAAGGTGCGAGGCAGTGGTGATTTTCCTTAAAAGCCTTGCCATTATGCCTTTCACACAGTGATAACAGCTCACTGTTCTCCTTTTGCCCCTTTCTTCCTCCCTCTCTTTATCTTTCTCATTCACCTACCTCTTAATCCTGTTCCTTTATATCTCTTTTCCGTTATCTCCTCATCTTCTTTTTCTTTCATTCTTGGACCACTTCCACCTTTCTTTCTTTTTCCAGTATAACCAATGAGGCAGGAGCATCCATCTACAGTGTGAGTCCTGAAGCGGTCAAAGAGATGCCAGACTTGGACCCCAACCTTAGGAGTGCAGGTACGTTAGCCATTATTTTTTATTCTTGGTCATGCTTTCAATTGGGCCTTATCTAGTTACAGCAGTGTTGTGAAACAAACTTTATAGGGCTACAACTAACTTTTCAATTATTTTGATAACTGATTAAGCTGTTGGTTATTTGCTTGAGGCTTTGTTTTGTTAAATAGTCCATCACAATTTCCCAGAGTCTAAAATGACCTGTTCGAATTGATTGTTTCGCCCAACCAGCAATCAAAAACCCAAATGATAATTGAATTTCCAATGATGAACAGTATAGTCATTTAACTCTGCTTTAATTGTAAATTGCTCTTGTACTACAGTAGGCAAACTCAGTTGTTTCGAATAATTTTCAGTCTTAGAGATTGTGGCCCACAAGTGAGCTGAACTACTATAAAGGACACAGAAAGAAAGAATTCAAAGAGCAAATAATCCACATACAGTAATGTGGGTCATTGATATACCGCTCTACTACTATATTGCTAACCCAAAATGACGGTGATAATACTGCTGAGTTTTTCACACATGAACAAATTACAATTTAGTGCATTATGGAAGAAGTCATTTAAATTTCTGCCAGAAAACAGGCTCACATGTTTCCTCTTTTAATTTCATTTCCACCCTCTTACCAGCAGCACACAGTATTTTGTCACATTATCAGTGTATTTCTGCCATTGCTATTAGGTTCTCTTTTGTGTCTCCTTCTCTCACTCCACATACTACATCATTGAAAACACAGCAGAATAAAAGAAAATTGCAGAGTTTTGGAGAACAAATGTTTCCAACAGACTTCCTCTATAAAAGCCATAAATCAAGCGAGGCTGGATTATTCCTCACTAGTTTCCTGTGGTCAGCAGCACTGAAAGCCACGGAGAGCCATATTTATACCCCTAATGAAAGCCATGAGAAATCTACAGCGTTTGACTTTGTATAAAAAGAGGGGCTGCCGAGCCAGGACACTATGGTTACAGAGACGGATGTGGCGACGGAGTGTTTGTGTCTGTCTGTTTTACCTTTGGGGGTTTATGTGTTTTTCTGCATCTGAACAATCAAAGCGATGCATATGAGTGGTCATGTAACATAAAATGCAGAGAATTGTGAATTAGAGGCACCTTCTGTCTGTCTTGTCTATTGTTGGGAGATCTAGGGACACCTAGTGGTGATAGACAGTATTTCACCATTCTCTTGGAGGACTGTTTTTGTGTTCAGCTTATTTCTGTCCTCCTCTCCAATTCACTGATTTGAGGCAGAGCGAGAGATTAGCCGAAAATGACAACAAAGGAAAATTAATCAAGAGTATACAGATAAGTTTTCCTGGGTTACTCTTTGATTGCCTGTTACATTATGACAGTAAATCCATGCTGCATCTCCTCAAAAGTTGAATTGTTTTGATTGAACTTTTGATGCAATAAAATCAATACAGCCACCTCACAGCTGTCGTCCTGTCCTGCCAGGATGCTGCACGTCACATTCTTCCACTTCTCCCGAATGACGGGTCTGCATCTGAACTGACTCTTCTTCTCGTGTTGCCTTCTCCACCGTTTCCCATTTTTGTTGTACTGCATTTTGCTCATAAACTTTCAATAAGTGCTGGAGAGTTATGCTGGACTCAATTTACAAATCGGCTCCTCTTAGAGAGAGAGAGTGAGAGAGAGACAGAATAGATTGAAAGAGTATTGGGGAGTTTTGGTGGTGCACTGAGCAAGGCCGGGGTTGAAACTTCATCCCTGTCTAAATATTATCTCAGGCAGCAGCCTCCCACCGCAGCCAGAGGAGAGAGAGGAGAGCCATTGATTCCAGACATACTCCCTCTATTACATCCCATCCTTCTCTTTCTCTTTGTCTGTCCGTTCTGCCTCACAGATCTAAGTCTGACGCGTCTCATGCGGCACACTACATCAGTGACCTCTGAAATTCAAACATACACATAATGCACACATACACAACAGAGGTAAGCACCAGCACAGGGAGGACAGGGACGATCATAGTGCGTTTTAGAAGCCTAAATTTGATGCATTTCACATTTTGGTCGATCTCTACTGCTTGGTAGAACTCAAACCTTTAAGTAAATTGCATAACTTTATTTATCTGTTTTTGAAGTGCAGTTATTAGGACAATAACTTTGAAAATAAGACATGAATAACAAAGAAATGTACATGTAAGGTGTTAACACTCAGAGCTGCCATATTCTTTGTCTTTTACAAGGACATGAATGTCAGCAGTTATTTGGTTATGCTATGCTCTCCCTTTCTGTGCGCCTCTGTGTGTGTTGGTGGGGGTGATGTCATGTATTATGGTGTGTATGTGACTAAGGTTGTTTGTAATTTTTCTCCTTGTCACTGAGCCTTGCCAGCATATTCATGGAAAAGACATTTGGCTTCATGCGCAGCAGCAGGCTGAAGCCTTACAGACTCCGTCGTTAAAAGCAGCTCTACTTCGGTCGATACAGACCGTGGGTGTTTATTTGTGTGCTACATTGGGCTGTGTGTGCCAGCGTGCACTGGTCTGGTTAAATTAGGGGTTTTAAAGGTTCATGGCTTCAGCATCTATCAGCAAGCTATATGACAGGTGCAAAGACTTCATGCAAAAGCCAGCTTTAATTATTATTATTGGGGGTGGAGGAATGACAATTAGGTTTGGCCTGCCCTCAGGCCAGCACTGTAATATGCACACAATTAGCATATTCAGTAATTATAAATAATATGGATTTGCATATTCAATAAGTGTAATTCAGATAGCAAGTTCATGAAAAACACAAACGATAGACTCTCATGAGACTTAAAATCTAATGTTTGTTTCCTCTGTGTGTGTGTATGTGTGTGTGTCGGCAGTGTCCATTGGAAGACGTGTCCAAGATCCAATGGCTGAGCTTGTGAAGATTGATCCTAAACACATAGGCATCGGAACATACCAGGTAAGTGTGTTGTCGTTTTTTGTTTTGTTTTTTTGTTGGGATGTGCCTTATGGGTGAGAGCATCTTGTCCCTGGGCAATGCAACATCTGCTACGAGTTAAACTGAAGCAAAGAGCCGAGCAGACGTCAAGAGAGTGTCTGTGTGTATGAGGATATTGTGTGTAAAAGCACATTAGCAGTAAACCATGATTCTACACACATGCAGATGTTATTGCACGGTCTGCTGTAGATACTTATTTGCTGTACAAGAGCAAATATGCAGCATGTGTATTTTTAATTTGTCACTTCATTTTCTCATTTAGTTAACCAGTATGTTCTCCTTAAGAGAGTTTGACCATAATTATGTTATATGAACCGTCACACAACCACCATTCACAAAAGGAATAAAAGTAGGGGAAGAAGGAGAACATAAAAGCATTTTTAAACACATTGTAACCAGAATATTTCTTTGCAAAATATGAAACTAAACATAAAACAACCGCACTTATCTATTCCGATCCCTAAACAGTATACAGCATGCTCTAGTCTGCTGTTAATTTGACTGTGTTCTCTCGTCTTACAGAGTTAAGGTGTGGCTTTTGTATCTCAGGCGAAACAAAGAAAGCAGAACTTGGGACAAGGCATGAGTGAGGGACTGAAGATGTGACAAGACAAATGATAAAAACTAATACCAAAGAAGAGAGGCAGACAGGGAACTAGATAAACTTGGCTGAGGCCTGTGTCAACAGATGATGCTTAGGGTGACAGCTAATTCAGTTAATGGAGATCAGGCATGACGTATGTTTGGACATTTGTTTTTTCTTGTGTGATTGTGCTCCTTGTTCGTATGTGTTCAAGTGTACGTGCAGATGAAACAACAGTTAGCTCAGTGTTGACATTGCAAGTTGTGTGTAATTGTGTAATAAAAGGAAGACAAGCATTAGGTCAGTATATCCTCTATTTACACCAAACATTAATGCAGCCTTGTTCACCATATATGGTAGGTTGTGGGGGGGGGGAAGCCATATGTGAAGATGGAAATGGGAACAAAAGGAAAAGGATGGAGGATGACAAAGGCAAACAGAACAAGGTCAGAAGGGTAGTTGTATGTGAGGCAGCCAATATTTACTAATGGTCCAGATTCCAGTTAATAGATTGAACAAACATTCTTAGGTTAACTTGATTAAATATTTACATAAAAGGAGTATGTGATGTATCATACATGAGTATGATCAGGATATAAATAGATGTTATTCTGTTAAATTATTGTTACTTTTTCCTGTATTCCAACTAACAGATTAAATGACTAATTGTTTGAGCTCCTGTGAAGTGTTCATCAGTTACTGGATTGAGGGAGGCCCCATGCATCAGGGTTTTTATTTAGCACCTGACATTGACTGTTGATGTTGACCAACAGAAGGGGTTAAAAAAAAGGACAGCAGAGGGTGACAAAAGTCAAAGGAAAAGAAATTCAAGGGGTGAGGGGGGCGGAAAATGGAGAACTGAAAGAGAAAGGAAGAGGTCATATTGTGCAAGTGCTTGTGCTTATGCATGTGTGGCTGAGTGTGTTAGGTCACAGGCCCGTGTCTCTCATCACATCCTGACTGGGCTCTCTGGGGTGCCCGGGGTTCTGCACCTCCCGCTCTCAGATCATGTGACTAGGTCAACAAATGATAATATGCCCGGGTAAATAAACCCTGGGCGCTGACAGATATGAGATGGGACATCATTTTGACCTGCATGTCAGCTCACGCAAACACACACGCACGTACACACACACATACACACCATACCTTTTTAAGAGTCTAAGGGTTAAGTATGTGCTTGCTCTTGTGTGTCTGTGTGTGTGTGTGTGTACAGATTTGTATTAGTGTATATGAGGGAGCAGGGGTGTGTGAAAAGTGCACTCATGCATGTGTGTTTTCTAGCAAGTTCTTTTGTGTGATTCATGGCATTTTGAGCTTTCTGAAAGTTTATTGCCATTAGACCCAAAAAGCATAAGGAGAGATGTAACTCTAGACAGCTGGCACAGCATGCTCTCTCTTTCTCTCTCCCTCTGCTGACTCAGTGAGTGACAGCTCTGAGAGAAAGGAGGAAATGAGCTGAGGGCTAAAAAAGTGAGGCCCATTAAAATCAGATTGGACGTAACTATTGGTGTGGGAACACTGTTTTCACTACAGCACCACTGGCTGTCAGGTTTTTCTGGATACTGGGTTTGCCAGATACACGTCTGTTTGAATGGAGAGCCAGTGTTATTAGTATTTATTTTAATATTAGTGGTTACCTACAGTACAGTGCAATACATTTTAAAGGACTACTGATATGCTTATAGATTTGAGACACTTTAATGGAATCTTTTGTGTCCTTAATAATTAGATACTTAGTCGGTGTGGCCTTTGGACAGCTTCACCTGTCAATCAGCTCTTTATGTTGCTATGGTCTGTTGACGTGTGGGTAATTCCCAGGGCCGTGAAACTAACTGCTACTGGAAAATACACACACAGACACACACTGCTGTGTAAGAAAACATTGCCCGCAAGCCGGATATTAAAGAAACTGTCACTCTTCCCCTCCTCACCTCTTTCAACCACTCTCCTTCTCTCACTTCATTTTGTTGCTAGAATTTTCCTCTCCTTGTCCCTTCTTGACTCCCCTTCCTCCACCTTTCTCTCCTGCCAAATTTCTTTTCTCTTTTAAGTGATAGACTTGTGATTGAAGCACTGTAGAACATGGCATTAGATGTAGCTGAAGGGATCTGAGGTTTGGGTTTGTTGCTTGTTGTCACAATGTCAGCTGTTTGAACCAGAGAATCCAAATGTGGTCAGGAAATTAAGAGCCTGGATACAGCAGAGGCTGGGCAAGGAAGTTGCAACCACTGAGGCTTATTAGAGCAGTGGATCAGTTGAGACCGACAACAAAATCGATATTTGAGGTTTAAAAAAAAACAATAGCAATATTAGCCAAAAGAACGTATCTTTGGCATTTCTGTGTTGCGATTCTGCCAACACCAATTTATTTTTGATAAATCAGCCTCTAAAATGAGCCTCTGTTTTTAACACTTGATAGACCTGTAGTGTAGTTGTCCTACTTTATTTTTTCAATTTTATATTGATCCTGTTCTTTCTTTTTATTATGGTAAATGGATATTCATATAGCGCCTTTCTGATCTACTGAAAGCACTTTTACAACACTTATCACATTCACCCACACACTGATGGCTGCAAGGTGCCTCTGTGCGCTTCCTATCCAAAGCTCTTATACTGATACTAAGCTCACTCGTACACATACATTTACACTCCACCCTCACATCCATTGGGCACACACTGAGCAGTACCTGCCTTGGCTGCTACGATGTTTATTGTTAGGCACCAAAATACGTAAATATGTGAAAATTTACTTGGTAATAAACCTGATTCTCACCGTTCTACCAAGTTTAATGATGTCATTAGAAAAAGGTAAATTAAAAATGTTTTTTTAGTTGTTGAATGTAATTAAACAGTATTTAATGTTATTTTGAAGTTGGCAGGCTTCCCCATCGACTGTGTCAGTAGAAGAAAGTGTTTTTGCGCTAACTTAAAAATTCAGTCGACTGGATTAGAGGTTTTCACCTACAGCTAGTGAATGATGTCACTTTTCACCAAGGCTGCTGTGCCTATAGTGATTTGTGTGTTTCGAGCCGTGCAAATGTGTATGTGTGTACTTGGGCATGCTATCTTTCACTCTTGAATGGTAGTGCCTACAGGGGAGACAGGAGCAGACAGAGCTGAGAGGAGGAAGGAGAGCGAGAAATGGAGGGTTGACAGTGATTGATAGTTCCTGCCTTTGCATTTTAAGGCGTGGGAAAAAACAACAGGCTCTTAAAGACTTGATCAGTGTCAGAAGCTGCCAAACATTGTCTTCTACTATTTTAATTATTTCCCTTAGGTCTGTCACAGCATGTGTCTGTGTGTTTTTGTGTTGAGTGAGGTTTAGGAGATGAGTCAAGCTTGTATTTTTGCCTGTATAATGGATTCAAACACGCTCATGCCAATTCTCTACTTATTCCACAATTTATAAAACATTTACTGGCTGTTGTCATGTCAGGCTACTTATTCTAGCGCTCTACAGTTTATATTGAGCGAGGATGTTTGTGTTTCGGTGGTAAAGTTTGTACGTGAGTAAACCTTTATTTTCATAGATACCATCCAATACCAAGGACGGGGATTAAACCAGTGGTTGGAGGACACAACAGTCAAACATCAGAAACTGTAAAAAGTGTAAAATAAGATCAATCACATTATAACCAAGATGGTAAAACAAGAAATCCAAAACGTTAGAAGTACCATGAAAAATAAGTAAAAGTGTGTTTTTGGATGTTTAGAATGATAACCTGAAATCATCTTGGTAAAAACTCATGGGAAAGTTCTTTCTGGGCCACAAAAAATATATAAATTGAACCTATTCCCTTTTTATTTCATGGAATATTATTAAAATTTGTATAAAGAGTTTAAAGTGATTTTATTCTACGAAAAAAAAAAATAAATCCTCAAGTCAGTGTGTCATTTGTACTTCCTGTGTCTGTCTCAAAACTTATTCTGTTTTGATTTTCTCATGCTCTGTTTTGCTGTCCCTCAGGGAATGTGTGTGTGATTGTTTGCAGGAAGTTGAGAAATAGCCATTGGGCATTAATGAAAGGTGTCGGAAAAACATAAAACCATCTCCTTGCTGTCATATCGCTTTCAGCTGCTGATATATGGCTAATGTTTAACTTCGCACATATTCACACGTGTGCGTACACGCAAACGCACGCACGCATACACAGACTATAAGCCAGGCTTACGTGCCTGGAATAGTATACAGTGTGTTTAGGAACGAGGCCTCAGAGGACTTATAGAAGTTGTCAGTCAAGGAGTACATGACCCTTGAATAACCTTAGGCACCTTGTTAGTTTAAATGCAGTCCATGGATTATTAGTAGCAGTTTCACAGCATTGTCACACACACGCACAAGGGAGAACACACTTGGAGAAAACTTAAAATTATTTTTTCCTTTTAGGAGTCACAAACATTTTTAACAAGTTTCCAACACTTGTACGATTGCAGCTTCTAGTCATTCCTCTCATTAAAGCTGCTGCATCTACAGCCAGATATTGCTAGCATTGATAGCTTTCCTCTAGAGAATCTGAACAGTACTCAAATTGCGGGTAACTTAGAAACATATGAACCTTGAAGCAAAAAGTATTTTATAGGTCACTGAAACAGGAATTACCAAATTCAATATGCCTTTAAACTTGATGAATGAGTCTTAAAAATACGCCTGATTGATCAAGCAGTAACTTACAGCAACCTGATTGCTTGTTAAATCATGGGTAAGGACTCTCAATGGCTCCACATGAAAAGAGAAGAAATGTAAAAATAAGCCTAATTTGCAAGACACGAGAGTAAGTTTCTCATATCTCAGGCTGAATGCAATGAAGAGAGGCCTGGTGCCATTTGATCCTACAGTTTGCAATCATCTTACAGTTATCCTTCCATCATCCACTGCCCTCAGGCTCATGGTACATGCAGCCATTCTGGCTCCAGCATGGTTCCAGTTGCCAAGCTGTTAGTGGCATCATTCATAAACGGTTTCTGCTGTCAGTCTGGAGACCTCCACCATCATTGTCAGTCAACACCTCAGCTTTCAGCAGTTGCTTGGCCTCCTTCTTTTCCCCCTCTCTGGCTCTCTAGCTTTCCAGCTCGCTATATTTACAGTTTGTGGATTAAAATCATGAATGCTTCATTTTACAAAGTAAATCTGTGTTTCTGTATCGGAGAAAAGGACATTCATCTTTTTCAGTTTCTCACTGTGGGTGAAATAACTTGCAAAAAGCTTGTTTTGGTTTTCTGTCTCTCTCCTTTGCTCTGTAATTCTCACCACTCTCCTTTTCTCTATCTCTCTCTGATTGACATGTGGTAACTCAGTAGCATTTAAGTACTCAAGGTGCAGACAGAAGCACTTTGTTCTTGGTATTGGTTGACTGGCTTCATCTGGTTTCCGGCCAATCCAAACATGACCTTCACACATAGAGATCCAGTCCATTGGCTCTGGATGATTTTGAGGTTTGGGGGTTCAGGTGCTGGGATTGAGGACCTGAGGAGCAGAGTTCATTTTAAAAATGGATAGTAGTGTATCTATAGAGTGGATGGAATTAGAGTTTTTAAAGACTGTCCTGAGGTAATGATTTGGGATACATATAATAATAGCATTTGTCTGAAAATCAGTTTAAAGTCTACTGTGTCATTGTGACCTTTTCTTGTGAAACCTTTTCTTGCTGATTCGTCTTAATCTCTCTGCCTCTGTGCCCCCACATCACCCTGTAATCCTCATTTAGACACCAAGAATACAATTTAGAGTAAAATAGTCACAGTAAACTACAGAGATAAAAAGGCAGTGGGAAATGAGACATCAGAGAGGCAGCTGTAATTTAAGAAGGTGGAGTAGAGTTGAATGATGAAAGCTACAGAGGCATCTGAAAAAATAAATGTTCAACACTAGGACTGCACAAATCATGGCTAAGATGATTCTGAATTTTAAAAGTTGCATTTCTGATTTCTAACGCCCGTCAGCAAGTTTACCTTTAGGCAAAATTAATGAAACCAAATAGAGTGAGAAAAAGGAGATAGAAAGATTGAGAGTTAGATAGAAAGATAGAGGACGGCATGCTCCATTGGTGCAGTTAGTGCCCCTGTAAACTGAGTAGAGCACCATGAGGCCCTCTGGATATCAGAACACACACACACACACACACACACACACACACACACACACACACACATACTGGATTGTGTGTGTATGTTTAATAGAGCAGAACTTGCTTGTTTTCTGTAACAGTTACTCTCTTCCACACATTAAATCACTGCTGCCGCGGCTGCCAGACACACTTCTCTCAATCTTTGTCTGAGTCTTTCAGTTGAAACGCTGACTTCTTTCTTTTTTTTTTCTTTCTTGTGTGAGTGTGTTAGAGCGGACATGTTCATGATTGTGTTTGCTATATTTTTGCATGCATGTCAACAA
Organism: Sciaenops ocellatus; assembly: GCA_033000465.1. NCBI lineage: Eukaryota > Metazoa > Chordata > Actinopteri > Sciaenidae > Sciaenops > Sciaenops ocellatus. The sequence goes on along the minus strand of CP136872.1, from coordinate 20,571,569 downwards.
ATCTAGATTTTGTAGCTATGTGTCAGAGATGATCAGTCCGTTAATAGCATTTGGTTATATACAATAATCAATAAATGCAGCTTTTTACAGCTGGTTTTGAAATGTAGTGTTGGTCTCAGGTTGTGGTTGTCTGAGGGTAAATTTAAAGTTAAAGTATAAAAAGTCCGATTTTCCACCACTGTGATTCTATGATACATAGCTGATGTTCGCAATAATCATGAAGGATGAAGAAGCTTGAGTTATGGCCCAGCTCACTGAGATCAACTCTGCTAATCCGTGCAGTATCTTTTGACCTTTGATAATAAATAATATTTAAAATTTGTAGTTTTACTGCATGTTTTGCTTTAGTTTAATGAATGATGCCACCGAATGAAATCCTAAACTCCTTGTCTTTTCACAAATCATTATAGAATCATTAGCAAGCATTGCAAGCAAAACTTTATTTATATAGTAGAACATGTTACACTGTAATAACATTAAAACAATGTACAGTATATACAGACATAAATAAATACTCTGCTAGCAGTTAATCAAAAAGTATATGCACAATTGAGCACAGGGAAGTGAATTTTTTTTTTTCCAATTAGTTGTTAAAACTCAAGTGTTCAATATTAAAAACACTTGTCTTTTAGATTTATTTTTTTTGCCTGTTCATTCTTCACCGGAATGAAATGTATACCAGTTATAAGTTAGGTTACAGTTTCACTTCAGTTTTTCCCATCTATAATTGAGCACAGTTATGAACTCTGGTGCACGTGCACCTCTGCGTTACAATACCTCCGATCGTCTCATGCTGCTCCCACCTCTATAAGGTTTCAATAAGAATGTGAGAACACATTCACTGGAGTTTTACTGCAGGTTAAAACTCACACCTCCACCTTTCTCGTGTGAAAACATTCTCCGGTGTGACATTTCAGGTGATTTCCTTTTTCTCTTCTCTTTAACTATCTCTTCTCTTTCTATCACCGGAAATGATAAAACTTTCAGTCCTAGTTTTATGGGAACATTCTCATTGTTTGGAAAGTTATTTTTATTGTCTCCAAAATGCCTCTGGCTGTAGTGCCTTGAGGGAGCGTTCTCAGTAAGAATCAGATTGCACGTCACATGAGGAGTCACCAGGGGCGCTGTTCTGTCTCTCCAGTACTACTTCATCTGTCTTCTTTACTCTGCTCAATCACACAGTGTGCGTCATCCTGCTAATTGTGGGCTAGGTTTAAACTGTTCTGTTGCGGCTATTGCAACAATCCATTAAACGCAGGAAGTCCTGCCAACAGGACAAAAATGAAACCTGAGCCCATTAAACACAAGATTAATTAAATACATGAATTAATTACAGGGATATTATTTCAAAAATACGCCCAGTCATAATGAATTGTAAACAGTCTACAAAAAATATTCAGACCATTTATCTAGCTAATAGTACGGCTAATTAAAAATAAAAGACTTGTGGTTAAGGTTAGACACTGTAGCTGAGTAAACAATTGCTCGTGATGAATCATATTTTGTTAGAGCTGTACCCATCAGGCAGATTGTACCGGCCTCTAGATGTTTCACTCTTTTCTTTGGAATATTGCTCAACTATCAGTTAGGGTCCTGGGTGCTAATACCTTATTTATTTCATCTCCTTATATTGCTGGGGCAAAACTACGGTAGCCATTAAATGTATGAAAAAACGTGGAAGGCCCTCCGTGATTATACTCTAATGAAAACACAGTTTGCTTATAATATTCCATTTCTGCCATATTCTGTAAATAGAGCCCACTAAATCTTACACACTGGACCTTAATCAAGTAACAGTTGCTAACAACTTTAGCCAGTTAGCACCTGTTTGCTAAACACACTATGTGAATGGCTGAAAGTTAAGGGGGCAAAATGCCAGCTTTTCTATTCCTTTTGCTCTTTTCCACAGTGTTAATAAAAATTATATTGTTTTTGATATCTCTTGTTGCCTTGTCGACAGCTGCTGTATTATGAGCCTAATGCATAAAGGTGCAGAAGTGCTTTCCCCCGGGGGGAAAAAAAAGAAATGCTTAATCATTTGCATGACATGCCTAAATCTAACGTATAAAATGTATTAGCTCAGAGATTTGTTGTTGAAACAGCATCCTCCCTCTTAATCTCACATCTCGGTAATATGAATATGAGGAAATATTGAACTATGTTAATCATCCTTGTGGGCTTATCCTGTAATTATGATGACGGCTATAAAAAAAAACAAGCTGTTTGCTTTGGCAGTTCTCAACAACACCTGTGTCAAACCACAGAGTTTTAAGCTGATAACGTCCAACTTGGTGCTTCCTTTGTAGATAACTAACTTGATCCCTGTGTACTGCCGTCTGTTGATGCAATCCCATCTTCCTAATTAAACAAAATAATTAGGAAAAGCTTTGAAAAGTTCTGAATATATTCCAAATACGGAGCTGCTGTCCATGTGTGCCTTCATCTCAGTTGTGTTATTCATTATTAAAGAATTCATAGTCTGCTTATCTCATGTCTTTTTTCTCATAAAGACTTTTATTTGTGAGTATATGTTACTACTGCACCTGTGCAGTTACTTTGGTGTAAACTTGGTTCAATTAATGAATGTCTCGTAAATGGCCAATTCAGAACAGAAGAGTCCCAAGTTGTCTTTAACCGTACACACTCCCTCTCTGTCCTCATCTGTCCTGGTATTGCTGACAGAAAAGGGTGCGTTTGCTAGCTGGCGTTGATGTTATCTGTTTACAATCCAGTGTTTGTGCAGAGCTTGATCATGTTACAGGGCAAACCATGCTAGTCTCAGTCACGTTCACACTCACAAACACACACACACACACACACACACACACACACACACGGCCCAACAGTAGTCTAGTTTAGACTGTCAGCTAATCCTCAAGCAGTTGCTGAGGCATCAGTCCAGCTGAACTCCTCTGTATTTGGCCCTGTACCGCAGCCTAGGGCTTCTGTTTGTCTGTGGATGGACAGCTTGGTCTCATAGAATATTTCTAAATATATATTTTTTTTTATGTTCCCAAAAATATTTTTCAACATGTTGCTTTATGTTACAATATCAGCCTCTCTCTCTTTCTCTCTTTGCTTTCCTTTCCTTTGTTTGTATTGTTGGCTGTCTTCCCTGCTCCTTATTAGGAAAAGATTCCAGTCCTTTTTGGAAAGTATGTCCTGATTAATTGCTGATTGGCTGGTGGTTTAAAAAGTGTGAAGAGTTCATTTGGAGGACCTTTATCGACAGCAAGCTATATTAACGAGAACGCTGTATTAGTGGCAAAGAGACATTGTTGACAAGCCAAACTAAACATTCTCTCTCTTCACTGTTCTGCTCTCTTTCGCTCTCTCTCTCTCTCTCTCTCTCTCTTTCTCTGCCTCTTACTTGCTGTACCACTTGTCAATCAAACCTTTCCCTCAATTTGTCAGTATTTTATTGCTAATGCTTTCTGCTGCTGTGTATCTCTTATAAGCGTGAAATTGTAATAACCCCTCGGGGGAAATTGTGCCTATGCAAGACCAAATAACTGTATATAGCAAAAATGGAATGTAATAGTGAATAAATATACAGCGTGGGGATTATGTAAACTGAACATGATTATGTAAAGTCCATTAAAAAGTCTGCAATAAAAACATACTGGGGAGACATGTTTGGATGAAAATGCGACGAAAAAAAATCATCGCGACAGCCAAAGGCTTTAGAGGAAAACAGAATTTTGATCCATGAAAGTTTCTTCTACTTTTTTACTGTGATTCCATCTCTAATAGACTATAAAACTAAGCCACTAAAATTCCTAAAAGAGTACTTGCTCACATGCGGTGTGTCTGTGTGTGTATTAGAACAACAACAATAAATTAATGTTGTTTTCCCTGCTAATCCAGTTTACATGCTTCTTCTGTGCGTGTGTGTGTGTGTGTGTGCGCGCGTGTGCTAATTTTCTAGCATGACGTGTCGGCCGGAGCTCTGAAGGCAGCGCTGGACGGTGTGGTGCAGGAATGTGTGAGCTTTGTGGGTGTGGACATCAACATCTGCTCCGAAACACTGATGAGGTAGACGACACATAAAGACACATAGAAACATGTGGTCACAAGCAAGTGCATGCGTGCACACAAACACGTTCTCCTGCACACGCACACACACACATGCAAATTGTGAAACCGAGATGAATTAGGGCATAGACCTCTGACATACTTTCCCTTAGCAGTCACAACATGGCAAAGCTTCATTCACACTCGTGCACAGGCGCGTGCTCGATGCATACACAGACGCACACACAGACCGACTGCCAGCTTTCGGTTGAGACCAATGCTTCACACCTTGGCCTCACTTACTGGTCCGACAGTAATCAACAGAGGGGATTAAGCAAGGCAGACACACACACATGCACTCACAACTTTTACACACTTATGGAACATGTATGCATAAAGTTGCATGTCTTGGGTAGAATACTTTGCACACATACACTTTTTTACTCCGTTCATGCACATGATTTAAAAGTATAGGAAGTGCACAAATATGACACACACACACACACACACACACTTTGAGTGGATACAAACAGTATAAAATGAGCTGGCGTTAGCTGCAGGGCAGGCATCAGGTCATCTGTTTACCTGTCTGCTCTGCAAGTGAGCTTTTTCCATTCCTGCCAGAACTTATGTTATACACACATTAAACGCACACAGACGTGTTGATGACTGAAGTATTATGCTGAGTGTTGACACTGCTGTGTGTTTTAGTGTGAGAGTGAGTCACCGTGGACATTAACAGAGTCGAGTAATTGAGTTTCAAATCACCTCTTTTCGTTGCTCACTCAAAACTAAAAATATACTCACTAGATATTGGCTCATGTGTGGCTCTTGTGACTGTTGACTGTATTTAAATGTCAGGTCACGGTCTGCATAATCTGCTCTGTTTGTTTGTGTATTATACAACTCTGGTGTGGGCAGCATGTAAAGCAAGTGCTACAGAGTTGTGTGTACTTATAATGTAGATATTGTATTTTGAAACTAAACTGTGGTTTCCCCTGAGGTTTGTTCTCCGCTGTGCTCTTCCTCACATCAGCATTCCATGTAGAACAGAGACCTCAGAATTAAACATGCAGTTCTCAATAAACTTCCAGAAAAGATTTTAATAAATAGATGATGTGCCGTGTGACATTTCCCCTATTTATTTATTGTTTTATCTCCTAGGCATGTAGCAGGTCTAAATGCGGGCAGGGCGAAGAGCATTGCAGAGTGGAGAGAGCAGAATGGGCCTTTCACCAACAGGGAGCAACTCAAACTGGTCAAAGGCATGGGGCCCAAGACCTACCAGCAGTGTGCTGGCTTCATCAGAATCAACCCACAAACCAGGTACACAGACATATGGAAAGACACACACATATGACTCGTGACATATGATATTTGAGATATATATCTCTGAGATTTCCTCAGTGCAATTTTGTTTATGGTATTTAAAGCATTAATAAATACATTTAAAAATTAAATGGCAACAATTCAACATTTGGTTCAGCTTCATCGTCCATGTTACACACACAGTTTTGGTACATATAAGACAAATAAACCAAAAGAATAAAGTCTAAGTAGGTAAAAACACATTTAATATACACATACAATATGTACAGTATGGATATAATGTTGTACTGCAAAGTAATTACTCAGCAGTCCAAGGTAGTGGTATGGTGATGATAGATCAGCACGGTGCAAATTTCACAGATTCACCCAAAGTATTTATAATGTAATGTATATAACATGTAACATGTAGGGATAGATGAGAGTTGTTCCTTTTATAATGTGTGAGGAAGATGAGGTGACATAGAGGAGTCTCCCCCAGAAACTGCCTCAGTTACTCTGGGTGATCCACAGACCTCACTGTGAGCAGTTTTCACTGTTTGCAATATCTCAGTAGAAAGTATTGCACTGAAACAGTACTGAATAATGTTGACACGTTATGTGGATCATCCAGAGTGATGTGCCGACAAAATAAAACATAATCTGCCTGCATGATTAGTTACCACTAGAGGTAATTGAGAAAAAAATGTTTTTATAATTTGGTGAATCGAGCCTTTGATGCAAAGTTGTGCTTTGATTGGAAGGCTTTCTCGTACATATAAAATACCTCTCTCTCTTTGTCAAAACAGTACCAGATCCTCATCCCACCATGTACCAGCAGTGCCAGAAAAACCAGTGGCTAAGAAAGACAAAGGAAAGACTGGCGTCAACGTACCAACCTCATTCAACCCCCTGGACCAGACCTGCATACATCCAGAGTCCTACCATGTGGCACAGAGGTACAGTACACACAAACATACAAACACACACACTTGTACAGCAGCCTACCCCACTGGCCCAAGCATGTTCAGGCTAAGATGGAGCTGATTTTGACACCGTCTCATATGGGGCTGGTTATAGTAGTGGACGACTCTGATTTGATTTAGACAGACATGGGATACAAGAGCGGAGGTGTTGGCTTTGTATGTGTGCATGTCTGTGTGTGTGTGTCCTTGTGTGAGAAATGATTGTTAGAGCTGCTGATGCTGATATCAAAAGCACATTGAACATCTGCCCAAGACTTGGATGTCCTGCCTCTGTGTATGTGTATGTGTATGTGTGTGTGTGTGATGTGTGTGTGTGTGTGTGTGTCTGTGTGATGTGTGAGAAAGAAACAGACAGACGGACAGAGAGAGAGAGGGGGGGGGGGGGCCTCTCTCTTACAGCTGTAGTCACTCAACTGTGTTTAGTCTACATAAGTTCTGACACTAGTGGCTCTAAGCATCGCTCCCCTCATGCTGATGCGCCTTTAATGGGCTCAGTGCTGGTGTGTATGTGGGTGTGTCTCCATGTGCACATGTGTGAAGATATATTGATGCCGCTTGTATGAAACTGTTTTTGCTTATCTGTCCCTACTTTAGCTAAGTGGCTGTGTATGTTTGTGGGTTTATGTGTCTGTGTGTTCAGCGTAGACTGTGCCATGCTGTTGTTCATCAAAGAGCTGTTCGGGTCTGATGTTTAAAAAGACACATTACCACCTCCTTCTATTTTAATACAACCTCTATCCAACTGCTCTTTTTTGTGTGAATTTGAATGTTCCAGGCAGACTTTGTTACTTTGTTACTTCGTTACAGGTTTCGCCACTTATGATTTAAAAACTAGCTAGTGGACAACTTTGCTAACAGCCAAACATCAAGCAAGTGCAACAACACAAGACATGGCAGCCAGCTAACATTACTTACTAGTCCAGCAGTCTGTCCCAGATTTACTCTTGTCTGGCGCCTTCTTGCTTTGTCATTCTCTCCTCTTCTTACGTTCTTCCATCAGTGTTTACCTTACCTTACTGGAGGACATCAGAAAGAAAACCAGAAACCATTTTCACCAAAAAAAGTGAAATAGTTGGTGGTGCCATAAAATGTTACGTACTTCTCGTAAGTGATCGGAGCAGGTTATGCAGTGCAGAAACAGGCATATGGGATGCCGAGTGGGAATGAGACACTATCCATCTGATTACACGCCAATGTAGCGTGAAAATGAATTTGAAATTTGTTCTTTTGTGGTAGAAACGCAAAAAATATCAATTTCTAGTCAGTGTTGCTTTAATTTTGTTAGTTGTTTTGATCAGTCGGGCCCAGAGATAAACTGAGTCTGAACAAAAATACACTTAATTATAAAACCGTTTACAGTTCTTTACATTGACGTTTTTAAACCTTTTGTTTTTAATATCACATTTAATTCACTGTCAAAGGTAAACAATTTTTATAGTGAATGAGAAACAATTAATGTCTTGTCAAGTCTTAATTTTTTACTTTGTTCTGTTTGGCCACAAAACAATTTGGCTGCTGTAGTTGTGCATTAAATGCATTTCTTTCTCATGCCCACAGTTTTTCTCTCTCCATCATTGAATATTTCTCCTGTATCTCACCAGGCTACTTATCTTTCTCTGCTTTTTTGTTCTCCCTGCTGTTCTGAATTCTTAATCCTGTGTGGGCAAATGCTGTATCCTTTGTTATGACTACCTTATAATCCATGTCTGGCAATTTACTCAATTCACTGTGAATTAATTTCTCACTTGCTTGCACATTATATTTTATGATGTTCTCAATTTCACAAACTCTTGCAGAATATGAAAACCACATTTTTCTTTTTAGAACATCCCAAAGCATGTCTTGTGGTTTTACAGTATGTCACATCCCTCTTTAAATGTTAATGACGATGGTCAGTGGGGTTGAGGTCTGATGACAGTGCAGGAAAAGCCATGCATGTCAGCACTTGCTCTTGCTTGGAATTTAGACAGCCTGGTGTAGTTCTGATGCATTTGAAAATAAATGATGTTCCACTGCACTTTAAATCAGAGGGTACGTCATGCCTGCAAAGTAAACCGTTGTACTTGGTGAGTGTGTAGTTGAGCCTGATTTGGCTGTCTCCTCACATAAGCCCCCAGTATTATAGTTGTAATCCTAGACTTTGACTCATCTGCTTGAAACAAATCTTCACAAATCGCAGTTAGCAGTGTCCGACCTTTTCCTCCTGACTTTCTTCATGCCAACAGGGAGGTTTTTATTTTGAAATTACTCTGGATCACGATCTCCTTTAGAATCACTAATAAGTCGATCTCAGAACTCATTATCCATCGTCTGATGACAGTTGAGACTTTGTAGGTAAAGGCCACTGACAGTATAAGTAACGGACAGCACATACGTGAAGTCACCCATACGGTTCTGAAGAGCTGTTTGAAGCTCAAAATCTGTGGTGCTAGCCTGTTTGCAGTCCTGCCTCTGGTCCCCCCTTTTAATCCTTAATATAATTTGAACAGGTGAGTTCTATAAAAATTCTGACTCAGTACAGTTGTCATGAATGGGGAAATTAGCTGTAGAGACCAAACCTGTTATTTGTACCAGGCTGTCAACATGTTTATTTCTGCTGTGAAGTTGGACATTTTAACATGGGGGCTTATAGAGACTGACATGTTCCGTAGCCAGCCTCAAGTGGACGTTCAAGGAACTGCAGTTTTTGGCACATGCGCTTTGGCTTCACTTCACAGGCACGGAGGTTGCTGCCAATGTTTGTGGACTTCCAGTGTACCCAACGAATATCTGGAAAATGGATATTTTTGCCAAGACTTCCTTTCAGTCACATTGGCAACTGAATACGCAAGAATGACAACATTTCTCTTAATTTCTATAAACAGATATATGCAAATGAAATTAACAGTTTAATTTTAAAAAAGCTAAATTATCATCAGACCATAGCTGATGGTTCCACGATTGCATTTCAGCCAATGTGTTACCTCTTTTGCTCGCCACATAGACTGTTTACCTGCTGGTAACCAAAGCCCACTCAAACGCGACTGGTCAATACTACTCTGACTACAAATGGAAACCAGAACACTTCTGGTGCCAAAACAAAATTCGCCTTGCCTACAGATTCTGCATTCATATGTAAATATCTTCTCATAGAGATTACGAGAGAATATTAACTGCTGTCTAAATCTCAAATTGTGTAGAGCATGAGATGTCAGGGCATCGCTGAAATGCCTCACAGCTCTTCTCACATCCTCACCTACAACCGATCAAAACAGGAGGTGGAGGGAGGATTGTGGAGGAATGCTGTTTGTGTGTGTGTGTGTGTGTGTGTGTGTCTTTATGGTGTATAAGGAATATCATGTTCATCACATTAGTGAAACTGGATCCCCCATTACTGCTCACAGCCCACACATCACCCCCTTTTTGTAACCATATACAACACACACACAAGAACACACACGCATGAACACAATTTGTCCACCTTTGTTTCAGATATAGTGGGACATGTTTGCTGTAAAGCAAATATATCTCTGCTATGTGACAGTGAAATGTTTCTGTAAAAACATTATTGACCATATATATGTAGAGGATCTACCCTGTTAGAAAATTTCACATCAAAATATGACTGAAGCATATTTTTGTTAGACAGTTGGGCCCATTCCATGAAATATAGTGTTACTCCGATATGAGACAGAGGGGGTCCACTCTATGACGAATATTTCTCTGATATGTAACAGTCGGGGCCCAATATTTCTATAATATAAGACAGAGTGGGTTCTTGCTGTGGGCCTGGATAAAATCTATATTGTAGCCCACCCAGCCCCACATTCACACGTAGAGACACACACACACACATAGTGTTGGTAGTAATTATATAAGTATGAACCCAACAGTGGTAGAGGCCTGGTACCCCTTAAATACTAACATACACCCTTGGAAAAATGAGATGGGCAACACACACACACACACACACACACACACACACACACACACACACACACACACACCTGAAAGTAGAACCCACCAAAACCATTGTAAGATCCAGTGCCAGACTGCAGCCTGCTCTTAATTCAGCACTGCTTTCATTCCCCTCCTCTCCTCTCCTCTCCTCTCCTCTCAGTTATCTCATGACATATAGAGCAGGTCTAGACTGTACTCTTTGCAATTTATTTACAGAGATGTATTTTAGTAGAGGAAAAATGCACTTCATTTGATACTCCTATGAGTGCTTAAGATGAACACCCAACAGAAAGTACCCAGCCACGTTTCTTAAAACAATTTGTCAACCTCGAATCCCTTAAAGATTTTCTTTAGGTTATTTTTTTTTGGCTTTTTCTCAAATTTTGACTAGTGAAAGACAGAAAATATTGTGTGTAAAAGAGAGAGAGAGAGAGAGAGAGAGCGAGCTAGAGAATGAGAGAGAAGAGGGATGACCTGCAGCAAAGATCCCAGTCTAGATTCAAACCATGAGGGCTATGTGGTATGCATCTTACCACTAGGCCACCAAGAGACAAGTATTTCTTTTCCTGGACAGAGATATATGGTTTGAAAGTTAAGAACCTTTGGGAGACACTGAAGAGAAGATCCTAGTGTTGGACAGGCATCCAGTTTGGTCCAAAGGTGCTGTTTCCTCACCGCTAAGCCATTTCTGGCACATACTCTGCTTCTACTTTGTACTGCTCTGGCTCTCTGGTGTTGAGGGATTGATTCCGCTTGTCTCCCTCTTTTGGATGGTAGACGGTGACTTTGCTGGTGGGGGCCTCTCCGCTCACAGCTGTCTCGTACATAGTTTGTACACAAGCCGTGTCCCGTTACATCCGCACTGTCCCTGCTACTGCCAAATGAGCATTTCTGAACAACATTGTGTATGAATCAACTTCGTGTGTGTGTGTGTGTGTGTGTGTGTGTGTGTGTGCGTGTGTGTGTCTTCTTGTATGTGTGTGTCCACCTGTTCTGTCCATCATGGGTGGGGAGGGGGGTGGTGGGACAGCTGCGGAGTCTGTTTGGCGTCAGGCTGCCAGTGAGCGACATCCATCATGGACGCTACCCAGCTGGTGCACACATGAACAAATGCATAGAGGCAAATGCATTCATATCTATCACCAGCTGCTGAAAGTGCCCACTGTAAATAATATACACAGTACGCACAATACTCACACATCCCACATTTTTCCATAACCCCTGTTTGCTACTCTGGATCTCATGCCAGTCTGTTACTAAATCTGTTTAGAATGTAGACTAGCTAATTAGTTTGGATTTAAATCTCGGGCTCGGTGAATGTTAAATGGTACAACTTGACTGACTGTCTAGACATTCTGGAGGTGGGACATCCTGCTAGAATAAAGTGATAGAAGGAGATTTTTCCAGGCGGTTGACAGATGGACAAACAGTCCAACCTTAGCAAAGTGGAGGCAGTTTCATGAGACAAGGTGTCAGGGCGTTTACAGCCCACTGTGGATTTACCTGATTTAATAGGGGGTGAAATAAATGTGCGTATTTGTGCTTGTGCGTACTTTTAGAACAGAAAGCCCCGCTTCGGCAGCTCATGACTTTGCGTGTAATTACTCCCACACCTCTCCTGCCCTCCTTCCTTTTTCCCCCCAGCTCCCTCTCATTTTACCTGCATTAGCTTAGCTTTTCCCTCCCTCCTTCCTACCTCTTTGCTTTTCTCATCTTGTATTTTCTCTTTTTCCTCATCATTCTTCCCAGTCTGTCAACACTTTCCGCAGTTTCTTCAATCCCTTCCTCTTTCCTTCTCTCGTACCCCATCCCTCATAGCCCCAGGTTTGTCCTTCAGTCTGTGAGAGATATGGTGAACTGTGCTTTGGCCCAGCTAGGCCAATTCACTATTAAAACTCATTTATTGTGTCCATTACATAAACTAATGGTTGCACCTAAATATTTATTTTGTTTTAATTATAAAATTCTCACTTGCAGCGTTATATTATACACAATTTTTTTACTCCTATGCAGATTTCTGTCCATCGTGGGTGGAAGTGCAGACCATATTGGGAGTGCAGGCCTGCAACAATGTGTGGAAAACAAGGTTAAGAGCAGCAGTGTGGAGGAACTGGCCAGGACAGTGGACACCACACCCGAGACCCTGAAACTCATCATAGATGGCCTCACGCAGCCCCCTGGGTTTGACATACGACAAAGTAAGACTCCTGCCGCTCACAAATGCACTAAAATATTGATGTCAACCCAAATTTTTTACCTCATTGACAGCACGATTAAAAAATAAAACTTCCACAAGGAAAAATGACATCATATTCATCTATATAAACTCAACATTTAGATAGATTTCTTAAGTGGTTTAATATTCTGAATTGTGGGAGGACTTAAACAATGTTTACATGTGTTTAATCATATCAACTAATATGAATCTGAATTGAGCAAAACCACAGTTGAACCCTTATTTCTCAGCACCTCAGGTCAAACATCTGTTATTACTGCACATATTTTTGTGCAAAAAAAACGTGTCACCGAACACAAAACTGTCAGTGTTTCAAGTCCAGAATAAAATTTCATAGACTGCACATATCTGCAACCAAGCAGTCACAGTAACTTCTCTTAGTCTCTCATCTTCCTTTCATAATGTCCTTTATAGGTCCCTGCTGAGTGGCTGAAAGTTAAACTTGTATTTGTCCAGTTCTTTGACTGGTTTGCTAGTTAAAACACACACTGACTTTTCTTGTGCCTGTATTATAATAGGCATGTCTTAGCAGTGTAACATGATAGGATCTGACAGTACTATGGCTTCCTCCCTGTAGCCCAACAACACGAGCACTATGTTTCTGACAGGGTGTGATGGGTCCAGCAGACTGTGTTGTTGGACAGAATATCCTTACAGACACATACACATATACACAAATACACAAAGACCTCTGTTTTTCTCCCCAATCTCATACTCTTGAGTTTAATCACACATAAACATACCAATAAAATAATACATAATCACAAATTGTTGCTCAAATTAGGTTTCTCAGGAATAATTTATGCCACATCTGGCTCACCTTTTCTTCTTTTTTTCTTCTCTATATTTTGCCTATGAAATACAAGAGCGACTAGCTCAAAGTCATTTGAAAAGAAGAAACCAAAAGTGAGAAACTTTATTCACCAAAGGTGTATTTGCTATTATCGCGTTCCTGTACTTGAGTGTGTAACGCCATACTCTGAAAACATCATTTTAAGAATGACCATTTCTGAAATGATAAAATATTTCTATAAATGATGTCTGTCTTCTAGACTGCTCAGTTAAGTACAAAATAATCTAAGTGCCTTATTACCGGGCTCTCCTTTTTCATGCAGTTTCACGTGGAGAGGAAAAAAAAGTCGAGCCTGGATACCCAGTTAGTGCTGGCTAACTCCTCTTAAAATTAAGGAACGCAGCTTCAAGGTTCATTCTCAGGTTGGCCCTATTCGGTTGCAGCACACTACGCTTGGCCTCCTAGCCAGTGCTCAGCTGAGTAAACAGATGGGCTGAAGCTACCGCATGAAATCAGTGCTGTGGGGAGGATAATTGGACCGGACTATTTCCTGGGGCGCGAGCCTTCCTTGTTTGTCTTAATGCTGCAGAAAGGAAAAAAGATCTCTCATGAACAGGCCAAGTGGAAAAATAGAATGCTGAGAAATAAATGTAGACATGAGTATTGGGTTTCTACTTGAAATGTAATATCTGTTTGTCATCACTGCCCCGCCCTTTGCTGTCCTGCATCCCCTTTCCCATCTCTCTTCCCAAACATTTTTGTTAGCTGCCACCTGCACCTGATTTTGTCAAAGATCTCTCTCCCTCACTTCCATCTAGCCATCTTTTTGATATTCTCTCTCTTTTTTGCCATCCCCAGATTTTGGGCAGGCGGACTTTAAGCGGGGCATTGTGTCCATGAGTGATCTGCAGGTGGGTGCTGTGCTGACGGGCCGGGTGGACAACACAACTCTGTTCGGGGCTTTTGTAGATATCGGTGTTGGTCGCGCTGGCCTCATCCACAAGAGCAACATCACCATGGACAAACTGCCTGTCAGCCAGCGCCGCCGCAGCCTGGCTCTGGGACCTGGGGAACGGGTGGAGGTCCGAGTCTTGAATGTGGACCTTCAGAGGGGACGGATTGGCCTGGACCTGATCAGGGTCCTGCAATAGTTTTGCTCAACTCTCACATTCAATACTGTACAATTGGACTGGATTTATGATAGGAAATTACTCACAAAGCTAGTGAGATACAAACGGTTACAGTGGCCAATGAGCGGAGCTGATTGAGGCATTTAACCAGACAACCTGTTATGTGTATTTGTAGTAATGGCCCTTTACTTTGTGATCACACATTAAACCACTGTTGCCATTTTCTGTGAGGGCTACAACTCAACTGAAATCAATTCAAACCGAAGTTCTTTACAGTTATGTTCATGGCTGGGGGACTTTCTTTGCCCTGAACTTATCTTTTCAGGCAGCACCAACTCTCAGCTTGTGTATGCTCCCTGTGTATCATTGTGAGTGGCACGTTGCTTGGGATTACACTTTAAAACCTCAATGCTTAATAATCTAAAATGAAAATATCTATTTGGATTGGTTAGCTATCTGCACACACTGTTTACAGATCATTAGACAAGGAATCCATAATTATTTGCACTTTAGAAGTAGTGCAGATAGCTTCATATTTGAGCTGCTAATGTTTACTTTCTATAAATATAATAATATTTAAACATTATTCACATTCAGTACTTCAAGAAATCTGTTTTACACTGACCTAAACAGTTTGTTTCGAGTTTTGAGACACACGTTTGTATCTTTGTTCTTCAAAGCAGACTTTGTTTCCAGTGTTTGTCGACGCTGAAGGACTCAACATGTAATCTTACACACTTACACATCTGCAGATGAGGTTTTGACATTAAAAATATTCACTTTATGCCTTCTCCACTTGATTGAATCCAACACATTAAGCAGTTAGCAGATCTGATTCACATCGGAGAGGTGGGGCATGGACGAGAATGGAAAACAGGGAGGATGGCAAGAAGATGGGAGAAATAGAAGAGCGGATGTGTTAAGTGATGGAAAGAGGAAAGAAGATACCAGTTAAAGAACAAGTTTTTCTTCCAGACAACAGGAAAATGTGAAAAGACAGAATGAGTGGGCTGAAGTGAGGGGGGGGGATGGGTGGAGACGGGGATAAGAGGAGGAGGGTGTGTTTCTATCTCCCAGACTGCAGTAAAGCCTGAAGGCTTTTTAGGCATGGTCCCAGACACAATTATCCCAGGACACACACACAAATGCACACTAATCAGCTGCTTCAAAATTAATCCCAGACTCCCCATCCGCATTATCTAATTTGTTTGTTTTTATGAAACTAGAATAAATAAAAAAATACATAAAATATGGTTCTGAGAAAGCCTGAGGTCCCCTGTGCTAAACCTTATACTGAATGCAGAATATCTAATCACTGTTAGTGCTGCTGCTTCACTATCTCCCCTTGGGGGAACAAATAGAATATATTCTAGACACACAAACACAAAGAGATGTTCGATCAAGATTAATCAGAAGTGGCAGTTTGCTTAGTGATGATCTGAGAAAACTACACACACACACACACGAAGACTAGATTCACATACTGTATTTCAGTCTTTCTTTTGCTTATTTTATGAAAGGAATTCCATTTCCTAATCAAGGTGCCTTATTTTTTTTTTGTCAGCGTGCTGTCTTTTGTTTGTTTTGATCTCATGTACCGTAGCTTGGCACAATCTCAGTGTTTTTGTCTTGGGGAACACATGTATCCATACAAGTAGACACAGCTTCCCCCAGCATCGTTCCTGCTTTCCTCGCCTTTAATTTTCCTCCCTCTACTAAACGTGAGCACACAGACGGAACAGGCAATCTGGCAGCCAGCTACTGCTGCCCCCTTGGAGTTTTTGTCAAACACTGACCAGTAATGAGCCTGTGATAAGAAGAAGAGCGACTGCGGGAGTAGTTGTGTAGTTCTCTGTTATCCTCAGCTGCACTGGTTCACAGCTGTTGTGATATGGAGTGAGCTCAGGTGTGCCAAGAGGTTTTGTTGAAATGTGAAGAAAATTGACGGTAATCAAGGAATTAAATGAATGGCACACTTTTGTTCATGAAACATCTTCGCTATTTGTTGCTCCATAAGTGTTAGGTTATTAAAAGTTAAGTTAACCAAAAATACCCCAAGTTTTCATGCAGGGCTGTCTTTCATCATCTTTTGTACAAGATCCATCCATGGAGACACAGGAGGATACAAAACCATCTTAACTTCTTACACACAGTAGCAGAGAGAACGGTTCTCACAGCTAGTAAATGCATCCTGCTAAGCGAACATTGAGTAGAGAATAGCTTTCTCTGTTGATCTCTGATTTCTTAGACCACCTGTCAAAAAAAACACGAGATGAAGTCTTAAAGCACTTTGAACAACCCAGCTGCAGCGCTTACAACCACCGATACAAGTAAGTGCTGGACAGACAAGCACCACACTCATGATTTCGCTACCTGTTGTAAAAAAGTGGGAAAGTTTATTGTAAAAAATAAACAAACAAAAAAAAGCCACAGGGACAGTAAAATTAAAAGATTTCTTTCCATGGTAACCTGATTATGAATTATGCCAAACATTACCATCTTTCAGCTACACTCACATAAGCGAAATCATAGCAAATATTTGCCTTCCGTTTACTTCCATTCTATGTAAGCAAATGGGCGAATAAAACCTTTTGCAACCAGTGGCAAAGCGGATTGGCATCCCTGCTTTGCGTGGAGTTCACCATTGGTGAACTTTGAACGCTGAAGTCTAAGCCTCAGCCAATAGGAAATACGTGTGTGTGGTTGACCCCTTAAACCGACTACAAACCAAGAAACTGATATCTGTGTGCAGCACATCCTCCACTGCCCACATTCTGCCTCGGCAGACGATGGTCTCTTGCCTGCAATTGTGTATGTTTCGTGTATGCCTAGGGTGTCACGTGCAACTGGCTATGACTATAGCAATGGTGATCTTAGGAGCTATGGGAAAACTGGAGGAGATGTAACAACAGAGAAAAAAAAGTGATTGATGCTGTCACATGGCTGCTTCTTTAGGAAAGGCATACACACCTTTAGGCATTAATAATACACACTGTTGAGACACAGCAACATAAGTCTAACTTTGAATGGTGTATGTACTGAATGTGTCTATACTGTATATTGGTCTAACTTCTGGCAGACACAGCTTTTCAAAACTACAGCTGCACTAGCAACAAACGATAAGGTAAATTGCTAAATCGCTAAATTGAGAGTACCTGCTGTCTAAAAGTAAAGTAGGGGGGAGTATTACACCTCTAGTCACAGTCTCCATTGCTCAGGCGCCTGTGCTGAGAGCACTCTCGTCTTTCCTTTGTGTTGCTCCATGGCTACGATTGCCACAGTGTGATTGCAACGGTTATAGCTGGTTTCACCTTCAACACAAAATAACTCCAGGTTAGCGGTGTGACCACTGACATCAATACGGTCTCCCTTTGGCTACAGAGGGAAGTTTGTGAGGAAAAAAAACTATTCTCTGCGGTACACACATTTCTTCTAACAGTAATACTGAAGATTGTACTCGCATGTTGACTCACAGTGTCTGGTGACGGACTCAAATTGGCATTTCACGTCGCTGAAACCAACTGTTTAGCAAACTTTCCTTCCTGCAGCTTCCATGAATTGTTGCCTTCCAGGACAGTAACTATTGACTTTAACTGTCAAAAAACGCAATGTGTATACTTCTGACACATATCCTAAAAGGTTTGCCCATTTTAAGTTTTGCACATGGTTGCATTTCTGAAGAAATTTGACAATTTCAAGTTAAATTTATTGATTAAACTTGGAGTTTGTATTTCAAACATCTGGTTCATTGTTCCTCTCTAAAGCCCTAAAGCACATAAATCCATGTTTGGCTATGCGTGGGCATAAGTGGGTTAATTCTTTTGAGCTAATTTATAGATCCCATGTTGTTACAAAAAATAACTCATGAAGGAAGCATGAAAAACAGGTTTGTTTCAGAGCTCTAACGATTGAGAAAATAGTTGCAGCCCTTGTTTGTTTACTTGCTTCTGTATTGTAAAGAAAGACAATATAAGAGCAGACCATGACAGAAATTCATACCCATTATAACCCACTAGGGGCAAATACCAGAGCGAAAAGAGAAAAGTTTCAATGTGAGAACCAAGAATTTGTTTGCGTTGGACAAAAACATCGGTCACAAAAACAAAACTGCCTCATGCTCTTGTTTTCCAGTGTCGGGTGACATACTGAAAAATTCCAGATAGGAGGCAGAGAGTGAGAAAGACTTTGGTTTTTGGCATCACTGGTGAAAAACAGGAGTAAAGAGAGGAGAGATGGATGAATGGAGGCAGGAGAGAGAGAGAGCGAGAGAGAGGGATGGAATGAGACAGGAAATGAAAGGCTTTCTCCGGTTTCACTCCCCGTGACCTCATCAGTGTGATCATGGGTTTTATGAGCTTTCCCTCTCGACGCCCACACACCACCTCACACGTGCCAGGACACACACACGCACACACGCACACACTTCAGGCCATATATTTCATTCACTGGCCCAGAGACAAACACACAGTACATGTGTTTTTGTCTCTCTGTCTGTTTCTTTTCTCACACTCTGTCCGTCAACCTTTCACATACTTCATCACACACCAAAAAAATGACACTCATTTAGAGCCACTGACAGAGAGAAGAAAATTTGTCTTTATTACTGATTGCATTAGCCTTTGCAAGGAAAGTATCAGACTCTGGAAAGAAATGAAACCTTTTAACTAAGCAAAGATGATTAAAAAAAAATATGAAAGCTGTGACATTTACACATCCCACAGCTAAGTTATCTAAGTACACATTATAACAAAACAGGTATTCCTAAGGGAAGATGTGGCTTTTTTGCATTACACCTCACCAACAGAGCGTATAAAGGCTTCACCAGTGAGGTAAAGATAAATGGCAGTGAATGAGCAAGCATCTGATTAGTAGCAGTTAGCAAAATTTCCTTGGGGATAGACGCAGCCCCCTTCCTTCAAAGCATCTCCAGTGCACATGTGTTTTCCCTCCCTTCCTCTTCTTGTCTTTTTTCTCCTCCAGGTCATCTCTTGTGCTGACATTCATTTCCCAACTCTTTGCCAAACATTTTTTAAAACTACTACTACGTCACTCACAATTCCCAGTCTCCAGCAACTTTGTCACTTATCTCCACGAAGTGGGTAATGCCTTAAGACTGTGTGTTTGTTTTAATCAGTATTAAGTCTTCTTGGATGTGGAGTGGAAAAGCAGGGAAAGGGAACTAGAGGATGGGGTAACGTCAAGCGAAAAGTCCCCTCAGTAGTGATTCCTGCCTGGGTAAATATTTTCATAGGTGCCAGGTGTTCAGCAGCAATCCTCCACACTCTCATACACAGAATATAGGAAATTATATTTTCGTTAACCTTGTACTTATAGCCCCTTTTACATATAGAAGACACACAGAGCAAAGGAAAAAGAGGCGAACAAAATAATAGTTAAATCGGGAGAAAAAGTGAGACTGCAACAGGAAGAGAAAAAAAAATTTTTTGAAATTTTCCAGTTGTTAGGCATGCCAGTGTCAACATGGTGAAGAGGGAGAGAGAGGGACAGATGTCCTTTTAGGTTTATATATATATATATATATATATATATATATATATATATATATATATATATATATATATATATATATATATATATATATATATATATATATATATATATATATATATATATATATATATATATATATATATATGATTTTGCTGATTTTGTTCTTGTTTTAATAGACCATGCATGCACGGTCCAGCATGAATGCAGGAAAGAAACTGGGAATAAAACAATCTGCAGTGGAGGAAGTCAGGCAAATTCAATTTGTCTTTTGGAAACCATATCTGATTTTTTTTTTTTTTCAAATGCATTACGTAAATTTACTTCTTGAATCCTTATACAACGACACACTCTAACCATGTCTAACTAGACAATAATCCTGCATAAGGATGGTTTTTAGTGGACAGGTGCCAATTTTCTTTCTCCTAATACTAAACTCTGGGTTTCTGCCGATACTGACTCCCAATCTGTCTTTCCCATATTAAAAATCTGTCACTGTGGAAATCATTAAAATCTTTTTATATATATATATATATATATATATATATATATGTAAGGTGACATTAAGCCAGGGATTCCTGTGGCACTAGAAAAGTGTTTGAAGCCCCAATGAATGAATGGAACCGATGGTGGAAACCATTGAACCACTGATATTTTTATGACATTGAGAAAGAAACTGCATGTAATGTTAGTCACTTACATCATGGCTGATACCCAATCTGCTTAATAACGACCGTGTCGTAGCCAATCCGACATATGGGATGCATCCCAAAGATTACTGGGAATATTAACTGCTCTGTGATCTGGTGTTAGACACTGTTTCAATATGTATAGTATCCCACCATAACATTCTACAGAGAGAGGCATTACAAAATCACATTTAACAGCTGCTCAGTCATGTGTCACTTTAAGCTAATATGCTTATGTTGATTGAAGAAAAGTCCACCACTTATGTTGAACTCCCACTAAATACAAACATACACTATACTCAATAGTAACTTAAACACACAGCTACATCTCTATATACATGGCTCCCTCCAGAGTAGCACAGTAAGATCCGTTCAGAGACAACAAGGCCTCTTCCTGTTCCCGGGTCACGACCGTGGTTGGTGGCTTCTAGTGATTGACAGCTCAGTGTTTGGGTTAGGCCGCCACCTCTGGGGATTTACTATAGGCAATGCCTTTATACACATCCAAAGTGATCACTGGTGAGATCTCTCTCACACACAGACTTAGTGTGAAAGCATACACATTCACATAAACACATATAGGACATAGTGTCCAGGCACACCCCCCTCCATCCTCTGACACACGCACATATACAGAGAGTGTATGAGCATATCTCGTCGACATATCTCATGTTCATCCCACGGGGAAACCCAGTCTGGGACCATAGCAACATTGTGTCAGGGGGAGGAAGGAAGAGGGAGCTTAGAGGGGATTCACTTACATTTAAAAACAGTTCACAATATTCCAGAAAACCTTTTTCTGTTTTTGTGCGTTTGCTCTGGATTTTATGAGACATTAGGTGGAAAAAAATTATTATTTTAATTACAGTCATGTACTGCAGCTCACTGTTGTATTTTTAGTGTGGACAGCCAGAGGCAATGAAAATAACTGATGATCTGGCCCCAAGGATAACGTGATATTGTACGCTACATTAATTATAGTCTCCTCCAAGGTGTTCAGCAACATTAAGCAACAAACATAAAATCTCTAATTACATAACTCGACAGCTGGTGGCAGGGATGACTCCCCAGAAAAATGTTCAAATGTATTAGACTTTATATCCATCAGAATGGATGGAAACTTAATAGAGATTGATGCCTTATTTGCTATTTTGGGCAGCGCACACCTCTCATTGAAAATGAAATGAAAATAGCATGGACAGACTCAACAGTTAGCCTTGTGTATTCATCCTAGAGGTGGTTTCTCCATCTCACCTGTAACTTCAATCAATCATTTTAAATGAAATCGCTGCAGGTTGTTAGAATTTCTTTATCCTCTTCAGTATATATTTGATCTATTCAAATGTACTAACATAAAAATTAAAATTAACATTGACCACTGTGGCCCTTTGGTAAATGATGGCTTTCTTTAACTGGTGATTTGTATCACCTGGTGTTTGATTGCAGTATCCAACATTCTGATGCTTTTTTTGTTTTTTCTTGTGGATTTTAAAACATTTTTAATTCTCCAGTTTTAGGATAAATTAGAATATACATATATGATACAATGGTCTGATGATGATTGACTTCCTTTCCCCTGAAAAATCTGTTTGTCTGTACGATGGGGAGCAACTAAGCTAGTGCTGCCACTCTGCTAACACATTATTTGAGGCGGCTGCAATGAAACATTACAAAAGCAACATGGAGAGTACACCTCCTGGGAATTCATTAACAAGCATGCGATAATAAAATTCTAATATTTTGTTTTACATCTGCTCTGGTGATTTTGGTGATAATACTGTCGCTGTATCATCATAACCATTAGCACTTCAGACCAGTCAAGCTGTGACTGTTAGCACAGCTGCTACTGTATGAGGGGGCCAAGTAACATCTCTAGCCTGTATAGCCCCCTCAGGGCAAAGACATGGTAAGCTAGCTGTTGTTTGTTTAGCTGTGTGTTTCAGCAAGCCATTAATACTGAGGCCTAATAGTTATGTCAGTAGCATTAACACACATGGGAGCAATTTCCTTGACACAGATTACACATGGATTTAGGCTACCAAAGTAGTGCTTCCTGAACATGGATTTAACCTGGAGTTAAGATCTTAAGGGTGTGGTGCACCTTTTAGGGAACACAGATAATAAACGCAGTCAAAGTGATTTTGCAAATTCCCAGTGGCTATATTTAAATGCACCTGCAAGAGGAACTAAGCACTCTAGGAAGGCTCTGAAGAGTAGTCGATGACAAATCAAGCACATTTTTACATCTTCTGTAATTAGCTCATTTTGGATTCTTCAGTTTTCCCATTAAAATTGAGTTAATTATGGGTCAAGCACTAGATTATAAAATGTATCAGTTAGCAACGAGAGTGAACTGTAATAGAACATTGTTATTTAACAAACTGCCACTAGATTAGTGACACATTAGGGCCACATCATGCACCAGTCCTACACCATTTGTACAGCAAATGCAGTGCAGCTGATATTAACATTGATTAAACATGTAATTCTAAATCGCCCTTTGGTTATTTAGATCATAGTGCTGTTCATCTGGCTCTGCGCTCCAAAGCCAGTAGACACAAGGAGTCACTTGTGTTCCTCAGAGGATGTTTGAAGTCCTGCTTTTCCACTCATCACCTTGCTGTCTGGAGAAACTTGTAATCTTGCAAATAATTTTCGCTTTTAGGAAGGGGGTTGAGTCAAACTGCTGCGTCCCTGAGTAACTTCGGGACAGATTTTCTTGTATGATTATTTTCCCAATCCATCATTGATTTCTCTGTTTCTACCTGCCCAAGGTATCATGAAATGAGCCATTTTCATTCTAGTTTTTTGTTTGACACCTGCGAATTCATCCCCTCCGTATTGTAGCAGGGCATGAAACACCCCCTCGCTTGTGAGGCTGTAAATGCACCAACAGTGCAGATACGTGTTGTTATCTGAAGAGATATTTTGCGTGCCCGCAGCAGCTTGATTTTATAGGACATTTTGTAAAACCCCACAGGCGTCCGTTGCAAAACAGAATTCAGCACAGTGGGCAGCACACTCAAAAAAAGCGGTACAGGAGGAGCACATTTTTATACCACAAACACATTTTTCACAGATGTGCTATAACAGGTAAAATATGGACGCTGGTGAGACTAAATGCTTTTGATTCACCATATACGCATAAGGTAGTAGTCCAGTCCAGTTGGTTCAGGTTTATGCTGTATTCATGGTAATATATTAACTGTTAGTTTCAGTTTCGTTAGTTACTGCTGTGCAATATGACCATTGTTGTCCAGATAACAATACATATCATGACTCAGCACAATTTCTCTAAATTCAATGAAATATGGTTAGTTTTAGTTTTTTTTAGTTCGAAGTTTGTTTTGGGAACTGATCTGTGGCATAATGTGCAAAGTAAGTTATGTTATTCTGGTCATATTTTTAATACATCCACTACTTCTAGGTGACAGAAGTAGCCCCTCTTATAAGTATGAGCTACTCATTTCGTTTTGGCTTGTGTGTCACGTTCACTCTCCCCCATATTTTGTTTGTGTATGCAAATTTCTTACCTGAAGGTATGATGTGTGACTGTGTGTGGCGCAAAGCGGTGTCCAAATGACGGAAGATACTGCCATGAAGAGTGTGATTTGTGATTCAACCACATAAATGACAGAGCATAATACGAAACAATATTTACGACATCGTCACACAATATAAATCGTTTAATTCCATCCCAAACAAATTAATCGTTAAAGACAGCTGGTAGCAGACTGAATGGACCACCCAGAGGTGCGGGGGGGATAAAGCCACTGACACCTGTTGCAGTGGTGCTCCAGGCTTGGCTGCCAAGCATTATTGGCAGTGATTGTGGGTACATACAGTGTAGCAGACTGTTGTTGAGGTAGTTGTACTTTTAGAGGAAAAAATGGTACAAAAATTGACTTGAAAGACAGAAACTGTATTGCCGTAAGATATAGTATTACTCCAGTGACGGGCTTATCGAAAGGTGTAGTAACGTTACCTGTTTTTGGAGAGTGCACAAGACGACCTACTGGCAGACAGAAAACTAGAAGAATATTCCACAAAGAGTTTGTTTAGCTGTTTGCCCCTGAGGCTATTTCCAGTTGCTTTTGTTTATTTTTTCCCCTTTTTGGTTCCAGTGTAATGGTGGAGAAATATTGAACAATTTATTTTCCCTCAGAAGAAAAAATAGCGTTGTTGAATGAACCCAGAGAGGAGAGCTATGCAGATGGATTTTCTTTTAAGGCTTTTTTTTTGTTGTTCAAGTAAATATTGAAATGTATACTATATAGTTCACCAAGGAGGAAGGAGATGAGACTATTTTCAGAAGCCCGGCTCAGATTGCTCTTGGTAAATAAAATCACTAGCCTGCCATCTTCTTGAGCAATTCTTCTGTCTCCCACAGTGTTTCCCCACCAGGCGTGTCCTAGAAGATGATACAGTTATATACAAGGGCAAATATTGTCTTGCCATTTTGCCTTGTGTGATGTACTATACACAAAGACTTCACTGATAGTCAAGTCACAACTTATAGTGTCTACAATTTCGCTAAAGTGGGGGAGAGCAGGCAGAGGTGAACAATGTCAAATTACTTCCAATCATTCATACCGTAAGGGCGAGTCTCATCTTCTATTGGCATTTCCACTGTGGTTGACCAATTAGGGACAATGCAATGATTCCAGCCTGCATGTAGAGAGAACACATTTGATATACTGGATGGAACAGCAGTTATGGTGTATTGATGGGATAAAGGTTGTAAGAAAATACACACCTTCATGTGCTGCAATATGAAGTTGTCCAAAAGACGGCCCAGATACTGGATGGCTTTCTGTTTTTTCATAGTTAGGCTGAGGGAGCAGCATCTCCACTGTCCATGAGTTCTCTGTGTATTCTGATTGCGTAAGCCGTAACTGATTGTGAAATATATCGACATGTTTAAAGAGTCTTTTAAGAGTTCTTTAAATTTTTCATACATTTCCATTCCTGTGTAGTAACACTGGCATCACCACATTACTACAACTAAAGTTGGAGTTGTTATAGAAGAAGGTTAAGTTATCCCTTACAAGCAAAGTGTTCCACCTATATTTACAATGAGACTGAGTATTGTACAGTAGTATGTCCTTCTGCTGGAAATATATTCCTAGGACAGTCACTTTCTCATCAGCTCATATATCAACTTGACGATACTGTGAAAACACATTCGCAAACGGCAGCAATTAACAGCCTCATCTGCAGTCACGTTGTGATGCAAATGCCTAAAATGTGCTACCTTTTTGTAGTTTGACTACAATAGTTACTGCCACCTACTGAACTAGTCAAAGGAGTGAGAAAAGGGAGGACAGATAAATAAGAAAAGCAGTGTCAGATTAAACTGCAAAATATGTCTCCTAAGTAGATTGGCTAATTGAATATAAGCAACAGCTTTTGTTGGCTTCAATACAGCTACATGGATTTCAGACCTTGCTTATACATATTCAAGTTATTTTTGTTCATATGTGAGGGTTTTTGCTTTCTCCTGAACAAATTTCTTGTTCAGTGAAACCCCGTTTTCAAAATTACCAGCCGTGTTTTATGATTTCTACGGTCAGTCAGCAACAACATGAATCTTGTGAAGGCAAAGCAGACTTATAGTCTGATTTTTCAGTTTAGTTCCAATATAAATCTTGCCATGGAAAGTATGTCAATTCTGCTTTTTGTCTTTAATTGATTTATTGTGCCTCTTTGGCAGATAAAAAATGGCTTCAGAATCAGGAAAGGAAAAGAACCCCCCCCCCCCCAGCTCACTCACATGTGGATTCATTCCAGTGAAACCTGAGAAGGTAATTAAACATAATGAAGATCTATGCAGAACCAAATCGCCTGTGAGGGCTGGAGAGAGAGCCAGGAAGAGCCTGAGCCAGTCAGAGAGAGAGAGAGAGAGAGAGAGAGAGAGAGAGAGAGAGAGAGAGAGAGAGAGAGAGAGAGAGATGAGAGAGGAGAGAGAGAGAGAGAGAGAGAGAGAGAGAGAGAGAGAGAGAGAGAGAGAGAGAGAGAGAGAGAGAGAGAGAGATGTAGTTTCAGGAATTGTCTTGTTAGAGTGTGTGTGTGTCCACCTCACCTGCCTGTGGAAAAATCCAATGGTTTGGTGTGGTTTCCTGGGAATACACTTCCTCTCTGTTCCATCTGTTCCACCACACGTCACCCAATCAATCGCTAACCTGATACTCATGCCGTTCTGCCAGCCAGCCAATCACAGGAGCCATCGGTGGTCATGTGGTACTCCAGAGACAGTTGGCAACCCATTTGTAATGTACAGTTAACTGTATAATGATATTTATACTCCGCTGGAAAACCACTAGAGTTTTTATGTGTGTGTGTGTGTGTAATGATCAGTCTACTCTTGCATTCTTCAGGATCGCTCTGATGTTCTCTGACAGTTCACAGTATGTATGTGTGTTGTGTATGCATGTATATGTGTGTACGTGTTTGCACACAAGCTATATCACATTGCATTTCTGTCTGTATACTGCAGATGCACTGTAAGTCAGAGTCGCCTGTAGTTGTAATACAATAGATGTCAGACAGTATTTGTATACAGCAATTATGTGGAATCTGTTTTTTTCATCCAGTTTTAGCCATCAGTCATCATCGTCATGTCCATTTCTGCTAGATTGCACTACAAAGATGACCTTGATAAGGACTCTCCTTCAGTGTAGATGGAAAGGGTGTACATCTTGACATCTGAGTCAAGTAAATCAACACTCGGACCACTGTTGATGGACTTGTTGGCTGTTGCACACATTTAAAAAAAGTGTTTCCCAACTACAAGGCCACAAGGCTCATTCCTCCCTGATTCTCTCTTTTCCATTTGCACGTGTACACTTTGTTGGTTCCAGATCTATTTGCATAACCGACCATGAATCTCACATCTGAGTCATTTTAATCAGGACTTGAGCTGCGTCGCCCTATTGTAACCGACTGTTGTTTCACCCACCATTTCCAAAACAAACAGTCTGTGATTGCAGTGGAGGAGCGTGATCCGTTGTTAATGGTTTTCTAACGGTCTCAGTGACAGTTCTCAGGCTGCCACTGTGGACCGCTGTGGTGTTTTTTAAAGTGCAGAACCACAAAACATAGCCAGTGTGGAGGTGAATAGGGTGATGGATACAGAAGACAGAAACTAAGGCGCTGAAATAGGGGAAATGGGAGAAAATAGGAATTGATGGTGAGACTAGAGGAGAGGAAGCTCTCATAGAGTCTCACAAACTCCAAGGCAAATATATGTGGAGCTGTTCACTGCTGACAGACCTTATACACAGTTTACCTCAAAAATCTTGAACATTAACATGACTTCATTCTGCAAAAGTTTTTTTACAGTCAATTTTGAATTCCTTTCACCTCACTGAAAGCAAACACGACTACTTGTTGTACTTGTACTTACATGAGCTCTGCCCAGTATATCAATGTGTCCGATATTTTATTTTGAGTGTCCAAATTGTCCGATTCACTAAAGTATGTAGTGGCATAAAAATTCCCCACAATGGAACAAAAAAAGTCATGACCTTGGCATTTCCATCCGTTCTGCTAACAATCCCACAATGCAATGTGTTTCATTTTCTAGCAAAAATTGCATACGTGTGGCACTTTCCTGTCAGAGCTGATGAGAAATGACAATGATTCTCAAATGTTTTCGTAATCTTTACTGCTTTTCATGCTCACCATAGAGTAAACGATTGAGCATCAGTTTAACATTTAAAAGGTGCTGTCACTGACGGCATTAAAGGCTTGTTTACATCTTCATTGTTGCACTTGATTAAGCCATTAGTTATGATCAAGTGACAAATAAACAAAGTGCTATTTTTAGCAGATAAACTCATTAGTTGCATCTAAATGTAGCCCAAATTATGCAAATGGCGAGACTGGGCCTTTCAAGCCACCATGATGTATAACTGTAGTCAAATCCTGGTCAGCAGCACAGTTTTGCATATCTGGGTTAGCTGTGGTTTCAAGCCTTAAAAAGTAGTAGTGGAAGCATATCGAGAGTGTGCTTTACAACCATCCAGCATCTGCCAGGTAAACACTTCTTTGTGTACACTTTCAATAGTGGCACTTCAGCTCAGAAGCCACTGGCTCGCAGGTCAAATTGAGTACATTTCAGCCGAGTATCAACCAACTCTCCTCAGACATGAAAATGATTGTTTAGACAGGCATTGAAATGACTCTATTTAGAGTGTGCATGTGTGAGGACATGGGGGAAATAGATTTTCTCGCACCAGTGGTATTTATGATGGGTGAGCAAAGAGAGGGAGAGAGAGAGAGAGAGGATTGAAAAGAGAGTGATGAATGAGAAGCAGTTTTAGTCATCACGCTGTATCTCCTGAGCCTCTTTGTGTGTTGCGGTCGGTTCATCCAGAGCCAAGTGGGAATGAGGAGGTGGTGTGTGTGTGTGTGTGTGTGTGTGTCCATCCGTGTGCGTGCATGCATGTGTTCTGGGCTTTGCAAGTGCTTCTGGTAATGTGCTTCTTTGTGTGTGTGTCTGCGTGTGCTTGTGTGGTATTGCTGACGGAGAACAGCTTAGAGAGGGCAAGCCAGACGTGTATTGGCTGCCAGATTTCTGCACACACACACACACACACACACACACACGCACACACACACACATACACTCCAACAGGAACCATCATTATTAATTCTTTAGTGAGAGGCCATCCTGATGTGGGGCCAATTTAGACCCACCACTACACATAAATCTATCCCAGAAGTCTCTGCTTCTGTCTGGCCAGCTGGCAGGTAGTGTTGGAGGCGCTGGAATGAGGAGAGAAATCCATCCAGTTACCTCTCGTCGTCTCCCATTTGTGCTGGCCTGCAGAGAGAGGGTTCCCAGTTCTCTCTCTTTCACACTCTCTCTCATATTTATGACAGTTGACACCCTTATTTAGTGACAGTGACTTAGCAACAATGACTTGGACAAAACATACCTCTCTCTTTGTTATGGCATGCAATCAATCCTTTAATCATTTGAAGGTTTCTTTAGGCAGGTGTATGAAAATGTGCACATATAGAGGCATTTTGCATATATATGGTGACACACATGCACAACACTTTAAGTAATGCATCCATCTGAAAGGAAAAATACATGGCATTAGAACTTTTGTCTTATTTTTGTAGCCTTGGCCATTGTTTCTAGCTGGTATGATAACATCATACTCACCAAGATAATTGCTGAGATCTGGGAACACAGCAGCATTGCTACAGTCAAATGGAGCAAGAAACACAGCTGACTGAGTCAGACAGGCTGTAAACAAGCCACTATCTTAAACAGATCATCTAAACCATTTCATTTGAATATCGGTCATAATTTCTCATACATGGGAAATCTGTGTGCGTGCACAGCGACTGTACGTTTAAGTTGAGCCAGGGAGTCAGTCAGGTTTACGTAATAATTTTATTGTTTTCCTTCATTTTCTCTTTCAAATAAGTTTGGCAAAACCTGGAGGTTAACCTGGCTTGACTTCTCATATCTCTTGCCCGATCTGCCCTCTTTAAGCAATGTTGCTGCATTTGCAGATCTTAGCAATTAATCTGAGTACAATGTCATCATTATCAATAAGAGTATCAGCCAAAACAAACCTGAAGAGGGGAATTACAAAACACCTCTTTCACACTGGTGAAGTTCAGGTTTTGATTTGTTGTCATGGAAATACAGTAGGCACAGTGGAATAGATGACAGAGAAGCTGAATTAACAAAATAAAGGCACTGTAAGAGGTTGTAAGAAAACGTTCCAAACAGACTGACATGTTTCATGTGCAAACACGCTCACAGTCAGTGATTCGGGTAGATAATGATAATTAAACTGACAGCAACAGTGGGGTGGATGAGGCAAAATTGAGGCAAATTGCACTGTATGTCATGCACTGGCATTACACAGTGCTTAGTGAAAAGTAATTTTGTTTAAACATGTAAAATATAATTTGTTGTGGCAGCTTTTGCGATGGGTAGATCAGAAGATTATAAACACGATGAACACTTTTGTATATATTTTTTTACTGATAAAGGGAATGTTGAAGATAATAAAAGAAATATAAAAAGAGGCTGAAACTATTTTAATTACTATTTCTGTGTTCCGATGCATCTAAAAAATATGTTTACATAAACATATTAGAAATGGCCTAATCTTTATTGATCTGTTACAAACATTTGTTAAGTATATACCCACAGGTGCATTAGGGGGAAAAAAGCTGTGGTTCCTGGCCTCATGCTCCAAAAAAAATTGGGGGAAGCATTTCACTTCCCACCCTTGATGAGACTGTTGAATGTTGTTTACAGTCAGACACACCGAATAAACCTTGCAATGTCCTCAAGAGTGTATAATGAACTTTCGAAACTCCCACAACTGTAAGGCCAAGTTGTTAAAATATGACCATGAGATCATTTGTGTTTATTCGCACAACTATGAAACGCTGAACACACTTAGAAAAGTTAGTTACCCTCTTACAGCAATATGAACACCAAATGAACTCATTAGGCTGTGATTTGATTGAAATAAACAGATGCCAAAATAACTACACAATTATGGAGATTTGTAAAATGTCTGAATTCATCCTTTGTGAGCTCTCTCTACAAGATGACAAGCAAACAACTTTTAAAATGCATCAATCATGGTTATTCTGACTTAGATCTCAGTAGCTGGAACATAAATATTTTCAGCACTTACCAGGTAGTCCAACTCCCTTGCTTACTTTTCTCTAAGCAATCTCCTTTTTTTGACAGTCACTGTAAATATGAAGTAATATCACAGCTGCAGACAGGTTGAGTAGTAAGAGTGAAATTAAATCCACCTTTTAATCTCAAAAGTTTAAAAAATAAACAATGAGCTGTCCTCCCGCCAGTAAACGGCTCCAGATTGGAGCAGAATTGGGCATGACTCTCTCCTCTACAGCTCCCTCAGCCTGCTGAAGCCGGGGTCAGCAAGCAGCTGGTTCTGTACTCGTCCTTATGTTGGACTAAGGGCAGACTGAGCGCTACAGTGACTAACTATCGCCGATATTACTAGAAAGTATGGGCTGAAACCCTAGACAGTATAAATATGGATGTCGTATCCGTGACATAACTCATAGGTTTCTGAAGAGCCATATGTGAAGCTCAAAATGTGGTGCCTCCATCTTGGTAGGCGTTTCCTTCTGCTGCCTTCTGGCTGATCTAAAAATTGGCAAAGATGTGAAACACCTGAAACGGGCTGAATAATGTCTGGTTGCTCCAACAAGCCAACTGTAAAGCACCCACCTGTCAAATCAAAGCCAAATTATGAATAAATTTAAGCGTTGATATAATTTGAACAGGTGAGATCTTAGTACAGTTGTCATGAATGGGGAAATTAACTATAGAGACCAAAACTGTTTCTTGTACCAGGCTGTAAACATGTTTATTTCTGCTGTGAAGTTGTACATTTTAACATGGGGGCTTATGGAGAATGGCATGCTCTGTAGCCAGCCTCAAGCTTTGGCAGTTTTTGGCACTTCTGCGTTGGCTTCACTTCACAGCCACGGCTTGGCTAAAACTAGCTGAATAGCATGCTAATTTCTGTAGTTCTCTCTGAAACACAATGCATAGATGACAAAATTATAGCTGTTACTTCTTCATTTTCTGTTGATAGATAATTTTTTTGCCCCTTTAAGACCACAGGAATTAAAAAAACAGGCGTAAATGGAACGTAAAACTTCATTCAACGCCTGCTGAGCTGGAGAATTCAATGCAGACTCTATAAGAATATGCAATCTTTACACTGTGTGTGTGTGTGTGTGTGTGTGTGTGTGTGTGCGCGTGTGCAGCCTGGCTCCCTGCCTTCCTGTTGTAGAACTTAGTATCCTGGATTGAGGCAATATGTTTATCTTCCTTAGAACTTGCCAGGGGCAAAACAGTATCATCAGACACACACACACACACACACACACACACACACACACACACACACACACACACACACACATAATTGTATAGACTTTATAATTCTCCAACTAATTATGTTGGTAGTGGAGTAAAAGTGAGCTCAAACTTGGCTTGTGTGAGTCATGATGGATAGTGTGCTCAGTATTCTGGAGTAGAGTTCATAATATTTACCCAGATACAGCAGGAAATGAATGGCTTGAAGTACGGCCGTTTCAATTTACACATTTTTCAGACCTCATTTTTTGGCACTTTCATTTAAATGGCTGAGAACATTATCCCTGTCTCCTTTTGTTTTATTTTCTCATAGCTCATTCTACGCGTCCCACCGGCCTCCGCTCAACGTTCTTTTACCAGAGTGGAGTGCCATGACTTACTGATTGGCCTAAAGTGAGACACACCCACACAGTCACCCCAGCCTATCCCACAAAAATAACCCTCCACACCCAGAGTACCACCTTAATCACATTCCACCTTCTCTCCTCCTTTTGCTCTCCTCACATACACACAATTAGTAAAACAACCAAAACTACCTTTCCAGATATACAGATAGCTCGGTTGATGTAAATACCCAGATTAAGGCATTGTTTGACTAAGACTAAGTGGCTTCCACGGTGGTTGGCCTAGTTTTGGCAAACTAACTTTTTTGTTCAAAGAGCTTGGCATCTGTAAGCTGGATGACTCAATGAGCTTCAGGGTGTGCATTTTAAACAATGCAGAGCTAAAATGAATCAAGACTGTACACAGTTGGTGTATTTTTATTGAAACAGAAAGCCAGTTTTTTTCAGGCGAGTAGTGGGAAGGACAAAAAGATTGGGAGCCTTTAATCTATTAAAGAGCTCACTTGACAAAATGCCTTTCCCAATAAAATGCCTATTGAAACTTTGTAAAGGCTACCTGCATGCTTCAAAGTAAACCAATCTCTACATATTTTCATAATTTGTTGTTTAATGTCTACTAGCTAACATGTGATCTTAGTCACTACACACTAAAAGAAGGAAAATGGAGATTCTTTTCATTGTTAACTGTTGCATTTGGAAACTTATTTTTTAAGACACTGCTTTTCTTCTTGGTCCCTCTGTGACCTCAATGTTGCAAAATCAAAACACAGGAAGAAACCTGATTAACACTACCGTATGAGACTGGCAACTAATCCTGCGCTCTGCTTTTAGGTGCACTTACTCATGTTTTATCCGTAACACAGGTAAGATAACCTGGTTAAGGTGTCTTAGTTACGTTTCACCTTGTTGGGATTTTGATCAAGTTATCATAGTGAGTGTAAGTGGATTTATTTACAGGTGGGGGCGTAGTAGTGGAGGCATGAGATGGTGTGACTAGTGCTTTAGCCCCAGAGGCTGTGAGATTTCACTTTCTCAGATTTGCCTCTCTCTGCTTGGCTTTTTCACCTGGGAAAGGAAGCTTCACTGTAATAGAAACCTCACTACCTGAGGCACCGTACACATACACACACACACACACACACACACACACACACACACAAAGACAAGCTCTGGCCTTCTCAACTTTGAGCCTGGCTGGATGAGGAATGTGTCATTTTGGGTTTATTTTTCTGTATTTCTACAGCCTGTGTGTCACTGTGTGTGTGTATGATTGTGTTTACACTATTTTATTACAAGAAACGTGCACATCTCTTTGCATGTGACGCCCTGTGTATTTATGTCACTATATCTGTGCAAGTTCGTGCATATGTGTTATAGCCACTGGTGAAACTTTTGCAAACCGTTGCATTTATGTGCGTGTGCAGTGTTGTCAGGTGGCAGAGTGAGCCTTAAGGTGCATTGCGAGAAAATGAGAGGGGGAGCGGGGAGGCAGGAGATGAATTAGGGGGTTGAGATGGAAACCTGAGATGGTCAGACCTCACCTGGAGGCGGAGCTGGCTACCTCGGGGCCATGAGCTGTCACTCACAGCAGGAGTAAGTGTGTTGTTCCCAGGACCTTTAGCTCAGGTGAGACGGAGAGGACAAGTGCGAGAGGGAAATAGTAAGAGAAACAGAGTGATGTTTTTTCACACATACTGTACTGATACTCGATCTTACATCCGCTATCATTTGTCACATTTTAGCATTCCACCTGAGCTGCCCATATGTTTATTCATTGTGCACTTTAATTACTATCTGACACTTGGTGGGAAGGGTTATTGGGACATGATGTTTTGTAACCCAGTGGTGGAAATTTGTATACAGACTGGTGCCAGCAATGGATATGCCTTTTTCTGGAAAGAGTGTTTATTGTTTTTAGAGTAACACCACTCTTTCTCCCTCCCGTCATTCAAATTTATGCATTTGCATGGAAGTTCAGTTGTAGGCTACTTATTCATGTATGTATACGTTTGTCTGTGTGTTATGTGTGGGGATTCCCAGAACTGTGTTGACAGTGTCAGTTGTCCCACTCTTGTGGGTGATTATCTCAAGGTGGGTTCTGATCAAATTACCCTGGTCTGTGCTGATTCTGTGTGTTTTTGCATGCGCTCTTCATACATATATGTATTTATGCTTATGTATCTGATTGCATGTGCACAATCATCATCTTCATTTGTGTTGTCTTCTACGCTACAACACACACATCTTGGAAAAGGAATCAAAAATACTCTCTCTGACTTTTGAACTCAATCATGTGAGTGTGTGTGTTTCACTAGCCGTCCCTTTACAGTATTTTGTTCGGGCTCCAATTACGATGGCCCTCTGCCTCATACTCGCTGTCGTCACAGCAGAGAAACCCGACCCACACACTCTGGGTGTTTGTTTCACATGTTTATTTTCACAGGAGAGTCGCATCCTCCCCTCCATCCTTCCACCTCCTTCCGCCTTTTATTGTCTGCAGCATAGAGCTGCAGAGATGAATGGGGTGAGACGGGGATCAAGATATAAAAAATGTATGCCTATGTGTGCAAATGTGTGTGTAGGTGTAGTTACTCTATGGCACAGACAAATTCACGGTCTGTAACTACAGTATGTCTATATGTCATATTGAGTACTGTACATGTTGAATAGTATTTACAGAAAAATATTATGGATGTAAATGAGCTTTGTGATTTTGTGATACGTAGTGGAGTGAAGGAACTTTTTGATCTTGATTTAAGTGACAGTAAATTTTAATAATCCTCAATGAATGTCCTTTAAGGTCATTTTTAAAAGACTAGTCATGAGATACTTTCTTATAATCCATCTGTCTTTTCTTACTCGTACAAAAGGTGCTTTTTAGACAGAGTGTGAGACAGATCCAGTACATCCACTACACATCACATTAGATGTATTTGTCTTATAGCTACCCCGAAGACCCCAAAACAAAAGAGTTTTTTCCCTGGATTGGCGTTCCATTTTTTCTTTAATGTCATGTATCCGTGGTGGGTGGTTGCTTTTACAAATGTACACACACACACCTGGCAGCTGGGGACCTCAGTAGCCAGACAATGGATTTCACTGTCTGTTTCTACTGGCCGGTGAGTAGCTCCATTGTAACAGATGCCTTGTGTCAGGGCGGTGGCTCCCAAAGTTGAAGTTAAAAAGATACAAGGGGTCACAGGGTAAATTTAGAAGATTGGGAGATCATAAAAAGAGTAGGAAAGAAAAAGAAACACAGTTATGCTGCACACATTTGTATTATTTTTTCTCTGATCTTCATAATTTTTGTATTATGAGTAAAAATACTTGATATTTAAAATATTCAAAAGAAACAAACTTGTCAAGCTCTCACCTCTTGGTAAGGATTGCAAACGATTTTATTGATACCAGTCCCATTATCAACTCCTTTATTGCTTTCTGATAAATTTTCTGTGTACCATACTTAGTATAGTTTTTACCATCACTGCAACTGTTTTATTGTTTCTGAGTTTGAACGCAGCATATAAACAGAGTAGAAAAATAGGATATTTACCCTCGGCAACAGATGCGCTCAGCTGGGAAGTAGTAGTACTCTTGTGTCGTGTCAAATACATGGCTTTCCTGGAATTTAAGCCCATGTTGCATAGATAGATGCTTCAGCATATTGCTGGTGTTTCCACCCTTACTTGAAATATGATCACTTTATGGACATCACAGCACTGTTGTCATCTTTCTTCCACTGCATCCAGGGCAACACGGTCAGCTTTGACGGTATAAGTGTCATTTATTCTCTGTTATTGTTCAGATTTTAGCAATCTTTGAGTGACGAGCCTTTTCAATCAACATTTACACCACCACAGGATTCCTTATAGAAATGTTTTTTTCATTTATGATTAAAATCATACTAAATGTTTTGCAGTAATGAAAGCCTATATCATTCATACAGTGTAGTTTAGAGAGTAGAGCTTGTTTTCCTTCAAAGTGAAGTGTGTGTGAAGGGGAAAAAACTGAGCTTCGGGTGAATACAGTTTTAGCCTGCGTAGTCCCAGTAGGAATTAAACGTGTAACCCTGACTGTATCAGTGACATGCTTTACATATTTATGTGTAAAGGACCTCGTTAATGTGTGTGTCTCCCACACGTACATGGCTATGCATAGAATGACTGTATGTATGTGCTTGTCTGTGTGCATGCATGCAGGTGTGAGTATACAGATGACAGCTGAGTACTGAGTATAATGAATGAAGTGCTGAATGTATTTCTCTCCAGGGTCCCCACTAATGGTGGTGCTGTGGGGAAATATAGTCCACACACACACACACACACACACACACACACACACACACACACACAGTCATCTCCCCCAACATCTACAAATAACACACACATAGGCCCTGTCTCCCCTCCTCTCCCCCAACACGCATTCCTCTTCTCCCCAGCGAGGGAACCATTAGTCGGCCTGCTCTGTCTACTCACTCCCCAGGCTCTCGCTTGGCCCCCGCTCACTTAGCACCTCCCAGCTCCAGGCCTTTCTCTCCATGCCACCAAACTGCCCAGTTGTGGGAGGCCCAGAAATTGGACTCTTTTACCCCGAAACAGAAGGCCTTTGATGGGGATGGGCCAGGGGAATGAAGCCCGGGTAGGGTAAGAGACCCAGCCCCTCTCAGCTTTCACAGGGGGACTTCCAGAAAACTCCAGGGACATGAGGAAGATGCGGGAAATAAGTTCATGTTTTGTCCAAATATGTGACCTTGTACCCTCTCTTTTTCGATTTCCAATTCCTGGCCCGGTTAATACATATTATTCAGAACAGGTCAAGAAACAAAACGGAATGGGAACAGAACAAGGAACGAAAATGTGGTTTCTAGACATATTTATCAAATTTTTATTCCTCAATGGCTACCTCCCACTGCAAATCGCATTTTCTTTCCTGTCCCCACTTCATTGAAGACTAAATCTTTTATTTGAGTATGAAGTGTAGAACAGAGGGCATTGTTTCTTTTGTACGTGTGGGAGTAGGAGTGTGAATGTGTGTGTGTAAGTGTGTGTGTGTCAGCTTTCCTGTAAAGTTGTTGGGACATGACAGTGCTGGCAGATCCTCCTGTTCTTGTTGGATGAACTCTCTGTGACTCTCTGCTGAGTATGTCACTACTCAAGTAGCAGACACACATCTACTCACACACACACACACACACACACACACACACACGCACCCTTGAATCTCACCTGTCTAAAACAGGTAACCACCGGGAAATAGAAATGTGTGCAGTGTGTTTGTTTTTTTGGCAATGTCTGAGTCTGAACGCGAAAATGAGAGAAGCATTGTAGACCACTGAAACTGACAGATGTAGTCGCACCAGTTTGTCTATCTAATTAACTAAGATGATTGCACAATTTTCAGTGAGAGTGTGTGGAGTGACAAAGGAAGGTTGTGTGTAACTGCGTGTAAAACATACTGACTTTCATGTTGCCTTATTTTCCCTGGCTGTGACTGGGTTTACACTCTTCTTCTGCTCTTTTGAGCGCCAACACTTTAACCAAATATTAATTATTGTTTTGCTATATTTTATAAACATTAAGTTTATGACCTCTCTGCTGCATCTTTTTTTTCTTTTAATATTTCCATTGTTCCTCTAAGATTCACCAGATATTTATTACACAATATTAAATATATCAATATTGATATTGTACAGTCTGACACAGATTTAGACCAAGATTTTATTAGACCCATCTTGCACAGAGACTTGAAATCAAAACTGTTGTTACTGTTATTGTCTAGAAGCGCACAATTGAATATGTGGGCCTACATGTGCAAGTTATTTTGCCACCTTGTGCTCAGCTGTTCACACATCTAATCTCTGCCGGCTTAAACCACTTCATCATGCTAAATCCATCACTTTAACAAACACACACACGCGCACTCACACACACACACGCAATTGGCTGCGACAGGTTCACACACACACACTGAAAAGTTGATCAGCATCACACGCATGTACACACATTCACAGAAACTGAGAGAGAGATTGACCTGCCCTGCAGTGTTAGCGAGCAGCTTATTATGAAAGAGAATTTTCTACATTCCAGACATGTCACCTAAAACCTGCTGTTTACCATTTAGTGCTGTGGGAGCTGTCCATCCAAGCACTCACTCTGCATGTGTGTGTGTGTTAACTGTCGATAGGCCCATCTAATCTGGCTCTTAAGGCTTTGAGTGAACATGTCAAGACCTTACTCGGTTGTGTATATGTGTGTGCATTTTTGTGTATGTGTGTGACAGGTTGTCATGTTATCCAGGTGCTTCTATAAGCTCAGTGTTGACATTATCAGCAGGAGATACACAGTTGGTTTTGAGGAAACAGGAAAATGGGAATAAGAAAAGAAAACCTGCTATGTTGTAATTATTTTCATCAGTGGTTATGTCAACAATAACTTCCAGCATTCATATACTGATGTTAGTAATTGACATGACATAACTTAAGTTGTTTGATTGCCAAGACACTGACAACACAGCGGTTTTCCTTTTTACTCCTGAAAACATTTATCTCACTCCACTAAACAAACATTTACCAACTGATCTACCGTGTCCAAACAACACTGAACTGACAGGTTTTGAGCAAGTCGGATTTAACCCAGTTATCTGAAACACAACACAGCATTTGGAAGAATAAAGAAAGTGAAACTTCAGTGTTGTTTCTCTCAGTGTCTACTGTAATTCAATAACTTAAATCTATTGCAGAGCTGCTTCTTGGTGGTTCAACTCGATGACCTACATACTGACCATATTAACAGTTTTGGTGGGCTCTAAATGGCGCCCACCATGGCTGACGTCTGTGTACTGTCTAAAGTTGCTGGGAGGGTTCACAGAATTTAATTGTACTGTGTGACAGACTTTTCTGCAACAAAGCAGAATTGCATGAGCTATGGAATATCACTCCAATTAACCTGCTGCAAAGGATGACATCTCGTTTTGTTTGTCTGAATCTGAATTCACAGATGAAAATCTAAATTGAAGTTTACTTTTGGATTTCACATTTGAATAATTAAGTAGCATTTAATAAGTAGGTAAGATACTTCAAGTTGAACCAGGAAGTAGCTCTGCAATGCAGCGGACCAATAACTTAAAGGTCCAGTGTGTAAGATTTGGGGCCTATATTTTCAGAATAAGGCAAACATGGAGTATAATATTCATAACTATGTTTTCATGCATGTATAATCACCTGAAAATAAGAATCTTTTTATGTTTGTTACTTAAAAAATATCCTTTTATATCTACATAGGGAGAGGGTCCCCTTTCATGGAGGCCGCCATGTTGAAACACCTTATTTATACAGTAGTCCAGAACAGACAAACTAAATACTGACTCTAAACAGGGTCCTTAAAGTGTTGTTTCTCCTTTACACTAGGAAGGTGAGGGTGATGTGAGGAGATTGAAATGCAGTGATTGGACCACTAAATGCAACTAAATTCTACACACTGTACCTTTAATAATGGAACAACAGATTAATTTGTATATTTGCATAATTGACTTGCATGCAAAAAGGCAAGCAGACAGACAGTTGGGGTAAGCGGAACTGACAGTCAAACGGACACATGTGTCCCAGAAGTAAAGAAATATAAGGTTTCAGAGTCAAATTCACATCCCTGCCGTTAACCTAAGATCACAGCTTTTGAACCTGGCCTTGAGGAAGTGAGTCGCACCTGTTTCAGAGCAGAGAAGTTCCCTAAATCTTCTGACATTTGTAACCCAAAGTGAGCTCACCTGCACCTTCTTCATTGTCACTTGCAGTTTTATTTGACTACATCTGTCTGCCCATACCTGTTAATATCTGTCTGCCTGCCGGCTTGTCTCTCTCCCTCTATATGAGTCAACACAGCACAGTGGATAGTAAGACACTGTTAAACTAACAGGGACAAAAAGTCATGAGTGATACGTCTACTCACAATTTAATGTCATGTTGCAATGCTGCTAATCCTGTTGTGCCTTAATTTTTTGGCTGTGAATGAGACATATGGTTACTTTTTTTTTTTTTTTTGATTTATCGGAGTCAGAAGGGCAAATACAGCCTTAAGGAAAGTTTGTGGGAAAGGAAACAACTTGATCCTTTGTGCGTAATCTCACATTAAGTCGTGTAGAATAGTTTCTGCTGCAGTAAAGAAATATGTAATATTTGTCCATTTCTTGTCTCTGACATGGCTGTAGTATGTTTTACTCTGTGTGTTTATTTGACATGTGTATTATACGCGTGTTATGAGCAATTTATTCCCACACCCGAGCAATTATATGTGAGCAGGTGTGAAAAGGTCACAGGGTGAGCTAAGAGGTGATAGAGAGGTGAAAGACAGCAAAAGGGTGAGAAACGGAGGCCCGCAGTGGAAGTTGATGTTCCTGTGCCCCAGGGCATGTGTGTGTGTGTGTGTGTGTGTGTGTGTGTGTGTGTGTGTGTGTGTGTGTGTGTGTGTGTGTGTGTGTGTGTGTGTGTGTGTGTGTGTGTGTAGGCGTGCAAGCCCAGGGCAGAGTAT
This sequence comes from Sciaenops ocellatus, assembly GCA_033000465.1. Taxonomy (NCBI): domain Eukaryota; kingdom Metazoa; phylum Chordata; class Actinopteri; family Sciaenidae; genus Sciaenops; species Sciaenops ocellatus. The sequence goes on along the minus strand of CP136872.1, from coordinate 20,530,198 downwards.
TAGTAACAGGATATGGCTGCAGTAGAAAGCTGGAAACTTGTACCTCCTTATCTAGAGGGCAAGTGAGTCTGTGTGTGTCGTTTTTCTCATACATACCTGATCACGATGATAACATCCACCCTGTGTGCTTGTGTGTGTGTGTGAGAGGTCTCAACTTTCTGTAAAGTCCCCCTGATATAGCTCATGGCTCACAGGCAGGGCGAGACGAGATCTGAACTCTTATTTTGGCACTCGTCATCAAAAACATCGCACAGTGGTCAATGAAGAACTCTGCACCTAGAATTGAAAAAGTTCATTTGAATATCACGAGCATTTTAAAATAAATCAGACATTGGTGGTGTTATAGACATGCAGGTCATATGGATGCAGAATAGCACTGCGAAACATCAGATATTTCTGCGTTATAATATCACTAATTTGTGATGTACACAAAGCACATTTGCTAAATCACAGAAATGCCAATTCCTATGTAATGCCACTTTAAGATGTCACTGAAATCACAGGATAGTGAAATCAAAATCATTATTGTCACAAACAGAGCATGGTGTATGCAGTGCAGAAATGTGGGTGTAATTTGCATGTTCTTTTTTTTTTTTGCAAATACAGCTTTAAAGGCCCAGTGTATCAGATGGCTCTATTGTCAGACAATGGTAGTAAAATAAGAGTCAGTATGTTTTTGTTACTTTAGAATGAAGCTTTTTTTGTCTATCGTGGGTCCTCTTCCACGGCATCCAACCACCACCAGTGGTTGAACCACCGTTTTTCAACAGAACGAACAGACTAAACACTGGCTCTGTCCTTGGTTTCTACTACACACTTGGAAGTGGAGGTGAGGCAAATGGGTTGCAATCAGAAACAGCTGCTACAAACGCTGCAACTGCTACATGCTCACTAACTCCTACACACTGCTCTTTGTGTGTTTGTTGGGTACAAACAGGTTAGTTTGAGTGATTGACAGTAAGAATATAATCACAAGTCATTCAAGTTGCTCAGTAATAACTGTTGTTATTAATGTCATAAATCAATCTACTGTCTTTGGAACAGGCAGCATACCAAAATATGTGCGCGTGTGCGTGCGTGCGTGCGTGCGTGCGTGTGTGTGTGTGTGTGTGAAAACACTTCTACCTGTGCTTTTACAGTATCTACATGTCTGCATGAATCAGACAACAGTGATTACTATCAAAGAGACTATTTTTGCTGCTTTTCTCCTCCAACCTCCCTTTATCAAAAACCCCTCCAGCCGTCCCACTCACCCATCTCCCCCCTCCCTCCTCATGTCACTTCCCCGTTTTCTCCCCTGTGTTTTTTAGGGAGTTTTAGGTTCTGACTGTTTTTTTTTTTTTTTCTGCCTTCCTGAAAAGGTAAGACGATCCATCCTCTGTTTTTTTCTCCGAACAATGCTGGGGGACGGTTGGAGCTGGTGCAGGAGAAGGGAGAAGGACAGAGGGAGACAGAGAATGAGAGAGAGAGAGAGAGAGAGAGAGAGAGAAATATGGTGGAATAGAGCTGTGAAATAAAGCTAATCATGGTGTGTAGTGTCCTGGTTCAGGGCAGACCACCTAGAAGTCCTCTTTACTTTTCCTAACTTGATTTCTACTACAATGCTTTATATTTGGATTTGTTTTTCTCAGCTCTCATTTACTTCTGTACATTCCTGACTTGTTCCCTCATCAATTTCTTGTTCCATTATGTTTGTATGCTTTCTTCTTGATTTTAATCTGCGCTTACTCATTTCTTTGTTCCTTATAAGCGCTTTGATCAGCTCGCCTTTGGTTCTTTTCCACATTGTTCTTTTAATTCACCTTTGCTTGTTTATTCATTTATCTTCAACTGACTACTGCCTTCATTCATATACTGTATAGTATAATGCATTATTTGCACAAAACACGTTAATGGTCCCTTACAGCTAGCTGGTTTCACTTGGCTTTGATATAGAAATTTCCATTTTGTACCCAGATCATCTCTTGTACAGCACAACTGTTCTATCTATTATATGAGATATCTGCATATAAATGGAGAAAGAGTAGCCAATGGGACCAAGATTTTGGCACCAGAAGTGTTCTGGTTTCCGCTTGTAGTCCAAGTAGTATTGACTGGTCATGTCTGAGCAGGCTTGCGACAGTCCATGTGGAGAGCAAAAGAGGAAATGCATCTTGGCTATCGTCTAACGACAGTTTAGCTTTTTTGCATCCATTTGCCGATATCTGGGTATAGAGATTAGCAGAAACGTGTCTTTCTTGTCATTCTCACGTATCAAGTTGCTAATCCGACTGCAGAGGAAGTCTTGGCCTGGATATCCGTTTTCTGGGTATCCGTTGGCTACACTGGAGGCCCAGAAACATTGGTTGTTGCCTCTAGAGGCTAAATCATCATCAGACGGTAGACGATAGTGTCCGAGATTGGTGCAACCGTAACTTGGCAGCTCTCTATTGGATTTTGGGAAGTTTATGCTACCACCTCAAGCTAAACTTTACCCAAGATAGTACTATGTTTGAAAAAGGCATTGGTTTAGTTCTCATTCTTAAAGTCTTTTCTCTTGTGAAAGTCAAACGTACTGTTTGAATGCACACATACAGTATAAGACTACGATACAGAACCAACAGGAATTTATTAACATTGTGCTGTTGCCTTACCATTGCACAATCATTACAGAGATGTCTAATTTCTGATGCCCAGTTGCACCATGGTTCTTCTTTATGTCCATCCATAAAGCTCACTTGTTTGATGCACTCTCACTTCATTGCCATCTCCCTGCGCACATAACCAGATGCTGTTCAGCAGCCATGGTTTCATCTCGGTCACTCTTTGTGGTGTCACAAGAGCTCTTTTCAATCTCCCAGTCACCATCAGACATACTGTACAGCATTTTATAGAGAGCTCAACTCAAATGCCTTTCATGAGTTAGAGATGCATCACAGTCTCCTTTTATGTGGTAGAGAATCAGGACAGTTTGACTACCTGGTTTGTGTGAGTAATGCTCTGTCTGCAGCCAGCCTAAATATATATGTGTGTCTGCTGATCATACTGAATAATTGAAAGACTTAAAGAGAAGTTTGTTTGTGTTTGTGTGTGTATGTTTGTCAAGGTCAGTTATACCCAGATTTGGAGGACTTTCATCGCCGCTCCAATGAAAAGTAATCTCATATTTCGGGTCCAGTATCAAGAAAAACTTACTACTGGCTCTTTTTCCTTCTCATTCTTTCTCTTCCTGTGTTGATTTTCCTGCCTTCCTTGATTTCACTGAAACATTCAAACCGTTCTTTTCCCACTCTCCAGGTTAAAATGTTGTTCTGCCATGATGGTCTATCGATCATCACAATTCTTCCCCCGCTCTCACTCCCCTGCTACCCGATATGGGTGTCAGGTCATTGACGGTTGTGTCAGACAGAGTCATGAGTCATGCTTCTATTCTAAAGGCTTGCCTTATAAACCAACTGCCATATTGGGTTACTGAACAAACAAACTTTGGGCCAGCAGAAAATCCATTAGCTATATCGATAAACATTTACGCACGAACGCATGTACGCGTGCACACAATGAAATGCAGACAGAGATGGTCACGTTCTTACACACATAAACGCAAACATGCACAAAGCCAGCAGCAGCAGCAGCAGCCAGTTAACAGGCATGTACAGTAAGCAAACATGCAGAGACATTAACATGATCCCATTAGCTCTGTCAATAAATGTGAATCTGAATGCACAAAAAAACTATTCCTTCTTAAATTTCTTACACCAGGACCATTGTGAATATTGTGTTTCTTTGTGTGTGGAGCCATTTATGCTAACTAAGTATGCCAATATTGCATGGAAGTGCTTAAACACACAAACACGCCTAACCTGAACAATGAGTAATGTAAGCATAGTCGCGTTTGACAATTTAAAAGAGATAGTATCAAAACATTTGTGGTTTGTAGAGAGAGAACATGAGGACAAAGGGTGTGGTTATGGTGAGGGTTTGCCTTTGCAGCACCATGAAGAAATTACCAATTTCTGTTTTTCTTTTCCTCCTGCACTCCACTCCCCCATCTCTCTCTCTCCAGAGTTCAAAAATTCCTGCCTGGAAACAGTGATCTCGAACATCAAAAGGAAATGACTGCTGAATATGAGAACTTTTACATAAATTCCACTCTTAATACACAGGTCGGTCTGCATTGCCGGCTAGCCATACGCACACACACACACACACACACAAACACACACACACACACAGACATACTGTACGCACACATGTTTCCATGCGGTTAACACAGTGGTGGCAGTTTGCTATGAAGGTTTTTCCTCAATTACCAGCACTGTAAGGAGCCTTTCAGAGTGTGTTAACCCATCTGTGAGATTAGTGAGAGTGGATACATTCCCAGCACACACTAGTTGATGAGCCGGGAAGGTTTAGAGCAATTTTACAGCTGTAAAGCAATTTATCATGATATTAGACCTCAACTGAATGTATATTTTTTTCTGAATATCCTCATTTATTTAATAAGCAGTGCATATACAGAATGCCAGAGTTTTCCTCTATTGACCTGCGAGCATGAGGTCACTGTGTGTACCTCCAGTGCAGGGTTTCTAAAGTCCTAAATATGATATTGACAGGTCTTAAAAATTGACTGGATTTTGAAGTTAACGTTTTTTTTTTTTTGGAAAGTTGCATTAACTTTAATATTCTAAATGTATTTTGGGGGAAAATAGTATTGATCATACTATTTCCAACAACATGGAACCAATATTTGTTCAAATCTTTTGCATTAGGTCATAAATTGCATTCATAATAGTCTTTAAAAAAAACTTAAATTTAACTTGTTGAAACCTGCAGAAACCTTGCAGAGGGAGCTGCATGAAATCTGTTAAATTGCCTCAAGTGATGTAACTTGAGTCAGCTGGTCTAGGGGTGTGGAGTTAAAAATAAGTGTTCCAGGCTACACTGGCGACTACTTGCATAACACAGGTAATGTAGGTGAAGAAGAATGCGTGATATTCCCTGTTCCTCTATAGCCAGAATATATTTTGAAGTTTGAAAGAAAAAAATCAAGGTATGACACTAAATTATAGTACCCAAACTTTATTAGGCTCAACTGGCAATGAGAAGTAGGTAGGTTTATTTTTCAGGAACTAATGTCTTTTTTAAAATCACTGATGGGTGATGAGGATATGATATCTAACATATTTTCAATATCAGATATGCAGTACCATTTTTAAAGCTCTTAAAGATGAATAGTTCATATTAAATAACAACTATATTTGGGGATTCTGCCATAACAGTGTAGTGTTTAAACATAAAATATCATATTCCGGCTAAAACAAACTTCATTCATGTCATTTGATTTCTGTCACTGCTAAAAACTGCTTACAGGTAAGCCCTATGAGGCTGTGGTTTACAGTAATTTTAGAACTGCTTATCTTCATCATCACTGTAATTCAAAGGTAAATAAAAGGCCGGTCAATTGTGTGGCAGCAACGAGAGGTATTTCTCCAATGAAGCGACAGGACACAGCGGGCTCCCTGGCTGCTCAAACATAAATCCTTATAGACTCTTTGTTTCTCACCAACATCACGAACATCTTTGTGATTTTCTTGTGCATTCATTGAATGACAACATCACACACTTCTGCCCGTTTAACTTGTCTGTTTTTTTTTTTTCTTCCTCCTCCACCCTATTTAACTCATTCATTCACCCCACTCATCCACGCTTAGCACTGGCCAGTAAATAAAATCATACTGACGTCATGGTCAACCAATCAAACTAAACCATTTAGGTCTTGTAGGTAACAGACTTTCAGCACTACACTCAAAACCTGTTTGAAAAGTGGAAGTGACAAGGATTTTCAGTGTTGAGAATCAGTTTTATTTCTGAGTTTTGACCAGCAGTCATCCCAGGATACATTAGTAGTAAATCTAGTAAATCTATAGGTTTAAACATTTGAAATTGTGAAGTCCGGTGAAGTATATTTCCCCGAATGATGTGAATCTCAGACTGTCGAAATGTTTGAAGCAATTTTTCCAACAAGAAATATATCGGTGTAACTGGAGCCAGTCAACGTGACAGAGAAGACTTGGGACAGTTGCATCATTCCAATTTGACAAATGTCCTGTCAACATGATGCATGATGGGACCTTTCCACAGTCACCCAAATAAAACTGGAGCGTCCTCTCTCTCTCTCTCTCTCTCTCTCTCTCTCTCTCTCTCTCTCTCTCTCTCTCTCTCTCTCTCTCTCTCTGCCTCTGCCACCACCAGTTGCAATCACTGCGAGTTAGCACCTCGTCATAAGCATTCTTTAGGACATATTAGCACAGGCTTCTCTGACATATCCAGTTGCAAACCACACACACACACGCACATGCACACATGCATACACTGCAACCCAATATGATTCCACTCCCACCCTAACACAATTTTTACAGAAGGCCTCTCAACAACAAGTGCTTGGTATAAAAATATCCTTTGTATCATTAAGGACGTGGGATCTGGTTGGTTGAGAGCAACAACATGTGACAAGTGTCAGCCAATGGAGAGAATGGAGGACAATGAGGATTAAGTTACCTGCATCGTTGCTGCTGTCTGTGCGTGTGTGGTATTTATATCAGGAGTGAAAGTGTCAGAGCGAGGAGGTCAAGACTTTGGGTAAATACTCGCCTGCAGGATCACTGGAACGCCTTGTTAAAACGCGTGGTCAGGAGCGCGTGGGTGTGAATCGACACACACATACACACACTTTAAACGCGGGCACGATTCAGATGCTTCATTTGGGATGAACAGAATTGAATTTCTGTAGCTAACTTGACCCCACACTGCTCTCTCTGTCTCTCATCCCCTTCAGCCAGCTGCCTGTCCGCCTGGAGCAGAAATCAAGACTACCATATTGCACAATTTATGTCAATCCAAATGGAGCAGAAAGGGAAATCAAAGACTTGAGTAGGCGATAAAGTGCATATTTGCCCGGTGCTGTAATACGGTCTGTTACCCTGTGAAACGCTCACTGAGTGATGTGAAGTCATGCAGGTTGTCCAATGGGAGTCAGCTCTTTCGACTTAATTCTCTGGGTGGATTCCTGGTGGCACAAAAAGAGTTTAACCACATGTCATTTATTGGCGCCATCATGTGTTTCATATCCTTGATTGATTGTCATCCTCTGTCTATAATTGTATAATCCTTTAATCTTTATTGTGTAGTATAAAAACACTGGGCTCATGTGTACTCCTATTTACCAGTTAGACCCACAGGGGACAGTTCAGCATTGTTTTCACTGGAAAAACACTGAGAGATCATTACTCATCATGCAGCCTCAGAACTGAGTACTGCAGGTGAACAATGGGTTTGACCTGGCTAATTAATGCTGACACATTATTATACTGTTACACAACACAGGATTTTCACATTGGGCGTACGGCTAAACAGCCAAATAGTTGTTGCTATTTAGAGACATTCAGACCAGCTCTGAATCGCTCACAAATCATACACCACCTCCCACTCCAGAACCGGTGAGACATCATGCTGATCGAAGGGCCACATGCTGGTTTGGGATCGTGGTTGAGCTGGGAAATGAGGAATGGTCAAAAGTGTGCCGTGGCGTGGTGTCAAAATCTGGAGTCTGAAGCCGATGAAATATGCTTGCTTATAAAAAAGTAAATGAGGAAATATGTTACATGTTATTTATGTGATCTATGTTTATACTTAACACATAATTAGTCTTTGCTGTAGGACTTAGAGAAATAGATGAGGGGAAAAGTGCAGGAACAAAAGAACTTGGTATGACTGAAATGCCTTTGCGAAGAACAGTGACCTATTTTATTATCACTTGTTGGAATTAATAATAGCTCAAAACATAGGACATGAGTAGTATAACACAAGTCTTATAATTCCTGTGGTGAAATTTGCTTTTAAACCACAGTTGAAAATAAGGCCAATGGCGGAGACAAAGGATGAGAGAGAGAAAAAGTAAAAACAGACAGAATGGGTGGGAGGATTTAACACGGGGAGACATAGAAACAGACAACCAGACTGAGAGACAAAGAGTGGGTGGACGACAGGCTCCCTTAGGAGACTCTCTATCCAGAACTCAGACACAGCTCCTTAACTCAGCATGACCATATACAAACTCTCAGACAATCCCTGAAGACACTCTCTTACACACACACACACACACACACACACACATACATACACACACTCTGACCCCAGGGCTACAGGTTCAGAGGTTCGTCTTATGGTTTCCCCTCAGCGTCCTTTTAAAATCTTCAGATGACAATTACGCCGAATTTGATTAACAGAGCTAGCGGCATGGCTATCATGGCTTTTTTTTTTTTTTTTTTTTTAATGGTGGGCCAGTGTATCGTGTTTCACTAGCTGTCATTTATACTACCACGGGAAGGACGGGGGGGTCCCTTTACTGGTCTAAAGCAGACTTCAAACAAAGCCCAATGGAGAGAAAGAGAGAGAGAGAGAGGCAGAAAGAGAGAGAGGTGGAGAGACAGAGAGAGAGCCAAGAGCAAAAAGAAAGATGGAATAAATGAAAGAAAGAAAAAACAATTGCACAAAATGAATGAGCAGACAGAGACAATTTAACAAGAAATGTGGGAACATTCCCCCAGTCATCTAGAGTTAGGTTTCATTTTGGCAGCTCTATGTGAATAGCCATTACTTTTCCAAGGCCATCACATTGTACAATTGCTACTATGTCAGGAAGATAAAACCCCAATCCGCCCGCGCCTGCGTATGGATACTGTCATGAAATCACTGCGACCATGAAACAGCCAGACAAATAGTCTGGAAATCGGGCTCAAGTTTTTGAACAGGGGATGGAAGAATTTGTAGCTCTGGGGTGAAACGCTAAATGGAGAAACACTTGAATGAATTTCTCAGTCCGCAACGAGAGACACACGTGGAAGGAAAGAGCACATGCACCCGCACACATAAAACAAAAATCCACGTGTATTAGCGCACAAGCGCAAACAGTCAGTAGGACACTTTTGGGACACAATATGCCCTGTTAGCCCTCTCCCTCCTGGTCGTTTTGATTGGGCCCACTTGCTTTTACGAGAGCTCTGAGCAAATCCAACTGCTTTATTGAGACCAGCTCCCCACCTTTCTTTCTCTCCTTCTTCCCTTCCTTCTTTCTCTCTTCCTCGACCCACGGTGCATAAACAGCCCTCTTCATTAGCTGTCTTGTTCTCCTAATAGAAGTCAAATAAAGTATGACTTTATGTTACAGCCAGCCGGTTAACACTCAGACAAGGGCCCTTGTATGGGCCCTAAGAAAGAAAGCAAGCAAGGAAGACAGAAAAAAAAAAAAGGTCTAGTTATTTTCCAGTCACATCAGTGTTTGAGTGGCTGGTGGGCTTTGAGTGTTATCAACCTAAACAAATCACCAAACCGCAGCCCTAATGCAGTCGAAGGGAACGTTGGATTTATTTTTCTTTCAGGAATACAAATGGTTTTGTAATAAAATTTCGGGGCAGGCTTTTGGCCTTAATGGCTACCTCTTGACAAGTGTAAATGAATGGCCAGCAAGGGAGCATGAAAGGAGTGAGAGACAAGGAAAGAAAGAGTACTAGTAGTTGTAGTAGCAGCGAGAAACAAGGTTTGAGATGAAACATGCTGTTCTCACCTCAGACACACAAACACACACACACTGTCTGCAAGCAATTTCGTAGTGCAAGGTATTCTCTTCCTCGTTCAGTGAGACATTTTCATTAATCTACACAGCTAATGCACTCAGCTGTGTATGTGTGTGTGTGTGTGTGTGTGTGTGCTGAAGTGAACTGTTGGAGTGTGTTGTGGTCTGGCAGAGGTGGTTGATGGAAATGTGCTGAGTCGGAGCCATGAGGAAGTGCAGCTGTTGAACAAAACGGGTTCTGCAATGATGTGCGTGTGCGTGTGTGTATGTGTGTGTGTGTGTATGTTCTCTGTCTTGCTTTCTAGCTTTCTGTCTGTCTTCCTTTCTATGCCCTACACAACTTTCTGTGGGAATAAGTAATCACTCTACTTTATTGCGCAGCTTTTACAGGTGCTTCTGTGTTTGAATGTCTCTTAAAGTGTGTGAGTGGCTGTGTGTGTGTAGGTAGAGTTAAGTGTATCCGTCCCTGATGAATTTGATGGAAATCAAATCCATTCTATCAGGGAGTGTTTATGTGACCTCGGCTCAAATTAACTACTTGAAATCCATCCAATTCATTCTCTGAGATGGACTAATCCTGCAGACCAAACATATACGTACAAAACTCCACATCCTCATAGTACAGGCAGATAATAATCTACATGGGATTAAACAATGTGTTTTGAAAGCCTGTTGACATAATCTTCACAGCGTGATATGATCATGATTAATTGGTTTATTTTTTTCAGTCATAGCATGCATGTGTAATCTGTTTAATGTCTATATTTGAATGATTTAATGAGCTTGCATTCAAAGTTTTTGATCTGGACTCAACTTTAGAACATTTAGGCACATACTGTAAGACATAAATGAGTAAAATTGTGTGTGTGTGTGTGTTCGCGTGCACAATAGACGAGAGGTAATCCCCTCCGCTCAGACATGGCTACCAGCATGTACCTCTGGGGTCTTTTACGTGCACCCGCGTGTAAAAACCCAGCACATTTAATGGCAGGCTGATTATCAACAAGTCAGTCATTTAGCACGTTCTAAACATCTGCTCTCTGTCCACCCAGAAATCTGCAAGTCTGCATGCCTCACACAGGCCCTCCACCCTCCCTCCCTCCTCCCACCACACACACACACACACACACATATGCAGACATATAAACGCGCAGGCCTGCATATCTGTATGTCTACGCACATTTTAATTTTAGGTTGTATCACATTCTGTAGGGGGCTTGTATGCGTTGAATTACACCAAAATCAAAAGAAGTATTGTCCAGCTGCTTTACTCCAAATCCATATTTGATTCAGATATGATTACACAGTCAGACATGATAAAGTCTTGTTCCTGCTCCCCCTTTCCTCCTCATCTTTCAATCACCCTCCCCTCTCCCTACCTTACCCTTTCCCGTTCTCCCTCTCCTCCCCCCTTCCCTCTGGAACTAATTTCTTCCCCTGTAGCAACTGCGTTTCAGTGACTTCTGAGATGTTCACAAGCTAAACCTGCCTTATAAACACCCTCAGGTCACAACCATTTTAAAATCAACCTTGTAAACACAACTCTGCGGAGTGGACAGATGGGGGTGAAGGATAACTTTTCACTTGCTCTGAAATTCAATTTCATCTGTTGAGCAACAGGCGGTTTTAAAATATGGACATGCTACCTGGAAAAATAAATTACCTGTGGCAAAGAAAATTCAGTGCTGCACCTCAATAATTTCTCATTAGAGAGATTTGTAAATATGGTGGCAGACACACACACACACACACACACACACACACACACGTTAGTGCATACACAAACAAATACACACGTCAGCTGCAGCAAAGTGAGCATGGCCCGTGATTCTGGAGAAATACAAATACACACAGATCTAAATGGCTAATGTCAATGTCAGCATGAAGTGTAAAGAAAAATCTGTCAGTGACATGCACACATACACACACACAGAGGGAGAGAGAGGAAAAATAGACTCCTTGCTGTCATGTCTTTTAATGTCCAGCCAAGAGACACATAGCTAGAAACTGAGGCTGACATTTCCAGTATGTTATGAAGAGAGAGAGAGAAAAATAAACATAATAAATAGAGGGATTGACATCATGTGTCTGCTCTGGAGCGCCAATGTACAAAAAAAAAAAAAGCTGTGGGACTTGTGTGCTCATTCAGGAAGAGCTGAGAGAAACAGAACGACAGAGGAGGAAAATGGTTTATTTTTTCACTCTTAGATTTATAACTGACCAACTTTCCCAAACCGCCAATGATTGATATATGATTTCTATTTTGTACTACATCAAATGTGTGATGAGCTCTTAGCGTTGTTACTTGCTCAGACCGTGTCAAAGTCACGCCACAGGAGGCGCTCTAGACAAGTCACTATCTCCAAAACCAGACGTGTACATTAAAAATAAAAATAAAAAAACAAAAAAGATAGTCTTGCCTCCAAAGTTTAATTATGACTTGATAGTGTATAGTGTGTGTGTGCATTCTATGGCGACTTTATCTTAATTGATCGTCCATCACATTTTTATGGACACTGCGCTTTCTGTCTTCACTTCCATTTCAAAAACCAAAGTGTGTGTTCATGTGTTTTGCTGTAGATGTGTCCGCCACCTTTTTTTTTTTTATCACTGGAAAACTGTAAGGATGGAAAGATAATGTGTAGGTGTGTGAGATAGACAAAACAGTAAGAGAAAACGAGTAAGAGTAGAGAGGTGAGAAAGAGGGGAAAACAAGGGAAGCGTTGAAAGATTCATAACAGCCAACTGAAGCCTTGAATGTTTATTTTTGCTAATTATGCATATGAGTTGTAATTCGATATGCTGTGCTGTGGGAATGCCACAAAACTAATTATGGTGTAACTCTGATCCTAATTAGTCTATAAACACACACACAGCCTCACAGAAAGACACACACACACACACACACATTCATACACATCCTGTTAAAACTGTGTCTCTATTACAAACTGCTAAAAAGCTATTAGTATAGTTCTTACTGTTGCACACACACAAACACACACACCCTGAGCTGCCTCATTTACAGTTTACGGCTTAAACGCAGGCTGTGGTATTTGGTGTTGTCGTTAATGTGAGACTGTAAAGCTCGCGGCTGCTGTTTAGGTAGGTTAAGAAGACTGGGAGCACCTATAAGCCACGTTATGTGGACATCTGATACGTAAGTGTCTAGACAATCTTGTACTCATTTTTTCTTTTCCCCTTTGAGAATCCTCAAATAACAAATGGTAAATGGACTTGTACTTATATAGCGCCTTTCTAGTCTTCCGACCACTCAAAGCGCTTTTACAGTACGTATCTCATTCACCCATTCACACACATTCATACACTGATGGCATTGGCTGCCATGCAAGGTGCCAACTGCTCATCAGTTTGAGGAGCTAACCATTCACACACATTCACACACCGATGGCACAGCCTTCGGGAGCAATTTGGGGTTCAGTATCTTGCCCAAGGACACTTCGACATGCAGACTGGAGGGGATTGAACTGGGGATCGAACCGCCGATCTTCTGATTTGTGGACGACCCGCTCTACCTCCAAGCCACAGCCGCCCCAAACAACCCATCGTGTACAGTACGGGGAACCGAAACATATGTTAGTCAAAATAAGAATGGCATTTTATTTCTTATATTACATTATAGGTTTATATTCAGAGCTATTTAGCCAACTCACACTTTAATTTTACAGTAATATATCAGTCATCAGTGCAGTAAAACTTTAAAAAACTGATTTATGTAACTGTCCTGCAGTCATATATCCCCATGTAATGAAATTTTGTTCAGTATCACCACCAACATAGGACATAAGGCAGAAAGCTGCCTCGTAGCCAAAGCTCATGAATTTTCCTTTATGAATATCAAAGTGAAAAATGACCAAACATCATGTCTGTGTCAAATGTATTCGGTGGCATTTTGTGTAACCCCCCCTAACCCTCCCACCCAACACTGTGTGAGACGTGCTCCACTTGAGAGTTTCAATCTTCAGTATGTCACAGTATCCTCACTTCTCCTGTTCCAGACATGGGTCCAGTGTAAACCAGGCATGACAGACACTCTATACTCTGGTGTAGGGTTGCTGACTTGGCCTGAGCTACACTCTAATGTTCAAATCACTGGTGAACCGTACGCAAACATTTCTAGGCCTTGATTTCCAACAGCATATACAGTATTTTATGTTTTACGAACACACTTTCAGTTGTGTCATCAGGAGAAACTGAAGGTGTTTGGAGTGTGGATGGATGCTGGATTGGACTTGACAGTGTTTTATGTTTAAATGTGGCACATTTTACATAATTCTGTTTCAAAACATGAACCATGTGAAAACTCGCGAAAACAAACGCTGCTTCCTAAAGACTAAAGATTGTTGAATTATACTTGTTTTGTATTTGGAAAGCAACATAATGTGGTATAAATGCCTTGTTGCACATGCTTATCCCAGCAAATTTCCTGTGTTATGAGTGTGCACATTTGTTTGTGCTTTTAAATCAAGATAGACTCAAATTTCAGGACGTAATCTACTGTAAACTTTAATTAAATGTTTACAAGAGGTGGTGGATTCACTTTAGCTAAAAGCATTTTTTTTTTTTAACAAATCTAATTCATTTGAGTGGATTATCTTCATCAGTTGTTATCCTATCTTAAGACCCAACGCATGTAAAGAAATATAGCACCATAAGGTTTGCAGAAAGCCAGATTGGGTTAGATTAGAGGCAAGTCATTCAGAAAGGGGCACAAGGTGTGTAATTCTATCCAACCCCCGGCTCTCAGCTTCAATTTAACTGAAAACGCTGCAAGGAAAAGACCCTCCGTGCACAACCCAAACTCTGTAAGGGAATAACTCAAGCGAAACACCTTAAGCCTCTTTCAAACAAATTTGCCCGAATCAAAGTGGCACTTATGAATAATTACACCGGGTGTTTATAGGTTGAAATAAGAAGGAAAACAACAATTAACAGTGAACGTTTTCTCTTTTTTTTCACCCCTCAGCCTCCTCCTCACAGGCAGTTTTGTCGGCGTGTGTGCCCTGATAGCTTGGGGAAGTATCTATTTACTTAGTGATTAGGACAATTTGACTGTCGTGGGCTAGTAAATTCAAACCATTCACTCCGGCAGATTGGCCCAGACAACATCATCAAGCCACAATGTGAAATACAGACACACATACACGGACACGTACACACACTCACAGGGGCTTAACCCACTCTGCTCAACACGCATACAAGACCCTCATCTGGATTTCTGTCTGTCTGTCTTTTTTCCTCCACGTTACCCTCAAACTTAAATAAACCTTCACATATAATTACAGCCAATTCTGTATATTTTCATGTCCATTTTCTTGAAACTCTAAGAGCGGAGCAAGTGCACGCGTCTTGATGAGCGAACAGCACACACATGCTTCTCAACAGGGCGAAAACTGAATGAGCGTCTTTTATTGATTCAGAGGTAGAAAGGTAAGAGCAACATAAGTCGTTCTGTCCTTCACTCACGCAGAAGTGCCGTGTATTTGGTCTGTGCAGAATGCTGTTCATCTGATCTGCTGTTGCCACGAAGTGATGAAAACATTATCAGAGTCAATATTATGAGTGAGAAAAAGGTCCTCTTACGCAGAATGTGGTATTGTGGTCACGACTTGATGTCTCACTTTTAGTAAGTGCCAGAACTGGTAAAAGGGAGACAGTGGAAAGTCAAGTTTAACCCTCAATCCGGAATCGAGATTGGCGCCACTTGTGACCTTCTCATCCAAAACACACACACACACACGTGACTTTAAATAGTTTAGTTTTAGTTTATTTTGCTGAACATACTTTCACTCGCAGATGATTGTCTGACCTCTGAAGTCAGTGAGTTTTTGAAAAATTAAGCCATAAAAAAAGGAAAATGGTCCAAGCGACATTATAGGCCTACTCATATTTGAATATGGATAGCGTAAACTTTTTAATGAAGTTAAAACAGGTAATTGTTAGCTGTTCCTTGCTACAAGAGACAAAGTTTAGAGAGATTTAGTGTTTTTGAAGGCCTTTAAAACCTGATATATTATTAAGTAACGCGTAATATTGATAAATTATTTGATTGCATATTGCAATTCCATTGTCCACT